>CM062812.1:257308916-258508916 GCA_031772625.1 Pinus tabuliformis | reverse complement strand
ATTCTTCTGAACATATCTGGATGGAGTTTTCTATTCTATTCTTGTCTGCTCCTCTGGTTCTTCTTGAGGTTCTCCTTGGGGTTCTTCTTCTTCATCATTCTGTCTTTGAGGGTAGCCTTCATCTTCTTCTATATCTTCATGATGTACTTGCCTAGGAATATATCCCTTCTCATCAACCACTACATCAATGCTGTCAACAATTCTGCCAAGTCTTTTATTGTAGCATTTTTATGCTTTGCTATGTGGAGAATAGCCAAGAAGAATTCCTTCATCTGCTCTAGGTTCAAGTTTGCCAAGCTGCTCATCAGTATTCTTGATATAGCATTTGCTCCCAAAGATTTTGAAGTGCTTTACCGAAGGAGTTTTACCACTCCAGAGCTCATGAGGAGTTTGAGTGCTGTTCACCCGGACATTTGTCTTGTTGAGAATAATAACCGCAGCATGTGCAGCTTCACCCCAGAAAGTTGCGGGAGTTCCTGATTCATCAAGCATAGCACGAGCCATTTGTTGGATTGTTCTGTTCATTCTTTCAACAACTCCATTTTGCTGAGGAGTTCTAGCTGTAGAGAATTCTCTCCTTATCCCATGTTCATCACAGAAATCGAAAAATTCATTTGAAGTAAATTCCCCACCTCTGTCGGATCTGAGGCACTTAATTTTGTGACCTGATTCATTTTCAACCAAGGCTTTGAAGGTCTTGAATTTTTCGAATGCTTCATCTTTGTGCTTCATAAGTCCTAACCAGACAAACCTGGAGAAATCGTAAATAAATAATATCAAGTATTCCTCTCCTCTAGGTGTTCTTTTCCTGAACGGGCCACATGTATCTGTATGTACTAGCTCAAGAGGCATGCTAGCTGATCCCTCTTTCTCTGGAAAGTTAGTCCTGGTTTGTTTTCCAAACTGACATGATCTGCATATGGTGTTGTCAGGAATTTTGATATCTGGAAGATCGCGAACTGCCTGATATTTGCATGCTTTCCTTATTTGTGAGAAGCTTAGATGTCCCAACCTTCGATGCCATAACCAGTGCTCTTCATCCTTGCTAAGATAGCATTGTTGTTCTCCTTCTTCAAATATGTACAGATTATTTGGAGTTCTTTTGCCTTTGAGTACTGTTTTACCTGTATCAAGATCACGAACAAGACATCCATTTGATCTGAAAATAACCTCGGTTTTTTGATCACACATCTGGCTGACACTTAGTAGATTATGCTTCAATCCATCAACATACAAAACATTTCCAGCCTTGACCTTTTCTTTCAAAGGAGCAATACCTTTTCCTTTTATAGTTGCAGGAGTATCATTTCCAAAAGAAACTTTCTTTCCCTTTTCTAAAGTAGAATAAGATTCAAGTTTTTCTTTATCACCTGTCATATGTTTCGAACATCCACTGTCAATGTACCATAGATTTTCCTGTCCTTCTGCATAAAATGCTATCCCACATCTTTCTGTTTGAGGTTCCTTTATTCTCCATGTTTTGGTGCTTGTGGCTTGTTCCTTTTTCTCCTGAAACCTGCTCCTGCATTCAGAGTCTTCATGACCAAAATTATTGCAGATAGAACATTCAACTTCATTTTCAAGAACCGAAAAGTTGTTATAGGTCCTTTTTGTAATCCCTGTCATACTTCTTTGTTTTTGAGCTTCCCTAGTCATGATTGTTTTATATGCAACACATTGAGCTGCTTTGTGACCAAAGTTATGGCAAGAAAAGCATTGTCCATTGAAGAAGCTTCTGCGGTTATTGAATCTACCAGCCAACTGATTGTAATTTCTATTTTCATCTATTCTTGAACCAAACTGAGAAGATTTTACCTGTGGCTGGTTGTAGCTTTTGTTCACCCTTAAGATGGATTGTCCCTGATAGTTTCTGTTTGTAATTCGTCCCTGCTTTACCTGATTATCTTCATTGTTCTTCTGCTCATTTCTTCTTGCTGCATCAAGATAACTTTTTGAGGTGGATGCTTGAGAGGTTTCTCCATTATAGCCCAAACCTGTCTTGTTTAGAGGAGACCGCTGCACATTGATAATCTCATCCAAAGTTTCAGATCCTTTGACAAACTTAAGATTAATAGCTTTTGTTTTCTCAATTTCTTTTCTGAGACCAACAATTTCACCTTCTAGTTTTTCAAGATGTTTTTCCTTTTAATCAATTTGAAATTGCAAAGTATCAATGATCACATTCTTTTCTTCTATGCATCTCTTGATTCTAGTAATTTCATCATAGAGATTATCCACATCTACAGCATCCTCATAATCATCATCTTCAAATGCCATTAACAGCTTATATTTATTACCTTGTTCATCTTCATCACTGTTTGATAAGCCATCACTATCTTCATGGGTGTAGTAGCTTTTCTTATTTGCACTTTGTTTCTTGTTCCATGTAGCAGGTTCTTTTCCTTTATCCTTATAAGGACATTTTGCAGCATAATGACCTACTCTTCCACAAGCAAAGCATTTGAAAGGTAGCTTACCTCTGAACCTTCCAGAACCCCTTTGAAGATTTCAGACAAAATTTGATTCTTCTTCCTCTTCTTCTGGAACATGGCTTGCTTCATAGTAATCTTCTTTGCCTGATGCCTTAAAAGCAGCTTCCCTTCTGTCTGATGGACCTCCCTTTCTCATTTCATAAGCAGTTAGAATTCCATGTAGCTGAGACATAGTGAGAACACGAAGATTTTCCTTTTCTTCTATTGCAGATACTTTAGATTCAAACTTGGGGGATAATGATCTTAGAATCTTTTGAACTACTATAGTCTCTTTTATTTCTTCACCCAAATTTTTCATACAATTAACAATCTCATCTACCCGAAGAAAATAATTAGCCACACTTTCATCATTATACATTTTGAGAGTCTCATATTGAATCCTGAGAGTTTGAAGTTTAGCTTGTTTTACCTGTTCATCTCCTTCATAGCTAGTGATCATTTTGTCCCATATCTCTTTTGCTGATTTGAAGTGCATGACCTTCATGAATTCTGTTTGGGATATACTTCAAAATAGAGTACTGACTGCCTTTGCATTTGTTTCATACTTCTTTTTCTCAGCTGGATCTGTAGGAGTAGCTGAAGGAAAAGCATAGCCTGTTTCTACAATGTTCCAAACTTCTGTACCAAGAGATTGAAGATATGCAGTAACTCTTACCTTCCAATAATTGAAATTTGTCCCATCAAAAATCGGTGGCCTGATTGATGCTTCTTTCTCGTAGTTGCTCATGATGAACGATCTACCTTCAAGCGATCAAGCTTCTCTGAAGGACCTGCTCCGATACCAATTGTTGGAAATAATACTGAGAGGGGGGGGTGAATCAGTATTATCAAGCAATTTAATAAATCTTCCTTATTTGATCTTTGAATTATTTTTGCATGTCAGTACCATAAAATAATGAGCATGAAAAACAGATAATTACACCAAAGAACACAAGATGTAAGGTGGAAACCCAATGTGGGTGAAAACCACCTGCTGCAATATGTCTCTATCTTCTTTCAATTTAGAAACTTCTTTTACAATGATTTTGTACTGGTGCAGTCCTTTACCAGTACGCAGGCTGCAACCTGCAGAGAGCTACAACTCTCTCTCTTTCTCGTTTTCCAGTCTACTCCTGGAAGGGAGCTACAACCCCCTACTTCCTTTTATAAAGCATCAGATGATCAACAAGTACATAACAGATATAGACCACTACAGATATCAGATCAGCAATAACAGAACCAACCCAGAACACCTTATCAACAGAGAAATTCAATCAACAGAACATCTTAAAACAAAGACGCAGTTTTTCTTTCTGTGGCCTGCGACCAGACGCCGTTAACCTTCTGCTACTCTGCGTCCACACGCAGATATCCTTCTGCTCTGCTGCGTGCCCACGCACTGTTCCTTTGACTGCTCTGTGTTCTTTTGCTTCAGGGACGCACCCAAAGATATTATCGCGCCGCGTCTTTCTCTACAGAGACGCACCTGAAAATTCTATCACGCCGCGTCGTTCTGCTTCAAAGACGCACCTGAACCTTGATCGCCCTGCGTCCCCACGCAGGTCTCTCTCTACTGTGCTGCGTCTCAGCGCACTTGCTCTTTACAGTACCTGCGTCCCGGCGCACTTTCCCTTCACTGAACCTACGACCCTTCAGATATAAATGATATGAAGGCTTTAGGACAAACCCAATCAGTCAGATCTACAGATCTGATCATGCGCCATAGAGATCACAGTCCATTAGAAGATTCGCCCTCTTAGATCTGGACTAGATCTCACCAAATAAGATATTCAACCCAAGACAATTGCACAATCCAAATGAACACCTTTGCTTTATATAGGCAAGCTCCTCCCCAAAACATGGAACAATACCACGAGCCGACACCATAGAAACACAAAACCGTCGGCTAGATACCACACAAGAAACCCCCACGTGCTTTTCTCTGCCTTGAAATGTGTGCACTGGGTAGACGCACCCCCTGAACGGCTGGCCGGCGTCCCTGGACGTGGGTTCTGCATGGTATACCTGCGGGGACGCACTTTCTGAACTGATAGTCTGCGTCCTTCTTAATTTTTAACAAACTGAGAGCCTTACCACTGGAGTTGCCATCAAGTACAACATCTGTAACATACAGTCATACCAGAAAACATAATGCCAACACTTATTTATATACACTCCTACTTATGCATAAAGTTCAATTCACCTAAGTGATTTCAACCCTCCAATGGAGTCAGGCTAGCATTTGGGTGTTCGACCTAGTGCACCCATGCTTCTGAAAAACAAAACTTAAAACAAGCATGTACCATAAAAAGTCTTCAAACAAATAACCTGATACATGCTCTTGAAACAACCTCTGTTGTTGACTTAAGAATGTCATCATGTAGTTAGCTACAAGGTCATAGAACTGACAAGGAAGGTTTTCCGCTACCTCATTTTCATAAACAGTCCATTGAACAATATTTTCTTGGTCAGGGCAGCCACAAATACTGTTCAAATCCTCAACTTTAGATTTTTTAAGAAAAACTTGTTGCTGATCTTTTACTACCCATTTTTCAAAGGGCCAACCCTCTTGGAAATTTGAAATATATTCTTCATTGTCTGAACTGTAAGAGTAGTAGATTGGAGAATCTATGAAGAATTCCTGGTAGGAATCTTTTTGCAACAAGCAGTAACAGACTATGCGTGGTCCTCCAACTTTAGGCTCTTCTTGGAAAATTTGTTTTTGGGAGCTTTCTCCCTACTTGTTGGTAAAAAATTCCTTGTGAACATCTTCAACCATCTCATCCTCCTCTCAATAATGTGAATCATAAATCAAAGGAGGTTCTTGATCTTGTTCTCTAGGTAAAGGGTGTGCATTGTAAACTGGAGCCTCTTTATTAACCTCCTGGTAGGCCTCCTCTTCCTGTGAATCTTCCCATGACTGGGATTGTGGTGGCTCTGCATCACTTGACTCACCATTAGAGTCATATACATCATAAGAAGGAGAAACATCAGACTCGACTGAATAAGATCTCTGAGATTTTATTTGCAGCTCAATGATGTTTCCTTATCTCTTTCTTGCTCATAGGGTGATGCTTCTTGATGCGAGTAGATTTTTTCTTGGATCGGAGCTCCATAAGCATCTTCAACAAGGTCATCAACCTTAAGAATTTCTTCATGATTAAAGTGTGCACAACATTCTTCAAACAGAGCATTCAGTGGATATAGTATTTTGCAATAGTGATTGAGTGCTATATGAAAACTTTTAAGGAAGATATGCTGCCACGAGGTATTGTTTTGTACCAAACTCTACCATCCTCATCTAAAGAACACTTGAACAATTTCATTTGTACATATTCAAGAAAAATACCCTATTGTTCCATGCATTCATGAAAATCTTTGAGGTGTAGTCATGCATTCTCTCTGTGTTCCCAATGAATCTAGGCAAATAGGTAATCCATTCATGAAATGAATGGATGTGATTAGGATAACCAGCAATAGAAGAAAATTCCATTGGTGCGAATTGGTTGGCCAAGAATGTAGGAATGGCCATTTTGAAAACCTCCCTAGATGAGTGATTTCAAGTTCAAGGGTAGGGGAAGTTTTCGGCTGCTTTAGCATCAGAGTGAGTATGAGTCAGATTGAAAGCCATGATGATCAAATAGAGATATGGACATTGGAGTCGCCATTATGTTTACCATAAAATTGAAACATTGGAGTCATCAAGGTGAGAGATCTTCAACCCACACTTCCCTTGCTCACCTAACAAAAGGAATGTAAAAAATTGTTGTACCCAGGGAAAAATATTCTAATGCGTTCCCCAGCAATGGCCCCAGAAAGATGTTGTGGATTTTTCTAGCACCTGGGTTGATTTTAGACCATTGCCTAAGGCATCTTGAATATAGGAGTGCATAGGAGATTATCAGTGAGGGGTTTTTGAAACACTCCAATTGTCACGTACTTAAAAGATAATAAAAAGGCCTTGGTTCAATAGGCATTCATTAAGGTAGACTCAAGCCAATACATGGATCCAAATGCAGGCGGTAAGTCGGGGAAACCTCAAAGACAAATGGTTTGTTTTGGTGGCCGACACACAACAATGAGACAACTTAATATTGAAGTTGTAGTAAAGGTGGATAGGAGAAGATGAAGGAGGGAAATAGATGCATAGGTCTATAGATTAATATAATCCTAAGAAATAATGTTCCAACATAAATATGGAAGAGAGAGGAGATGGAATGGTGGAAACAATGGAGTGCTTATTAAGGTTTCATACCAAATATAACATGGGTACCATTATCTCCAAATAGCATGAGTAAATCTGGGCTCACACAGGTACCACAAGTTAATCAAATAAAAAAAGTAAATATGTCTTGTACAGGTACTATAGGTTACAAACTAACAGAAGTAACTTTGTCTTAAACTCAAGGATTGTTTTCTTATTTAGCAGCCTAGATAAATCCATGAATCGAGAAAATGACCGCTTCATTAAACTATTTTAGAGAAAAGAAAACACAAATGAAATGAGATTTTCAAAGAAGAAACATACTGTGCATTGATCTACTTGGAATCACTAGGATAGTTTCATTGATATTTGGAGGGTCCCAATAACCAATCCATAACATTCAGTAGTGTATCAACCAAGTCCCCCCATGAACAAGCAATTTAGAACCAAGAATGGAATCTCAGAACTCAAACCCCCATGGGTGAGAAATTCTGGAACCTTTGTGCAAGTGTTTCTTCCCCCTATTTATAAGAAGAGGGGGAGCTTGGGTTACAGTTACAAAAATATCTTTGCTAGAGTATCTAGTTGTCTGCTAGACTATATTTCTCGGCGAGCCATGTCTTTCTGCCCAAAAGATTGCAAAGGATCTGATTCCTTTCTTAAAATACAACAATTGCAGAATAAAACAAAAATAAAAACATAATGATGAGGGGCATAAATATTCATCTATTGTCCTTGTGAAATCCCTTGATCAGGCCACATCTCTACCATGATGCGCTTCTCCTGCTACTCAGTCGGCTCTTCTAACTTTCGCCTTAAATGCCTGAATAGCTCGTTCTCCAGAGTTGGGAGTTGGTCGACCATGAGTGTCTATCATGGAGTAGAAATGGAGCATGTCCCAGTAATCCTTCGTTGTGTATCGAGGTGGAGCCCCATGCCTCGATTTACTGTCTGAATTCGTGTGGAAAAATAGTCGAATTCATTTCAGCAACCCATGTAGTCCTGGATTTCATGTTGCAGGGGCTTCTATAGGATTAGCCCATACCGCTCTGCCACTACCCCATACTTCTATTCAAAGTCTAAGCTACTGACCCATCTGCCTTTAAAGCTCTATACCATACTCTCAGAGCCTCATGGTATCAAGGATTTTACTTTTAAAACATTATGAAACAATGAGCTCTGATGCCCCTTAGCTCCCTTTGGTTTAGCCCCTTTCAGTGTTTCTACATCATAGGACTGACGGTTGTGACCCGGGGCTTAGTCCTTGGGTGTTAGAGTCTTTGGACTCCCTTCTAGGGAACTTTTCCTTTGTTTCATAGAATCTTGCATATCGGTGGTTTCTAGCGGTCGCCTTTCGTATCTTCCCTTGACACCTGCGATCGTTGATCTGCGGGAAGGGGCCCACCTGGGATATCGCAATCGCAATATAGGAGAGGGCTTTCCTATCATACTTCATAGAGTTTTCCGATTGTCCAGACACGAAACTTCCATAAGGCATATCACATAAAATATTGCATCTCGAAAACCTCCTACATATTGCAAGCACGATTCGGAAGGGACTTTGGCGGAGGAGGAACTTTGACCTGTGCCAGTGTTGATTTGTGAGATTGGGCCCTTTAGTAGCCCTTGCTTCTTCTACCCTTCATGTGATCGTGGGTGAGCCCTCTTATTAGATCCCCTTTATCGAGGGCGAATTCCTTGTGGTGCACCATGCATTGCTACCTCTGATCGTTGATATGCAGGATTGATGACATCATTAGTGCCACGTGTCACTTTTTGAGTGGTGACATGTGTCACCCGGAAATGCCCCCATAGGACCTTAAAAATTCTAGATCAGCATGCCACGCTTCCTTTGTACCACCACATCATATTTGTACTACCACGTCATGATGATGTCAGCTGCCATGTGGATTCATAAGGGCCAATGGTATTCCACCACCTGGCCCCCTAAAGGAGAAAGAAAAGGACCTGCCTACCTCCGGTTTTGTGACTAATTTCCTTTGTAAATCAGCATCGTCCCTACCCTATTGCTTTAACATTATTGGAATATTCCTCCGTACTTACTTAAGAATGGTCTGTTGGACCCGTTGATTGCCGATTTGGCGATGTTGTGGGACTTTGGACCTCCTATCACCGATATACACTGCCCCTTTGCACTAGATTTTGAAAACCCGTCGATCGCTAATATGTCGCACCTTAGACCTTTGACTATTGCAATTGCCAATATCGGCGGTTGTTAATTGTAGGTTTTCTCTTTCCTCCCCCACCATGCTGCTAAGAAACTCCGAAATGTAATTGCGATGAGCCTCCCTTCATCTTTTCTCTTTGTTTTATAGTTTTCAAAGGGCAGCTTCAATCTGCTCTAACTTCTGATCCAGAAGTCCATTTTTGGACTTCCATATACCGTTGGAAATCTTATTACAAGCATTATGCAATGGAGAGGGTCTAACTTAACTTAGGGGTATTTTTTGTCTTGGGATATGGCTTCAAAATTCACTGCTCTTTCTCACCCTTTTCACAACTGAAAACACATTTAGCAGTGAGTGACAACATAGTGTTAGTCTACTTTTTAGATTAGGATTAGGTGTAGATTAGTAGTGTTTTGAATTAAATAAGAAGATGGTTTTGAACGTTGATTAATACATGGAAGAAAATGAATATTTATTAGGTAAAATTATGAACGAATTCTTTGAGGTACATATTTTATGTTCATCCTCATCTGGATTGCATCTTTATTTCAACTTTTATTTTCTCTTTTAATCATTATTTCTTTCTTATGTTTTGTTTTTCTTCTTACAGGTTCCCATGGATTTCATTTGTAGATTCAGATTTGCTAGAAACTAACATTTTGGAAGAAAAATCATCATATGACATTAGGAAGTTTTCTCCTTTCTTAATTTTCTTATATTATTAGATCGATTGGCAGTCTTATTCTTAAAATTCAATCTTTAGAGACTCACAAACTATATATAAGCAAGATTTGCAAAAGTAAAAAAACCCCTGTCAAAGCATACACCAATAACTCTAAATAAATAACTATGCTTTGAAGCAAAAGAGCTTTATTAACAAATCATCTTACAAGATAAAGTCAACATAATCTAATTTTTCCTTTATTTATCTTGCAAGATTTATCTCAAAGTTCATTCTCTTGATTGTCTTCTTTCTTATTTGAAAATAATTTTAGGCTTATTTGGTTTGTTGTTTCATTTCATTTCATAATAAAATGGAGTAATGTTTTATCTTTTAGCTTGACAAAATCACTAGCGATTAATTTTTATGCTCTAATTTATATTAACGGAACCTAATCTCTAAAGGGAACTTCAATGAAGATGATTTTGTTTATGTTCATTTTCAGCTTTACTAACCAAGTAGAGTCTCTAGTTTTTTTTCTTTGATTTTAAATCTTTCCATTATTTGTTAATGAACTATCTTTAACCCCTATCTTTGAAGAAATTAAAATACATTTAACAACAGTTACTTAAGGTCATGAGTTCTTTTGGTGAACAAGTTTCGTCAAGTGAATAGTAGTCAACTTAAAGCTTTTTACGTCATCCCTTGCTCTTAAGGAGTAGTATGCCATCCCATCTATTAAGTAATCTCTATGAAATTAACTATAACCATAGTTAAACATAAAATAAAAAATGGTTAACTTAAGGATAGGAGGTCTCATCACGAGATGACCTACCATGATCATAAGTTCTACCATCATGACATCACCAATATTGGTCACCAAGACAAGTAATGGCTTTCGACTGAAAGGTTGAAGGACAAGAGTTCTCATCACAAGCCGACTTGTTGACCATGTTAGATCTCATGAATGTAATTTCCATTAGTTGGTTACCATGACAGGATAATGATCTTCAATTGGCATTCAAATAAGTTTAAGTTGATATTTTACAACTATGCATTTATTCCTAATAAATGGGACATTGGCACCTAAAAGGGTTAAAAGGAATCCTTGTCGAGGCTATACATGCCTACTGGAAGTAGTGGTCATGCCTATGGTATTGAAGTTAAATTAATACTATGTTTTCTCAATTAGTTTGTTTTCTCGAAAACTGATGTCCAACTAAGTTGACTGTTGTATATATAAATTTACTGAAACATTGAATTCATGGGGTAAAGTTTTACATGTTCATGAATGATAATGGTATTTCTATTTATTTGACAACATATAATAGGGACAAAATGGTTAGGATATCTTAATTTGAGCATTTCAAATTATTTAATTATAATTCCTTCATTTTTAAACTATGTTTTGTATCTTTATGATAGAGATAATTTCTTCTTCCTAGTGTGTCACCATTATTGTAGTGAAAACACAACACCCCCATTTTATTCTATCACAATAGACATGGGGACCCTTTTTGCATTGTATGTAGACTTTGAGTGTGATTACTTCATTTCAAGTCTAATTTTTCCTTTTATTTACACTTATTTTATTTTTATATTTTTCCTAAGTTGGATTAAGTTTGTTTGTTAATAAACTTTGTAAATAAGTTTAAGTTTAAAACATATTATATTAATAAAACATAGCCCTCGAGACCAAGATCTTCATTATTATTATTAGTGGCTATATTTTCCAAAAAGTGGCTTTGGCTTATATTATAAAGTGGCTATAACATATCGAACCTCAGAACTTATTGATATCATAAGATTCCTTTCAAAATCCCTGATATCATAAGCCCTGGCCCCATTTATGAGTGGTTGTAGTTTATTAGACAAAGAACCCAAATAACACATACAATGTAATCCTCCTCTGCTCCTTTATATCAGGGAATCCCATATCAGATTTTTATTATGTGTCACCACTCAAAGCCTCCAAACCCCGATATGCGATAACCATTCGCCTCCGACCTTTGACTTCTGATAACCATTCACCCGCGATATTCCTAAAGACCTCTGCTTTGATATGCCAATATATCACTCTGTTGATCTCCGATCTCTGATAAGCCTTCAATCCAATCTCCGACACGCTATTCACTATGATATCAGGATCCGATATGAGTATTACCAATGATTAATAAGAATATCTCGTCTGCCTGTCTAATCAAAACAATTGTAAAACCTTTGATATTTTGGATCTTATATAGTTATTACAACGATTTTAATATGATTTTGCATTCACTCCATATCAGAGATAACCAATATCGCAAATACTTTGTGTTGTCTCATTTTAAAAGTTTCAATGAACTTTCCTCTGATACCAGACAATTATTGCCACGTGTCACTACTGCTCTGGTCATTATTATTATTATTATTATTATTATTATTATTATTATTATTATTATTATTATAAAATGCCACTTAATTAAAGTTAAAAGTTCTTAGGGCATAGTTAAAAGTCATATGTGTATTGAGTTTTCCATTATTTTTTAATGGCTAATTTCAATTTCTCTGTTTCAGGGAAACACTTAGGTCGAATCAAATAAATTATTTGATCAACAACCATTCAACCACGTGCCAAGACCCAAACAAAAATAGATATGGGAAGTCAAAGAAAAAGCTTAAACAAAGATGAATACCATGAAGAGCGTGACCCTGTTGGGCAATATGCTCAATGGTTATCAACAAAAGCAGACAACTAATTTAATTACTTTTATTATTATCTCGATTGTTGAGAGATACATGGAACTGTTGTTATTTCCACGATCTCACCTTAAGCTTTGTATAAGTACAATCTCCTCAATAGGATAAGGGGTCGCGATCACACATAGGCAGCTCTGTAATAATTTGATTTGTGCTTCCGTATTATGGTAGAGCACAAAATGTTTTATTGTAGATATTGTAGAGGAGTTAGGGCTCTGCTATAATTTCTTTTCACTATTGCAGGTAGTTTTACTAAGGGTCAGAGCTACTCTTGGAATTGTGGTAATATAACTTTGACATGGTTTTAATTGATTCTTGTTCTTGTGTACTATTACTGGAATGCAGGAGTATTGGTTCATTATTAAAGTTTCTTTTTTTGGTTCTGATCTTTATTCTAAATAATATTATGTTTCTTCGATATCATGCATTATTTTTGTGTCATTGATATTTTGTTGTTGAAACATTGTTAAATCTATATTTGCAGGGTAGAATGAGATCTGAATCAATATTAATTTATTGAAGTATTCTTGTGGTGATCGATAAGTGTTTATCATTTATTTGCAAGATTACTTTGTTTTCACTTGTATTATTTAATGTGAACTAATTCCTTTAGTTAATACAAAATCACATCATTAATTATGGCAGATCTTTCCCCTTTTCTAGTTAACTTTCACTCAAATTAGGATAGGGCTATCCCATTGTAGTCCAAGATACGTTTTTCATGTTTTAGATTAGTTCTACATCTACATCTTAGTTTTCATCAAGTCATCTCTCAAAGAGGAAAACTTTATTTATGGCTTGGTTGAGCCCCAGATCAGCTTAAGCATCACTTTCTTTCTTGATCATCAAGAGGGTTGATCTAATGTCTCTTCTCTATTAGTAGGTGAAAGTCATATTTTAAGCCAATGGAGATAGAGAGAAGGTAATTGGACCTAGTTTAACCAGTTGAAATCACCATTTCAACGGAAAAGGAGTTGCTCTAAGTTCCTGACTGGGTGGTATCCCTTATAATTTTGTAGGAATAGATTTTCAAGCCTTCAACATAACTTCATTTTGGTCCTGCATTATAGATATTTTCCAAGAAGATCTAAGATCATATTTCCTGGGTAGTTGGGCCTGCATGAAGTCAGAAAACTATCTACAAAATTTTTCGATCTCACTGTCATCCAATAGGACCTCCCAAGCATCCCATTCTACTTCGTTGACCTCTATTTCATTTTCTTCCTTTGAAAGAGAAGAAAATTATTTTTCTAGGACTTTTATTTTTTCTTCAGCATTCTCCTCTAGATCATCTTCCAAATACATTGGAGGCTGAATGTGATCTTTTTTCTCCGTTATCTCCCTCTGCAATATCTGCAAAGGAGGTCTCCTATACTAAGGATTGAAACTTTGGTTAGGAGGTGGTTCATTTTGTCGAGGAGGCTTTTGTTTTCTAACCCTAGTTTCACAAGATTGTTAGATACATTTCTTATCATCTTGTTCATTTTCTCTAGTTTCTACTCTTGAGTTTCCTTTCCCTGGTTTGAGGAACTAGCTTCCTCTTTTCCCCTTCTCTTATCTCCATGATCGTTTATCCCTATCCCCTTCCCAAGAGAGGTGAAATTTGCATCAAATTCTAAAGCATCTATTTGAATCTGGTCTAAGGAGGGAGACTTCCCTTCTCTGAGAGTGAAACCAAATTCTGGTTCAAAGGCCCCAACAAAAACCACTTAGTAGTAGCCTATGGAGGTTTGATTTTAGCAGGGAGACTATTATACAATTTTTTAAACCTTTTCACGAATTCTGACATGTCTTCATTATGTTTCTTGTTAATAACATTGAATTCAGTGAGGATATACCCATGGTCCCTTTTCTCTCCCCTTTTTTCCATGAACTAATTATCCATCTCCTCCTAGGTAGTGATTGAATCATTTGGTAGGACTTTAAACCATTTCTTGGCTTCCCCATCAAGATATTGGAAAAAAATTCTTAACACCACATCTAGGTGTTCTACATTGATATTTTCTGCAAATGCATTGAAAGTTTCTACATGCCTCTATGCTGAAATGTCATCTTCCCCTGTGAATCTTGGCAAGAGATTGAGATAGGATTGTAGCATACCATTCAAGGGATGTGGCAAGTCCAGTGGGAATATTTGTTTAGGAGAAAGGCTAGGATAACCATATTGAGCAAGGGAGGTGGTAGAATATTTTTTATAGGTCCTTGCTAGGGGAGTATCTGGGTCGTAGCTGACTCGATCTGGGTTGGGAATCTATTCACACTCTACATGGGACTGCTTATAAGGATGTATTTAACTTCTTCAACTTCAAGGGAGGGATGAAATGAGAAAGAGGGTGAACTGACATAAGTTGCTTCATTTTTTACTCTAGAAGGAAATGAACCAAACAATGCACAATGTTCTTCAGGATATTCCAAGTCTTTGGAGGCAGACTCAGGGTAGTTTATCACAACTTTTTGAGATCTAGTTGATGATTTCTAGAAAATATCTTATGGAATCTAGAGTTACTAGGTTATTCTCTTTCCAAATCCCCTAGGATATTATTTTCTCATTGTTGAATATGGGAGGATTTTTCTGCTGGCTTGTATCAGAATGAGTATGAGGTCTCAGGAAAGTAAGGTGCTCAAAATAATATTTAGATAGTGGTCGCCAAGGTGGTAGATCTTTAACCCACACTTCCTTGCTTACCTAACAGAGGGAATGTAAAAATTGTAGTATCGAGGGAGAAATATTCTGATTCGTTCCACAACAATGGCACCATAAGCTGTTGTAGCTCCTAGAGACAACCCCTAGGTTGAGGAAAGGGTTGGTGCCTAGGACATCTTAGAAGAGTTCTTTGAGGATTTGCTGAGATTTGTGTTGTACTCCATATAGAATATAATTGGGAATAGATTGATTTAGAACTTGGTTCAATCACCCTTCACCAAGGTAGAATTAGACATACACATATGTATATGAAGGAAAATATCACTCATCTCAAGGATAAATGTCCTGATATGGTGGCCGACACACAGTAAAATGCAGCTTAATATCCATCGTTGTAGTAAAAATAGAGAGAGAAAATAAGGAAAGGAATTCAATGTAGAGGGTTCGAAAGCACAAAATCCTAAGCAATGAATCCTAGCATAACTATGGAAGAATAAGGAGCTGAAATGAAGAAATTGTGGAGCACATTTTAAAGTTTCTAGGTCTATATTTTCATGTCTATATCTTGTCACAAAATAACATTGGTATATCTGTGATCTCTTAGGTATTGTTGGATACAATATAATGCTAGTAAATCTGTAATTTCATAGGTACCTTTGCTACCCTATAACATAAGTAAATCCATAATTTGAGAGTGAAACCAACAACTTCTTTACACAATTCATAGGAAGATAAACGTACATGAAATGAAAAATAGAGGGGAACACATACTACACATTACTCAGCTTTGAATCACCAAATCTACTTCATTAATCTTTGAAAATTGAGTCCATATCATAGGTCCAGCACATTTGACATTTGTATAAGAATTAGCACCTCATAAAAAAAGTCATTGAACATATATTTGGAACCTCTTTTTGTACAAATAACTCGGAACACCTGCAAAAATATATTTCAGACCTCTTGGAACAGGATTTGGGAACCTTTAAAATGCATTTCTTCCCCTTATTTATAAGAAGGGGGAGATATTGGAACAACAAATACAAAATATATTCTAAAGTTACATTTGTTTGATCGACTAGTTGTCTCAACGTGTGCATATTCAAATGATTACATAACAGATTGATTCCTTCTTTAAAATGCAACAAATTACAAAATAACAAACATGGGAAAAATGCATCACGGCAAAAACAACATATCTCCATGCCAGTTCCTGTGATCACCTCTGATTAGGCCATGTCTCTACCATAGTGTTCTTGTTGGCTTGTATGGGCCTGACCCAGGTTTAGAGGTAATTTAGCCAAGCAAATCCTGGTACTACTAGCCCTTTCGGCAACAGTCTGTGGAGCGCGGACTAAGGTCTCACCTAAAGTAGTATGGGAGGGTGCTAGAACTAGGTTTCCGCACCCTTGGGATGTATGAGGGGCTTCTGGAGGTCCGTTATTTGACCTGTCTCTACGCGCACTTGGGATCCCTTCATAACCTACGGTGTGGCTTCCACGCAACCCTACTCGGGGTGTGACCCATATAATACCCAAGTTCCTTGCTAATTAACCGATTACTTAACTTGTGTGTGTAATATTTATGGTTATTATAGCATATTCAACAATCATATCAGTGCACGTGATACATAAATGAATACAAACATAAAGAAGATAATGCAGAACAATTACACAGAAATAGGAATCACCTTCTCTTTTATTAATCTTTAATCTTGCTGACAAACTCGACACTACCCTACGCACTCAGCTACAAGGGTCCGCACACTCAGCTATGGACTCTACTAGTCCTCTGCACACTCAGCTGTAGAGCCTCTTCCTACTACTATGACCCAATACACTTAGAATCCTACTCTAAGATTGAACCATTCCTTTGCTTCTTTCTCTATCCTCAACTATCTTTACAACTTAGAGCCTTGCTCTTTTTATACAATCCCATGGTCCGCGGACCATGGGTAGGCCAACATGACTTTACATTACATTACCTTAATTTCGGGCAGATATCCCTATGACTTTAACCTCTACTTCGCGCTCCGCACCCGTAATTCGCGTAGTCTTACAAAACCTTTAATCAAAACTTGGGCTTTGAGCCCCAAAACCTACTTTGGGGGGATTCCATGCCCAATAGGCCCCCAACACAATCATCATGACTCGTCCCTAGTCACTCTGCTAGTGCGGCAATTTTGGCATGGATCCCCTTTAACTGTTCCCGTACTGCCCAGAGGTCCACGGCACATTGTTCTATTGTTTGTTAGACCTACTGCATGCGCTCTTCTGTTGCTTCCTTGTGAGGCTCTGCTATCTGTCTTAGCGCATATAGTCCCTTCATCTACACAAGGTTGCCCTCAATCTCGGCCGTAATGGTGAAGGCCTCATCAATCCAAGGCTAGACACATGCTTTGAGAAGGGCCTCTTTCGGTCTTGAAGCATCCACCTACTCCTTCAACGCCCTCACTTGCTGCATCTTAGCCAAGCGTTGGGTGAGGACAATTGTCTGTGCCATTCCCTTGACACTGTCATACTGTTGCTACAGTTTGCACGCCTCTTTTTCCAGGTGTTGTATGTTGGGGTCCTCCTGCAAGGATGTGAGGACATCGAACACTTGGCCCAACATACCGGTGCACTCCTACACCGCCATTTCAATTTTTGCCAATCATGTCTGAATCATGCTAACGCACTGTTCGTTGACTTCCAGAGGAGTGGAAGGTTGTGCCTTAATCTGTAGCTCAATAATATGGAGTTTTAGCTCCAACTGCACTCGTGTTGTTTCTTCCTGTGCACTTCAGACTCCACTTTCCAGACAGTGCATCCACATCTTGGTTGGTAGGTCTATGGCGATGGATAATTCTGGAACACACCGACATGCTTCATCCATTTTTTGTGTGATTTTTTGATTCTATGACACTAGCTCGTCGCGTTGCAAGCTAAGTTATTCAATGTTGATCCTTTTCTCACTCAATACCTAGATCACGCGGCCTTCCCATGCATGTAGCTCAATTGTTATGCCGTCCTGCAACTGGTATAATGTGTCCTGCGAAAGGGCAGCTAAATTTAGGCCAAGTCCCTTGATCTGGCCTACCACGGCTCTGTCCTCCTCACCCTCCGCTGTTAGTGCTCCTTCTGGTAGCACTATGGTGTTGGCCATTTTTGCACGGAGTAGTTGCTCGGTTGTTGATGTACCTGCAGCGCCGTAGGTAGTTATTGTTCCTTCGTATGTGGCTCGCACCTAAATTTCTTGCAGCTATGCCCTTAGGGCCCCCAACACATTTTGTTGCTCCGTCATAGCTTCCTCAAGCGCTTCCTAGGTGACCTTGTGAACTATGTCACCAATGTCATATAGGTCACCCTCTGTCAATGTAATTGGCTCAATGTCTAGTTTAGAAGCCTTGGCCTTCTTTCATGGTCCTGATATTTCTGTAATGCACGATCGTTTCAGCTGTGTAGATGTTGTGCTCAGGTTCACACCTTCTGCTATGTCCTCTGCTCCTTGTCCTGTGGATAATTTTGGGCCCTCTTCCCTTGCGTCATGGTGGCCCCTGTTGCCTATGTTGTTGCTACTTTGTTGATGGCCTTGGCCTATTCTGCAGCTGCCTTCGCTGACTTGCGGGCAGCTCTTACCTCCGCGACCAACTGTTCATTGCGCTTCTGTTGGGACAACTGGTTGATACACAGCTTGCTGGCGTCCTTCTGCTTTTGTGCCATTGTTTTATCGTGCTCGACCAGATTCGAGGCACGCCACTCGAGAGGCCATGATTCGAGCACAGAGAAGATGGCATCATCAATTGCGATGAAAGGAAGCTTGGTCCTATTATCACTCTGAACTAACCTCAAGGCTGGAAGAGGCAATTTCGAGGTAACCACAGACCAAGCTTTGATCTGGCATCTAGCCCTGCTAGACTAAAGAGGGCTCTCTCTTTGCCAACAAAATGTGGCTGTGATAACTGAAATCTTAGGCTAGCTATGGTGTATGGGGATTTTGTTTGAAAATTTTTGGGTTGAAACAACAAGAGAAAGGACAATTGGGCTATGGAGTCAATGCCAGTTTCTGTCGGCAAACTTGGAGCAAAGTAAGTGCCATGTTCATTTAGATAGAATATTTCAAATGTGAGAAGAACAGAGGGGAGAAAGCCCACTGCCCTCCAAGCATCAAACAATGATGGATCTCCAGGAGCAGTGTTAGACAAACGAGAAACACAAGGCTACTCAACAGAGCACCTAACCATGGATGAATTCTGCAAAGACAACCACTACATCTAACAACAAAATCATCATGAAAGGAGCATCATAGGGGATGGATTCCTAACATATCACTTAGATAATTCTATAACAAGGCAGAAAAAACATAATATGTAAATGAATTATAGGAAAAACATAATGAAAAATAACACCGTGATGGATCCTAGGTCCAAAGGGTAGAAAACTGCTTTATTAAAATGATATTTAGGAAATTTTACACAGTGCCAAGCAACCTCTCTACTGCCTAAATCAAACCTCTATATTTCAAAAATAATCCTATATATACTAAATTACAAGTCCATTTTTATTTCCTCAACATAGGAAATATAAAATAAAAAATAAAAAATACAATTTAATAATAAAATCCTATCATTAAACTCTATTATAAACTAATTTGCAACTAACATCCCAAACTATCTCGAGAACCATGAGAAATAGTTTTTGAAAACCCAAATTATGTGAAGGTTTTCCAAGTGGATTAATATTACTATATCTTCTCCTTTAGATGTGGAACTATATTCCACAAAATCTTCCTTTTGATTGCCACCTTGCACCTGCCTACACGAATTTTGGAGTTGTTTGATCAACCTGTTGTTCTTGTTCCTCCTTGGATGTTCTCTTTCTGCCATTCGTACCCAGAATTTTGCGAGCTATACAATAACTGTAATGTCATCCATACAAAGTCATATTCGAGCATCTACTTTAGTATTTCTTTCATTTTAGCTACCAAAAGCAGGAGGAAATACAAATATCAATGACTTATTTAATGATAAAACTCACATTCCTATCCCATTTATGAGCTACAGAGAAGAAATTAAATGGTTGTTTAACATCTTTGTTACTTTTCCAGCTTGCTAACAAAGGATTCTAATGGTGGCAACTCATTAATTAACTCTTTCCAGTCAGGCATTCCCCGACCAGATTTTCGAACACGACCATCCAAATGCAAGACAATAAACACATCTTCTCTTGGAGTTACTCCTTCAGACTCTTGTTGCTCACAAACCCAACTTTCCCATTCATTAGGAGAAACAACCTCTGCCTTGAATCATTTTTCAACTTGTGCTATTGACTTGGAAGCAATATCTTGTGTTCATTTTTCAAATTCACCACTGGATGAAGTTTTGACAAGATCATTGCGAAACTTCTCAACCCTTTGAACTACTCTATTTACCACATCTTTTTCCCCTACCAAAATTACAAGATGAGTTGTATCCCATAACTGTACAAGCTCTACAACATGATCAGTGGATAGGCACAAAGGCAACCTTGAAAGAGTTTCATCCTGGGAATTTGGGAAATTTGTTCCTCTTCTTCCCTATTATCCCAGATGAAGAGTGCCACGAGTATGACAATACCTCTTCTTGAAGTTGCTTGAACTCAAGCATAGCCCAAAAGGGAGCCATGTCTGGATCATTGAGAGTCACACTAAATTTAAGATTGTAATCTCGCAAAGCCTTCCGTAAAGCTTCCGCATTTTTTTTTTCCTTCTTTGTAGGCATGGCAACAAGATTTATTGTATAAAGGAGCAGTGGCTTCCTCTAGATCTGGGTCTAGAGAAAGTACCTTTTTAAATTGAACAAGGGCGTCTCGTACCTGTTGTTCTGTTTGTTTCCCATGTGTAAGCGCTATGCATATGGCCACACTCCAAAAGCACAGCGCCACAACCAGGAGTGCAGCGCCATAGCTAAAAGTGCAGTTCCACAGCTAAGAGCATAGCACCACAGCTAGATTGGCTTTAGCTTTCGATTTATTAACCTTGTGTGTGTTTGTGGATGCAGGGGTGTTGAGATTTGGAGCTAAGTTGGGCCTTCGTTCTCAATTTTGATGCAGGGCATAAAAGCGTTAACCCACCAAGCATTACCATACTTCATCCATGGCTTTCAGGGTTTTCCTTATAACCCAGCAAATAGAGAGCTGCAACATGAAATGAATGCCCAGCAGGTTCCAACCTAGTTGCCTTCACTAGAAGATAATTTGATGAGACAAAAAGAGGTTCCCCATCTTCAAGCTCCGCAGAATAACTTAGCAAGGGCCAATTGTTTAAAATTGTCATGATGTTCACCAATTCAAACTTCACAGCTGGAAGAGAATTGAGCAACCTAAATCTTCAAATGGAAACTTAATAACCTCGGTCTCCTAGAGCGCTAACAGAATATAACATAAACCAAAACCAAAGAGAGAAACAATGGCACTAGCAAAGATCTCATGTTGATCCACATAGAATCCTGTTCTCTAATCCTCCAATGAAACCATGTAATTAGTGTCATTCTCCATAACCTTCAATTCGCTTTTCTCAAACGTTGGCTTAGAATCCTTGAGATCTATAGTCAATCGTTCCTCCTTTCTGCCAACTATATCATGAATTTGGTTCTCACCAATACTTAGACTAGTCTGGAATGACTTCTGAACTCTTGTAAATCTGTCTTTCTTGAAAATAAGAAATCTCTCTAACCATTCCCACAACTATGACAAAAATCCTTGAGTGGAAGCTAATAAATTAAGAATGGCAAAGGTCCACCAAAGGAACCCAAGGAAGAAAAGGTAGCGAGCAGGTAGGAATACAATTGGGCAACATCTTGCAGTTCCAATTTTGTCTTTAAGCCCCCATGACCCAGATATACTTCATACACAAAAGAACCCTCCTTTTTCACTATAGCTAGAAGCTAGTGCAAATGCCACTACTGATGGACTGGCCTCAAATACTCGATGAGTGATGAAGTCAATTCAGTAAATCCATCCCCATTTTTTGTACCACTCAAAAAATGGTGCTTGGGAACACTAGAACTATGGTCATCATATTCTTCCTCATCCTCATCTACTTTCCACTTTAATTGTCGTTTAGCTCAATCCATGACATCAAATTCTCTAAAATACATGAAAGAGAAAACACATATTCTCTACAACATAATCCCTCCACAAGGTGTCTAGAATGTTCAGGGCTCTCGATAGAACCTAATGCCAAATTAACAAGATAACTTCCTTTGAAATCTACCATTACCACCATTGTTCTCAAACATGGAGAGAAATTCGATGAATGTTGAAGAGCAGGTAACAATGCAGTAGGAAGCCTCTGTGTGAGATAAGGAATTGTAAGTATATATACACAAAACTATTCTGCTACACTTTTAACTCCAGCATCATAACCTTCGAGACAATTTGTTTGATTTGATATAGAAAAGACACTTTCACATAAATCTGATGGCATAGAATGGAAAGGACGAAGGACCATGGTTATAGCACTTGCAGTAATGACAAAAGTTTCATCTATCTGTACAGCAGCCTTGTTTTTCCTATTCATTGCACTATTGCATGTCATAATGTATTGATGAACTAAAGAAACTTTTTGGCTGGCCGACATATGAAGAAAAGAAAGGGTCTTACAATATCTTCTGATATATGTTTTGCATTCCATATGTTGAGATGAGGATTAGTAGCACTGTACTAGGCCTTCAAATGCTATGTTATTTTCTTCTCTATCACAATCCAGCCATAAGACTAGCCACTGACATCTCCTAGCTTCCTCTAGATCATTCAATACCTGAACTGCTGCACAGGAGGCCTTTGAGTCAGCCATTCATTCAGTCATATCTTTTGATCTAGGAGTTGGTTTTTAGAGTGTGATATACCGTTGGAAATATCTTTTTTAGATACTCTTGATAAACATACTTATGACATGTTTTGTGCTGAAGATCATGTGCAAAACATCTAACCAAACCAAACATAGTAAGAGCCCATTTTGATCACTGAAGGAAGGCCAAGGACTAACTCTAACGGGTCCAGTTCTGCGCCAAATCCATACAGACCTTGAAATACACATTTTTCATATCCTCTTTGAAGTCTGCAAAGGTCTGTAGATTGTTGTACATTGTGGGGGATAGGCACGGCCTCCTATTAATCCACATCCGGACGCTCACCTCCATGAGCACCCAAAAGATCTTAGTTTCACGGATCCATGTGACGTCCTTCATAGCCTAGAGCAATGCATATTTTGCAGCCTCTGGCAAGTCCTGTTCATTATGAGGGAACTAATTATCCTGAGGAAGTTCCCCTATCACCAATAAAATAGACAAGAGCAACCATGTCTAGTGGAAGGTCTTGCCCTGCCCCTGAGCTTCCTTGCATTTGGTTAGGAATTCTTCAGAGAGGAATTCATCCCAGTTGAATTGGACCCCTTCCGTGCATCGTTCTGCCAACGCAACGACCAGTGCTGGCACCTCATCTCCACGGATTTTTCTCATCACCTTCCCGGCCAGTAGTTGGGTGGCTATGCGCACCCCTTTATCTTTAATGCTACTGATTGCATAGCCTCTCTTCTTCTTTTCCAATTTGTATTTCTTCTTCATGGCCTCTACAAGCGCCAAATCTTCGCTTTTGCTAGCTATCTTTGCAGGGTCCTTTCCCTTACAGGGAAGCTAGAAAATCTTATGGATAAGCTCCATTGTGATGGGAATAGGCTCCTCTAGCCATAAGTACCCATCGTGCACCACGCAAAGTAACTACCCGATGACAAAGATCTTGATAGGTGCATGGTGAAAGTACGGAATCCATAGTAGGTGGAGTAGTCTGGCCTTCTCCACACTACGCAGCCATTTTTGCGGCTCTAGTGCTGTAAATGACCCCTCCTTAATCTATTTCATGAGGTTCTCAGTCTCTAAATGTGGGAACGTCTCACTGTCCGTGAGGTCCCAGTCTTCAAATTTCACTGTGGGCACACAGCCCAGGGCCGAGCCTTCCAACAGAATTACATCTGGGAGGATCAGGGTTTGAAGTGTGCTCTTAGCGGTGTCCAAATCCTTGGGTACCTTAGCTTTCCCTTTCCACGGAGGAACGTACTCAGGTAATTTTTCTGCAGTGCGCACCAGCTGGATGTCTTCTTCCATTTCTTCATCTGCCTCTATCTCATTTACAATAGCCTGGAGGTCCTCCTCCTCAACATCTGTCTCAATGTTGACAACCTTTCCCTTTTCTTCCATGGAAAGTTTACCAAACTACGGATTTCACAGGGACATGCAGACTGGTCCCACTTCCTGTTTATCCTTCTTGGGCATTGGCATCCGAGGTGATTTCGAAATTTCTGGTGCATCCCCCACCTGCACGATAAGGCTCTGTGTGGCTTCCTTGGCGGTACTCTCTGCAAAACCCACACCTCTCCTGGTAGTTTTCATCTTGTTCAAATTGTCTTTGGTTGTTTGTGAATTTGGGGGTTCAATACCGCTTGGCACTCAACACTCTGTGCTCTTTGTAATAGCTCAAATCTCAAATGAAAAATTGTTGTCTCGTGGCTAGCCTTGGGAGTTTTATAGCGTCTTTTGAATTTGAATCTGACCATTCCCCCCACTTCTGAGTCATTAATGCATTCTTGGTGGCAGATTGTCCCAAATCCATCTCTTAACTCGCGTCTTAATTACCCGCCACCCACTCCCTTTTGCCTTAAATTGGACATCTCATCATGAACAGTGACGACAATGATTAATTCCTAGTTTACCCGCGCAGCAACGCAGCCCCCCGTGCATGGGCGCGAACCTTGTACCATGCTAAGTTTGCGCTCACGTCCTTCATCGCGCAATTCCCAAACAGACTCTTTTAGAGTCCCACACTCTCTTTCAACTGTCTCGGGCGTTGAGACTGTGCTCCCTATGGCTAGTCAGGTGGTCGCACCATCTGTGTGAGACTTTAATTTGCCTTCCAGTATAGTCTGTGGACATTCTTCAATTGCCCTCGCAACATCTGGCACTGCGTGTTCTACCTTATGTGGTGCGCTCCCCTTATTACTGCGTTTGCTAACGTGTGGTCTTAGCGATGGTAGTAGAGTCATCAATTTTTGGCGACAATCTTCTAATGCAGTGGTATTACCATCCGTATCTTGCCTTGCCATCCTTGGTTTATTGACAAGACATACTTGCGTGACCTCGTTTTCTAGTTTTTTGATCTCAGTGTCCTTCAACATGCTTTTCTTCCTCAATCATACCCGATCTTCTTTGAGTCCGTGAAGTCTAAGGTTCCTCGTCGAATGGCTTCCCGAATCCTTATATGGTCATCCTCGCGTAGCTATGTGATTCCTTCATCCTGGTCTTCTCACGCTATCATAATTGCGGGAGCTATTAAGGTGGGTTCCTTTTGGTATTCCCTTCAACAATTTCATATTCTACTCTGTTTCACACCTTTGGAATCATCTCCATGCTCAGGTTTTTGCACATGGTCCTATAGGCCCATCGAACCGCTAGCAAGCGTAGGTCCCAATAATTTTGTCTCACCTGGTGAATCTTGTTTAGTACTTTGTGCACCCTATGGAATTCCTCGTCGTGTAGAATTAGTAACATGCGTCACCTTTCCTACTACTGTGGTTTGTTCCAATTCTCTAAGCTGGGGGTGGTGTGCGCTTGTGCAGATTGTACAACATATGTCTCTACCCATCGAGAAAGGTGGGCACGGAAGTTGTTTCACTCCTACTGATTGGCTTTCATTGGGGTTTTCAAAACATAGGTTCATCATCCTTCTGCATCCACGTCAGTCTTCAAAAGTTCCTTGATGCGTACCCCACCATCATGCGGGTGTTGTGTGCAGTGTCCACTTTAGCACATCGAACCGTTGTTGTTCTGGTATTGCACTTTCGAATTTTCTCATAAATTCATTCACCGCTGACAATCCATCATATGTCTGTAGTGCCCTTGCCTCTGTTGTTACGTAATGCAATGACCTAATCATCATATTGCAGTTCAGTGTTGTTACTTCGTGTAGCCGATTCTACCATCGCTCTATCTCTTCGTCTAAATTCGAAGTGCAAGAGCTTTCACGTTCTCACAAAATCCTTCCATCTGCAGTCAGATTCACCCAATCCGCTCCTTGTGCAGTTATCTTGTAGATACAGTCGAGATCATCATCACTATCGTCATCGTGCACCGGTTCAGTGTATCGCACTCCTTCGGCTAGATCTAGCGATACTACTATGCGTAGTGACTTTTTCTCAAAGATCATTTTGCGCTTCTTCAAAATTATGACTCCATTCATAGCGGTATCCTAGTCTATTCATAGTAGCACAGGATAGGGATTGTTTTCATCGATAATCTTTATCACTTCAAAATCTGCCTGTGCATTCACACCTTCAATATCGACTGTCAACCCTTGCAATCTTTCCATTGGCAAAATCTTCTATTGGTTCGCCATTCGTAACTTAATAGGGGACCATTGTAACGCAGTTCTACCCAACCATTCCCATGTTTGCTTTGGTAGTACATTCACGTCCGAACCAAGATCTAGGATTACCTGATCCATTTTATACTCGCTTATTTGCACAGTCAACCTCATCTCCCTTCCTGTGCACAATGCATGCTTTCCAAGTTTTTGGACCATGCGCGGTTCTCCTGACCCCGCGCACCTAGTGATAAGTTCCTGTAGCCCTTTGACTGCCTTGTTATCATGCAACATTTTCATGCATGTCTCCAGAAAGGTAGTGAGCATTAAAGGATCCATCCCTAGTTTTAGTTAATCCTTACTACCTAAATTGGAGGCCTCCGTGAAGCTCTTCTTAACTTCCATGAATGTCTCCTTCGTGCGTTCTAAGTTAAGCTCGAGTTCCCTTCTAGGAGCCTTGTGAACCCACGCAATGTCTTCTGACTGCTTCCCTTTATCATCTCCCATGCCCATACCACTCATGAGCATCATGTTTACATTTGGGTCTTCTTCGCGCAGTTCAGACCTCATCATTTGTAAATTCTGGGTCGGAGGGGGCTAGAGTACCCCATTTCCGCACATCTTCGCTATGAGCAAAGGCCAATCTTCTACCTCATGATCATACTGATTACAATACCAACATGATATCCTAATCGGGTTCATACAATCACGGGTATAATTCCTTGGCCCTCCGCAAATGTAGCAAATTATTTTTCCGCAACCCCTTCCTAGTCCCATTCAACCTCGACCCTGACCGTGCCCCTGCAACCCAGTGCGCACCATCCCTACATTTGGGTCGAGGTCTTGTATTTCGTTCTGTTATCACCCTAAGAAACTCTCCTAGGTTGTATATCAGAGATGCTCGGGAAGATTACAAACTCAACAAGATGTTGGATAAATTGGTGGATGAATGAAAAAAATGCTGCATATTCAAGCCAGATAACCACTTTCACTGTGATTGACCCCAGACATGGGTGAACACCCCCAAACTACAAAGCTTTAGACTATCAATTACTCACAGTTTTGAATAAAATGTGATGATGGAGAACACTGATCACACGAACAGATGCACAGGACCCTGTGATGGCCGGCTGCAACCAGTTAAAAGGTCTACAAATCCATTTTCTAATACACAGAGAGGATGACAGCTCTCTGGAATTAAAATAATAGAAACCTGCAAATAAATTCAATGATACATGCTAAATCCTAACACAGAGGTGGGATGACAGCCCCTCTGATGCTAAACATTAACATCACATGAATAATTGCAAAACAGGCACAGCCTGGAACAAGAAGAAGAAGTGGAAAGTGAGCAATCAACAGCAAAGAAGCTTGTATTAGCTGGAAATGAAGACCAAAAGCTGTAGGTAACAAAGTCTTCAGAAGTTGAAGTTTGCAACACAATGACATTCATCAACCTGATTACCTCATTTTTCTGGGTATATATGGAATTTGTTTACAAAACTACTCTACTAGGCTATGCGTGAAGGTATCTTAATTGATCACCAACTACATTTATCGTTAGATATGGGTCTTCTGCTACAACTTGAATGTTCTAATGAACAAAATGGCTCTTTCTGTACTCTGGTGTACTCCTTGAACGGTGAAGTATTATCTGCATGACTTTCAATAACTGTTGTAGTCATTTATCTGCTCAAGGTGGTCCTATTTGTCGTTTAGAGGTACACTGTGTTGAATGTAGTAGCTGAGGGCTTTAATGCACATGTTGCTAGATCATGGTATCCTTCCTCCTTCGGGCGCACAAGACAAGCCCAAAACATGTAGAATGCATGAACGATGAACTAGGAACTGAGAATGAATGCCAGTCGTTGGATTTCTCAGAAAGACGACTAAGATCTGATGGCTAGAGGCAATGGGAAGGCACAGAGGCAAGATGGATTGTAGGCCATCGGATCAGGTAAATCAGATGGCATAGATTAGATCTAAGAGGGTTAACGGGCGTAAACAAGGACAGGCGGACTATGGCCGTTGGATCGTGGCGAGAATGATCCAATGGCTGACAGGAGGTGGAGATGGGCGCAAGTTAATGAGCGAGAATCTGGGTACGGTGGTGGGAAGCAGTTTCCCCGCACCGCTTATGGGAAATGGAGGTAATCATATAAGGAGGCTGCGATACGAGTCAGCGAGTGCCGTGTGTCTATTTTGACAGGCGCGAAACCACTTTCCCAGGGAGTTATGGCATGCGCAGGTTGACAGAGCACGGAAAGCATCTATCATTGGATGATGAAGCAGGATGATCAGACGGTGATGAATTAAAGCACATGCTCAGGGTTGATATGATAGCTACGGGCACGCCGAGTTGCGTAAATTGCAAATGCACGTAGTCATAATAAGTTAGCCAAGGTAAAACCCAAACAATAGGTTAATATGTATTTTAAAGGTTGTCGGGGTTCATAAGGTTAAATAATGTTAAAATCAAAATGAAGCTCGGGAGCCCGAAAAGAAGTTTATGAGGGGTTTTGAGGTCAAAATAGGGATAAAGGGGTTTAGAGGGAAATACGGGAAAATGAAATGGAAGGATGAAATGGAGGTGGCGAGAGTCATAAGGGTAAAGCAAATGGAAGGGGAAAGATTGAATGAACTGCTGCTAGCCCCTCCTTTTCAGAAAAAACCACAGCCAAGTTGTCCTTGACCCTCAAAAATGCTCAAACATGTAGCAGTGCTAACATTTGGCTCCTTCTAGGGATGAGATCCTCCCTGTGAGGTCTCAAGAACCTGTAGATCAATGCCTTCCTCATGAAAACCAATTAGCAAAATTCCTAGTGTCCCATTGGGCATGGAGTCTAGCTGAGCCTACACTAAAACTGATAAAATGAAATATTTACAAATTTCAAGTCCAAATACCTTAAACCATATAAATTTTCAAAAAATGCCCATTAACTGGGCCGTCAAAAACTAGTTCTCCTCCTATACTTTTCAGTATGAAGGTGTTGTTCCCTTGAACCTGTGAAACAATGAAAGGTCCTGTCCAGAAAGCATCAAATTTCCCAAGATTGCCTTTCTTTTCCTTCAATGCATCCCATTTCAAAACCAAGTCTCCAATCTAAAAATTATTTGATTTTGCCTTCCTTTCAAAGGCTTCCTTGATCCTTCTCTGATGTGCTGCAGCTTTTTCAACCAGTTGTTCTCTAATTTGATGTATTTTTGCCAGATCAGTGATTCTCTTTGCCATGACTTCTTCCTCATCCTGCTCTTCTTGAAGGAATTTTGCCATAGGGAGAGTTAGCTGAATTGGAAATATAGCCTCAGTGCCATACACCAGCTTGAATGGAGAAATCCCTCTGGATTTATTAATGGTCACTCTGTCAGCCCACAGTGCATACTTGAGCTTTGAATCCCAATTCCTTTTATTTTCCTCTAACAGTTTTCTAATTATCCTGATTAGACTTTTATTAGAGGATTCTGCTAGACCATTTCCTTGAGGATAATATGAGGTGGAATGAATCAATTTGATGCCCATTGAATCACACATTTCCACCAACTCTTTGGCCCTAAAGGCTACTGCATTATCTATGACTAATTTCTGTGGACAACCAAATCTGCTGAAGATATTTTCTGTCAAAAACTTCATGACCACATTATGATCAGCCTTCCTGGTAGGGACTGCTTCAATCCACTTAGTAAAATAATCATTGGCTACTAATATCCACCTATGCTGGCCACTGGAATGTGGAATAATTTCTCCAATGAAATCCAAACCCCACTACTAAAAGGGTCCTTTTGCCTAAATTGGTTTTAGGGGCAGCGATTTTAGCTACTACTTTCCTTCAAATCTTTGGCACTTGTCACAAGACTTGACAAAAGAAAATACATCAGAAAATAAAGTGGGCCAATAGTACCCAGCGCTGAGAATTTTATGAGCTATATTCTTCCAATAATGGTGCCCTCCACACATGCTATTATGAAACTACTGCATAAATTCCTTTATCTGTTCTTTGTCCAGTCACCTCAAAAATATTCCAGATGGATCCCTCCAGTAGAGCAGATTTTGATTAATGCAAAATTTTGCTGCTCTAAGCTTTAAAGTTCTGGCTTGACTTTGAGTAAATCCTGAAGGGAACTCTAACTTCAGCAAGAAATTAATTATTTCAGCATACCAACTACATGAAGCTAGATTCTCGACCACTGACTGCTTCCTCACTGTTTCAGCTGTTCTTTCTTCTTCATCTGTCTGATTGTTTTTGCAATAGCACACAGGAAATCAATGTCTAAAGACCTGCAATTTTCTTTAGCCGGTAACTTAGCAAGCCCCTGACCTCTGACCAGCTTTGTGGGCTTCAGCTCTATATTAAATTCTATCATTTTAGCAATCCATTTTGCCCTTCTTCCATCAGCATCAGGTTGTGTTAAGACATCTTTTATTGCAGCAAACGACACATATGCAATTATTTTTTAATGCAAGATATAAACTCTGAAATCCTTTAAGGATTTAATAAGAGCATATGCCTGTTTTTCTATAATATCGTACCTTAGTTCAGCATCCCTCAAATTCTTGCTAAAAAATGCCACTAGATGCTCTGAACCTTCTTCACATGCCTGCAATAAAACTGCTACAATGGTGTCTTCAGAGGCAAACAAAATATGTGGAACTCCTTGCTGTAGTCAGGACTTATTAATGTGGGAGCCTCCATAATATGTTAGGCCCCTATACTACTAGTGTAACCCCTTATTGTTATTAGTATAACCCACTTATTATATTTTTGTACCCATGTAGTGCCCATATTGTTACTATTGTGCCCCATAGAAGCCCACTATTGTTATTATTGTGCCCTTACATTATTATTGTTATGTCAGTTCTGATTATGTTATGACCCCTTAGACTCCTATATATAGAAAGGAGGTATTTTCATTTGTATCATCCAAGAATTGTTCATTTATGTAATGTAAAGGAGGTTTCCCCCTCGAAGAGGCTGAATTCTAAGGCGTTGATCTATCTTTTCTATCTTTTCTTGAGCTGGTTTCATAACATTTGGTATCAGAGCTTTGGATTCTAGGGTTTCGCTGCTCCAAACAGGTCATCGTGGAATTTTCACTATAACTTTTTTTCTGTGACGTTTCAGAAGTCGCAAAAAGAACCCATTTGAGAAGAAATCGCACTGAACCTTGGGTCCAAATTTCAGAGATTTTCCCGCGATATTTGCAGAGATATGATCTAAGGAAGTTGGTCTTTTGTAGACTCCTGAATTACATTCAAAACAGGTGACCTGGGGAAAATCGTCATAACTTTCTCTCTGGGGATCGGATTGAAATTTTGTAAGAAGGTATAGAAAGAGGACAGACTGTAGTTTTTTTTATATCTTTTTCAGATCCAAAGGTCAAAACAGTGACACGTGGCACTTCATACAAGTTCGCTCTTCTGGAAAGGTCTATAATCAGGTCATCTTGGGAGATTGTGCATAACTCTTTCTTAGAGAATCTAATTTGGATCAGACTAGTGGCATTGGAAAGAGGACACAGAGGGCTACTACAGGTTGAAATTTTAGAACTTAAAGATCTGAAAGTGCAGAGTTATAGTCGTTTCAAGGTCGAGCTCCTAAAATCAAGAAAAAGCAAGATGATGAAGTTTGATGGCAAGGATCCGGTAAATTGGATACTTCAAATGGAGCAATATTTTGATCTACATGGTGTACAACTATTACAAAAGGTATTTATTGCATCTTCATATTTAGAACCAGATCAATTTTTATGGTACGAAGGGCTTTGTTCTCGTAAACAACTTGTTACGTGGTCAATTTTCACGGAGGAAATGATAGCACATTATGAGGATACAAAGAGCAACACCTTCTTTAGAGAAACACCACAACAATTGGAAAGAGTAAAAGGGCTTTGTGACATAGTGGAAAGAAAAATTATGGAAACCAGGAAGCGTACCCCTCACAACTATAAAGATGGAAGTGTTGTTTCTCCTAGCCTTCCGCAACCTACAAGGGTTACACCACAACAATTGGAAGAAAAAAGAGAAAAAGGGCTTTGTTACAATTGTGATAGCAAATGCACTAAAGCTCATAAGTGTGCTGAGAAGAAATTATTTTACATAGAATATGAAGAGGAGGAAGAAAAGGATCAAGAAACATCAAAAGAAGAAGATATACGCCAGGACCCCACCCCAGAGAAAGAAGAAATGAATCACACCATATCTTGTAAAGCATTGGCAAGAATTACCACTCCTCAAACTCTCAAGATAGAAGGACATATCAAGAAGAAAAATGTGCAAGAAGTGAAAGATCACATCGAGAAAGAAGAAATGAATCCAACCATATCTTGTAATTCATTGTTCGAAATTACCACTCCTCAAACTATCAAGATAGAAGGACATATCAAGAAGAAAAATGTTCAAGAAGTGAAAGATCACATCGAGCATCAAGAAATGAATCCAACCATATCTTGTAAAGGATTGGAAGAAATTATCACTCCTCAAACTCTAGAGATAGAAGGACATCTCAAGAAGAAAAAGGTTCAAGCAGTGAAAGGTCACATCGAGCATCAACAACAAGTTCTCCAACTTTTAAAGGATAACGCCACTTCGGTGCAAAATCAAACGAAACAACAGGTAGATAAACATTGTAGTGAAAAATGTTTTGATGTAGGTGATTGGGTATTTTTACTACTACATCTCAAGCAAGCTATTTATGAGAAGGAAATGTTGGCAATACTACATGCACTTAAAAAATGGCGACCTTACCGAATGGGAAGACTCTTCAAGGATGAGGATGTGGAAGCATTGTTTTGTGCTATTTATATTATCCAACGAGATTGGATAAACGAAGCAAGGGATGAATGGAAGAATGACGAAGAAGTATGGCCACTTATTCAAAAGTTGCAAAAGATCCCAATTCAAACAATATTTCCAGAAATTCAAGAGGAAGGAAAAATCATATTGGAACCTGGAGCAATCACAGAAACAAGAACCCGAAAGCTACGAAATCAATCAATTTCAGAGTATCTCATCAAGTGGAAGAAATTAAGCGCTGAAGATTCCACATGGGAGGACAAGAATTTTATACAGAAGCATCAAGAACTACTCAAGCGTTGAGGACAACGCTTTTTGAAGGAGAGGGGCACGTTAGGCCCCTATATTACTAGTGTAACCCCTTATTGTTATTAGTATAACCCACTTATTATATTGTTGTACCCATGTAGTGCCCATATTGTTACTATTGTGCCCCATAGAAGCCCACTATTGTTATTATTGTGCCCTTACATTATTATTGTTATGTCAGCTCTGATTATGTTATGACCCCTTAGACTCCTATATATAGAAAGGAGGTCTTTTCATTTGTATCATCCAAGAATTTTTCATTTATGTAATGTAAAGGACGTTTCCCCCTCGAAGAGGCTTAATTCTAAGGCGTTGATCTATCTTTTCTATCTTTTCTTGAGCTGGTTTCATAACATAATAGCTTTTTTTATGGAATCAAATGATTTTCTTGTTGTTTCATTCCATCTTACCTCTGACCCTTTTCTCAACATGGAGGTCATGTGCTTCACCAATTCTGCAAAATTTGGAATAAACCTCCCGACAAAATTAATTTTTTCCAGAAAAGATTGGATATCCTTCTTTGATCTAGGGACAAACAAAGACTGAATTTCTTTGACTCTTTCTAGGTCAATCTAAACACCTGCAGTAGACAAAATATGTCCTAATAGCCTACCTTCATTTAAAGCAAATTGAAATTTTTTGGGATTGACTGATATTCCAAACCTCCTGCACTTCAGAAACACTCTTTTCAAATGCTGCAAATGATTTTGATGGCTGCTGGAGTAAACTATTATATCATCGAGGTAGATAAGCACAAATTTGTCCTTCTCTCCCACAAATGCTATATCCATAGCTCTCTGAAAGGTTTCTCCAACATTCATCAATCCAAATGGCATTTTTCCATACATAAAAGTGCCCCAAGGAGTGGTAAATGCAGTGTTTTCCTGATCATTTGGGTGCACAACAACCTGATTAAAGCCTGAAAATCCATCCAAGAATGACATCACTTTAGCTCCTGAGACGTTTTGTAGCAAATGCTCCATTTGCGGTAAGGATATTTATCTTTCTTGGAGAATTTATTTAAATTTAGGAAATCAACACACAGTCTGATTTCACCACTTTTCTTCCTCACCACCACTAGATTGGCTACCCATTTTGAATATCTGAGAGGTACAATGATCTTGGTAGCTAGCAACTTTTTAAGTTCTTTTTCAATTAGAGGAAGAAGCATGGGATTTATTGGTCTCAGCTTCTGCTTGAATGGTATTGTGTCTTTTTCCAGAGGGATTTTATGTTGAATTATGCTCTTATCATATGTCTTCAGGTCACTATACTCCCAGGCAAACACATCAACAAATGCTTTCATTAAATTGCAGTATTCAACACTTCGATCAGCAGACAAATGAGTGGACAAATTCACATACCTGGGCTGACCTGAACTTCCTATATCATGCTTACAGACTGTCGATTGGTCTTATTTTTGAGCAGCCTTGTAAGGCACATCATTCTGGTCAAACAATCTTTCAAGAGGAATTAGACCCTTAGGAATATGGTTACTAGGAAGCTGGACTATGCTGTCTTTACCAATTTTATTTCTAAGCTCGGACTGGGGGTTTTCTTCCAAGGCATCATTTTCTTGGTCAATATGAATCTTAGAAAACTCATCAATGACTTGTAAGAACCTACACAACTCATCATCATTTTCAAAAACTTTCCAATGCTGGACATTATGACGCAAGGATGGTCTATACTTAATTTCCACCTCATAAACTAGTCTGGGAGGCATGGGAGGTATAAACAGACTCGCAGAAATAGCAAGGGAATCAACAAGCTGATTTTGACCTCTAGGAATATATGAAATATAGAAATAATCAAAGGAATCCCTAATTCTCCATACCTCATCTCTATATGCCTTCAACCTTGGGTTTTTTGCCTGAAATGTTTTATTCATTTGCTATATAATTAAATTAGCATTTTCAAACACTTTCAGATTCTTGATTCCTCTGTCTTTTGCCGCATTAAGGCCCAACAGCAAAGCTTCATAATCTTCTATGTTTTTTGAGACTTGGAAAACCAGCTTAAAAGACAGTTGAATGCTTTCTTGTTGTGGAGACACTAGCACCACCCCTACTCCTGCAATCTCCCTGTTACATGATCCATCAAAGAACATCTCCCAAACCTGACTTCCTTGCTCTTGTTCGGCCTGAACTGTTGGTTTCCTGAGCTGCATTTCGGCCTTCTGAGATTCTTCTATTTGGAGGATACATGCTCCAAAATCGTGTCCACTGCATATATAGGATGATTTGTAGGATTCTTCTCATCACTGATTATGTATGCTAGTTGTGCTTCTCTATACAACCTCTTTCTTTCTCCTCCATCCTCTGGACAACAACATGCCAAACTTTGGAGGGACATCTGCTACCACAATATCCATCATCATACTCTTCATGGGCAACTGAGTTAAGGTAATGGCCAGATCTTTAATCAACCCAAGACATTTCACCTTCCTTGAATCAAAAGAAAATAAATCATGATAGGGTCTAGTGATATCAAGGGCTAACTCTTCCATGATAGCTTTAGGCATTAAATTGTGGCTGGCCCCTCTGTCTAGCAGGCAATTGTGGAGGATTTTGTCATGAATGGTCAATGAGACATAAAAAGATGGATAATTATTATCAGCAGGTTCAATCATGGGGCTGAGCACAATGGCAGGTTTGTCATCTTACAAATTGACAGAGCTACTGGAGGTTTGCTTGGTTTCTAGCTCAAGGGCTTCAAGGATAGGCTTCCTAAATACTTCACTCTTCACCAACTCAACCAGAGGCAAAGATATTTTAAATTTTTGAACTTCTAACTCAAAGCTGAAAGAAGAACATGATTTATTAGAACTTTTTACCTCTTGAACTTGAGCTTTGAGTATGACTGGATCAGCTCCTGGTCTTCTTTGTTTGACATTTTGTGATTCTGTTTGGACAACAGCTTTTTGTGCAGGATTTTCTTTGACATTCTTTTCATTCGATCTCAGGTTATATCTCTGTTGCCATTCACTAGTTTGTAGAACAGCTCCTCTGTCCCATTCTTGGCTGTCTTGTTCATGCAGCAATGATTGTTCATACTCAACAAATGTCAAAAATGCAGCACTGCCTTTATCTTCCATGCAGTGAATTTCATCCTCACCTTCTTCAAATTGTTCCTCCTCTATGACTACATTTTGGAAAGGAGCTTTAACTTTCTGATTTTCTTTTGAATCTTCACCCCTCTGCATAATTTGTAACTGCTCATTTGCTCTTCTGAATGGATTGGGGTTTCTTGGAGCAAATGTGTTCTACTGCCTTATTTTCCCTGAATTCTGCTCAACCTTCAGCTTGGAAATTTCAGCAGCCAATGACTCTATCATCTTAGTCATTTTGTCCAATTTAGGCTCTGAAGATGATGCAGAAGAAGTAGAAGCCTAATTTCTCTGTCTTCTTCTGTCATCTTGATTTTTTAGTTTCTCTGCAGCTATAATATTAGACTCCACCTCTAGTGTTGCATCCTGCACATCAGCTAGAGTGGCACATCTCCTTTCTCTCAACAACAAGCAGAAATCAGAGTCAAAAGCATTGGCATAAGTGAGTTTGGCAGAGGTAGGAGTAGGTTTTACCTCAGCTGGTATCTTACTATACATTCGATTGAATCCTTTATTAAAATCAGGTATTGATTCCCCATTTTCCCTCTTCAGATTACCAAACTCAATATGGTAATACAAAAAGTCCTTTTTATCTCCCATTGCTTCAAAAATGCATCATCTAATGCTTCAATATCTGTTATAGATCTCTGGGGTAATTCTCTAAACCACTTCCTAGCCTCTCCATCAAGGCTCTAGACAAAAGCTGTCATCCACACATCATTTCACTTATGTCTAAATTGTCAGCATAGTTGTAAAAAGCTTCAAGGTGTTCTTCTACTATCACTCCCTCTGTTCCAGTGAATTTGGGCATATATTTTTGATATTCTCCCACAGGCATAGGATTTAAAGGCAGAGGCAAGACCAATGGTCCATATCTAGCAACTACAATTCTTTATATTCTCGTAGGTGCTTGTTGTCCTGCCATGACTGGAATATTTGGAAGAATACTAGCAGATTGAATGGTAGGGAGTACTGTGATGGATGGCAGAGATAAAGGGATGTTTTGGACTAAATGGGATGCTTTCTTTGGACTGAGATTCAAAGGGGAAATAACTGAACAAGGGGTTGAACTAATCTCTGAAGTTTTTTCCTTATTATCAATGATGATTTCTAAATGTTCAAACTGTAAATCTTCAACAACAATTTTATCTTTCATAGATGAATTATACTTCTTAGGCTTACATAATCCTGATGCCCCTTTCTATGAAGATTTCTTCGATTTAACAGTCCTCTTAGGTTCAGGCACTGGTTCCGCTGATGATTTCTGAGGGTTTCTTCGAGTATGTCTCACAAACTGAGCCAGAACTTCAATGTGGAGTTGCCAAAAGATGGTCTTCCTCTAATGGAGTCGCCAAATAGATGATTACAACCGGAAACTATGTACAAACCTTGTTTGTCATCAAAGCTTGAAGCTATGCCATTCTCTTAGGGAAGCTGAGCTTCAATTCTTTGATCCCCGACAACGACGCCAATTAATGTTATCACACCAAGAAACTCTCCTAGGTTGTATATCAGATATGCTCGGGAACATTACAAACTCAATAAGATGTTGGATAAATTGGTGGATGAATGAAAGAAATGTTGCATATTCAAGCCAGATAACCACTTCTACTGTGATTGACCCCAGACATGGGCGAACACCCCCAGACTACAAGGCTTTATACTATCAATTACTCATAGTTTTGAATAAAATGTGATGATGGAGAACATTGATCACACCAGCAGATGCACAGGACCCTGTGATGGCGGGCTGCAACCAGTTAAAAGGTCTGCAAATCTGTTTTCTAATACATAGACAGGATGAGAGCTCTCTGGCATTAAAATAATAGAAACCTACAAACAAATTCAATGATACATGCTAAATCCTAACACAGAGGTAGGATGACAGCCCCTCTAATGCTAAACATTAACATCACATGAACAATTGCAAAACAGGCACAGCCTGGAACAAGAAGAAGTGGAAAGTGAGCAATCAACAGCAAAGAAGCTTGTGTTAGCTGGAAATGAAGACCAGAAGTTGTAGGTTACAAAGTAGTTACAGTCTCCAGAAGTTGAAGCTTGTAACAGAAATACATCCATCAACCTGATTACCTCATTTTTCTGGGTGTATATAGAATTTGTTTACAAAACTACTCTGGTAGGCTATATGTGAAGGTATCTTAATTGATCACCAACCCCATTTACAGTTAGATATGGGTCTTTTGCTACAATCTGAATGTTTTAATAAAAAAATTGCTCTTTCTGTACTCTGGTGTACTCCTTGAACAGGTGAAGTATTATCTGCATGACTTTCAATAACTGTTGTAGTCATTTATCTTCTCAAGGTGGTCCTATTTGTCCTTCAGAGGTACACTGTGTTGAATGTAGTAGTTGAGGGCTTTAATGCACATGTTGCTGGATCGTGGTCTCCTTCCTCCTTCGGGCGCACAAGACAGGCCCAAAAAACATAGAATACATGAACGATGAACTAGGATCTGAGAACGAATGCCAGCCATTGGATTTCTCAGACTGACGGCCGAGATCTAATGGCTAGAGGCGATGGGAAGGCACAGAGGCAAGATGGATTGTAGGCCGTCGGATCAGGTAAATCAGACGGCAGAGATTAGATCTGAGAGGGTTAACGGGTGTAAAGAAGGATAGGTGGACTATGGCCGTTAGATTGTGGCGGGAATTATCCAACGGCTGACGGGAGGCGGAGATGGGCACAAGTTAACGAGTGGGAATCTGGGTACAGTGGTGGGAAGTGCTTTCCCCACACCGCTTATGGGCAATGGCAGTAATCATACAGGGAGGGTGCGATACGAATCAGCGAGTGCCACGTGTCTGATTTGATAGGCGCGAAACCGCTTTCACCGGGAGTTATCGCATTCGCAGGTTGATAGAGTGGGGAAAGCGTCTATCGTCGGATGATGAAGCGGGATGATCATACAGTGATGAATTACAACATGTTCTCAGGGTTGATATGACTGGTACGGGCCCACCGGGTTGCGTAAATTGCAATGGCACGTAGTCATAATAAGTTAGGCCCTTGGCGCTGAGTTAAAACCCAAACAATAGGTTAATATGTATTTTAAAGGTTGTCAGGGTTTATAAAGTTAAATAATGTTAAAATAAAAATGAAGCCCCGGAGCTCGAAAAGAAGTTTATGAGGGGTTTTGAGGTCAAAAGAGGGATAAAGGGGTTTAGAGGGAAATACAGGAAAATGAAAGGGAAGGATGAAATGGAGGTGGTGGGAGTCATAAGGGTAAAGCAAATGGAAGGGGAAAGATTGAATGAACTACTGCTAGCCCCTCTTTTTTAGAAAACACCACAGCCAAGCTGTCCTTGACCCTAAAAAATGCTCAAACATGTAGTAGTGCTAACACGGTCTATACCCTATAGGTAGGAGTATGATCCATCATTATTTCATAGCTTAGGCAAGTGTGTTTGTCATGGCTTACCAACCTGCCAAAATTACAAAACAATTGTTGGGACATCTACGTATATTTCTGCAATAGATGACAATTATCTGTGGTATGTTTTCCTCCTCTCTGGCAGATCTGCACCATAATGCAGATGTCGTGCTTGGCCCGACCTATGCCTCCGGTCTTAATGGCATTGGCCCTCCCCCTACCAAGTAGTTCGCGAACACTGGAAAATGGTCCTTGTCATGCCCCTAGCCTTTGTATTTTATGCACCATACTTCCTCGCGCATCTCTGGCCAAGTTGTCCTCTCCTATTTCAAAATTTGCATCTCTAGAAACAGATTCTACAGTTGCGCGTGGATTTGTTGGACTCCCAACCTAGGGTCTTGTATAGGGGTCTCATGCAATCTTATTTCCATCTCCAACGCTTCGGCCTAGGTGGAAAGTTTTTTCTGTGACAACGCCGTCCTTAAGTGTGGCGTAAGTGAGGCCAAAAACCATGCGTGATGTTGTGCATCTGTTAACTTCATATTGGCTTCGTTGATCATACTCTTCAGCCTTTGGTCCAAATCCCCTCACCCAGGAGCATCGCGATCTCCTTAAACCCAATGATTGATTATGTCTATGATTTTCGCCTGCTAAATTCCCTGTTCAACGTGGTCTGGATCTCTGCAATTCCTGCATTCGGGTGGTCATTAGAATTCTTGATATACCACGTTAATCCATGATCCTGCAACGTGCTCACCAACGTAGCCTTTTTAATATTATCATCCATGATGCCCAGTGCTTCCCATACTGCTCTTACCATGAACTAGAATTGGTCTGGATCTTCATTTCCTACTCCTATGAACACCAACAATTTGATCGCATTTGCCATACTAAGCTGCAGTGGTGGTGGAGGTGGAGTGGGTGGAGATGCAGGTGAGGAAATGGGTGGTGGTGTGGGTGGGGGTGGTAAACATGGAATTCTCTATCTTATCAAATTAACCACACTTCTTGGAGAGACTTTCGCGAGCTCCTCCTCGCTTTCCTGCGAGGGTAAAATTAAGGGACTATTTTCCAACTCCTCACTACTTCCGCTCCTATGGATCTTTCCACTTCGCGTAGTCCCAAACATTAATATATTCACATAACCTGCTTTTTACAAAATAGCATCTTAATCCAAGTGTACAAAGATTTAATATACTTACCTCGTAGTCCCTTGAGAAAACTCCACTCTGCCTCACTGTAGCTAGCGGTCGTGTCTGTCATGAACTCGGTGATAAACCCTCCTATTATTCAGTTGAGCCAGTGGTCCATGGCTTGCGCTATCTTATCTTCTGAGGCTTCTATTCTGCGCACTAGTTCTAGAATCCACACTATTGGTTTGTCGAGCCTACCTTCCCTGGCTTTCTGCTAACTTTGCAATCCATTCATACAACTCAGACGGAAAAGATGTAAAGAAAAAATCATGTATTTCAGTGTACAAGTAGTGATCCAACCATTGTTCCTTAGATACTCGTGGATTTTTGTATTCCTACGCCACGAACTCATGAATCTTCTTGTCCAACCACTCTTCAATTTCTTTCTTTGTATGATTCCAGTGGCATGACATCATACATCCTTTATACAGATCCAAGTCCCGGCAATGAAACCATTTGTTGGCTTGTATGGGCCTGACCCAGGTTCAGAGGTGATTTAGCCAAGTGAATCCCAGTACTACTTGCCATTTCGGCAACAGTCCGCGGAGTGTGGAATGAGGTCTCACCTGAAGTAGTATGGGAGAGTGCTAGAACCAGGTTTCCACACCCTTGGGATGTCTGAGGGGCTACTGGAGGTCTGCGGTCTGACTTGTCGCTATGCGCACTTGTGATCCCTTCGCAACCTGCGATGCGGCTTCCGCGCAACCCTACTCGGGGTGCAACCTGTAGAATACCCAAGTTCCTTGCTAATTAACTGATTACTTAACTTATGCGTGTAAGACTTATGGTTATTACAGCATATTTAACAATCACATCAGTGCACGTGATACATAAATGAATACAAATATAAAGAAGATAATGGACAACATTTACACATAAATATGAATCAACTTCTCTTTTATTAATCTTCAATCTTGCTTACAAACTCGACACCGCCCTGCGCACTCAGCTACAAGGGTCCGCACACTTAGCTACAGGGGTCTGTGCACTCAGCTACGGACTATACTAGGCCTCTACGCACTCAGCTACAGAGCCTCTTCCTACTACTATGACCCAATACACTTAGAATCCTACTCTAAGCTTGAACCATTCCTTCACTACTTTCTCTATCCTCAACTATCTTTACAACTTAGAGCCTCACTCTATTTATACAATCCCATGGTTCGTGGACCATGGGTAGGCCAACATGACTTTACATTACATTACCTTACTTTAGGGTAGACAGCCCTATGACTTTAACCTCTACTTCGCGCTCCACACCTGCAATTCGCGGAGTCTGACAAAACCTTTGACCAAAACTTGGGCTTTGAGCCCCAAAACCTGCTTGGGGGGATTCCATGCCCAACAGTTCCTCTGCAGTTACCTACCGATATGTTTATCGCTTTCTCCCCTTAACTACTTGAATTCCCATTTCTGGAACTGGAAGAGATGAATTGTGGTGGCATTAGTGGTGCTTTGTAACATAATTGCTGACCCATCCATCTGCATACTCTCTAGGTTATACTATCGGAACCTAATACATATCGTAACTCTTATAAAAGATCATTATGAAAACACAAAAATCTAATAATTCTTAGCTACTCTTACTTAAGATCCTTTTTCACTTATTAACCATGGGACCACTAACTATGATGAAAGTCTTGATGCATAGGCGTTGCAATATCAGAGCTTTTGATCCTCGTAAGTTAATTTAAAATAACATTGTGAAAACATAAAGTTATGATGCCTTCAAGCTCCTATTCCATTAGCCCTCTTCCTGTTTATCCCATAGGATGGGGTGTCGTTTCCCCAAGCTCATTGCTTGGGTGCTAAAGCTTTTGGGCTCCTATCGGGGCCCTATCTCCTTTGTACTTTGTGCTTCACCCTTTGTTCTTTAGTTGGTCATGACCGAGCGCCATGAAATATTGGAGCCCCTTTCACCATCAAAACGTTTCCAAATTAGAATTTACATAGGAATTATGATGTTCAAATCCCAGATATGGCCCATATCACTTAAATGCTAAATCTTCCCTTGGCTCTGGGTTCTTTTGATGTCTCATGACCATGTTCCATTCTGTATTCGAAGCCCTCTTCATCGAAAGATTTCAATTTAAGAATTAACATTGGAGCTATGATATTTGCATCCCCAATGTGGCCCATAGCACTTAAGTCCTAAATATTCCCTTGGCTCTGGGTTTTGTGGACCTCTCATGACCATGTGCCATTCTGCATCGGAATCCCTCTTCATCAAAATTTTTCAATTTCAAAATTAACATTGGAGTTACGAAAAATTCTACTTCCGATAAGCTCATAGCTCTTGGTACTCGGCCCTAGCTCTACGCCCATGGTTCTTTTGAGTCTTCCTGACCGACTACCACATGATTTCAGAGATCCTTCCATTGGAGGTTCTCCCAATAAGAATTAAACTGATTTTTCGATGGCCTTTCCCTTCGAAATTATTTATAACGCTTGGGTGCTTGGCCTTGGTCAGAGTGATGCTTGGCCTTAGTCCTAAGTGGTGACATGTGTCACCCAGATTTGTCCCTTTACGCCCTCCAAAATGCCACAATCACCTTCCACATGTCCTTGTCCAACCACATCATGCTGACGTAATCTTCCGTGTCAGCTTCTCAGAGCTAACTATCTACCACCATGTGTCCATTTTTAGGAGAGATAAAGGGTGCTTGGCCTTGGTTCGAGCCCTTGGTTCTTTTAGGTCTTTGTGACCAAGTGCCAACATATATTGAACCCCCTCTCATCGAAAGTTTTTCAAAAAGGAATTAAAAGAGTTATGTTGCCACCATCCTCCGAAATTCCATCTTAGAACTTAGGTGCTCTATTCAATTCTATGCCCTTGATCCCTTTGGTTTTCCATGATTAGGTGCCATATAATATCAAAGCTCCTCTCATGGGAATATTTTAAAATTCTAATTAAAACAAAGTTCTGATGGTGACCATCCTTCAAAATTCTGACCTCCGATATTCCTTCCTGCCAAATTATGTGATCGAGTCCCAAATTTCTGCACTCCTATTAGATTTCGCCTTTCCTTTTGGCTTTGAAACTTAGGCTTTTGATTTTGGCTTCCTCCTTGTGATTTCAGCCCCTAATATTTTCTCTCCTCTTCCGAATTTTTTCACTTTGGCTCCCTTTTTTGGCCTCCATTTGACATCATTTCACACAAAATGCAACAGGGTGTAATAGGTGACAACATGGTAAGCAAAAAATTTGGTAATATGGAAATGTTGTTCGTGTAATATTTTTATTTGATTTGATGATTTTCATTTTTTTATATAAATTATAATTTTATTATAATGAACTAGCATTGTTTAAATTTTAGTAAAAAAAGATTTAAATATGAAATATTAGTTTTTAACTTATCTATATTGAATATGTGATAACTTTTATATGTAGGCTCTAGTCACATTTTGGTGGGGTTTTGGGGATTGGTTTTCTAATGAAGGGCATTCTAGGGATCTACCATTTTTCGTAGAGGGCATTAGAGGTCACTAAATCCTTGATATTTTTTTGGGTGTAGTATGTATTATTTTATCTAATGGTTTTAGTGCATTGTAATATGATCTCAATTAACTAATTATGCTTGTAATATAATCCATGTTAATGGATTAGGGATTTAGATATTGTGAAATATGTAAATAAGTGAAAGTGAATTCACAATTTAGTATAATGAGACAGAGGGAAGTAAAACTCTCATTTGGGTTGGTTTCCTCGATTAAAAGGGTTTTTAAGATAAATATTTGTGTATTATATGTGTCTATGCCTTTGTTGTTTTTACGTTTTATATTTTCTTAGTATTTCTTTTCTTATACGTTGTTATCAAACTCTTCATTTAGTATTTGAATTAGATTATTGAATTGGGGAGACATCTTTGCTGCTAGGATTTAACTCATTCTATAAATACATATACTAAGGTTGTGATAAACTTGTTCTTGAGTGGGAAATTTAGGTTGTGAATCTTATGTAATGGAAAAAAAGAATAGAAATAGAAAAGTTTCACAACCATAAATTTGAGTAATGAAAGCTAATGATGGAATATATTTTTGTAGATAGAGAATATTGGGTAAATGTGGATCTATGATACAAAACTTATTGGTATGTCAAAAGAAGTTTGGGAGCACATGGAAATAAATGTGAATAGTGTGATTCAACTCTACCCATAAGGTTTGGTGTTGTTGAATACCTTTGGATAAGAAAACAAAAAGAAGCTATGGGATAAGTAACAAAATTTGTATCATTCAAGTCCATATTAAATAGGTTTTTTCTTTCAAAGAAGTTGGATCATCTTAGGATGTTTGATGACAACTCCAAGACAAACCATCTAAATTTCTTCAATACTCTAGTAAGTTAACTTGTCTATGTCCGTATTAAGATGGAGGAAGAGAATATATATATTACCTTATGGTGTTCTTTTCCAAACTCTTAGGATAATCCAATTGTAGAAATTGGTAGTACTAAATCCATATTGAAAATTGAGGAGGTAGTTGCATCCTTGTTATTAGAGGAAATGAGGAGAAAATCCATCGAGGGTGTGTTCAACTATGCTTTCCTTGTAAGAGGTTGTTCCTAAGAGAGGAAGAATAAGTCATCAAGGGCCATATCTAAAGTTATATGTAGATCTAAACCTCTAGGAAAATCTAAAAGGAAATGTTGGAAATGTGGTAATGGTAAGCATTATAAGAAAACCTATAAATATAAGAATTTTGATAAAAGTAGGATATTTGATGATACCCCTTCTATAGAAATGAATACCTCTAGACAAGGAGTTGACGTTTACTTAGGATATATAAGTGTACATTCAAACATGATGTATGATTAACTAAATTAAGTGCTTCATTTCACATCACTTCTCTCAGGGAGTGGTTTTGTGATATCAAAACTACAATGGAGGTGATATTTTCCTAGGAGACAACTTGAAAGCTAAGATCATAGGACAAGTAAGGCTCAAAATGTTGCTCAAATATGGATCCATCAGAATTTACACCTTGGGGTTTTGCATAATATATTTGAAATGAAAACATGTGAAAGGTTTGAGGGGAAATTGCGTTGATCATGGGAGCTTAGATTTCAACCTTGTACAAGCTATTATGGAACACTATTAGTGATGGGTGTAACATTTATATTTTTCTAGATGGTGGAAATGAAAACAACACCATCCCCACTACTCTTGTAATGTTATGGGAGATATTGGAGAGAAGGGCCTTTGAGCATTACATGGTAAAGGTATGAAGGTATGTTTAGTTACACATTAGATTTCAATTTTCGTGAATATTGTATAATATAGTAGACATAATTGGGTAAGATTCCTTTATGGTGCTACAAGAGTAAAATGAATCTTAGAGTTTGAACATGTGATTGTTCCATCACTAAGTAAAATTTTGTATTGTGTCATCCATAAATGGTTTTTATGGAGAAAATGGATCTATTTCCTTTAAATATATTTGAGGTTTTCTATGAAATTAAAGAGTGTAAGGTTCTTATAGAGAACTAAATAGAGAAGAAAATAGAGATGTTGAGCACAGATAATGATGGAGAGTTCTATAGACATGAGTTGCAGAAATAACAAACATGGCATTGGCAGGAAAAATAGAATGTATGACAATGGTGTAGGGTTATCACAAGAATTTATAGTCAAAGGAAATGGATGTTATATGCTACTTGGTAAATTAGTGACTTGCATTAGCATTAGTTGATAAAAATCTGCGTGAGGCATGGACTAGCGAAAACCCTCTCTTAAACATCTTAGAGTTTTTGGTTGTGATGCTTACATATTGCATGTTTCAAGGGAAACTAGGAGTATGCTAGATAATAAATTAAGATGAAAAATGTATTTTTCTTTGCTATAAAATATGGTATAAAAAGTTATAAAATTTGGAATCCACTAGCAAGAAACATTGTTTACAATTGGGATGTAGTATTTAGAGAAGTTAAATTTGTTTCTAGATAGGGGGTCCAACCAATGGAAGAAGAACTAGAGAAAATAAAGTTTGAGTTGGGGGATGAAGAATCTGACTTAACATAAGAAGGAAAACTAGAAGATGGAGTACGTCAAATTCAATCTTAAGGAGATCAATTAGGGAAAGGAGGAAAAAATAAATGTATAACCCATTTGAGTTTTGTTCTATATATTGATGATGACCCTAAAAATATTAGGCAAGAAACATATTTCGATGATAGTAGAATCTAGAGAAAAACCATGGTTGAAGAAATAGATAACTTGGATAAAATAAAGAGTTGAGATCTAGTTCAATTGCTCACTGAAATATATTCTATTGATAAAAAGTGGGTGTTTAAGATAGAGTTGAATAAAATTATATGAAAATATGATAGAGAAGTACAAACTTGGATAATAATAAAGAGGTATGCATAAGAAATTTGTTTAAGTGAGAATTTTCTCTTATTTTTAAATTAACTTCTAATAAACTAAATTATTTATGGGCATAGTTTTTCAAGAAATTAAAACTCAATCATAATAAAACAAAAATCACTCATCTAGTTGTGACAATGGGCTCTTACTATAACCATCTATGGACAAACCTCATTGAGGTGCTATGTCTTCCACTTTTCCATAAGAAATTTGTAATGTCACTGGTGGGCACCAGTATTGTAGCAATAATGCTACAACTGCTGGAGCTTCCTTCTTTATTTTTATCAACCCGGTAGTTCGTAACAAACTTGGAAGCGACGGTGCTGTATGCACAAGTACTAGCTCTTTCCGCAGCTGTCACCTGGTCAGCTGGCACAAGTCCGCTAGGGGCTCAAGCCAACTTCTATGAGCTCTTAGAAGAAGCTTTTTAACTGATGGACGAAATCTAACTGAAAGGAAGCTAATCTATTTGCAGAAAGGAACTGAAAGCCAACAAGAAACGCAAACCCTAGCAAACCCTAATTCTACCAGCTAGTCTTACTGATGCAAAGATGGGGATGCAAACTACTGAAAGAGATGCCATTACTTCTATGAAGGTGAAATGCATGTGTCTAGACTACCTCTATCTGAAGAAAACATCTTTTGTATTTTTGTTTCAATTATTAGAATTATCATGCATGTGCTTTTTAACTAGCTTTTTACTGTGCAGAGGTGGATCAAGGAGGAGAAAGGCTTGAAAAAGGTTGGGAAAGTTCAGAGAGGGTCTAAGGGGTCCCTAACACCCTTCCAGAGAGTTTCACAAAGTTTGGCTGCCAAGAGACCGCGTTTATGAGCTTCTACAGGAAGTCTGCAAGGGTTCTACAGGATGTTTCAGAATTTCTACAGGATGTTCAGTAATTCCTACAGGATGTTCTACAATCGGATTTTGGGTGATGGGTGAGTGGAAGAGGCTACATGGGTGGATAGGGAGGTAGGAGATGGGTTTGTAATGACTTAGTGACAGAGAGATGAGATGATGAGGGGGGTGTGCTAAGCTAGTTTGTCTAAAGGAGGGTAGAGGGAATGGAAGGCCGAAAAGGCGGGATAACGTGGGTAGTAGAGTAGCTGAGAGACAAGGGGTCTAATTGGGAGATGAGTAGTTGGCCTGGCCGAGGCTTAGAAGGATGAGAGGGTGAGGGAGTAGCACTGCACAGTGTAAACTGAATCAAATCATCCACGTCCTGCACATAATCAAAACATTCCTAACTGTTTAATGGAACCAATGAACAACAACGTTATTTCTAAGTAAAACCATGTATGGTACTGAAGCAAAGAAACATTCGAAGAGGTCTGAACGCGTGGACAACTTCTAAAAACGAAAATATTTCATCACAGATTGCATGTATTCGTAAACCAATGTTTTTGGTGGGTAGCACTGTCTGCAATTCTAGCCCCTAGAAAGAGGTGAAAACGAGTGTGCAAGCAACCCTTTTCTGGAACTTTGATCAACTCCAATCTCTTCATTTTATTCTAAATAGCTGAAGCAACTCTATCTTCTAACAATGACCTACTTAACCACACCAAGAAATCTAACTCGACAAACTGCGTTTCAAATGCATGTAAATAAAACCATAATGCTGAAAGAAAAGATAACAATACAGAAGAAGGAGGCCTTAGGATCTCAGGTTGGGCCCAACCCCGAGAGCTATGGCTCCTTTAAAAGCTCAGAACTGAGATCAAATCTGACTGCTTTCCATTAAAAAATAATAATCATAAGTCAAAGAGCATGCCAATAATGGCTACAAAAGAGCAAAACTAAGCTAGCAGCTTGTAGTGCAGGATGTGCAACAATGTTTCAAAAAGTCATTTTCAAAGGCTAAAGCCTTATCATTTATACATCACAAGGCCCCAAGCTGGCCTCCTAAATCAGTGGGACTTGGCTGACCAAACTAGGAGTGAACTGCTGCTTCCTCAAAATCCGTTTGGCTGCCTTCTAATCCGGTTGTGGTGGCTGTTGGAGCTCGGAGTTGGGGGTGAAGATCCTGAGGAAGGCCATTTAATGCTGTGGACAACCCTCCTATGAATCCTCAACCCCATCTTGGTTGTCTCCTGGTCCTTATCTACTGAGTTTTGTTCCAATCATGTGTCAAAAAACCTGAAATGAGCACGTGTTAGCCACCTAGGAATAGTGACTGCCCTTATTCGTACAAATGACATAAACATACTAAAAAATGATGCATAAGTTATGAAAAATTAAGGATTGAGCAAAGGTAGTTAGGCCAAATGAGCCCAAAATGTTACCAAATTTGGGGCTCATCATCACCCCCCAGCTAAAATGATTGCTCATCCCTGAGCAGCTAATCCAGCTCCTCGTCCTTCATTGCTTTCACCGCCACCCTCACATCCCAGGCTTCTGAAGTGGTCTCCTCCTCACTGGCATGGAACCCAGCCTTCCTTTCCACATCTTCCCACTGCTTATGCTCTTCTTTTTCTGTGTTGCCTTCCATCAATCCTAACAGCAGAGGTGGGCTTAGCTTGAGGCCAATCCAGCTGGCTTGGAGGTTCTGTCTGGACTTCTTCTAGAGGGGCACCCGTGCTAGAGATTCCCTCATTCGAGTTGGAGTATGATATTCTCTGATTTTAAGGCTGTGGGACAATGTGTTCCATCGGCGGGTGCAAGCATGAACACAGTTGTCCCCTAATAGTCGCTCCATATCCTCGAAATGTGCTATGGCCTGTGCCTGCTGATCCATGTATTTCAATAAAGTTTGAGGGTTGGTGGCTAAGTGTTGGTGGGCCGATATCAATGCAGTGGGATCCCCTGGCTCTACTCTAATTAGCAGTGGCTCATGTAATTCTTGGTCCATGACCTCTTTGACCTCTGCTGCCCTCTTTTCTTCATGGTTCAACCATGAGGCAAATGCCATCAACTGCATATCCCCTACAACTATGTTGGGATCCCATGTAGTCACATTAGGAAGGGCCAAATTATGGAGATAGAACTCCGAGAGTTTGGCCTTATCCTCTGATGAACTGCTATTGCATAACGCTGTGAACTGTTGGGGGTTTTGGAGTTGGGAGATACCCCTCTGTGCCAATGCATTAATCTGAAATTGCAGCCACTAGTCTCATAGGTACAGGCCATAGGATTTGGCCGGCTGCCTGCATTGTAGAGCATCCATGGCCCAACTGGCCATTGTTATAGACATTTTTGTGCCTTACAGCATGAAGCATGAAATGTCAATAATCTAAGGGATCCAAAGTCCCTAAACATGTTGTTCCTGCCCCTAGAGGAACAAGGTCAACAAACCACAGCACTAAATATCAGTTCTCCACCGGAAAACACTCAAAAGCAAGCTAATTCTGGATCATGTCAACTGCTCCACTGAGCATCTGTGCTGAATGTCAACTGCTCCACTGTGTACCTGCGCTGAATGTCAACTGCAAAGAAGGCTACCTGCACTGGGCAAGTTCGGCCAAGTGGCACAGTCATTCCTCAAGGTGTCAATGCCCAGGAAGCTTCCAAAATGACACTTGGATCAGGTAATTCGACTGGTGATGAGTAAGAGGGTCTAGATCTCCAAGTGGAAGCAAGAACCTCCAAGTGGACTCAAGAACTGAAGAATAACTGAAGTGGGAGAGGACACTAGTCAACTTCATACCAGCTACAAGCTGACTCATCCTTTCTCCAAAACTCCTATATATAGAGCTCTCTCATGAGGTCTAAGGGGGCTGGAATCTTGTGAATGTAAGGAAGTGTTGTTGGTTTGAGTATAGAACTATTGGGTGATTTGCTTGAAGGAGGTGAAGAGGAGATTTCTTTCTGCTGGGAGGTGATGTTGGATTGGGCCTTTTATGGTTGTATCACTTCCTGAACTTTACTTCTTCCATTAATAAAGCATTTGAGGTTCTTCTATATGCATGTGTCTCAATGGTGTATTGTTATACTTGTGTATTTGATTTATTCTAATCCTTGAATCAATTATGAATGTATGCTTCTTGTAGTTTCCCTCTTTTGCCATTTTGCAGGATCTTGGTGTAGCTGGGCCAGTAAAAGAGCAAGGAGCTGGGAGCAAGCAGCAAGGAGAGAAGATTGGATCAATCATTAGTGGAAGACATCGGTTAGTGGATCTCTTTCTCCCCTCTATTACATCTCATAAAGAATTAATCTCGAATAGCTTTGCTTTGATTGTTGCTGAGGTACTATCACCCTTAGAGTGGGATAGGGTCATTCCGTATTGGATACTTTTCCCAACAACAAATTGGTGACTCCACTGGGGAGCGTATCTTGTTGGTTGTTTGTGTTTTTGCTATTCATTTCATAAACACAGGGAGTACCGAATCGAACTGCATTTGGAGCTTTCAAATGCAAAGTAGAGGGCAGCTACTCTAGCTCAGTCTCTGGGAAAGTTTATGATTTGAAGAGCTGATCCAAAAAGACTCTAAATAAGCTCTTAGTGATAGCTTTTCATCCTCCTTTTCATCCCTTAGTGTGTACTTGATTGATAGCTTCTGATTTGGCCAAAAACTGTGAATTTTTGAGCAATCTGTGACCCGGAAACTGAGAAAAACGAAAGTTTATCTCTTCAGTGCAGGCACTGTGAAGGCAATCTGCATTTCAGCGCAGATCCCGAAGGGGCTACCTGCGCTGAATGTCAAACTGACAGTGTACCACCTGCGTTGAACCAGTTTTGCCTAGTGCTACTGGGGTTCCCTGCTGTTTATTGCCCTGTTTTCATCCTTGTTTTTGCAGCCTGTTGTCAGTCAATGTGCCTATCTGAAACCAACTTTCCTTGCCACTATTCTGCCTCGGTTGTATAAAGAAACTGTATTTGTTCTTTGTGTATTTCTTATATCATTTGCAGCTTCCCGTAACGAAAGTGAACTAGTCTTGCTGTGGCCTCTTAGATCTAGACCTGTGATAAGTGTCGTTTTGATCTTAAGAGTTAGTTTATTTGTTGTTCATAGCTGATTGAGCTTTCGCTTTCGTCATATGGTTTGAGTTTATATATTTCTAGTGTCGAAACAAGTAAATCTTAAGGTGTCTTTTGATTTTGGACAAGCTTGTTTGCTTTCACTTGAAATTGAATTCAAAGTTATACAACAGCTTTCTTTTTGTATTACATCAACATTAAGAAAGAGAAAAGAAATACCTGCATTGTGCATTTTGCATTTGATAAGTTTGTATGTTGATTTAGGAAAAAGTGCATTAGTGTATGCTCTATGATCTGTGTGAAAAGATGATGTCTTTCTTTTCCCTCAGTAGTTAAGATTTTCATAAGTCGAAAAGATTGAAAAAGCTTGCTTCTCATCTTAGACTGCATTTAGGAATTTGTATCAAACATCTCGTGGTGAACCTTGAAAGGCAAAGTTTAAAAAGATCAACTTAAAATATATTGAATAAACCTAACAATGCTTTGAAACATAACGCAAACACATAGAGGTCTAAGCTAGAGACGTGTTCCGGTGTCGTTAAACGTAGTGACTGTCGATCTCGAAGAAGGTGGGTGATTCCTCCTGAGAGTCGGTGGCACTAATACGGATTGTGCTCCCACGTACCGTCGCGTATATATTGGGAGACCCCTATAGGCATATATATTTTATCCTTAGGAAGTCGTGTCGGCCGCCCTACTGATCACAATGCAGTGAACACAGCATTCACGAAGATCGACCACCCGTACCGTAAAACGTATTCTGTGGTTTTGCGAAAGGTTTGGCACACCCTCTACCTAGATCTCCAGAGCAGTTTCTTTTGGCCTTTTTCAAACTCTATAACTAAAAAAGTCCAACCGAGCATTTGTCACTTCGAGCTCGTTAAAACATCGAAGGAGACTAGAGTCATCTTTAGCTTTTTCTCGACTCTTAAAAAGTGAAAAAGCAAGTTGTGTCTAAAAGCGTCTAATAAAATTCATTCAATTCGGAAACACAAATTTCCCCTTTTAATATTTTGGTTGATCGAGTAATCCGCAATCGTGGAAGAAAGCCAATTGAAACCCCGTCGTTCGCGGAGGCTTACGAGTCAACCGTCTTTGTTTCCGGAATCGAAAACAGTGCGGACAAAGCGAACTCGTTTAACCGGTTCAAAATCTCATATAAAAGTTAGAGCAAGTGTTCCAACTGCATCTGAGGTTCCGGTTACTCCTAACATTTCTGGAAACCCTGCCTCTATAGAAGAAGTCCAACAGCCACAGAAGGACAGTAATACTGATCCTAGTCTAGGGGCAAATACTTGTATATCTGAACCAGTTCCATCTGTAACCGGTCTAGAGAGTTTTGTTCCTCAAACAACTGTCGCTGTCGAAGCAACCACTTCTTCGGCACCAGAAATATTTTACGGACCTGACGGTCTTCCTCTTCCACCGGGTTTGATTGCGATAGAGGAAATTGTAGAGGATCCGCAAGCAAGTACTCCAACCCATTTTGGAGTCGGGGTCACTCTATTTCCTTCATCAGAAGTTAATCCACCACAAGTGGAAGTTCCTGTAGAATCGCTAGGCAATCTATTGGATAGACTTAAGATGTCTGAACAACCGTCATCATCTAGGACTGTGTCAAATGACACAGCGACAGCAGAAGCCCCTGCCGTCACTCCGACGATGTTTGCCGGCATACCAGCTGTCCCAACTAGCTCACAATAGCTAGAAGGAGTCCACCAAGGGACTATTTCGACAGTATGGTCTGTTCCAGTTTGTTCATCCGGAGTAATACCCGGCAACTCTTATGTTGAGACTCGACAGATTGATCCTCATGGAGGTCAATTTGGGCCATCCAGTCCTCAAGGACTAACAATCCCTATGATTTTCGGATTGCTACCGTATGGGGGGCAGTATGCCCTTTCATTACCTCCTCCGGGAGGATATCCATATGGCAGTTCTCAACAGTATTCAGGTTATACTGGAATTGCATCAAGTAGTTGGGTACCTATGCTACCTCAACAACCAAGGGTTGTATATTCTATGCAACAGTGTGTACCTATGACGAACATCCCAACCACACCGGCTATTGTAACAGTGTCACAAGTTCAAGCGATGCCTGTTGCATGTCAACCTCAGATTTCTCGGGTTGTAATGCAACAGCCTCTTGAACATGGGTCACAACCACAATCGCCAACTGGTGGGGCGACACAGGTACAAACGGGTACAATTACCCCACACCTCGGTCCAACGGTTAGCATAGCACAACAGAACATGGCTTCACAACCATGGTTAGTGCAATACCAACAACCACAATTCCAGCAAGTATACCAAGGTTCTGAGCAGCAGATCTTTGCGAACAGTGGACAACCGTATATCCAAAACGGTCAAAACCAACCACTTTACAGTGGTCAAGTCCACCAGCCGTATCAGTCATACCAACATCAATTACATTATGCTGGTATGCAAAGGCCCACTGCTCAAGCGATTCCATCGTACCCTGGTTACGCTTCGCCTAACCTGAATCAACAGTTACCATTCGTGGCAACTTTAGAGTTACCCGATTTACACCGGTTAACCAATGATCTGATTGCTTATGCCCCTTGGTGGCCAGCGATTCCTCATAAACTTCCATCTGACATTCCTAAATTCAATGGAAATCCAGGTGAAGACCCATCGAATCACGTGATGACTTTTCATCTGTGGTGTTCGTCGAACACCCTAAATGACGATTCGATAAGGCTTCGCCTTTTTCAGAGGACATTGACAGGTCCAACGGCTAAATGGTATATCGAATTGCCAAGAGCCTCTTTCGACAATTTTAGTTCCCTAGCCACGACTTTCTTGACCCATTTTCAATTACCGATAAGGTATGAAACGGGAACAGAAATATTAACCAACTTCAAACAGACAACTGCCACCCATATATCTGATCATATACATGAGTGGCGTCGTCGTCGTAGGATGGTGAAAACATACGTTCCCGATCAACTATTAGTTGAATGGTTTATAAAGTCGTTACTTCCTGCTATTACAGAAGATGTGGCCAAGGGGGGAGTCGTAACAGAGGAGCAAGTCATTGCTCGTGCACAGTATTTGGACTTAGTTTATACTCAGTCCGGCACGCTCTACGACAAAATACCTGACGCCCCTAGACCAGAATTTTCAATTCCTCCTCCTCCTAAATCAAATAGTAACTCTCATGCCGGTGACGGTGTGATTGGAACGGCAAACACGAAATCGATAAAGGCTTCGTCAAAGAAAGCCCGTAAGAATTCGGATCAAAATGCAAAAGAAGAAATTCTTGCTTCGGAAGTAAATGTCGTATCAGAAGATAAGGGCAAAGAAACCAATCAACAAGGAAGCAAGAAAAAGCAAAACAAAGGGAAGAAGAAGAAACAAGGTGAGTCATCCCCTGGAAAAAATTCTTCAAACCCTCCTGGGAAAGGGAGACAAAATTATCCATGTCTAATATGTGATGATAAGGATCATAACACAAAGAATTGCCCATTCAAAGCTGAGTTAAAGAGGTTCTTTAAAAGTTCCCAAACCTCAGTTGTGTTGACTGATCCGTTTCCCAACCCAGGTCAAAATCTGGTTGATAGTGGAAATGCTTCCCCGTCGCAAGTGCTTATGTTGTCGGTTTCAAAACAGCAGAATGATACTTTGATTTCGACAAGGAACAAAGACTACGGGAATCCGAAGTTGTCGAACAGCAAGGAAAAAGATCAACCAAGCAGTTCGACGACAACTTCAACAGAAGTTGTGCCACCATTTATTATGGGAAGCATTCCAATGATCCATGGAAGCAATCATTCTCTCCAAAATATCGGAGTAATTTTCCTAAAAGACCCCACTTTAATGGGTACTTTTGCCCTACCGCCTCCGAGTAATCCGGCAGAAATGGCCACAGTGGAATATGAAACCTTCTATTTCTAATGGATCTAAAACTTCGAGGATAGTTCCTATCTCATGTCAACCTCGTTAAAAAATGAAGAGTCGAGGATAGTTCCTATCTTGTGTCAACCTCATTAAAAAATGAAACAAATCCCCAAGGTAAACCTTCATTCCAACCACCGAGTTGAATGCAATGAAGCTTGGGGGGCGTGCACATCGATTTGCATTATTATGTTGGGGGCATGAAAACTTATCATCGAGCAGTTTTAGCATAAAGTTCATGCTCGCTAAAAAATAAATGCAAGATCTGAGCAGTTTTACGCGGAATTCATGCTCGTTAAAAAATAAAACATAAGCATTGAGCAATGTTTGGTGCATTTAAGCTCATTAAAAAATGAACCTATTCCGGTAAATAACCATTGTGTATGTAACTTTATCTGCCATAAAAGCTCATGGTCGTGTTTGCACCTGCCACCTCCACTTTCCATTTGGCCGATCGTTCACCTCCATATGATTGTTTACCCATTTTGAGGAACAGCTGCGAAGAGTGATTTCACCTAGCCATCCTTGTGACACTGCCGTGATTGGAAAATTCCAACCTGTACCTGGAATCTGCTGCTATCCCTGTTTATCACTCGTTCCTTAAAAGACGAGTCTTCTTTGAGCTCTTTTCAACTGACTCGTAAAATATGAAAAGTTTGCCGAGTTTTGGCCTTCCAACTCGTTAAAGTGACCGGAAGAGCTATCCCTCCTCTAGATTTTAATCTTTTTGGACCTGAGGGATTATTGCACAAAAAGGTCGAGCGCTTGTTTTATTCGGCTCGTTAAAGTTATCGAAAACTCATCCCTTTTGTATTGTTTTATACTTTTTCGGACTTAAGGGATTAGATGACGAAAAAGGAATTTTGGAGTTAACTTTTTGTATCTTTTCAGACTCTCTAAAAATGAAAAGGACCGAGTTTTCCTTGTCGTTAGACTCGTTAAAATGATTAAATAGCGACAAACTTGTCTTTAGACGAGAACGAGTTTCCCTATCGCTAGGCTCGTTAAAACATAGCGATGGGCTTGCCCGAAGGGCAGCTTATAGAACAAGCATATGTTATCCTCCTCAAGCTTGACAAAAATAAAGAGGTACTGGTCAGAAATGACTGGGGAAAAATTGGGAGAACCTCAAAGCTTTAATGGTAGCAAGTCGCTCTTGAACATGACACTTTTCCTCCGTATCACATCGGGTTGGGTTGTTTCATTCACCGGTCTCATCACCATGGTCTTCGCCAAACCATCCACATTTGGGGTAATGCTACCAATCCATCGCATCAATGTCGTTATATGTTCAAGAGATGTTGTTCAGAAAGAGTCAACCGTGTCCCATCCACTGCCATAAATTATCCTTCATCCACCCATGATCGCCACCCTGAATCATATTTCACAGATTGTTTTCACCTCCACTAAAATCATTAGCTCCGTTCCGTGTCACTGATGTGGGATTCATTAAGGCCCTCCTTTGACGGATCGCTTCTTGTCGACTTCAGCTCATTATCCAAGAAGTTGATCTAGGAACAACCCCCTCAGTACTTTGAAGCTTGCATGCCTCAATGGCAAGTTTCTCACTTCCGGCGACAGGTATACATCAATGACCTTCGACCAGAAGATTTTGCGTGGTGTTCGACGCCAAGTCCTTTATTCACACCACGTGAATTGTACTGCAGTACCTTGAGGGTCATTATCATTATCGGTGATTCCTCTCGCACTTGTTAACGGTTCACATCATTGACCGGTAATCAAGCGATGTCTTTCCATGTTCGACTTCAGCGCAATTATCACATGGATCGACTTGTACTTAGAGTGAAGATAAAACGAGTTTGAAGACCCCGGATCTAGTTTCATCCATCCGGGCTGCGATATATATTCAGGAAATATAAAGACATTTGATATGTACATCATTACAGTAGATGATCATCCTACTCAAAGGATGATAATTTCAGCAGAGAATTATCAGTCTACCATCAAACGATCGTCTGTTATATGTACCAAAATGAATTTATAAAGCTGAGCATGGGAATACCCGCCTCAGCTAGATCATGAAAGCAGAATGAAAAATAATGTATTGTATTGTATTTTATTACAGGTCACCTCTCAACGATTGAATGAACTTCGGATCCTCCTGATAAAGCATTTCACCCGATAAACGACCTCATACTTTAGGGGGCAACTGTTATAGACATTTTTGTGCCTTACAGCATGAAGCATGAAATGTCAATAATCTAAGGGATCCAAAGTCCCTAAACATGTTGTTCCTGCCCCTAGAGGAACAAGGTCAGCAAACCACAGCACTAAATATCAGTTCTCCACCGGAAAACACTCAAAAACAAGCTAATTCTGGATCATGTCAACTACTCCACTGAGCATCTGCGCTGAATGTCAACTGCTCCACTGTGTACCTGTGCTGAATGTCAACTGCAAAGAAGGCTACCTGCGTTGGGCGAGTTTGGCCAAGTGGCACAGTCATTCCTCAAGGTGTCAATGCCCAGGAAGCTTCCAAAATGACACTTGGATCAGGGAATTCGACTGGTGATGAGTAAGAGGGTCTAGATCTCCAAGTGGAAGCAAGAACCTCCAAGTGGACTCAAGAACTGAAGAATAACTAAAGTGGGAGAGGACACTAGTCAGCTTCATACCAGCTACAAGCTGACTCATCCTTTCTCCAAAACTCCTATATATAGAGCTCTCTCATGAGGTCTAAGGGGGCTGGAATCTTGTGAATGTAAGGAAGTGTTGTTGGTTTGAGTATAGAACTATTGGGTGATTTGCTTGAAGGAGGTGAAGAGGAGATTTCTTTCTGCTGGGAGGTGATGCTGGATTGGGCCTTTTATGGTTGTATCACTTCCTGAACTTTACTTCTTCCATTAATAAAGCATTTGAGGTTCTTCTATATGCATGTGTCTCAATGGTGTATTGTTATACTTGTGTATTTGATTTATTCTAATCCTTGAATCAATTATGAATGTATGCTTCTTGTAGTTTCCCTCTTTTGCCATTTTGCAGGATCTTGGTGTAGCTGGGCCAGTAAAAGAGCAAGGAGCTGGGAGCAAGCAGCAAGGAGAGAAGATTGGATCAATCATTAGCGGAAGACATCGGTTAGTGGATCTCTTTCTCCCCTCTATTACATCTCATAAAGAAGTAATCTCGAATATCTTTGCTTTGATTGTTGCTGAGGTACTATCACCCTTAGAGTGGGATAGGGTCATTTCGTATTGGATACTTTTCCCAACAACAGCCATGCAAGCCAGTTGTGCCTCTTTTTGCTGCAACTGTTGTTTGAGAGCTTGTATCTCGATTTGTGCTTGCAGTTCCCTTTCCTGTAGATGCGAGGTTGGCTCCCCAAGACCAACTTGCAGTCCTTCTCTGCCTTGATGTTCTACTGTAGTGTCCCCTGAGGATGTGCCCTTTTCCTTCTTCAGTTCCTGTAGCTGCAGTTTAAGTTTCTCGTTCTCTTCCTGTAGGAATACCCGCTGGCAGTTTGCCACGTGTTTAGCCATAGCTAATTCTTTTCTTGCCTCCTTGAGTTGTTCCTCCAAGGGGCCTATATCTGCCACTCCTTTTGATTTAGCTATTTTCATCCACGTGTGGGTTCTCACCCTTTCTTCCTCCAATGCAAAGAAAAGCGGCACTGTGAATTTTTGTGGAATAATTTTCCCAGCCTCCAAAAAGTTATAATACGAGCTCAAGCTTGGTTGGGGACTAGGTTCCAGAATATGCTCTTTCTCTTCTTCCCTCGGTGGCTCTACTTCGTCCTCCCTAAGTGGTGATGAGGGTGCCTCTCCCTCCATCCTCTCTGTCTCCTTAAGCCGGGCTAATGTTTCCTGTAGAGCGGCCTCAGCATCTTGTAGCTCGGCTTTTGAAGCCAACCTGTCCATTCTCTCCTTCCAAGTAGTTGTCTTCAGGCTCCCCCGCTCATAAGTGACTGATATTTTTGAGGGGGACCTCTCCCTTGGCGAGGTAGGGGTATCTTCTATAGTAATTGGGCTGCTGGATGGAGGTTGGGGCCTGCCTGTTTTGATTCTCACACTTCTCCTGGCTTTAAAATACAGAGGGATCTCCCTCTTTCATTTTTCCTTCGGCTTAGGAGGTGTACTAAGGGCGGCCAGCACGGTTGCTGCCTCCCTTGCAAGAATTTCGGCTCTCTTCTCCTTTGGTTTTCCTTTCTCAGGGCTTCCTGTAGAAGTCCCTATATCAGCTGATTTCTAGCTTCTTGTAGAAGCCGTTTTTGGTTTTCCTGTAGAAACAGGTGGCACCGTTTTAGCCTGTTTGACTGAGGGTGCTTTGCCTTTTGACTTGGTTGAGGCTTCTTTCGAGGTGCCTTTACTGACATGGATTGGTTCAGTTCTTTCCACCCTACTCTGTAGCCTTTTCTCTCTGGGTGTCAATGTGTATTTGTCACCCTCCTTTTCGGCAACCTGGGGTCTCTCTTGCCTCCCCTTTTGTTCTTTCTTCGGTGCTTTGGCCGCGGGTTCTTGGCCTTTCCCTTTCTTCTCTGTGTGTACTGGCTCCTTCTCCTCGCTACTGGAGGAGGTGAGCTCCTCTGTCAACATCTTGATATCGTCATCCTTAGTCAGATTTCGGAAGGCTTCCCACTGTTGTAGGGAAAAGTATCCGATTCGGATGACCCTATCCCACTCTAAGGGTGATAGTACCTCAGCAACAACTGCAAATAAAACTACTTAAGGTTTACTTCTTTATGAAAGCAAGAGAGAATGAAGAAATGCACTAACCATTGCCTTGCGCTTAATATTTGCTCCAATCTCTTCTCTTTGTTGCTTGCTCCTAGCTCTTTGCTCTTTTGTTGGCCCAGCTACAATGAGATCCTGCAAAATAACAAAGAAGGAAACTACAAGAAGCATGCATTCATAACTGATTCAAGGATTAGCATAAATCAAATATACAATCATCACAATACATCATTGAAACAAGTGCATATAGAAGAACCTCAATAGCTTTTATTAATGGAAGAAGTAAAGTTCTGAGAAGGTTACAACCATTGAAGGCCCCAATCCAGCAACACCTCCCAGCAGAAAGAATTTCTCCTCTTCACCTCCTTCAAGCAATCACCCAATAGTTCTATAGTGAAACCAACAGCATATCATTACTTTGCACAAAATTCCAGCCTCCTGAGCTCATAGGAGAGAGCTCAATATATAGATGAATTGAGAAAGGATGAGTCAGCTTGCAACTAATGTGTAGCTGCCTTGTGTCCTCTCTCTCTTCAGTTGATCTTCAGTTCTTGAGTCCACTTGGAGAACCTTGCTTCCACTTGGAGAAACAGAGCCTCTGACTCATCACAAGGCGAAATCCCTGATCCAAGTGTCATTTTTGGAAGATTCCAGAGCAATGACTCAGTGTGCCACTTGTCCCATCTCGCTCAGCGCAGGTGGCCTTTGTTCTACCTGCTTTGCAACGCAGGTACACCATGGAGGAGTTGAGTTTCAGCGTAGAAGCCTAGTGGAGCACCTGCTTTGATTTCAGGATTGCTTGTTTTTTAGTGTTTTCAGGTGGAGAACTGATCTGAGAGCTGTTGGTTTGCTGACCTTGTTCCTCTAGGGGTAGGAACATCATGTTTAGGGACTTTGGATCCCTTGGATTATTGACAATTCATGCCTGATGCTGCAAGGCACAAAATTGTCTATAACAGATGCCCCCTAAAGTATGAGGTCGTTTATCGGGTGAAATGCTTTATTAGGAGGATCCGAAGTTCATTCAATCTACTGAGAAGTGTCCTGTAATAAGATACAATACAATACATTCTTTTTCATTCTTTTTCATGATCTAGCTGAGGCGGGAATTCCCATGCTCAGCTCTATAAATTCATTTTGGTACATAGCACAGACGATTGTCTGATGATAGACTGATAATTCTCTGCTGAAATTATCATCCTTTGAGAAGGATAATCATCTGCTGCAATGATGTACATATCAAATGTCTTTATATCCTGAATATATATCGCAGCCCGGATGGATGAAACTAGATCTGGGGTCTTCAATCTCTTCCGATCTTCACTCGATGTACAAGTCGATCCATGTGAGAATTTCTTGAAGTCGAACATGGAAAGACATCGCTTGATTACCGGTCAATGATGTAAACCGTTAACAAGCGCGAGAGGAATCACCGATAAGGATGATGACCCTCAAGGTACAGCAGTACAATTCACATGGTGGGAATAAAGGACTTGGCGTCGACCACCATGCAAAATCTTCTGGTCGAAGGTCATTGATGTATACCTGTCGCCGGAAGTGAGAAACTTGACATTGAGGCATGCAAGCTTCAAAGTACTGAAGGGGTTGTTCCTAGATCAACTCCTTGGATAATGAGCTGATGTCGACAAGGAGCGATCCGTCAAAGGAGGGCCTTAATGAATCCCACATCAGTGACACGGAATGGAGCTAGTGATTGTGATGAGGTGAAAAACAAACTGTGATGTATGATTCAGGGTGGCGGTCATGAAATGGATGAAGGACAATGTATGGCAGTGGATGGGACACGGTTGACTCTTTGCAGAACAACATCTCTTGAACATATAACGACACTGATGTGATGGATTGGTAGCATTACCCCAAATGTGGATGGTGTGGCGAGGACCATGGTGATGAGACCGGTGAATGAAACAACCCAACCCGATGTGATACGGAGGACAAAGTGTCATGTTCAAGAGCGACTTGCTACCATTAAAGCTGTGAGGTTCTCCCAATTTTTCCCCAGTCATTGCTGACCAGTACCTCTTTATTTTTATCAAGCTTGAGGAGGATAACATATGCTTGTTCTATAACCTGCCCTTCGGGCAAGCCCATCGCTATGTTTTAACGAGCCTAGCGATAGGGAAACTCGTTCTCGTCTAAAGACAAGTTTGTCGCTATTTAATGAATTTAACGAGTCTAACGACAAGGATAACTCGATCCTTTTCATTTTTAGAGAGTCTGAAAAGGTACATAAAGTCAACTCCAGAATTCCTTTTTCGTCATCTAATCCCTTAAGTCCGAAAAAGTATAAAACAATACAGAAGGGATGAATTTTCGATTGCTTTAACGAGCCGAACAAAACAAGCGCTCGATCTTTTTGTGCAATAATCCCTCAGGTCCAAAAAGATTAAAATCTAGAGGAGGGATAGCTCTTCCGGTTGTTTAATGAGCTGGAAGGCCAAAACTCGGCAAACTTTTCATATTTTACGAGTCAGGAGAAAAGAGCTCAAAGAAGACTCGTCTTTTGAGGAACGAGTGATAAACAAGGATGGCAGCAGATTCCAGGTACAGGTTGGAATTTTCCAATCACGGAAGTGTCACAAGGATGGCTAAGTGAGATCACTCTTCGCAGCTGTTCCTCAAAATGGGTAAACAAACATATGGAGATGAACGATTGGCCAAATGAACGGATGGAGGTGAGACTGCAAGAACACGACCAAGGGCTTTAATATGGCTGTCAAAGGTTACATTTACCAAGGTTATTTACCGGTTCATTTTTTCTGGGTGAGCTTGAACTCTAGGGGAAGATTGCTCACAACTTATGTTTATTTTTTAACGAGCATGAACTATGTGCTAAAACTGCTCGGATCTTGCGTTTATTTTTTAACGAGCATGAACTGTGTGCTAAAACTGCTCGATGATGGATTCATTTTTTAACGAGCTTGAATGCGACCAAACCCTGCTCAATGATGGATGCCCCCAGCATAATAATGCAGACGGGGCGTATGCCCCCTAAACTTTTAAGGGGACATTTCATTTTTTAATGAGGTTGACATCGTAAAGAACTATCCTCTTGACTCCTTATTTCATTTTTTAACGAGGTTGACATGATATAAGAACTATCCTCGTAACTTTTAGATCCATTAAAAATAGAAGGCTTCATATTCCATTGCACCCATCTCCGCAAGATTACTTGGCGGTGGCGGGGCAAAAGTGCCCATTAAAGAAGGGCCTTTTAGGAAAATTACTCCGATATATTGGAGAGGATGATCGCCTCCATGGATCGTTGGAATGCTTCTTGTATTGGATGGCGGCACAACTTCTGTCGAAGTTGTGGTCGAACTGCCTGATCGACCTTTTCTCTCGCCATTCAACAACTGTGAATTCCCATAGCTTTTGTTTAATGTTGAAATTAAAGCATCATCTTGGCGCTTAAAACTCGACAACATCATAACTTGTGATGGGGAAGCATTTCCACTATCAACCAGATTCTGACTTGGATCGGGAAATGGATCAGTCAACACAGCTGGAGTATGTGAATTCTTCACGAATCTTTTAAACTCAGCTTTGTACGGGCAGTCTGCCGTTCAGTGATCTTCGTCACATATGTGACACCCCCCAGGTGGTTTCTCCTCTCTATGAGGAGTTTTTCGAGGAGATGACTTTCTTCGATCTTTCTTCCCTTTGTCTTGCTTCTTCTTGCTTCCTGGTTGATTGGTTTCTTTGCCCTTATCTGTCGATACGGCATTTACTTCCGAAGCAAGAACTTCTCCATGCGCATTTTGATTCGAATCCTTACGGGCCTTCTTTTGATTGGTCCTTTTCGGATTCGTGTTTGCCGTGCCAATCACGCCATCGCCGGCATGAGAGTCACTATTTGATTTAGGAGGAGGAGGGATTGAAAACTCTGGTCTAGGGGCGTCTGGTATTTTGTCATAGAGCGTGCCGGACTGAGTATATACTAAGTCCAAATATTGTGCACGAGCAATAACCTGCTCTTCTGTTACGACTCCCCCCTTTGCCACATCTTCCGTTATGGCCGGAAGTAACGACTTTATAAACCACTCAGCTAAAAGCTGATCAGGAACGTATGTTTTAACCATTCTTCGTCGACGTCGCCACTCATGTATATGATTTGATATATGAGTTGCAGTTGTCTGTTTGAAGTTAGTCAATATCTCTGTTCCCGTTTCATACCTTATCGGTAATTGAAAGTGGGTTAAAAATGTCGTGGCAAGGGAGCTAAAATTGTCGAACGAAGCTCTTGGCAATTCTATATACCATTTCGCCGCTGGACCTGTCAATGTCCTCTGAAAGAGGCGAAGCCTTATCGAATCATCATTTAAAGTGTTCGACGAACACCATAGATGAAATGTCATCACATGATTCGACGGGTCTTCACCTGGATTTCCATTGAATTTAGGAATGTCGGATGGGAGTTTGTGCGGGATCACTGGCCACCATGGGGCGTAAGCAATTGGATCATTGGTTAACCGATGTAAATCAGGCAACTCTAAAGTCGCCACGAATGGTAACTGTTGATTCAAGTTAGGGGAAGCGTATCCAGGGTACGATGGAATCGCCTGAACAGTTGGTCTTTGCATACCAGCATAATGGAGTTGATGTTGGTATGACTGATACGGTTGATGGACTTGACCACCATAAAGTGGTTGATTTTGACCATTTTGGATATATGGTTGTCCAGTATTCGCAAAGATTTGCTGTTCAGAACCTTGGTACACTTGTTGGAATTGTGGCTGTTGGTATTGCACTATCCACGGTTGCGATACCATGGGTTGTTGTGCTATACTAACCATTGGACCAAGATGTGGGGTGATTGTACCCGATTGTACTTGTGTCGCCCCACCAGTAGGCGATTGTGGTTGGGTCGCAGGGTCAAGGGGTTGTTGCATGAGAACCTGAGAAATATGAGGTTGACATACAACAGGCATCGTTTGAACTTGCGACACGGTTACAATAGCCGGTGTAGTTGGGATGTTCGTCACAGGTACACACTGTTGCATAGAATATACAACTCTTGGTGGCTGGGATAGCATAGGTACCCAACTACTCGTTGCAATTCCACCATAACTTGAATAAGGTTGAGAACTCCCGTATGGGTACCCTCCCGGAGGGGGTAATGAAAGGGCGTACTGCCCCCCATACGGTGGTAATCCAGAACTCAAGGCAATTGATTGTCCTGAAGGACTGGATGGCCTAAATTGATTCCCAAAAGGGTCAATTTGTTGAGTCTCACCATAAGAGTTACCAGACATTACTCCGGAACAAACAGGAACAGACCATACTGCCGAGATAGTCCCTTGGTGGACTCCTTCTAGCGACTGAGAGCTAGTTGGGACAGATGGTATGCCGGCGAACATTGTTGGATTTGCAGCAGGTAATTCTGCCGTCGCCGTGTCATTTGACACAGTCCTAGATGTCGACGGTTGTTCAGACATTTTGAGTCTATCCAATTGATTGCCTAGTGATTCTACAGGAACTTCCAATGGTGATGGACAAACTTCTGTTGTAGCAGGAAATAGAGTGACCCCTACTCCAAAATGAGTTGGAGTGGATACTTGCGGTTCCTCTATAATTTCCTCTATCGCAATCAGACCAGGTGGAAGAGGAAGACCATCAGGTCCGTAATAGATTTCCGGTGCCGAAGAAGGGGTTGTATCAACAGCGACAGATGTTTGAGGAACAAAACTCTCTGGACCAGTTACAGATGGAACTGGTTCAGTTATACAAGTATTTGCCCCTAGACTAGGATCAGTATTACTGTCCTTCTGCGGCGGTTGAACTTCTTCTATAGAGGCAGGGTTTCCGGAAATGTTTGGAGTAACCAGAATCTCAGATGTTGTTGGAACACTTGTTCTAACTTTTAAAGGAGATTTTGAACTGGTTCGACGAGCTCGCTTTGTCCGGACTGTTTTCGATTCCGGAGACAAAGACGGTTGACTCGCAAGCCTCCGAGAATGACGGATATTCAATTGACTTTCTTCCACGATTGCGGATTACTCAATCAACTAAAATATAAAGGGGAAAATTTGCGTTTCCGATTTGAATGAATTTTATTAGACGCTTTTAAACATAACTTTGCTTTTTCATGTTTTAAGAGTCGAGAAAAAGCTAAAGATGACTCTAGTCTCCTTCGATGTATTAACGAGCCCGAAGTGACAAATGCTCGGTTGGACTTTTTCAGTTATAGAGTTTGAAAAAGGCCAAAAGAAACTGCTCTGGAGATCTAGGCAGAGGGTGTGCCAAACCTTTTGCAAAACCACAGAATACGTTTTATGGTACGGGTGGTCGATCTTCGTGAATGCTGTGTTCACTGCATCGCGATCAGTAGGGCGGCTGACACGACTTCCTATGGATAAAGGCTTTGTTCCTATAGGGGTCTCCCAATATATACGCGACGGTACGTGGGAGCACAAGTCCGTATTAGTGCCACCGACTCTCAGGAGGAATCACCCACCTTCGTAGAGATCGACAGTCACTATGTTTAACGACGCCGGAACACGTCTCTACCTAGACCTCTATGTGTTTGCGTTATGTTACAAAGCGTTGTTATGTAAACTGAATTTATTTTAATGTTGATCTTGTTTAGCAGTTTGCCTTTAAGGATCACCACGAGATGTATGTAACAAATTCCTGAATGCAGTCTAAGATGAGAAGCAAACTTTTCAATCTTTCAACTTTGAAAATCTTAACTACTGAGGGAAAAGAAAGGCAAATCTTTTCACACAGATCATAGAGCACACACTAATGCAAAATTTCCTAAATCAGCATGCAAACAGTCAAATGCAAAAATGCACAATGCATGTATTTTCTTTTCCCTTTCTTAATGTTGATGTATTACAAAAAGAAAGTTGTTATATAACTTTGATTTCGATTTCAAGCGAAAGTACACAAGCTAGTCCAAAATCAAAAGACACCTTAAGATTTACTTGTTTAATCACTGGAAATACATGAAATCAAACCATAATGACGAAAGTAAAAAGACTAATCAGCTATGGACAGCAAACAAGCTAACTCTTTAGACCAGCAAAATGCCTAACACAGGTTCAGATCTAAGAGGCCAAAGCAAGACTAGTTCACTTTCGTTATGGGAAATTGTAAATGATGTAAGAAATACAAAAGAACAAGTACAATTTCGTTATATAACAGAGGCGGAATGATGGCAAGTAAGGTTGGTTTCAGAACAGGTACAAGACTGGTAACTGGCTGCAAAATCTATAGTGAAAACAGGCAAGAAAAAGGGAGGAAACCCCAAATGCACAAGGCAAAATTGGGCCAACGCAGGTGCTGCACAGCCAGTCTGGCTCTCAGCGCAGGTAGCCCCTTCGGGACCTGCGTTGCAAAGCAGGTAGCCTGTGTACTACCTGCTTTGGAAAATGAAAGTTGCGTTTTCTCAGTTTCCGGGTCACAATTTTCTCAAAAATTCACAGTTTTTGCTCAAATCAGAAGCTATCAGTCAAGCACACACTAAGGGATGACAAGGAAGATGAAAAGCTATCACTAAGAGCTTACAAGGATCCTTGTAGATCAGCTCTTCAAATCATGAACATGCTCAGAAATGAGCTAGAGTAGCTGCCCTCTACTTCGCTTTTGATATAGTCAAAAGCTTTTCGATTTGGTACTCTTTTGTTCAGGAAATGAATAGCAAAATACTACAAACAATCAAACAGATACGATCCCCAGTGGAGTCGCCAGTTTGTTGTAGGGAAAAGTATCCGATTTGGATGACCCTATCCCACTCTAAGGGTGATAGTACCTCAGCAACAACTGCAAATAAAACTACTTAAGGTTTACTTCTTTATGAAAGCAAGAGAGAATGAAGAAATGCACTAACCGTTGCCTTGCGCTTAATAATTGCTCCAATCTCTTCTCTTTGCTGCTTGCTCCTAGCTCTTTGCTCTTTTGCTGGCCCAGCTACAATGAGATCCTGCAAAATAACAAAGAAGGAAACTACAAGAAGCATGCATTCATAACTGATTCAAGGATTAGCATAAATCAAATATACAATCATCACAATACATCATTGAAACAAGTGCATATAGAAGAACCTCAATAGCTTTTATTAATGGAAGAAGTAAAGTTCTGAGAAGGTTACAACCATTGAAGGCCCCAATCCAGCAACACCTTCCAGCAGAAAGAATTTCTCCTCTTCACCTCCTTCAAGCAATCACCCAATAGTTCTATAGTGAAACCAACAACATATCATTACTTTGCACAAAATTCCAGCCTCCTGAGCTCATAGGAGAGAGCTCAATATATAGATGAATTGAGAAAGGATGAGTCAGCTTGCAACTGATGTGTAGCTGCCTTGTGTCCTCTCTCTCTTCAGTTGATCTTCAGTTCTTGAGTCCACTTGGAGAACCTTGCTTCCACTTGGAGAAACAGAGCCTCTGACTCATCACAAGGCGAAATCCCTGATCCAAGTGTCATTTTTGGAAGATTCCAGAGCAATGACTCAGTGTGCCACTTGTCCCATCTCGCTCAGCGCAGGTGGCCTTTGTTCTACCTGCTTTGCAACCCAGGTACACCATGGAGGAGTTGAGTTTCAGCGCAGAAGCCTAGTGGAGCACCTGCTTTGATTTCAGGATTGCTTGTTTTTTAGTGTTTTCAGGTGGAGAACTGATCTGAGAGCTGTTGGTTTGCTGACCTTGTTCCTCTAGGGGTAGGAACATCATGTTTAGGGACTTTGGATCCCTTGGATTATTGACAATTCATGCCTGATGCTGCAAGGCACAAAATTGTCTATAACACCCACGAGAGAGGGACTGTGTAGGTGTGGAGTGCATCCTCCACGAGGAGCTTAATGAGCCCATGATGGGCTACCTGGTCTGGCGTGCCCTCTTTTAATTTGGTGGCACATTCAATCATAGACTGCAGGAGGAAGTAAGGAATACTTAGCTTGTTTTCTGAAGGTAGGTCCATTTGGTGCCTCAATTCTGTGAGTAGCCGGAAATGGTACCCATATACAATGCTGAATCGTCCTTTTCACGTGATGTATTTCATAATTTGGAGGCTGACCTCACTCCAAAGTGGCTGTAGGCTAGCTCTGCGAACCCCGTTCTTATCCTCTGAGAATTGCTCCTCCGGTGGAAAGAACTCCTTTTTAGCCTTTTGGCCTAATTTCCTCTCCTCCTTGTCCCACGGTACCCCCATTGGGAGGTCAGTGACTCTGCTGATGAACTGTGGGGTGAGTCTGAGATTCAAACCCCTGAAATTGACAACGACCAGTGTTTTTGATTTTGGCTTCAAAGCTCGCAGGAACTCCTCTGCCACCTCATCATCATAGCCTTGAAGCTTGTCGCAGAACGACATCCATCGCGCACGAGTGAACAATTCTACCACCTCCAGGTTCTCCCGTAGTTTGTTTGAGTCTGTCGGTTCCTTTCTGATGAATCCACCCGGCATGGTGAAAGCCTGCTATGTCAGCCGGAGGTGGCGGGTGCGTATCAAAAGATGGCCTTTCGGATTTCTTTGGGACAGAGCGTAGAACTACGCCTCTGTCACGCACATAATTCATGAATTCTTGACTATCTACAGATGAGTCTTGACAGGGGCTCAATTACAAACCACATCCTGTAGAAAACCCCGCATATACTTCGACGACAACTTTCATGAAAAAGGAAGACGACGCTTGCAATTTTACGCTCAGACTGTAGTTTTACATGTTTGAGGACATCGACTTTGCCACCCTTCAAACCAATTGCATGGGAGGAACAGGTTCAGGCTTACCTTTTCCAATTCGCCACCTTTGACGTGAATAGATCAACTTTCCTCCGTAGCAGCAAGCTTCCTGTAGCGCAGCTTCCTGTAGAAGTCGCGCACAGGTTCCGGAGAGCACGTCAGTGGTTCTGCTCCTTCTGTGCCACCACCAGACGTCTGAACGAACCGAGGACTTGCAGTAACAAGCTTCAGAGAAATTTGGACGCTACTCGACTACAAAACGGCTGGTGATAAATGAGTGGAGTGACGATCTAGCCGGTGGATTTGAATCCCGGCCGAACTCATGGCACGGGGGTGAGCTGTCCCTGCCGGACCGTTGGACGACGTCACCTACTCATTTCACTGCAAGTCTCCCTGACTGCCACATCATTCCCTACAGATCTGCCACCGCCATTTCCGTTAAATCGTCGCTTCTCCCCAACTGGACGCTTCTCACGTGTCCATTACCTGTTTTTCTTGCCACGACCACCACTTTCCAAATCTGACTAGACCATCTGACTGGTCGTGGTGGCCAGTTGAATGGCTACCCGACTGCTCAACCCATTCATTTCCACACTTGCAAACATTTTAGAGTATTATTCATGTAATTTGATGAAAAAAAGGGTGAGGCACTTACCTGTGTGGCCGCGACATTATTTTCAGGTTTCGGGACAAGGGTGATTGGATTTGCTTGTTGCTGCTTCATACACAGGCACGGGGGTCCCTCCTTGCAGACTGCTGCTGATTACGAAGCTTGTTACTTGGCTGCTGGTGGTGCATGTGCTCGCTCTATGTGTTGCAGGTGCCTTGATGGTGTACACTCTAGCTGGATGAACTGCTACGGGATTCCTGTAGGATGTCCTGTAGCAGTTTTTCCTCCTCGGGTGCATGCCGAAATGGTGGAGATGGTGGCATCACAGTCACGATCGCAGGGCCCTCGGATGGCTTTGATAAGTAGTGCATGGTGTCTCTGCATATTTTTTACATTTGAGAATCGCTTCCTCTAATAATTCAATGTTCTGTTTTGACGGTGCAGGTATTTCCATTGCATGGCAATTGGGGTGGTAGAAGGAGGCGACAGTAGTGCGTGATGGAGAAAACATTAGCTTGCATGCCTCCGTGTCGGACCTCAGGCGTTAGATCTCCCCACACAGTCGGTTTTGGGCCGTCCAAAGATTCTACAGGAAGTTTCCTGTAGAAATACAGAACTTCCTGTAAACAGTCCTGTAGCTTCCTGTAGAAGGCTAAACGGTGATCAAATCAAGCCCAGACCTTCGAAGAGATGAGTGTTTCTGGAGGGAGTGCTGGTGAGGTCACCTGGTAGCATAGTAGGGACCCTTGTCTTTGAGTTGAGGGCCTTTTTTCTGCATGGAATACCTACAACCTGCATGCATTGCCACATTGTGAACTTGCTTTCCCTGTTTTTTTGTTTGTTTTTTCTTTTTTCTTCTTTTTTTTTTTTTTTTTGAAAGACAGCAGGGGTGCCTCCATGAGGTTTTCACCCTTACCATCTGCCTTGAGCACCTCAAAGAGGTTTTCACTCAAGGGTCTTTTTCAAACATTTTCAGAAAGACAGTAGGGACGCCTCAATGAGGTTTTCACCCCTACCATCTGCCTTGGGAGCCTCAGAAAGGTTTTCACCCAAGGATCTTTATTTTTATTTTTATTTTATTTTTATTTTTATTTTTATTTTTTTTTAAGATCTTCAGGGTATGCCCAAAACAGAGGCAGAACCCTTCTCTATGACCAGCACTGATTTTTCCACAGTTTTGATGAAATCTTGCCTTGACAGAGGTTTTCTGTAGATCTTTAGTCGATGCCCATTGACAAGCATAGGTATGGCCTCCTCATCAATAGTCCGAATAAGAACAGATCCATTGTCATTACATTTTTCCACTGCATATGGTCCCAGCCATCTGGTTCTCAGCTTCCCCTTGAAATCCTTATGCCTGGAATCATACAACAGCGCCCAATCTCCTGGCTGAAATTGCTTGTCATTGAGGTGTTGGTCATGCCACACCTTCCTCTGAAGTTGAACCACTTCTGAGTGGAGAAGGGCCTGCATTCGGTGCTCGTCCAATCCATTCAGCTGCAATAACCTTTCTTGTTAGGCATGGCTGAGATCCAGGTCTAGCTGAGCTGCCATCCTCAAGGTGTTGTATTCGAACTCAATTGACAGCAAAGCTCTCTTCCCATAGACCAGCTCATAAGGTGTGAAGCCGGTTATGGTCTTCCAAGTGGTGTTGTAAGCCCATGTGGCCTCAACCAGGCGATCTGCCCAATCTTTCCTGCCGCTGCTCACCACCTTAGTCAAGATCCCTTCCAATGCTCTATTGGTGACTTCCACTTGCCCATTTGCTGGAGGATGATAGGGGGTGGAAGTCCTATGCTTGATTTTGTGATGAGCGAGTAGGTCTTCAATTAAGTTGGAGGTGAACTAGCTTCCTTGATCGGTGACTAGCTCTCTTGGGTAGCCAAATTTGTAGAAGATGTTTTATCTTAAGAACTCGGCCACCTTTTCTTCTGTCGCTACTTTGATTGCCTTGGTTTCTGCCCACTTTTTCAGGTAGTCTGTGCACACGATGATGTAAGACCTTTGCCTCGAAGGAGGATTGATTGGACCCACAAAATCCATACCCCACTTCTCAAATGGCTCAAGAGTCACTTGAGGTTGGAGAGGCATTTCGTCCCTTGGAGTCGGTTTCCCCATCCTTTGGCATCGGTCACATTGGCTGACATACCTTCTCACATCTTGATGAAGCGTGGGCCAATAATAGCCTGCCTGCAGGATTTTGAAGGCAGTTCTTTTGACTGCAAAATGTCTTCCACAAGGCCCGTCATGACAGGTTAGGAGGATATCAAAGACTTCCTCCTCCCTTACACAACGCCTTAAAATTTTATCAGGGCCAAGCTTGAACAGGTTGCCCCCGATCCAAGTGAATGAGGCACTCTTCCTTACGATCCTGCTCTTCTCCCTTGAGGATAGGTGCGGAGGGAACTGTGCTGAGACAAGGTAGTTTGCTATATCAGAAAACCATGGAGAGAGTATTGAGATAGCAAACATATGTTCATCTGGCATCTGGTCATCCACTGTTCCATCCTCTCCTGCAGGTAAATCCAATCTAGACAAAAAGTCAGCAACAACATTTTCTTTACCTGGTTTGTCAACGATAGTCAGATCAAACTGCTGCAACAAAAGTAACCATCTAATAATACGAGCATTCACATCTGGTTTATTCATTAAATACCTAAATGCAGCATGATCAGTATGCACAAATGTTTGATATCCAGTGACATAATGTCGGAATTTGTTCAGTGCATGGACCACGGCCAAGAATTCTTTCTCAGTTACAGTGTAATTCAGTTCTGCCTTGGATAAGTTTTTGCTGACAAAGTAGATGGCATATGGAAGTTTTTGTTCAACTTGTCCTAAGGCTGCCCCTATGGCTTTGTTTGAGGCATCAGTGTGGATGTGGAAAGGTAGGGCCCAATTTGGACCTCTCAAGATTGGGGCAGACACCAACTTGTCCTTTAATTCATTCAGAGCCTTCTGACAATCGTCAGTCCATTTAAACTCAACATCTTTTGCCAAGAGGCTAAACAATGGCGAGGCTAGCTTGCTGAAGTCTTTAATGAATCTCCTATAATACCCTGCTAATCCTAAGAAACTTCGAACATCTCTTACCTTCTGAGGAGGTGGAACCTTCTTGATGAGAGAAATTTTGTTAGGATCCACCTGTAACCCTGGCAAGAAATGGTATGGCCTAGCACGGTCCCTTCAGTCATCAAGAACTCACACTTTTCAGGACTAAGGGACAGGTTCATCTCAATGCACTTGGCTAGGACTTTTCCCAGATTGGACAATGCTTCCTGGAATTTGGACCCATAAGGAGTGAAGTCATCCATATATATTTCCACCGAATCATGGACCAGCTCAGAAAAGATGCTCAAGACGACTCTCTGGAAGGTGGCATGAGAATTGCATAGTACAAAGGGAAGAACTCGGTAAGCAAAGGTACCCCAAGGACAAGTGAAGGTGGTCTTATCTTAGTCTTCTGGGCTGATTTGGATCTGGTTATACCCTCTAAACCCATCCAGGAAAGAGAAAAACTTCTTTCCTGCCAGTCCATCCAACACTTGATCTATGAAGGATAGAGGAAAATGGTCTTTCTTGGTGGCCTTGTTCAGTTCTCGGTAGTCCACACAGATTCTCCACTTCCCGTTTTTCTTGGGAACCAACACCAAAGGGGACACCCATTCGCTATCCGAGATGGGGTAAATGAATCCGGCATCCAACAGTTTTTGTAATTCCTCCTTGACGATGTCCTTAAGGGCTGGATTCATTCTCCTTTCGGGTTGCCTAACCGGTTTACAGTCTTCTTTGATGTAGATGTGATGGGTACAGACCGAAGGATGGACTCCTTTCATCTCCTTATAGCTCCAAGCAAAAGCATCTAGATGACTGGCCAACATACTACACAGCTCCTTTTCCTGGGAAGGAGATAGGGAGGAGTTGATCTTTAACGTTCTCTCAGGGCCGAACTCCACATTTTTTACTCTGGGAGTGACAGGGTCGGTCACACAAAGGTCCACTAAGGTGCTAGCTTGGGCATCCTCCACCAATTCCTCTAAGGACAATGCACTGGGAGGTGGAGTCTGGATCAAGGTCTCAATCAAATCATCCTCGGTTGGGAGGCCTCCCCTAGTGGTGTCTAGGGTGCACAAAGGTGCTGAGTACACCTCATCCTCTTCTCCTTCCTCCAACCAAAGTGGTAAGTCATGCTCTAATAAGGGTTGGGCAGGAGGGTACAGGACTAGCTGCTTGGACATAGGACCATTTTTGATGGTCATGTTTCCTGCACGGCAGCTTATGTAAGCATCTGCAGTGGCTAACCAAGGCCTTCCCAAAATAAGAGGGTATCCCGTAAGCTTTGCCTTTGGTTGCAGAACCAAAAAGTCTGCAGGGTACTCCCAAGAGTCAACAAAGACCAAGACATCCTCTACAATCCCTTCGAGAGTCAGGGTGGAGTGATCTGCTAGTTGTAGGACTGTCGAGGTCTTTCTCAGGGAACCCTGAAGGTTGAGTTTGAGCATGGTATCTCTGGTCATCACATTAATGGCAGCCCCCATATCAATCAATGTGTGAGGTATGATGGTGTCGTTGATGTGGACATCCACTACAGGACTCCCAGGATCCAGATACTTTGGGCAGATGGCCTGCCCCAACATAAGATTAGACAGTTGTCCTATGACATTGATGGTTGAAGCATCTCTTTTTCGCCTGCCTGTGTGTCTGAAACACTTTTCCTTAACCAGTTTGTTTTATATCAGTACATATTTGATGGCTTGGAGAAGTGGTATTCTCACACACAACTGTTTGAGTTCTCCCAGAAGCTCATCCTCCTCTGGGTTGGGTTGTGTGGTGGCCGTTAGTCTCTCAGGAAAGGGTGGAATGGCCTTTGGTTCACTTTCCTGTTTATCTTCCTCGTCCTCTGGGGAGGAGGTTGGCGATCCAGAAGAGTCTTTCCAGATCGCAGATTGATCTCCTGGATCTCCACAGCATAGGTAGGGCATGATGTTTCCCCAGTATATACCTGTTGGGCCTGTCTGTTGTTGGGGTTCGGGTTCGATTGAGTAGGCATTTGGGGTTGCCTTGGAGGAGCAGGAGGTAATGGTTGTGGTTGAGCTGGTGGTGGAGGCAAAATGGCGGGAGGAGTATTGTACTGGAGCCTCCACCCCGATTGAGGTGCATTCCACTGAGGCTGTGGATGGGCATGTGAGTGAAACGAAGGAGTAGTGGGCTGAGTATGGTACTGAGGCGGGTAAGACCATGGAGGAGGTGTGGACCAGGAAGGATGACCAAGGGGTCCCCAGGAAGGCATAGGAGCGGATTGGTTGGGGCTGTAATAAGCTTGGGGTGTCCCTTGCATCCCCTGTTGGTAAGGTCTAGGTCCATGTGGCCTCCTTTGGTTGAGGAAATAGAGAGATTCAGTGGGTGCTTCTATCCCTTGATACATGGCTTTAAGCCCAGGTAAGGTTGGACATTGGTTTGTGGGGTGGTCCTCCTCACAAACAAAACATACCTCAACCGAATGTAATGGGCACTCATTCTTAGGGTGTTTCCTTGTACACCTAGGGTAGAAGATAGCCAAAGCCCTCTGAGCTTCCTCTTTCTTTTGCTGGATTCGGAATGTATCAAGTTGCATGGCGATGGTCTGTCTCACCTCACTCTTGAGGTCCTATAATTGATTTGCAAACTCATGTTTGGAGAAAGGAATACCAGCTGAGAGGATGTTTCCTCTACCTCTTTTCCGGGCTGCCCTAGAGTGGTTTCTAAACACAGTCTTTATGTCCTCATAAGGCAGTTGGTAAATATCTCCTCCAGCTAGCATGTGAAGGGTATCTAAGAGGTCTTCAGGGACTCCTCGGAGCAGGACCAACTTAAGAGATTCAGGGTCAAGTGTGCACCTAGCCCGCTTATAGCTAAGTTGGAACCATTCCTCGTAATCTTCTAAAGACTCATCATTCCCCATGGTCATCCAAAAGATTTCTCCCTTAGTTTCCTTGGACCTACAGTAGTCCCGGTATTTGGTATTGAAAGCTTGCTGCATCTGGGCCCAAGTGGTGATACTGTTCCCAGGTAAGCCCATGAACCAGCGTAATGCTGCATCCTTAAGGGTGGAGGGGAAGAGTTTCAGTTTTTGCTCATCTTCGGTATAGTCATAGGTTCGACAAAGGACGGAAAACTCAAACAGGAAGGTGTCAGGGTCTTCAGTAGTCAGTCCATGGAAGTGAGGTAAAGCGGAGGGGCTGATGTTCTTCATTTTCATGTCTCCATTGGTCTCTCGGATGGGGAAGGAACCTTCAATTCTCTCGTCTTCTCCCCTATTGTCAGCCATAGCTTTAGATGGAGTGTTCTCTAACTCTTCTTCTGCTATAGGATCTTCGTATATCTCAAGAGGTTCGCCTATAGGTTCTTCTGGATCACTGCCACCAAAGAAGAGAGAAGGGTGGCTCAGTGATGTGGTGGGGTTGTTGGGTAAGAATTTGCCTGTTTTATCTCGATTTCTACGAGGCATGAAATGAAAAGACTTCTGATTTCTTTTGTTTTTTTTTCTGGTACCTGCAAAACTAAAACAGATTGAACTGCCACTAACTATCTTGCTGAAATGGAAATGCGGAATTGAAATGAAAGCATGAAAGAACTAATCTATTTTGCTCAAATGAAATTGCAGGAATGAAATGCTAAGCTATGCTTGCAGAATTGAAATGCTAATCTACGCTTGTAGAAATGAAATTGCGGAATTGAAATGTTAATCTATGAAAGCAGGAAATGTCTATGCTACTTTTGGAGAAAGGAAATTGCAGAATGGAAATGAAATACTACTTAGCAGAAGGCGAGAGTAGGAAAGTAGAAGAAAAGCAACAATCACCAATACTCTGATGCTTCCCCGGCAACGGCGCCAAAAAGATGGTGGGCTCCAGTATTGTAGCAATAATGCTACAACTCCTGGAGCTTCCTTCTTTAGTTTTATCAACCTGGTAGTTCGTAACAAACTTGGAAGCGACGGTGCTGTATGCACAAGTACTAGCTCTTGCCGCATCTGTCATCTGGTCAGCTGGCACAAGTCCGCTAGGGGCTCAAGCCAACTTCTATGAGCTCTTAGAAGAAGCTTTTTAACTGATGGACGAAAGCTAACTGAAAGGAAGCTAATCTATTTGCAGAAAGGAACTGAAAGCCAACAAGAAACGCAAACCCTAGCAAACCCTAATTCTACCACCTAGCCTTACTGATGTAGAGATGGGGATGCAAACTACTGAAAGAGATGCCATTACTTCTATGAAGGTGAAATGCATGTGTCTAGACTACCTCTATCTGAAGAAAACATCTTTTGTATTTTTGTTTCAATTATTAGAATTATCATGCATGTGCTTTTTAACTAGCTTTTTACTGTGCAGAGGTGGATCAAGGAGGAGAAAGGCTTGAAAAAGGTTGGGAAAGTTCAGAGAGGGTCTAAGGGGTCCCTAACACCCTTTGAGAGAGTTTCACAAAGTTTGGCTACCAAGAGACCACGTTTATGAGCTTCTACAGGAAGTCTGCAAGGATTCTACACGATGTTTCAGAATTTCTACAGGATGTTCAGTAATTCCTACAGGATGTTCTACAATCGGATTTTGGGTGATGGGTGAGTGGAAGAGGCTGCATGGGTGGATAAGGAGGTAGGAGAGGGGTTTGTAACGACTTAGTGACAGAGAGATGAGATGATGAGGGGGGTGTGCTAAGCTAGTTTGTCTAAAGGAGGGTAGAGGGAATGGAAGGCCGAAAAGGTGGGATAACGTGGGTAGTAGAGTAGCTGAGAGACAAGGGGTCTAATTGGGAGATGAGTAGTTGGCCTGGGTGAGGCTTAGAAGGATGAGAGGGTGAGGGAGTAGCACTGCACAGTGTAAACTGAATCAAATCATCCACGTCCTGCACATAATCAAAACATTCCTAACTATTTAATGCAACCAATGAACATCAATGTTATTTCTAAGGAAAACCATGTATGGTAGTGAAGCAAAGAAACATTCCAAGAGGCCTGAACGCATGGACAACTTCTACAAATGAAAATATTGCACCACAGATTGCATGTATTCGTAAACTAATGTTTTTGGTGGGTAGCACTCTCTGCAATTCCAGCCCCTAGAAAGAGGTGAAAACGAGTGTGCAAGCAACCCTTTTCTGGAACTTTTATCAACTCCAATCTCTTCACTTTATTCTAAATAGCTGAAGCAACTCTATCTTCTAACAATGACCTACTTAACCACACCAAGAAATCTAACTCAACAAACTGCGTTTCAAATGCATGTAAATAAAACCATAATGCTGAAAGAAAAGATAACAATACAGAAGAAGGAGGCCTTAGGCTCTCAGGTTGGGCCCAACCCCGAGAGCTATGGCTCCTTTAAAAGCTCAGAACTGAGATCAAATCTGACTGCTTTCCATTAAAAAATAATAATCAAAAGTCAAAGAGCATGCCAATAATGGCTACAAAAGAGCAAAACTAAGCTAGCACCTCGTAGTGCAGGATGTGCAACAATGTTTCAAAAAGTCCTTTTCGAAGGCTAAAGCCTTATCATTTATACATCACGAGGCCCCAAGCTGGCCTCCTAAATCAGTGGGACTTGGCTGACCAAACTAGGAGTGAACTGCTGCTTCCTCAAAATCCGTTTGGCTGCCTTCTAATCCGGTTGAGGTGGCTGTTGGAGCTCGGAGTTGGGGGTGAAGATCCCGAGGAAGGCCATTTAATGCTGTGTACAACCCTCCTACGAATCCTCAACCCCATCTTGGCTGTCTCCTGGTCCTTATCTGCTCAGTTTTGTTCCAATCATGTGTCAAAAAACCTGAAATGAGCACGTGTTAGCCACCTAGGAATAGTGACTACCCTTATTCGTACAAATGACATAAACATACTAAAAAATGATGCATAAGTTATGAAAAATGAAGGATTGAGCAAAGGTAGTTAGGCCAAATGAGCCCAAAATGTTACCAAATTTGGGGCTCATCAGTCACAACACCATAATTGTGTAGAACATTGGAGGTGGATTTCAATTTTTGAAAAAGTTCTTGTGTATCACACAACAATAATTCAGTGAAATGAAGACTAATTTTTTCAAAAACTATAGAAACTTATGATGGACAATCAACATACCAAAAAAACTACAATTTTTTACTTTGTATCAAAATTCCAATATATTATTCAAAGCACATCCACATTCACTTCAAAAAAACACGAAAATGCTAACACTACTTGCAATAGCATCTAAAACAAGCTTTTGCTTTCCAATTAATTAACATGATATTTATTGAGTTTTATTTGTTCTTTTGATAGATGGAAGAACAAAAAGAATAGAGAGATGTGTGTACACACAAAACAAAAATATATTTTCTATTACACAAAATCACTCAATTATATCATGTATATATTGTAAGAATGAGATACAACCATTTCTAAAATGAGGGACTCTTGTTGAGAAAATATCTCAATTGCCCAATCCACTCAACAAACCAATCTTACCTATTTTCCTAAAGTAAGTGTTATTTCCAAGCCTCCCCTTTAATGCTTACATTTTTACATAAGTCATAAATTACATAAAAATCACATCAGTCTAATATGGTCTTCATCAACAATTACGTTCACTCTCGGATCTTGCAGACATTGCTATTTTTTTAGCACCACATGAGCTACCACTTCAACTCCATTTGAGACATACTTGCCTATAACCATTGTTGATGAACTTTGCAAAATTGGCTTTTCTTGACTACCCCAAAGAATAGACCAGATACTGAATATCTCCATAAACAAGTTTCCATCCTAGTAGTATGCACCTAATACACACGTCTAGTTATATAGGTAAACTGTCTAAGTACATAGCTTATCCATTAGTCAATTATGAAATTGACCTTTCTTCACACGCACTTACATATACACATTGATAACATCTAACCAGTAATAGTTGTTTTAGAAAAGCATGAGAGGCTTTGTAATAAATTCATTATGGCTGTCACAATCTGAGATGTCTTCAAGGTTGGCCTTTGGCAATCTTCAAAAATAGCTATGTTAGTTGATTCTTTTAATTTACCATTTAAGAGGTCATTGGCATGAGTTTTACAATTAAATGTTGTGTATAGTAAAAACATTCTACTGAGTTTCTATTTTTATTGAATCTTCCGTTGGAGAATAATGCCATATCTTCATGTGAATTGTCCTTTGTATTACCTGATTTCACCCTCTTTTCTTCTTCCATAAGTGCTGTAATCATTTCATCCAATGACCAAGAGGAAAATTGATTCAAAGTGAAAATAACATTATCATAATTTGAGGATGGGTTATTTAATAAAATAACTTTAGCATCTTCTTCTTCTATTTTTGCCCCAATTTCCTCCAACTGCCTTATTAGTGATTTTAGATCATTTATGTGTATAGACAATGATGCCCAATCATGCATTTTGAGTTTGAATAATTGGAATTTCAAAGAGAATTTTGCATTCACAACCTTTTCCCCAAATATCTTGATTAATTGTTCTCATATTTGTGAAGAGGAATTTCCTAAGTCTATAAGGTGAAGTTGTGAATCTCACAAAGGTAGTCCTATAATAGACTTAGCTCTCTCTTCCCTTTTCGCCATTTAATTAATTGTTTAGGATCTTGAGGTGTTTGTTCTAATCCTTTTACTAGGCTCCATAAGTTTTTATGCATCAAATTCATTTGTACTTTCACCTTCCAAATATAAAAAATTGACCCATTGAAAATTTCAACAACTATTTGTTTCATGTTTAAACAAATTGCTACTTTATATTGTTACCTCACAAATATGTATTGATAGGCAGTGCTCTAGATTATTTTAGGTTAATTCCTTCCCACACACAGACACTTTTGTGGCTGGGCAACTTAGAACTAAGCAATCCACCCAAATAGTCTCTTTAAATAAAAAAGCTAGACGTTGGTCCTCCAATCCATGCTTAGGGTTTCATGCCTCAGCAACTTTAAAGTCTCATACACAATCAAAGGGACATCTATACTTTCACAAGCCTCTGGGGTGAAGCCTATGACATACACTAGTCACCCTAGTCAAAGAACAAAATGGTCGTTAAGGGATTCACAACAAACTATTACATACCAACGACCTAAGTCTTCTGACCAGGCTTGGTCCTCAAACTCCTACTATGGCCTGAAGCTTGAAAGGGTAGTGCCTTGGGTTCTTCAGTATTTTCGATGTTAGGGCTTGATAAAGGGTTATACCACTACTCCGAGATTTGTATAAAAAATAAATAAAAAATCACATACAGATCCAGCTTTCTCACTCCTCTCACATTTTCTTAGGCTTCCTTTGAGGAGTAAATTTAGAGCTATAAGCTCTGATACCAAGATAGACACATTTAAAGCTATCAACTATGATACCAAGATAGAACAAAGAGATGTGCACATACAAAACAAATATATATTTTCTTTTACACAGAATCACTCCATTACATTATTTATTTATTGCATGAATGAGTTCTATTACATTATTTATTTATTGCATGAATGAGTTCTATTACATTATTTATTTATTGCATGAATGAGTTCTAACCATTAAATCGATTGCTATTAAAAAAATATCTCAACTATCCAATCCACTCAACAAACCAATCATACTTATTTTCTTGAAATAAACATTATTTCCAAATAAAACTATTTAATTACAATTAAATTATACAAAATTATATTTATTCATTCCCACACTTAACTCCTCCCCTAACATTTCAACCTGAAACCTGATATGATTATATATAGAAACCTAATATGATTATATATATAATACCCTGTATACGCGCTCAAGATTTTATAAACAATATGTACTTCCTTTTAACGTGTTGAGGTACGCTACAATCAAATTCGCCATTTTCCCTACCTTTAATTCTTAAAGATGCAAACTGCCCATAATAAGCCTAAGCCCTTCCTGATTGATGTGTGTTTGTAAAGTTGATTCCCTTCTGAAAATAAATCCAGTCGTACCCAACATATAACGGATAATATTCTTTACCCTGCCGACCGACAGCATTACCTCAAGTTAACTAGTGTACTATCCTTCATAGCACGGACCTCTAGTCTACCAGTTCCTCCTGACAAAACCTTTCCACGGCCAGTTTAACTATGGTTTAATGTTACGTATTTTAGAGGTTTGGACTCTCTTTGAAATATGATTTCAGATTGATAATAGGACGTTATCTAAAAGCACTTTTGAAAAGAAAAATAACAGCAAATGATCCCATTGCATTGGTGAGAGCAATAGTTTGAAATTGCAAATGTTATTATCAATTTATAGTTATTTTTTGTAATTTAAAATTGTAGAGTACATTTGTTTTAATAAATACTGAGGTTTTGTGGGTTTGGAATAGTTTGATTGGCAATAGTTGTAAAAATGAAATCTCACTAAATTCCATATTTTTGGTTCAAATATTGTGTTATCTCCTGATCCCATTGAGAAGTTGGACATGATGAAGATATAGTCTTACACAAGTTACAAAAAAAATTAAACAAAAAAAATTCATATATCAATTTAGTGTTATAAAGAAGCAAGTCTCTCGTCAAAACACACAAAAAAAATTTCGTATATCAATTTATTGTTGTAAAGAAACAAGTCTCTGATCAGAACAAACAAACAAAAAATTGATTCTTGATTTTGACACTTTCAATAAGCAAACAAATTTGAAATTTCATGGCAACAAACCAAACTGTAAAAATAAATTAAGTTCACCATAACTGTAAAAATAAATTAGTATGTTATTATAATGTAAAAAACTGAAATATAGCCGATTAACTACCACAACATTATTTTAGAAAAAATAAAAGAACCCAGTCCACTGATGAGAGCCATCGCTCAAATACAGTATGTAATAGTACTTAATATGTACATCGTTACTAACTAGACTAGTAGAATTCATGGCCGAAGAAAACATAAAAGAGACCGGTTGTGAGAACCATAGCCCAAATATTTTATGTAGTATATGCATCATTAGTAATCAGACCAGCAGAATCCATGGCATCCTCAAAACCAATGCAATAGCCCACTTATAAAATGGTTTATCACACACAGCAGGTTACAAAACATATATATTGTGGCACATCGTCTCAGCATTAGTTAATGACAGTTTAATATAAAAAGCCAACACAGACATTACTGCTATTCTTCTAACTTCAATAGCCCAAAGGAGAAGAGAGTCCGAAAAATAAGAGAGCCCATGAGCCCAGTGCAATGGTAAGAAATATAATTTAAAATTGCAGATGTTATTGTGAATTTATAATTTATAGTGTTTTTATTTATAATTGTTTCTGTAAAGAGTTTAAGGGGTTTATTCAAGTGTTTTGTTAAGATATTCTTTGATATGAAGTCATTTTTTCAATTTTCCACTTTAAATATGATGAAGATGTTCTGCCAATCATATATATATAAGCAATAAGATTCATATATTAATTTCAAGACTTATGTAAATCTTTGGCTTTCCCCAAAAAAATACATAACAAATAAAAAAATCTCATATACTAATTTTATGTATGATTTTCAGTTATAATTTTAAAAAACAAATTATTACAAACTCTATTTATTTCAACTTTCATACATCAATTTTGTGATGGATGCACATCCTTATCCAGACAAAAACAAAAAAATAAAAAATAAAAAATTATACACCAATTCTATATCTAACTTAACCATAATTTTAAAAAACAATTATTCTTATTATTAAGTTTCAGATGCAACCAAATACTATCAATGTGCTAACAAAGCATTATTAAATAGAAATTAAAGAACGCAATGAGAGCATAGCCCAAAACAGATTTTGAGTATGTACATGGTGAGTAACCAGACTATTAGAATCCATGGCTGAAGAAAACAGGAAAGAGACCAGATGTGAGAATCATAGCCCAAACAGTTTATGTAATATGTGCATCCTTAGTAATCAGAGAAGCAGAATCCATGGCATCTTCAAAACCAATGCAATAGCCAACCTATAAAATGGTTTATTGCATACAGCAGAGTACAAAACATATATATTGCGGCATATCTTTTCCAACATTATGAGCATTAGTTGATGACAGTCCAACACAGAAACCCAACACAGACACTACTGCTATTCTTCTGATTTCAATAGACCAAAGGAGAAGAGAGTGACTATAATCCCTTTGCATAGAAAGCTACTATAATAAAAATAAATAAAGAAACTAAATACGGGATTTGAAGGGTGTGCCTCGGATGATGAGCATGTGATAAAGAGATGCAAGAGCAGCCCCAACCAAGGGTCCAACCCAGAAAATCCACTGGTCATCCCAAGCATGGCTCCTGTCATAAATGATGGCTACCCCCAGGCTCTTAGCAGGGTTGATGCCTGTTCCAGTGATTGGAATAGTTGCCAAATGCACCAAAAACACTGCAAATCCAATAGGCAATGGAGCCAACACAGGGATATGAGAATCCCTGGATTTTCTCTTGGCATCAGTAGCAGAACAAACAGTATAGACCAATACAAAGGTGCCCATGATCTCAGCACCCAGCCCATCTCCCTTGGTGTATCCATGGGCCACAATATTGGCCCCTCCTCCTTCAACTTCATACATGCCTTTCTGCATCCCCTTGACAACTCCAGCGCCAAAAATGGCTCCTAGGCACTGGCATATCATGTAGAAGACAGTGCGAGTCAGGGAGAGCTTTCTGGCCAAGAAAAGGCCGAAGGTGACTGCAGGGTTTATGTGACCACCCGAGATCCCTGCAGTGCAATAAACTAGGGTAAATACCACTCCCCCAAAGGACCATGCAATTCCTTGGATGCCCACAGAGTCACACATGGTGGGGGATCTCTTTACCCCCATGATTGTGAGAAGTGTTACGTAGACCAACATAAAGCTGGCCATGAATTCTGCAATCCCAGCCCTCCAGAAGGACCATGACCTCAGCTCCTCGGGCTCGAACAGGGGAGCTGGTTCTGGTTCGTAGTAGTCCTTGGACTCTCGGTCGGTCTGTGCAGATGTGCCCAGGGGTTGCCCCTCAGAGTACTGGCTTGTTCCAACGCCAACCTCTTCCATTTCTCGCTCTCACACTGCTACTCTCTGGATTCAAGCACCTGGTGTGTATACTCCTAACATAGGGGAACTCGGCCTGCTGTATACAAAATCGGCAAAGGTGATAAAGCAAGCAAGCCAATTCATGTATAGATGTAGGTCAGGCATGGCCCACATGTCCTCCACCACCATGGAGGACAGACAGACAGTACCAGGTACTGTCTGACATCCAACATTTCACTCTTGATTTAAAAAATAAAAATAGAAATCTTTATGTTTCGATTCAACTATTCACTCACTCTAAAAAATAATTATATTTTTCTAGGTTTACATTTCAACAATTCACTCTTATTAAAAATTTAGATTTTCACTCATTCAAAATTTAGATTTTTTAAATTTATCTTCAACTATTCACTTTTATTAAAATTTTAGTTTTTCAAGCATATAAGGAAACAATTCGAAAATACGCTGATTTGATTCGATTCTGCTGGAAATTCGGAAATTCAAATTCGATACGGCATTTTGTGTATAGAAAATTTTAATATTAAAAAAATTATAATAAATTATATATTGTATATTAAAAATAGTAGTATTCTAAAGAAATTGTTTGTCTGGAAGATTATGGAAATTTTAATAAAATTTTATTGTATATTAAAAATAATTATAATCTAACAAATTTATTTGTTTGTCTTAAAAATCATGGAAATTTTGGTAAGATTTTGATAAAATCTTATTGTATATTAAAAATAGTTGTAGGGTAAGGACAAGATTTTGATAAAACCTTGCAGTGAATTTTGTAAATTGAGATTACAGCTGTCAAACTTCAAGGTTTTGGGTGCCCCAAAGGTTTTTAATGGTGCTGAATCCATTTCTACCATCAAAAATATGATTCAAACATTGCTAGTAATATTTTTTGAAATTTTTTTGGGAGACACTTTTGGTGGTAGACACTTCCTTAAAAACTTACAATTTGAATGGAATTTAGTGAAGTTCCTTTTCTAATATTTGAAAATTTTAAAAAAAATTACAATTGCAATTTGACTTGGTAAGGGATTTTTATTAATAAAAAATGTAATATTTAAAATTAAAAAACATAATTTTTTGTATTAAAAAAAATTAGTAAACAGTAAAGTGCATACTAAAAAAATTGCACTTGTAAAAAACAATAAATTTCATATTAAAATATAGTAGAAAATAATAAGTTTTTGTAGGTTTTAACCCTATACAAAAATTAAGTGCATACTAATTCTAAAACATAGAAAATAAACAATGCGAGACAATAACACATTAAACACATATACACAGAGATTTTCCCCTGGATCCCAAAACCGGGGCTACTAATTTGATTTTTCATTATGTTCTTTTCAATGTTACAATACATATTTATACATGCAGAAGCATCCAATACCATGAACCGAAAACCATCGCGTCCAAAACCATGTGCGAAACCATGCACAAAACCATAGGTAGGTCCGCCCAACTTAATTAGGGTCCAAAAAAAATGTCCTTGGAGCATTGCCTCGGACCTCGTAGAAGGGGGCTATACGCCCCCCTCAAACCCCCTGTGACCCCCCCACCCACTGCGCAATCGGCGCAACAAAGGGGGGGCTCTGCGCCCCCTCTAACCACCCGGTTAACTACGTGGGCTAATCATGGAAAGAAAACAACACTTATAACCCAACATTCTCCCACTTGTTGTTTTCTTTCCACAAGGGGCCACAAGAGAACTTAGTCATTTATCTAGCCCTGAAACGCCCATTGTTTTTCTACACCAAAAGAACTTCTCAGAGCTCACAGATTTTGTCAATGCATTTGCAGTATTCTTCAAAGTGTCTACCTTTACCAACAACACCTTTTTGTCTTCTATCATATCCCTCACAAAGTGATACTGAACATCATTGTGCTTTGTCTTTGAATGATAGGCAAGGTTCTTTGCCAAGAAAATTGCACTTTCGTTGTCACAGTCTATCCTTATAGCTTCTTGTACTAACCCCATACTTGAACACAATTTCTGCAACCAAACGGCTTCCGTGCTTGCATGAGTAGCTGCGATGTATTCTGCCTCTGTAGTTGATAATGCCACTACAGATTATTTCTTACTCATCCAGCTGACTACACCTCCAAGTAGGTTAAACACATACCCACTTGTAAATCTTCTCTGATCTGGATCTCCAACCCAGTCTGCATCAACAAAGCCACAGATATCCAAAACTCTGTCGAATCGTGGTCTTCCTTGGTAGCATAAGCCATAATCACTTGTTCCACGCAAATACCTTAAAACTCGTTTCACTGTTGTCCAATGCTCCTTTCTTGGTTTTGACATAAACCTGCTGAATACTCCCACTGCATGTGCAATGTCTAGTCTAATACAGACCATTGCATACATGAGGCTACTAACTGCACTTGCATATGGAACACGAGACATGTCCTCTTCCTCTTCTTGTGTCTTGGGACATTGTTCAGCAGATAATTTTACACCTACTGGAATAGGAACCTTCACCAGTTTACTATCCTGCTTATTAAACCTCTGCAGTATTGTCTCGACATACTTCTTTCGGTTTAATCAAAGCTTCCTCTTTGCCCGATCTCTTTTAATTTCCATGCCCAAAATATAGTTTGCAGCACCAAAATATTTCATGTCGAATTTGGGGGACAATTGGGTCTTCAAATCCTGGATAATTTCTTTGTCATTTCCGACGAGCAATATATCATCTACATACAAGACCAGATAAATAACACAGTCACCAATTAATTTAAAATACAAACACTGATCTGCTTTGCTTCTGGTGAAGCCAAGTCCCCATATAAATGTATCAAATTTTTTATACCACATCTTTGGTGACTGTTTTAACCCATACCTTTAACTTGCATACTAGTTCTTTCTTACCCTTCACCGCAAAGCCTTCGGGTTTCTTTATGTAGATATCCTCTTCCAGATCCCCATGAAGAAATGTTGTCTTCACATCCATTAGTTCTACCTCAAAATCAAAAGCAGCAGCAACAAATAAAAGTAATCCAATAGAAACTACCTTGGCAATAGGAGAAAAAATATCACCAAAATCAATTTCCAGCACTTGGGAATAACCTTTTGCTACCAACTGAGCTTTATGTTTCTCCATCTTTCCTTCTGCATTTGTCTTCTTATTGAACACCCATTTGCTGCCAATGGGTTTCCTTCCAGCCGAAAACTCCACCAGATCCCAATTCTCATTTTTGTGCAAAGATGCTATTTCATCAACCATGGCCTCTTTCTAGAGTTTTCCATCCTCTGAATCTACTACGTATTTCATAGTTATGGGATCATCATCAGTAATATATAAAGAAAAATTTGAACAAAAAGAAGATGGACTATACCTTTTTGGCTACCTTCTTTCTCGAACTGATCTTCTCACACCCGGAGTTTGTGGATCTTCATCTTTTGATTCATCATCTGTTGTAGAGTCTGATTCTTCCTCCTTAAGTTCAAACTCTATCTCCTCAGGTTCCTTTGGTTAGACTTCATGTTTAATAACATCTTTCACCTCTTTGAACACCACATCTCGGCTGTACACAACCTTCCTTGTTACTGGGTTCCAAATCTTATAACCATTTAAACCATCCTTATACCCAGTAAAGATGCACTTTTCATATTTACTATCCAACTTAGTTCTTTTCTCCTTTGGAACATGTATATATGCATCACATCCAAATACCCTCAAATGTGAAAGAGAGGGTTTCTTATGAGTCCATACCTCTTGTGGATCCTCCAACGTTGATGAAGGTGATCTGTTGACCAGGTAACATGCTGCCTCCACCGCCTCTACCCAGAATTCATGTCCTAACCCGGCACCACTGAGCATGCTTCTTGCCCTTTCCATCAACGTCTTGTTCATTCTTTCTGCAACTCCATTTTGCTCAGGTGTGTATGGAATAGTCTTCTTTCGTGCTATACCACACTTCTTACAAAATTCTTCAAATTCCTTACTGCAAAACTCTCCACTGTTATCTGTCCTCAACACCTTTATCTTCTTCTCGATCTGGTTTCCCACCAGAGCCTTAAATTCTTTAAACTTGTCAAAGACTTCGGCTTTCTTCTTAAAGAAATATGTCCATGTATTCCTTGAGAAGTAATCTATAAATGATACATAGTACACAGACTTACCCAGTGATGGAACCTTCACAGGTCTAAACACATTACTGTGCACAAGCTCTGATATCTGTCTCGCCCTCTTACCACCAGAGGGGAAACTCACCCAATTCTGCTTTCCATATACACAATTTTCACAAAGATCAAAATCCAGAGAGCTAGTAGTCATACCTTCTACCATATCTTTACCATGAAGTATTCGAAGGCCCTTCTCTCCAATATGTCCAAGTCTTTGATGCCATAGCATGGTATTTTCTCCAGAGACCACTAGATTTTCTGCTCCACTTTCAGGAACCATAGAGCTATTGCACCGATCAACAACAATACTACCTTGCAGCTTGTATAGAGTTCCAATCCGAACTCCACACATCAATGAGTGCTCCCCAAACCATCTTGTAGGTATCCTTCTCGAACACTACTTTTACACTTGCATCATCTAGCTTGCTTACAAAAATCAGATTTCTCACTAATGCAGGAATATGCAGAACACCCGAAAGTGTTCTAACCCTTCCACCTTGCAACTCCAACTTTACTTTTCCATGACCAATGATTCAAGCCTTCCTATTATCCCCTAAGAAGACATCACTACCATCATATTTCTCATACTCGCAGAATAACTCTATACGGGGAATGAAGTGAAAGGATGCACCTAAGTCAATCAACCATGCCTCATAATCTACATGTATACTTCAAGAAGCCAAGTACACATCCCCACCTTCATTTGAGTTGGTTTTCACCTTTGCAGAAGGAGCATCATCAGATCCCTTTCCTTTGTCAAGAGCTTTAGATTTACAGTCCCTTTTGTAGTGCCCTTCCTTTCCGCATTTCCAGCAAACCAACTTTAGATCTCCCTCTAAATTTAGATCTCCCACTCGATGACTTATTTTTATTTCTGTTCTGGGACCATCCTCGTATAGACAAGTCATCACCATTTTGACTCTCCATATTTTTTCATTTCATCTCCTCCATCAGCAAGGATGAGACTATTTCATCAAACTGCAAGGCAGTTGCATTACTACCTATTGCAATAACCAGACTATCCCATGAATCTAGTAGAGAACACAACAAACTAATGCACTTATCTTTATCTGATATTTTAATATCAATAGATAATAACTGACTTACCACAGTATTAAATGCATTTAGATGCTCTGTCACCGAGTCTCTATCTTTCATCCTCAGGTTATATAGCTTTTTCTGTAGGAACAGTTTATTCACCAGAGATTTAAATTGGTACAATGTCCCTAACTTGTCCCACAAAGCCTTCAACGTAGCTTCTCCTGATACATTCAGCAATACTGAATCTGAGACACACAATCGTATTGTGTTCTTTACCTTCCAATCCAACTTCTTCCATTCTTCATCGGACACTTCCGTTGGTTTAGTATCTGGATCTACCACGATCCACTCATCTTTATCCACCAATAGATCCTCCATTTTGAGTTTACATAACTCAAATCTCTGACCACTAAATTTCTGGATCTCTATCTTTCCATTGCTCGCCATCTTCTTTCACCACCAGAATCGATCCCGTAGATCTCCCACTGAACAAGGTCTACCACAGGCCCGAGCAAAACCCCTCAACAACAAAGGCATCCCCTTAAAGCCAAAACAACTTTGATACCAAATGTAGGTTTTAACCCCGTACAGAAATCACCTGCATATGAATTCTAAAACACATAAAATAAACAATGTGAGAGAATAATACATTAAACACATATACACAGAGATTTTCCACTAGATCCCAAAACCGTGACTACCAGCTTGATTTTTCATTATGTTCCTTTCAATGTTACAATACATATTTATACATGCCGAAGCATCTAATACCATGGACCGAAAACCATCACGTACAAAACCATGGACTGAAAATCATCGCATCCAAAACCATGCACAAAACCATAGGTAGGTCCGCTCAACCTAATATAGGGTCTATTAGCCTTGTTGGCATTTGGCCCAAAAATGGATCCAAAACACTTCAAAAGTCTTCAAAATTTGCTTAAGATCACCCAAAGATTGAAACAATCACATGCCAAGAGCACTTGGAAGGGCGAAAAAACACTATCGGGAGGCTAAAACACATGAAAACAATTAAAAACCATGTATTGAAGGAATATACAGTCCAATGCACAACAGTCGTCACATCTAGCCGATCAATGGCCCAGATTTAAGCAGAAAATTGCAATCGGGAAAACGCAAAGGACGAATTAAAGATTGCCGGAAGACACCCCCGATCAGCGATCTTCAATGATCGGATCGGCGGGTCACAATTGGTGTGGACATACACCATGTTATATGAAATACCTCTGGCTTAGGTGATATGTGATTGCAATAAGTCGCATCAAAATATCACGTCAGAACATTGCGAAGGGGCGGGGCGTTTACACATTCATATGTGTGATGCGATTAACCGGACCCGACAGTTATATACATGATGTTTCATAATATTTGAGGTCCGCGGGAAAGCCATTTTTAATGCATTTTTCATGTATTTCGTTATTTAACGAAATACAAAGGAAACCTTGGACTTGCGATATACAACAAGACCCATACCCGAAAGGGTTCGAGAAGGGAAATATATAGAATTTCAGGTCCGCCAAAGCCGATTTTTCATGGTTTTTAGTGTTTTTTAACACATTCCAAAAATATGAAGGGAATATTGTAACAGGCCATCAGCGACTTGCGATAACAACCCAGAGGGTAGACCTGATGGGAGAATAGACTAGATCTAAGGACTTTTAAAGTCCGGAAGAATAGAGATGGGTGGGATTTTTCTTTGTTTATAATTTTCTGTGTAAAAATAGGAAAATGGTCATTGTAAACATTTAAAGGGAAAACAGAGGCCCGATATCCCTTCCATCACAATGTAGCTCGCCCGAAACAGAAACGATCATGGAGCAGACAACGCAGCTTGCCAGAAACGGAAACATCATGGGCATCGACAGCGTAGCTCTGCCAAAAACAACATAATCGATTGTGGGGCATCTCTGGCACGAGAGATCTCCCTACCAGCGTAGCAACCAGAATGCGGTTACTCTTCTATCAGAAGAAGAAACCTTCAAGCCATGCTTGCCTAGTCAGGGCATCAAACAATTAAAGAGACAGAGGAATAGATTAAGACCTCTCAAGCCTCAAAAGGCTCGAGAGGAGCATTGTAAAAGGCCTATGAAAGGCTGAAAGATAAATGTATGAAGGGTTCAACTTATGGATATTGTTGATACTCTATTCCTTTAGGCTTCTCATCTTCGTTCTAGCAATATAAGCTTTTTTTGCTATTATATGTTCAATGTCCATTTTCTCTTCTGTTCTAAGCTTGCACTTGAATAGGTTGTTCATGTTTCTTCTATGTCTAATTCTAGATAACTGTCATCTTATATCTGCGTTGATAAATTAGATTTGCAAGCTTCTTTTACTTCATGTAGCTAGCCATTCATATGTGTTTATATATGCATTTGTTGGTGCAGTCCGATATTCTCCATCTATTCATTAAATCTACAAACTATTGAGCATTAGTGGTCTAAAGCCTTGTAAAACTGAGGGTGTTCATGCATGTCTTGAGTAAAAAACAGAGTTGAAATGGTTATCTGGCTTGATCCAAACCATCATTCATTCCAATAGTTCAAAGAACAATATTGAAGATTATATGTTACCAAGCATCTCCGAGCTGCAACCTAGGAGAGTTTCCTGGAGTGATAACATAATTGGCGTTATTGCTGGGGAGAGGAGACTGAAGCTCAACCTCCCTAGGAGATGACACAGATCCAGCTTTGATGATAGACAAAGTCTGGGCACTTTTTTTGTTGTAATCATCTATCTGGTGACTCTACTGAAGGACGAACCTCTTGGCGACTCCACTTCATAGTTCTGGCTCAGTTTGTGAGGCATACTTGGAGAAATCCTCAGAAGCCACAAGCTGACCCAGTACCTAACCCTGAAAAATCATCAAAGAAAGAAAGGTATTGCAGAAAGGAGCATAAGGTTCAGGTAAACCTAAACAATATTCTATATCTCTTCAAGAAAGACCTGTAATAGAACAAATACATGTTGAGAGTATAGCATCTAATACTAGCAGTGAAGAAAAACTCAGAGATTCATAAAGCTCCTTAATCTTTAGGTTCTCATTTTGTTGTAAGCCCAAAGGAAACCTCACCTCCTATCCATCATACTCCTTTAGTCTTGTTAGTGAATCCTCAGCCCTCTATCATTCAAACTGCCAATACTCTTATAGCCACCACAGCTATGGCAGGTCCACAAGCACCCACCAAAATGGAAAGAATCATAGCTGCTAGGTATGGACCTCTAGTACTTCCCACTCCTTTGAATGCCATAACTACTCGAGAATATCAGAAGTATATGACTAAGTTCACTGGCATTGAAGGTGTTACAGCTGAAGAACATCTTGAGTCATTCTATAGATATGCTGATAACCTAGACATTAGTGAAGATGATGTGTGGATGAGAGTCTTTGTTCAAAGCCTAGATAGAAAGGCTAGAAAATAGTTCAAAGAACTAACCCCAAGATCTATAGTAGATATTGAGGCTTTAGATGATGCATTCCTAAAGCATTGGGGGGACAAGAAGGATCTCCTCTACTACTACACTGAGTTTGGGAACTTAAAGAGGGAAAATGGTGAGTTGTTGTCTGATTTTAATAAGAGGTTTAACCGCATGTACAACAAGATACCAGCTGAAGTAAAACCCACAACTACCTCTGCTAAAATCACCTATGCCAGTGCTTTTGATTCTCACTTCTACCTACTGTTGAGGGAGAGGTGATGTGCTACTTTGGATGACATGCAGGATGCAGCCTTGGAAGTAGAATCAAACATCATGGTTGTAGAAAAACTCAAAGATAATGTTGATAGAAGGAGATAGAGGGGCAAGTCTTCATCATCTTCAGATCCCAAGATAGATAAAATGACCAAAATGATAGAGTCATTAGCCTCTGAAATATCCAAATTAAAGGTTGAGCAACACCCTGGGAAAGGAAGAGTTCCTAATACCTTTGCTCCTAGAAATCCAAATCCAAATCCATATAGAAGAGCTAATGAGCAGCTGTAGATTTTGTAAAGAAGAAAATATGCCGATGAAGACCAAAGGGTGAAGACCCCTTTCCAGAATGTAGTCATTGAAGAAGAGCAGTTTGAAGAAGATGATGAGATCAATTGTCTGGAAGACAAAGGCAATGCCTCCTTTTTTACCTCAGCTGCCTATGAAAAGTCATTATTCAATGACCAGATTAACCAAGAATGGGATGGAAGCTCTTCTGCAAAGTGAAGATCAACATAGATATAATCTGAGGTCGAAGATGAATAATGCCAAGGAAACTCATGTTCAAAGAGCTGATGTCCTTGCAGTACAACAAGCTAAAATCCAGGAGCAACCAACAGTTGATCCTATTATCCTCAAAGCTCCAGCTCAAGAGGTAAGAGGCCTTGACAAGTCTCCTTGTCCTTTCACTTTTCAATCAGAAATTCAGAAGCTAAGAATACCTATGCCTCTGATTGAACTAGTGAAGAATGAGTCCTTCAAAAGATCCATCCTCGAGGTGCCTGAGCCTAAAGCCATCCAAGCCTCCACTGACTATGTAAACCTGCAAGATGACAAGCCAGCTGTTATTCTCAGCCCAATAATTGAAAATTGTGAAGACAACTCCCCATCATTCTATGTCTCTCTGACTATTCATGATAAAATCCTTCACAACTGCCTTTCGGACACTGGAGCAAGCCATGATCTAATGCCCAAGGTTGTCATGGATGAGTTGGGTCTTGACATTACCAAGCCTTATCATGACCTGTTTTCTTTTGACTCTATAAAAGTGAAATGTCTGAGATTAATCAAGGACCTAGCGAGCACTTTGTCTTAGCTGCCCATGAAAAGCATGATGATGGATATTGTGGTAGCAGATGTATTGCCCAAGTTTGGCATGTTGCTTTCTAGAGGCTTGATCAAGCTATTAGGTGGAACATTGCAAAATGATCTGTCCTATGCTACTGTCCCAGTTTTTGGATGTGAAAATAGGAGATTGTACAAAGAGGCTTAGTTGGCTTATATCATCAGTGATGAGAAGAACCCCACTAATCATCTCATCTATGCCATCGACAATAATTTTGGAGCTTGTTTTCTTCAGATCGAAGAATCTCAGTTGGCCTCCACGCAACTTAAGAAACCAATTTTCCAGATCATAAAGGAAGAAGGCCCACAGATTTGGGACATGTTCTTTGATAGAGCTTTCTCTAAGGAAGCTACAGGGGCAGGTGTAGTCCTTGTGTCCCCCACACACGAATACATTCATTTATCTTTCAAATTAACTTTTCAGGTCACAAATAATAGAGCAGAGTACGAAGCCTTGATATTAGGCTTAAGCACTACTAAAGAAATGGGCATCAAAGGCCTGAAAGTGTTTGGAGACACAGACCTCATCATTTAGCAGGTCAATAAAACTTTCCAAGCAAAGCATCCAAGGCTGAAAGCATACAAAGATGAGGTAAGGAAGCTCAAGGACTCTTTTAATATTTTCAGCATTTCTTACATCCCGAGAATGAAGAACCAGCTTGCCGATTCTCTTGCTGTGTACACTAGCACGTTTATTCCTCCTTTGCCTCCTAAATTGATGTATGAAGTTCAAGTGAAATATAGACTGTCTCTGCCTCACAATGTCAAATACTGGAAATTTTTTGAAGACGATGACGAAATTAATAGGTTTGTACAAGTCGTTGAGGAATTTTCTGAAACGCACATCGACCAAGAAAATGAAACCATAGAAGAATGTGGCTAATCCAAGCTAAAGGACGAGATCAGTCAAGGAAGCATTGTCCATGTTAGCCTCCTGCTGCAGCAGGTTAATCATCTTTCATGATCGATATTTTTACATGCCAAATATGTCATACTTTGCATGCTGCAATGCTCCATATTTGCTACAGATGACCAGAGAAGTATCCATGAAGGTGTGCCAGTTTTAATGCTACTGCTTTGTTCCAGTTTTGATAAGTAATCCATTTTGATCAGTTTTCAGTTAAGGGTAGGCCAAACAGCTTAATCTTGGCCTCCCTAGGTTTCGATTTCATGTTGTAGAATATAGAGAAGGAATATCTGTCCAAACAGCTTAATCTTGGCAGATTTGTAGATAGGTAGAGAAACAAGGGTGCTCAACAGCTTAATCTGAGCCCCTGGATGCAATAAGTGTAGTTGTAGATAGGAGGACAGCAAGAAGAAAAGAACAAAAAGCTGGGTATGCTAGTTCAAGTGCACCCAAACCAAAAAGAAGAGAAAATGCTAGGTGAGTAGGTCGGGTAGGTAGCTTTGTGGTTGCAGAATCATGGCTTGTGATCCATTTCATATTGTCAAGTGTTATATCTATCATATCACAAGTTGAAGGTAGTTTTTCAGTTGGAGGACTTCAAGAGAGGCATGAATAACTTCCCCTTCTTCCTCTTTCCCCAAATCACTCACTAACTTCCACTAAAGAGGTCAATATCTACTTGATACCTCTTAATTTCATCATTCTCCATATCATTTGCCTTGGTGAAGATCTGCTTCACTCAAGGAATGTTCACACTTCTTCTATCAGTCATTTCCCCCCATTGATAGCCTAAGACATCATTCTTACCACTTTTTCTCATCATTGTCATATTAACTATTAACTTTACTACGTAGCTCCCTATCTATTTCCCCTTCCCCTACTAAAACTATGTATATAACTCCCCTATATATTTATCCCTCCCCCTGGTTGAAAAATAACCATATATATCCTCGGGAATTGCTAAGTTTATCTGAAACTCAACAAGAACCCTCATTAACCCCTCTAACCATCTTCCAAATGTATAAGGACTCATCCCTTTGCATAGTTTCCCTTCACATGTTTGAAAAATCACCCCTTTGACCTTGGTTTGCCTTTAGAAGGCATGAAACCCTCTTTGGTCACTAAAGCCCTCTCAAAACCACATCACTTTCCTCCTAAGTGCCTTTGGACTCCTTCCAAGGCATAAGAATACAAAAACCATGAAAAACCTTCACAAAATGATAAAATTCTCCCTTTTTGGCTATCAGACCCCTTCCGATGCCTTAGAATCCATCCGAAACACCAAAGGCTACCCCTCCGAATTCATTTTTCCTTTGCATTTTAATAAAATGCATGCTCCGATGAGAAAAGGATCTATTTGGTCCCCCTCCGATGCGATTTCGCTATCGGGAGGGGAAAGTGGCATGTAACAAACATATTTGGCATTTCTCCGAAGGCAGGTGCCCTCCCTCCGACGCGATATCGCTGTCGGAGGTCGAGCGATATAATGTGTTAACTCTATGTTGCATTGCCGAAAGCCCAGGCCGGACCCGATTTCAAAAATAATAAAGGGCTTGCAAAGGATTTCGGATCCGCCATATTTCGGCGATTCTATGTGTGCCGCCCCCCGGTCCCTCCGACTGTCGATCCGCCGACGGATCCAGGACCGTTGGATCGGGCCCTAGATCTGACGGCCCAGATCTTGTCGCGCGGCCCCCCACTTCGCATCGCCCCATATACTGCTCCGATTTGGTGGAGCCGATGAGTTATCAAATGTGATGTTAAGGGTTTTCGGGTCCGCGGACCCATTCCACTGTTAAAACCGCCGATTTGGGTTCCGCCGATGGGTCAGACCCGAAATAAAATAAAGAGGGCCTGTATAACTTATCGGGTCCGATGGGTTTCAGCGTTTCTATGTGGCAACCCCATGACCCCGCCGATAGCGAATTGCCGAGTTAATCTCAGCTGCCCATTCAGGCCCAGAGATCAACGGCCCATATTTAATCGCATCACTCCTATATGGCTCCGACCAGCGAAGCCGAAAAGTAATAAAGCGCGGCATAAATGCATATTGGGTCCAAAAGGGTCCGCACTGTGTGCTCCTATATCTCGGAGCCGAAAAGCTATGAAGTGTAGCATATAGTATATTGGGTCCGCTTACCCCTTTTTACCAAATCCGCCGATATGAAATCGTTGACGGACTGGACCCGATCTCCATAAAGAAAGGGCATATAAGCATTTCGAGTCCGCGGCATTTCGGAGGTTTTATGTGTTGGGACCAATGGTCCACCCCGATGCGATTTAGCGCCAGCCATTGGATCGGCCCGCGCCGGATCTAACGGCCAGCATTCAATCTTATGAAAAGTAATCGCTCCTGCCCCAATTTTGATGGATTTTCACGTTTAAAGCATTTTTTGCCTTATAAGAGGGAAAAGGGCCATTTTCTTTTAAATAGTTCAGCCCCCGTGCCCGTCCCGCCTTCAAAAGAAACATGGCATTCTTTAGTCCATATTTGATCGCTCCAGGCCCGAAATAGCTCCAAATTGCAGGGTTTTGGCCTCGGCGTGCCTCCAGCATCCAGTCTTCCGCTAGTTAGCAGTTGTTCATCAGTTTTAGTACCATTTTTTATCGGCCAGCGCCGATAGCGTTCCAAAGGCCACGGAGGACATTAGCAGCAGTTATTTTTGCACTAAAAGGCAGAAAGGGGGCGATGGGACAGTTTAAAGAGTATCAGCGGTGAGAAAAGGCCCAGATTCAGTGCCAAAGTATATCAGGATGCGGCAAAGTGTATTAGTGAAGGGGTTCAATGCAAACTTTGAACCCAAAGCAGGAAATCATTAAAGAGCCTCCCAACAAAGTCAATAAAGCAGCTCTGAGCCATAAAGGCTCAACAACTCACAGTTTTGGCCACTTAAGGCAGCAAAACCACTTGCAGGCACAGATGAATGAATTTAAAGCACACTTATGGCTAAAAGAGCCAGCACAGAGCCATAAGGACAGATTTTGATCCATTTTTGAGGCAGCTGCCCCAGCGCAACACTTAGATAAATGTTTTAAGCATTTACTTCTAAGATAAAATAGATTAAAGCACTCATTTTTCTTAGATCTGCCTAAGATCAGCTGTAATAGATATTTTGAGATGCCAGTTGCCCCAGCGCAGCTGATAGATAGATATTTCTACCATTTACTTCTGTACAAATTAGGTTAAAGGCATTTATTTGATGAGATCTGTCTCAGATCTGTTGCTTGTAGATATTTTTTCTGTTTAAACCATCCTCTGTTATGAAAAAAGGGTTGGTTGGTCGATAACTTCCTATAGACTTGCATTGTATTTTCTGAGAGTCTCTATAATCAAAGATCGCTGGAATGTTTGGGAGATGAACTGACTGTTGTGTTTTAATGACTAAAGAGTGACTATGGAATCCTAATGCTTCTACATAGCCCAATAAGTGTTTCTTATCTCTGTTTACAGTTTATATGTTTTATGCCATCATTGTTTCACTATCTAAATAGCAGAAAGAAAGAATAGTTCATAGCTCACTTAGTTGCATTTTGTTCTCAATTTCTGTGATTTATCTATGTTTTCCTCTGAATTAGTCCTGAATATGAATACTGATTTGCTCATATTTACGCTAGTTCCTTCATATATGAATGTTGTTTAGGAATCCTTGACTGCTCCTATATAAATGTTCATTCACCTTCCCTCTGTTAGCATAATGAGAGCTACTTAGTTGCCTTTCATTCACTGACCTTCGTTCCATCTTTATTCTAGCTAGATATTGTTTTATGTGTAGCTATCCTGCTCTGTATTCCTCTTGTGACCAAGAAAACGCAACAACAAGCCTAATCCACGACTCCATGCCCAATGGTTTGAACTTCTCACACTATTCATCCCAACTCTATTTGAAAGAATCCTCCATCCCACCAAAATCAAAACAAAACCCAAAAAAATCATAACTAGCCTAAAATCAACCCAAAAAAAAGCTAAATTATAAAGAGAGAGCCCTCTCTGATTGCAGGTAGGCTAGGACCTGCAGTCCAAAGATTGGTTTGTGGTTACCTCGGCCGTATCCTTTAAGGAGCTTTAAGGACAACCTGAGTGATAACATAATGGCGACTCCGCTGGGGACATCCTCAGATAATTTCACAAATCAAGGTGGAAAGCTCCACTGGGAAGGAACCAGACCTTAAAAAGTTTCTTTCTAACCCTTATATTCTTAGAAAAATCCCCAAAAAACAAGCTAGAATCTGGCTCCCAAAAAGAATTCACGTTATACAAGGTCAAATCCAGACCCAAATCCCCCAGCAGCTTTTGAAAATCCTAATATAATCCTAAGGAACCTCAGGAAGCTAGAGCGAAGAGAGGATTTTGCTGATAATAGTCCTGAAGCAGTTCACCCACGCTGTGGCCCAACCCCTGTCAAAGTTTTATTTCGTTCAACCCCTAGTTCCCCTTGTTCTTCATCCACCTCTCAAAGCATTCCTTCCACGCCTCCATTCACTACACATACTACCACTACTACTCCTATTATCCCAGTTGTTCTAGCTGTTCCATTTATCCCTGTTGTTCCATTTATCCCTGCCAACATGGTGAATAGATATGCACCTTTACAACTGCCTGCAAATCCCGGGGCTATGCCTCAGGATTACCAAACTAAAATCACATATTTTGATGGCACAAGTGCCTGCACAGCCCTTCATCATACAAAGAAAATGCAGGATTACTTTGAAAGCTATGAGATTGACGATGATGGTGTGAGAATGAAGATTTTTGTCCAAAGTTTGACAGGAGATGTCAGGACTTGGTATAGAGCACTCCCAGCCAATTCCATAGCAGACCCAGAAGCCTTATACCAGTCACTTATCAACAAATGGGAGGAAAAGAAATATCCCTTGCACATACTAGATTAATACGATACAATCAAAAGCGGTCCATAAGAAACAGTCTTGAACTATTGTGCAAGGTTCAATAGCGTTTATAATGCTATCCCACAAAACTTAAGGCCCCCACCTGACCTTGCCTTATATAAATTCCCTGATGGATTCGACCCAGATATGGCCTACCAATTAAAAGAAAGAGCCCCTAACAGCCTTGCGGACATGCAAAATGTGGCTGTCACTGTGGAGGCAAATTTAATTGCCAAAAGAAACAGAGCTAGAATTGAGAGAAGAACCACCTTCAAGGAAGAGCCCTCAGCCTTAGATCAAAAGCTAGATGCTATTATCAATGGCATGCATAGGCTGGGAGACAGAGTAGAGAGTGTTGAGAGGAAATCATCATGGGAAGGGCAACAGCCCAATACCATAAGGAACCCAAATTTCAGGAAAACTCAGAACTCAAACGCTGGTAGATCTAGCCCAGACCACGATATAAGGTCTCCTTTCCAAGAAAATTATACAGAAGCATCCACATCTAGTGATGCCATAGAGGACACTCACATGAACTTTGTGGATTTGAAGGGTGAGCAAAAAATTTTCCTAACTCAACAAGACCAAGATGAGCATGACTTTAATCAATTTCAAACCCAGTTAGGTGAGTCTTTTGACTTCAAACAAGGTTATGATTCAGCGGTTTATGAAGTGCACAAAAAATATAAATTGAGAACTAGAATAATTGATGTAACCGAGCCCACCAAACAGAAGGAAACAGAGCAGCCTAAGAAGATTAAGGACAGAGCTGCTTCCACATAACCGACCAAACAAACAATCCCAGATTCGAAAGAAGTCACAATAGAGGATATAACAGACACACCAGACATGCAGCCCTCTAATGATCAGCCTCTGCTACCTTCGTCCTCAAAGGAAAATGTAAATAGCACTCCTAAAAGCCTTCCCAAAACATAAATACCGCAAGGTATCACTCACCATAACACTGATAATCAAGAGGAAAACGCAGAAAATACACTTGAAAAGGGGAAATCTGCTATTGCCAACACAAAGACTCCATTGGAGAAACCATTCAACTTAGAAGCAGAAATAAGCAAACTTAAGATTTCCATCCCCTTATCTGAACTTGCAAAGCATGATGTGTATAGGCAACAAATCCAAAGATCACTGCAAATGCCAGAGAATAGGGATGATGTGAATGTTTTAGATGATACACCTGAGTTGCTTTTTGGTCCAGAAGTTGATGGAAAATCAACACATGGAGCTGTTCTACCCTTTTATGTCAGTCTCCACATACATGATAAAGTTTTACATAATGCAATGTTTGACTCAGGTGCCTCACACAACCTTATGCCCAAAGCTGTAATGGAGAAACTAAACCTTGATGTCACAAGACCCTACAAAGATCTATTCTCCTTTGACTCAAGTCAGGTCAAATGTTTAGGCCTCATCAAAGACTTATGTGTCTCCTTAGTCCAATTTCCCAACAAGACAATCCTAATGGACGTGGTGGTTGCTGACATCCCACCAAAGTATGGCATGCTGTTGTCAAGATCTTGGGGGGCAAAACTCCAAGGATCTCTCCAATTAGACCTCTCCTACGCCACTATTTCAGTCTTTGGGCAACCAAAGAGACTGTATAGAGAAACACTGATGAAGTATGTGGTAAGTAGTGAGGAAAAACCCCAGAATTTCCCTATCTATTCAATCCATTCCGATATGGATTCTTTTATTTTGTTTAATGATGAAACAAGTCCTCCAACTAATGAGAGGCCTTTGCCTTTAGAACAAGAAACATGCATCAATCAAGAATCGGTTGCCCATACCCAGGAAACTGTCAAAACAATCAGTGCAACCAGCACACAAGAAGAACCACATGAAGCACAAAACCTAGGTCTGCCCAATCCTAAAATGACTGAAACTCTTAATATTAACCACAAGCAAGAAATCACATGGCATTTAGAGTTTGATGGTTCTGTTAATAAGCTAAGAGCAGGGGCAGGAATATGAATTCACAATACACATAATAGCCATGCAGAGGGTCATGCTTACAGACTTAACTTTAGATGTACCAACAACATGGCAGAGTATGAAGCTCTCTTTTTAGGCCTTAAACTGCTCAAAGCTCTAGGAGCTGCAAAGGTGTCCATTCTAGGTGACTCCGATTTAATCATACAACAAATGAAGGGCAACTTCGTTACCAATGATAGAAGGCTAAGAGCTTATAGGACTACTGCCACTGCAATACTTGATACCTTCACTGAATCCAAACTTGCTAAGATTTCTAGAAACAATAACATGCATGCCCACAGCCTAGCTACTTTTGCTAGCACTTGCAAGCTTCCTTTTGAGTCCAATCACCACTTTACTGCTGAGATAAAGCATAGGCCTGTTGTCCCTAACAATGTTAAAGATTGACAAGTGTTTGAGGATGATGCTCAAATCAACAACTTTCTTACCTTACAGCATGAGTTTTCAGGCCTAAACATTGATATGGATGCTATGGATGATCCACTGCAAGCAATAAACCAAATCTTGCAAACTGTAACAGCTGAAACAGCTAGAAAATTGCTACAGCCAACCATCTTTGATGAAGAAAACATAGAAGAGCTGAAACAGATGCATTTGGAGGAATTAGCCAAAACAGAGGCCGAAATCATTGATCTAAAGGACAATTTTCTCCCGGTTGGCCTCACTCCACTAGAAGACATGTTTGATGCAAATGATGTGCCCAAAAAGCCAAAAATGCAGCCTATAAACACTGCCATAGAAGAATACAACATTGGGACAGCAGAGAAGCCCAAAATGATCAAACTATCTCAATCTTTGCTGCCCGATCAAAAGCCCAAATATGTTGATTTGTTCAAAGAATTCCAAGATGTATTTGCTTGGAGTTATGAGGACTTGAAGTCCTATGACACCTCAATTATTCAACATACCATTCCCTTAAAGCCAAATCAAAAGCCCTTCAAACAGAAACTGAGGAGAATCAATCTTGTGCTTCTCCCTTTGATTGAGACCGAAGTGCAAAGAATGTTTGAAGCAGGTATCATAGCACCCATTATATTTTCTGAATGGGTATCCAATCTTGTTCCCACAAGAAAGAAAACAGGTGAGATTAGGCTTTGTGTAGATTTGAGAAACTTAAACCAAGTCTCCCTTAAAGACCACTACCCATTGCCCAAAATGGACCACATCCTACAAAGAGTAGTGGGGTCATCTAGAATCTCTTTGCTAGATGGCTTTTCAGGTTTTAATCAGATACTGGTTCACCCAGATGATCAAGACAAGACAACCTTTACAACACCGTGGGGAACATTTAAGTATGTTAAAATGCCTTCCAGCCTAAAGAACGCTAGTGCCACCTTTCAAAGGGAAATGGACATTGCATTTGCCAAAGAAATCCATGATTTCCTAGTTGTCTACCTTGATGATCTTACCCCTTTCTCCAAATCTGATCAAGAGCACCTAAGACACTTGAGACAAGTGTTCCTAACATGTAGGAAATATGGCATTTCCTTGAACCCCAAGAAGTCTTTATTTGGCCTTGAAGAAGGCAAATTACTTGGACATATCATTTCAAAAGACGGGATTAGAATTGATCCGCAAAGGATCCAAGCCATTCTCCAAATCCCATATCCAAGAAACATAAAAGAGCTGCAATCATTCCTAGGAAAGATCAATTTCCTAAGGAGATTTATCCCAAATCTAGCCGAGCTGATAAGACTGTTGAGCAACATGTTAAAGAAGGATGCCAAGGTAAAATGGTCTCTTGAAACCAAGCAAGCATTTGAAAGTATCAAAGTTTCCTTAACTCAAGCCCCAGTCCTCACAAGTCCTCAATTTGATAGGGACTTTATCATATTTTCATTTGCATCTGATAATACCATAGCTCTTGTCCTATTGCAAAAGGATGACCAAGGAAATGAAAAGCCAATTGCTTTTTTCAGCCGAGCCTTAAGAGATGCACCCCTGAAGTACCAAATCATGGAGAAGCAGGCCTATGCCCTTGTTAAAGCAATCAAAGACTTCAGAATTTACATTTTATATTCACACGTGATTGCCTATGTCCCAAATTCTGTTGTAAAAGACATATTAACCCAAGAAGGATTAGAAGGCAAAAGAGGCAAGTGGATTGCTAACATTCTTGAGTATGACATAGAAATAAAACCAACCAAGCTAATAAAGGGACAAGGTTTAGCCAAACTGATGTCCGAAACAAACTTTCAAGCCTTAGACATCAACCAACTAGACAATGAACAGGAGCTGGCGACTCCACAGATCAGTGAAACCTTTCTGCAATCCCCATGGTATGCTGATATATGCTTTGTATTGTTAAACCTGTTTGCTCCCCCAGGATTGTCCAGAACTAAGAAAAGATTTTTAAAAATGAAGGCTTTGAAATTTTGTGTCTTAGATGGTGCATTATTTTGGAAAAATCATGAAGGCATATTGCTCAATTGCTTGACCAAGAATGAAACTAACAATGTCATGAAAGAATTCCATGCAGGGAACTGTGGAGGACATCTATATTGGAAGTCCACTGCTGATAAAATTTTAAGGGCTGGTTTCTATTGGCCCTCTTTGTTTGCAGATGTAAAGAAGTTTGCTATCTCATGTCACAAATGCCAAATCTTTGAGGGCAAAAGAAAGCTGTTGCCCTTGCCTCTTAAGCCCATCTCAACCGAAAAGCCTTTTCAACAATGGGGTCTTGACTTCATTGGAGAAATCCATCCCTCTTCCTCAGGCCAGCATAAGTGGATTCTAACTGCCACTAACTATTTCACCAAGTAAATTGAAGCCATTCCATGCAGGCAGGCCAATGACACCACCATTATCCAATTCCTTGAGTGCAATATCCTATCTAGATTTGGCTGCCCTGAGAAGATCATCACTGACAATGCCGCTGCTTTCAAATCCAAAAAGATGATCAATTTTTGCCATAAATTCCATATCACTTTAGGCCATTCCACAACCTATTACCCTCAAGGTAATGGCTTAGCCGAGTCATCTAATAAGAGCCTGATCAGTATCATTAAGAAGACCTTGGAAGAAAGCAAGAAGAACTGGCATAAAAAGCTCACCAATGCCCTTTGGGCAGACAGGCTTTCGACAAAAAAATCAATTGGGATGAGCCCTTATGAGCTTGTTTACGGTATGGAAGCTAGATTCCCATCTTCTTTGGGCATTTCCATTATGAGGCTGTTGCAGGAGGTTCAAGCTGAACCAAATGATATTCAACGCAGGATCAATCAGACCATTCACCTTCAGCAAACCAGAGAACAGGTGTATGACAGAGCTCAAATGTTACAAGAAAAGCTCAAAAGGATGTTTGATAAGAGGACTAAGGCTGAGAATTTCTGTGTTGGCAACAAAGTTCTAAGGTGGGACTCACGAAGAGAAGACAAGGGAAAACATGCAAAATTCGATTTCCTTTGGAGAGGGCCATTTGTTATTTCTGTTGTTCAGGGAAATAACACATATTTCCTCAAATCTGTAGAGGGCATCACTGCTAAAGAAGGCCCTGTAAATGGCCATATGCTGAAGCATTATCATGATCCCTTTTGTTGAACACAACGCAGCTTTGTAAATATCTCTTTGTACATTGATATTTGTATATATCAACACTTTTGTTTTTATTTTGTATAAACAGTTCGATTGTTAGAGGAGCAGCAACAAAGTTTGTGAAGACACAGCCAATGCAATTCCTCTATTTTTAATCTCTGTCTTTGCAGTAATCTCAGCAAAACAGCAAGAGCAGCGCTGTCATATCACAGTGATTTATGTTAAAGAGAAGTTGTTTGCAGCTTGTAGTCTTTAAGTCAATAGTATCAAAAAGAAAGGAGGATTTTCAGTTTACTTCAGCACCCTTTCAAAGACAAGAAAAGAAGAGCTCCAGTTTTATTCCCTTTTTGTGTTTATTTCACAAGGCAGTGCTCAAGCAAAAGTGTATGCAATATCAAGCATGCAGAAGAAAGCAGGCGATGCTTTATTTTTCATAGTGTTTCAGTCAAGGAGGAGTGCTGCATTCAGAAGTTAAAGTTCTAGTCATTCAATAGTTAGCACAGAAGAAATTTTCAATTAACAGCAACTACAGAGGATCAAGACATTCTGACCTGCTGTTCTTGGCTTGTCACAAGGAAAAGCCATCCCCAAGTGGAGCCACTGTTACCCTCTTGCTGCAGCAGGTTAATCATCTTTCATGATCGATATTTTTACATGCCAAATATGTCATACTTTGCATGCTGCAATGCTCCATATTTGCTACAGATGACCAGAGAAGTATCCATGAAGGTGTGCCAGTTTTAATGCTACTGCTTTGTTCCAGTTTTGATAAGTAATCCATTTTGATCAGTTTTCAGTTAAGGGTAGGCCAAACAGCTTAATCTTGGCCTCCCTAGGTTTCAATTTCATGTTGTAGAATATAGAGAAGGAATATCTGTCCAAACAGCTTAATCTTGGCAGATTTGTAGATAGGTAGAGAAACAAGGGTGCTCAACAACTTAATCTGAGCCCCTGGATGCAATAAGTGTAGTTTTAGATAGGAGGACAACAAGAAGAAAAGAACAAAAAGCTGGGTATGCTAGTTCAAGTGCACCCAAACCAAAAAGAAGATAAAATACTAGGTGAGTAGGTCAGGTAGGTAGCTTTGTGGTTGCAGAATCATGGCTTGTGATCCATTTCATATTGTCAAGTGTTATATCTATCATATCACAAGTTGAAGGCAGTTGTTCAGTGGAGGACTTCAAGCGAGGCATGACTAACTTCCCCTTCTTCCTCTTTCCCCAAATCACTCACTAACTTCCCCTAAAGAGGTCAAGATCTGCTTGATACCTCTTAATTTCATCATTCTCCATATCATTTGCCTTGGTGAAGATTTGCTTCACTCAAGGAATGTTCACACTTCTTCTATCAGTCATTTTCCCCCATTGATAGCCTAAGATATCGTTTTTACCGCTTTTTTTCATCATTGTCATATTAACTATTAACTTTACTACATAGCTCCCTATCTATTTCCCCTTCCCCTACTAAAACTATGTATATAACTCCCCTATATATTTATCCCTCCCCCTGGTTGAAAAAAACCATATATATCCTCGGGAATTGCTAAGTTTATCTGAAACTTAGCAAGAACCCTCATTAACCCCTCTAACCATCTTCCAAATGTATAAGGACTCATTCCTTTGCATAGTTTCCCTTCACATGTTTGAAAAATCACCCCTTTGACCTTGGTTTGCCTTTAGGAGGCATAAAACCCTCTTTGGTCACTAAACCCCTCTCAAAACCACATCACTTTCCTCCTAAGTGCCTTTGGACTCCTTCCAAGGCATAAGAATACAAAAACCATGAAAAACCTTCACAAAATGATAAAATTCTCCCTTTTTGGCTATCAGACCCCTTCCGATGCCTTAGAATCCATCCGAAACACCAAAGGCTACCCCTCCGAATTCATTTTTCCTTTTCATTTTAATAAAATGCATGCTCCAATGAGAAAAGGATCTATTTGGTCCCCCTCCGATGCGATTTCGCTATCGGGAGGGGAAAGTGGCATGTAACAAACATATTTGGCATTTCTCCGAAGGCAGGTGCCCTCCCTCCGACGCGATATCGCTGTCGGAGGTCGAGCGATATAATGTGTTAACTCTATGTTGCATTGCCGAAAGCCCGGGCCGGACCCGATTTCAAAAATAATAAAGGGCTTGCAAAGGATTTCGGGTCCGCCATATTTTGGCGATTCTATGTGTGCCGCCCCCCGGTCCCTCCGACTGCCGATCCGCCGACAGATCTAGGGCGGTTGGATCGGGCCCCAGATCTGATGGCCCAGATCTTGTCGCGCGGCCCCCCACTTCGCATCGCCCCATATATTGCTCCGATTTGGCGAAGCCGATGAGTTATCAAATGCAGTGTTAAGGGTTTTCGGGTCCGCGGACCCATTCCACTTTTAAAACCGCCGATTTGGGTTCCGCCGATGGGTCGGACCCGAAATAAAATAAAGAGGGCCTGTATAACTTATCGGGTCTGATGGGTTTCGGCGTTTCTATGTGGCAACCCCATGACCCCGCCGATAGCGAATTGCCGAGTTAATCTCAGCCACCCATTCAGGCCCAGAGATCAACGGCCCATATTTAATCGCATCACTCCTATATGGCTCCAACCAGCGGAGCCGAGAAGTAATAAAGCGCAGCATAAAGGCATATCAGGTCCAAAAGGGTCCGCACTGTGTGATCCTATATCCCGGAGCCTAAAAGCTATGAAGTGCAGCATATAGTATATCGGGTCCGCTTACCCATTTTTACCAAATCCGCCGATATGAAATCGCCGACGGACCGGACCCGATCTCCATAAAGAAAGGGCATATAAACATTTCGGGTCCGCGGCATTTCGGAGGTTTTATGTGTTGGGACCAATGGTCCGCCCCAATGCGATTTAGCACCAGCCATTGGATCGGCCCGCGCCGGATCCAACGGCTAGCATTCAATCTTATGAACAGTAATCGCTCCCGCCCCAATTTTGATGGATTTTCACGTTTAAAGCATTTTTTGCCTTATAAGAGGGAAAAGGGCGATTTTCTTTTAAACAGTTCGGCGCCCGTGCCCACCCTGCCTCCAAAAGAAACATGGCATTCTTTAGTCCATATTTGATCGCTCCAGGCCCGAAATAGCTCCAAATTGCAAGATTTTGGCCTCGGCGTGCCTCCAGCATCCAGTCTTCCGCCAGTTAGCAGTTGTTCATCATTTTTAGTACCATTTTTGATCGGCCAGCGCTGATAGCGTTCCAAAGGCCACGGAGGACATTAGCAGCAGTTATTTTTGCATTAAAAGGCAGAAAGGGGGCGATGGGACAGTTTAAAGAGTATCAGCGGTGAGAAAAGGCCCAGATTCAGTGCCAAAGTGTATCAGGATGCGGCAAAGTGTATCAGTGAAGGGGTTCAATGCAAACTTTGAGCCCAAAGCAGGAAACCATTAAAGAGCCTCCCAGCAAAGTCAATAAAGCAGCTCTGAGCCATAAAGGCTCACCAACTCACAGTTTTGGCCACTTAAGGCAGCAGAACCACTTGCAGGCGCATATGAATGAATTTAAAGCACACTTATGGCTAAAAGAGCCAGCATAGAGCCATAATGATAGATTTTGATCCATTTTTGAGGCAGATGCCCTAGCGCAGCACTTAGATAAATGTTTTAAGCATTTACTTCTAAGATAAAATAGATTAAAGCACTCATTTTTCTCAGATCTGCCTAAGATCTGTTGTAATAGATGTTTTGAGATGCCAGTTGCCCCAGCGCAGCTGTTAGATAGATATTTCTGCCATTTACTTCTGTACAAATTAGGTTAAAGGCATTTATTTGATGATATTTGTCTCAGATCTGTTGTTTGTAGATATTTTTTCTATTTAAACCACCCTCTGTTATGAAAAAAGGGTTGGTTGGTCGATAACTTCCTCAAGACTTGCATTGTATTTTCTGAGAGTCTCTATAATCAAAGATCGCTGGAATGTTTGGGAGATGAACTGACTGTTGTGTTTTAATGACTGAAGAGTGACTATGGAATCCTAACGCTTCTACATAGCCCAATAAGTGTTTCTTATCTCTGTTTACAGTTTATATGTTTTATGCCATCATTGTTTCACTATCTAAATAGTAGAAAGAAAGAATAGTTCAGAGCTCACTTAGTTGTATTCTGTTCTCAATTTCTGTGATTTATCTATGTTTTCCTCTGAATTAGTCCTGAATATGAATACTGATTTGCTCATATTTACGCTAGTTCCTTCATATATGAATGTTGTTTAGGAATCCTTGACTGCTCCTATATAAATGTTCATTCACCTTCCCTCTGTTAGCATAATGAGAGCTACTTAGTTGCCTTTCATTCACTGACCTTCGTTCCATCTTTATTCTAGCTAGATATTGTTTTATGTGTAGCTATCCTGCTCCGTATTCCTCTTGTGACCAAGAAAACGCAACAACAAGCCTAATCCACGACTCCATGCCCAATGGTTTGAACTTCTCACACTATGCATCCCAACTCTGTTTGAAAGAATCCTCCATCCCACCAAAGTCAAAACAAAACCCAAGAAAATCATAACTAGCCTAAAATCAACCCAAAACAATGCTAAATTATAAAGAGAGAGCCCTCTCTGATTGCAGGTAGGCTAGGACCTGCAGTCCAAAGATTGGTTTGTGGTTACCTTGGCCGTATCCTTTAAGGAGCTTTAAGGACAACCTGAGTGATAACAATCCAGGTTCCTAGTAACCATATGCCCAAGGGATTGGTGCCTCTAGAGAAGTTGTTCTATCATTACAATGTGCCTTATAAACTTGTCAAAAAAGAAAATGAGTCTGTTGTTTGTAAACATAATATAGGGAGCCCAACCCATCCGAAATGCATAAATTTGTCCACTCATTTGTCTTCTGCCCAGAATTCTGAGTATTGTGCCCTCATGAAGCAATTTGCTAATATTTTTGCCTGGGAATACAATGATCTTAAAACCTATGACACAAACATCATTCAGCATAAGATTCCACTGGAAAAAAACACCATCCCTTTTAAGTAGAAATTAAGACCTATCAGCCCTCTCTTATTGCCTTTGATTGAGAAAGAAATCAAGAAGCTATTGGATGCCAAAATCATAGTTCCCCTAAGGTATTCAAAGTGGATAGCTAACCTTGTGGTAGTGAGAAAGAAAAACGGAGAAATCAGGCTTTGTGTTGACTTCAGAAATCTGAACAAATGCTCTAAAAAAGATAACTACCCCCTGCCTAAGATGGAACACTTGTTGCAAAAAGTTTCAGGGGTTAGATTCATGTCTTTCTTAGATGGATTTTCAGGTTACAATCAGATTATTGTACATCCAGAAGATCAGGAAAAGACCACCTTCACTACTCGTTGGGGAACTTTCATGTACTCCAAGATGCCTTTTGGACTGACGAATTTTAGGGCTACTTTTTAGAGGGCCATGGACATAGCCTTTGTGGGAGAGAAGGAAAAGTTTTTACTTATTTACCTTGATGACATAATAGTCTTCTCCAACAGTCACAAGGACCATTTGCAGCATTTGAAGAAGGTCTTTCTAAAGTGTAGATAGTTTGGAATTTCGGTGAACCCAAAGAAGTCACAAGTTGCTCTAGAAGAAAGAAAACTTCTGGGACATATTGTTTCGGCTAAAGGTGTGAAGATTGATCCAACAAGAGTTCAAGCAATTCAGACATTGTCCATCCCAAGGTCAAAAATGGACATTCAATCCTTCTTGGGTAAAATTAACTTTGTAAGGAGGTTCATTCCAAACTTCGCAGAGCTAGTGAAGCACATCACTTCCATGTTGAAGAAAGGATCAGAGATAAAATGGACAGATGCTGCAAGAAGCTCTTTTGAAGCCATCAAACAAGCTATCATGGAAGCTCCCACTCTAATCAGCCCAAATTACACTAAGGAGTTTTGTATCTTCTCTTTTTCCTCTTATGATACACTTGCAGTAGTTCTGCTACAGAAAAATGATGAAGGCATAGAGCACCCTGTGGCCTTTTTCAGCAAAACTCTAAGGGATGTTAAACTAAGGTATGACCTTATTGAAAAACAAGCTTATGCTCTCATAAAATCTTTAAAGGCATTCAAAATTTATATTCTGCATTCCAAAGTGGTTGCATATGTACCTTCAGCCTCAGTAAAATATGTATTAACTCAGCCAGATATTGATGGAAAGAGAGCTAAATGGGTTGCAAAATTCATAGAGTTTAACATAGGGGTGAAGCCCACTAAGCTTGTCAAAGGCCAGGGCTTGGCTAAACTTATGGCTGAGAAAAATTGCAGTTTGTTAGACATAAATTGCATGGGTCAAAATTCAGATGATGAGTAGACAAAGGAAGAAGCAGAAGAACAAAAGCAGAATCAGCCTTTGGCTGGAAATCTAGCCACCTGTGAATGGTATTCCAACATAGTTCATTTTTTGCAGAAGCTAGAAGTCCCTCCAGGGCTTAACTCAAGTCAAGCCCGAGCCATTAAACTCAGATCAGCCAAATTTTGCATTAATAAAAATATGCTTTATTGGAAAGACCCATCGGGAATCCTCTTGATATGTCTAGATAAATGACAATTTGTGGAAGTCATGCACTAGTTCCATTCTAGCATCTGTGGAGGGCATCATTACTGGAAAGCCACAACCCACAAAATCCTAAGAGCTAGGTATTATTGGCCTACTCTGTTCTCTGATTTTTTTTCTTTTGTGAAATCTTGTGACAAATGTCAGAGGTTTGCAGGAAGACAGTAGTTAAAATCTCTACCCTTGAAGCTAATGCATGTCAATGGTCCCTTCCAGTAGTGGGGCTTGGACTTTATAGGTGAGATCAACCCACATTCCAATGGCCAACAAAAATGGATCTTGGTAGCCACTGATTATTTCACCAAGTGGATTGAGGCTATACCCACTAAGAATGCCAATCATCAAGTTGTCATAAGGTTCTTGAATGAGAATATTTTCACTAGATTTGGTTGCCCATCCAAACTAGTCACTGATAATACAACAACTTTCAAGGCAAAATAACTGGTGGACATGAATGAATCCATGGGCATTCGATTGGTGCATTCTACCTCATATTATCCTCAAGGCAATGGCTTGGCAGAATCATTTAACAAAAGTCTAGTAAGGGTAATCAAAAAACTGTTAGAGGACAACAAAAAGAGCTCAAATTCCAAGTTGAAGTTTGCACTATGGGCTGACAGAGTTACCATAAAAAAATTCCATAGGAAATTCTCCATTTAAGCTGGTTTATGGTGCTGATGTTGTTTTCCATATCCAGCTGATTCTCCCTGTGGCCAAATTCTTGCAAGAAGAACAAGATGAAGAGAATGACATGGTAAGGAGAATGAATAACATGGTTGAACTACAATAGATCAGAGAGTAGCTGATTGAGAAGTCAAAAGCTCATCAGAAGAAAACCAAACAAACCTTTGACAGGAAGGCAAAGGTGGACAATTTCGAAGTTGGTGATTGGATTCTCAAATGGGATATATTTAAGGAAAAAAAATGTAATCATGGTAAGTTTGATTCCTTATGGATAGGTTCGTTTGTCATCGCTCAAATTCAACAGAACAATACCTTTATTCTGCACATTCTAGAAGGAGGAGATATATTTGGTAGCCCAATCAATGGGTGGTTCTTGAAACTATATTTCATTTAAGGCTTTAAAGCCTTGGTATTTTAAATATGTTTTTTCCAGTTTTTATTTCATTGCAAAATAGACTCCATGCCCAATGGAACACTAGGAGGAAGATTTGATTTTTCTTTTACAGGAAAGGCATTGTTTTATGATTCTTGAAACCTCACAAGGAGGATTTCATCCCCAGAAGGAGCCAGTGTTAGCCTTGTTGGCATTTGGCCCAAAAATGGATCCAAAACACTCTAGAAGTCTTCAAAATTTGCTTAAGATCACCCAAAGATCGAAACAATCACATTCCAAGAGCCCTTGGAAGGGCGGAAAAACACTATCGGGAGGCTAAAACACATGAAAAATAGTGAAAAACCATGTATTGAAGGAATACACAGTCCAACACACAACAACCGTCAGATCTGGATGATCAACGACCCAGATCTAAGAAGCAAATCGAAATCGAGCAAATGCAGAGGACGAATTAAAGATTGGTGGAAGACACCCCTGATCAGTGATCTCCGATGATTGGATCGGTGGGTCGCAATCGGCAGGGACATATGCCATGTTATATGAAAGACGTCTGGCTTGGGCGATATGTGATTGTGACAAGTCACATCGCAATATCACGTTGGAACATTGCGAGGGGGCGGGGCCTTTACACATTGATATGTGTGATGCGATTAACCGAACTTGATAGTTATATACGTGATGTTGCATAATATTTGAGGTCTGCAGGAAAGCCATTTTCAATGCATTTTTTGTGTATTTCGTTATTTAACGAAATACAAAAGGAACCTTGGACTTGCAATATACGACAAGACCTAGAATCGAAAGGGTTCGAGAAGGGAAATATATCGAATTTTAGGTCTGCCAAAGCCGATTTTTCATGGTTTTTAGTGTTTTTTAACACATTCCAAAAATACAAAGGGAAGATTGTAACAGGCCATCAGCGACTTGCGATAGCGACCCAGAGGGCGGACCTGATGGGAGAATAGACCAGATCTAAGGACTTTTGAAGTCTGGAAGAACAGAGATGGGTGGGATTTTGCTGTGTGTAGCGTTTTCTGTGTAAAAAAAAGAAAATAGTCATTATAAACATTTAAAGATAAAACATAGGCATGATAGCCCTTCCATCATAGCACAGCTCGCCCAAAACAGAAACGATCATGGAGTAGACAGTGCAGCTCGCCCGAAATGGAAACATCATGGGCATCGACATCGCAACTCAACCAAAAACAACAGAATCGATTGTGGGGCATCTCTGGCATGAGAGATCTCCCTGCCAGTGTAGCAACATACGAGAATGCGGTTACTCTTTTGTTAGAAGAAGAAACCTCCAAGCCATGCTTGCCTAGTCAGGGCATCAAATAGTTAAAGAGATAGAGGGATAGATTAAGACCTCTGGAGCCTCAGAAGACTCGATAGGAGTATTGTAAAAGGCCTATAAAAGGCTGAAAGCTAAATGTATAAAGGGTTCAACTTCTGGAGACTGTTGATACTCTATTCCTTCAGGCTTCTTATCTTCATTCAACAATATAAGCTTCTTTTGTTGTTATATGTTCAATGTCCATTTTCTCTTCTGTTCTAAGCTTGCACTTGAATAGCTTGTTCATGTTTCTTATGTGTATAATGCTAGATAACTGCCATCTTATCTCTGCGTTGATAAATTAGATTTGCAAGTTTCTTTTACTTCCTGTAGCTGGCCATTCATATGTGTTTATATATGCATCTAATGGTATAGTCGGTATTCTCCATCTATTCATTAAATCTACAAACTATTGAGCATTAGTGGTCTAAAGCCTTGTAAAGTTGAGGGTGTTCATGCATGTCTTTAGTAAAAAACAGAGTTGAAATGGTTATCTGGCTTGATCCAAACTATCATTCATTCCAATACTTCAGAGAATAATATTGAAGATTATATGTTACCAGGCATCTCCGAGCTACAACCTAGGAGATTTTCTTAGAGTGATAGTAGGGTCCAAAAAAATTTCCCCAGGGCACTGCCCCAAACCCCATAGAAGGGAGCTACTCGCCCCGCTAAAACCCCTTGTGACCCCCTTGTTCTTAGAGTGATAGTAGGGTCCAAAAAAAAGTTCCCCGGGGCACTACCCTAGACCCGGTAGAAGGGAGCTACTTGCCCCCCTAAAACCCCTTGTGACCCCCTTTCTACGCAATCAGCGCAACAAAGGGGGGGCTTTGACTCCCGTGTAACCCCCCGGTTCACTACGTGGGCTAGTCATGGAAAGAATATAACACAACCCAACAATTTTTACTTGCTGAAAATAATAAATTCCTATAACCAATAATAATAAATTGTTATTTATAAATTAGCAAAATATATAATCTCTATTTTTTTCTATTTGAGTTTTATACAATGGTATTTTTTTTCAAATTTAGTATATTGGAAACATTCGATTTCTCTTCCCCACAGGTAACGAAATCGAAACCACTAACTAAAGTTTGGGTGTGCTTCTCCCCTCTTGTCTTCCCCTTCCCCATAGGTAACGAAATCGAAACCACTAACTAAAGTTTGGGTGTGCTTCTCCCCTCTTGTCTTCCCCACAGGTAATGAAATCGAAACCACTAACTAAAGTTTGGGAGTGCTTCTCCCCTCATGTCTGTTTTGGATTGAGTAGAATGTGCAGCTTTCAACTGATAAACATATTCTACATGGTAAACAACTCCTTGAAAGTGTGTTTTCAATGGGATCCACTGGAAACGCTAAATCTACAAGAGAGATTTAGGTTGTTTTAATTATTAATTAATAATTTTGTTATTTTTCATTTTTAAGGGTTATATTAAAATTTACAATTTTAAGATGTGATTCTTTTCTAAAAATGTATTGTTTTATGGTGTTTTATTTTGTAGAATTATATAATATTAGATACATGTATAATATGTTTAATTGTTTTATTTTATAAATAATTAGTTTAAGAAGATAGAAAGTAAATATAGTTTTTTTTTAATAATTCAATTTTGGAAGACTTATATTTTAGATGTAATGTACCCACCTACATGATATAAACTTACCCTAATAAAAAATTTCTTACATGTTTGTCAAACCCAATTCAACCCCAACGTGCATATTAAATATTACATATTGACCTTACATAGCTGTCAAACATCAAATACGCCATTCTGGAAATATCAAAGATTTTTGTTTTGTGACGGCTTTAATGTTGGCGCTGTCTACTCTTAACATCTGGCTTGGGAATTTATTTACCACCGTTTCTATCACGTGATGGGGTATGGCCAGAGTACACTTTGATTTCGCGCCCCTCAGGCTTCTCCCCTCATCGACGGTGTGGATGCATCTATGCCCATCTGAGGGCTGTGCTAGCTCGATGTACTCCACCCTTGTTTATCCGGTAGCGTGGAGGCTCCCTATCCATTTGCACAAGGTTTGTTTCAGCTCCGTCTTTCTCCCTGGCACTGAATGGTCCAGAACTCCTTTGCGCCGAATGAATCCAGATGGTCTATGGATACCGCCAAGCTCCAGACTGTAATTGACCTGGTCATTACGACGGTCATCTTCTAGTAAGGGTTCATTCATGCAAGTTCTTAAATGCTTTGAATTTTTCCTCTTCTCAGGTTATTGTTACATTTTCTGTCCAAATATCTAATAGTTTTCCTTGCTTTCCTTTGTTCTATGGTTGAGGGGTCATGTTTCCAGCCTCCAGAAGTCACCGAAGGTTCTGAACGATGCTCCCCAGGTTTTCCAGGTTTTACCCCTTCTGCGCAGGCTATCGGGTAAGTTTCATGTAATTCTTCTCTTGAAGGTTTTTGATTTCTAGATCTATTGAATGTTGCCCACTCTGGGTTGTTGAAAGGAAGGGGGGGTTCTTCCAATTTATTTTTATAAGCCCTCCGGCCCAAGTCTTTATGACTCCTACTTCTTTTATTGTATCAGATTGGTGGCAATTTCTATACGCCAGTCAGGGTTTACTCTTTCCAGGGTTAATGGAATTTGTTTTTTGGATTGTTTTTGAGAACTAAAGCCTCGGTTATCCTGGCACATTGTTAGCTTTCATATTCCCTCGGGCTTGTTCTTTAATTTGATGATACGCTGTATATTTCATTCGTTTAAAAGAAAGAACAATTCTGGATATAATTCCTGGGTTGAACCCATTGTAGCATACTTCAGTTTATCTTTTTTTGCTGGGCACAATTTTGTATATTTTTCCAGTTTTTGTTAGGGTCCTTGAGACCAGAGTATATGTTAAGATTTAAAATGCATACCAGAATTGCCGAGTGTTGCGGCTTCTCTTTATGCTATAATGATCTAGCCCCTTCAGGGTTCCTTGAGTTATAAAATTCCTATGGTTTTTACTGTGTATTTAAATGCTCAGTTTTTTATTCCAAGGAACGCTATTATGTATGTTCTGCGTATTTTATGAGATTCTGGGTACGCAATCTCTAGCACGGCTAATGATGGTTTAAGTTTAGCAGGGTTTTGATGAATTTTGGCATTTTCTTTCAAGTCTAACCCTATGGCACTGCTATTCCCTTTTGAGCATACAACATTCACGATTTCTTTTATGCTTTAATCCACTCCTCAGAGCTCTGGATATGTTGTTTTTCTAACTTTATCATGAATGCTTTGCTTTAGCATGTTTATATAGCTACAAGATTCGTTCTGCTATCAATGTTAATATATCTACATGATTTGTGCTACTGTCAAATGTTAATATAGCTGCATGATTTGCCTAGCTATCAAATGTTAATTATAGCTACATGTTTTGTGCTGCTGTCATATATTATTATAGTTGCATGCATGTAGAAAAAGAAACAGTTTTGGGTTTGGATTCGTTATGCATGCGGAATTGTTTTGCCTCTCTACATTTTCTTTAAAATCTTTCATAGTTGTCTCTCCATTGTTTGTGCTCTGAGGGTTTGTATCTGCCCTCAAGATTTTTCCAGCATTTTCTTTATGTTTGGCATAACTAAGGAAAGAGCTCTTATACAGTCACTCTGTTAATTTCTATATGGATTCTTGTCTTCTACAAGGACAATCTTTTGCTAAATCTGAGTCTGCTATATTTCTGAACTTTCTGCAAATAGTTTATGGATAGTTTTTCTACAGACTTCTCTTGCAGTTATTTCCAGTTCATAAATAAGAAGAAAACTCTTACACAAACTACCAGTTCATACTTTGTAAAGATATACAGAAGAGGACTCCCATCTCTCCTCTCGAGTTCCTCTACTATTCACTATAGAGAAAGCCTTCCACTCCTCTTTTAACAAAATTACGATACATGATAAAGTTCACACAACAGTTTTCCCTCAGAGGTTTCTTTACGTACCTGGTTCTCCGACTGGTAAAGACCTTCTTGAAGGTTCACCCGAACATGGGACTTCTGCTACCTCTCAACCGCCCGACCATGAGATTCATCTTTCGGGACCAGAATCTCCCCCCTTGCTTACTTGCTAGACAACAGTCTTCCACAAGTTACTTGCACAATGTGCAGGGCTATCTGATCATCACCAGACTTAGCCTACTTTCTCTTTTTTTCTGCCTGTCCCTACAGCACAGATTTTTCCTCCCCTCCCCTCCTTTTCTCTGGAAACTCTTCCAGTTAGGGGAGGTAGTTAGGGTTGCACCCACAGCAACTGTCTTTTCCCAAGAGAAAAACTTCCTCCTTGAGAAGTTACCAACTTTTTAAAAAGAAACATTTCTTATCTCTCATAATAAAAAAATGTTATTAAATTTCAAATAGATAATAATATCAGGTTCAGTTTATATTTACCACAGTAAACCAAATATTTTCATTTTTTCCAGGGGCATTACATCTCCCCCTCCTGAAATTGGACATCGTCCCGATGTCTTTTGGCCATGAACAGCCTTGGATAAGCTCTTCATCTTCCCAAGTGGCCTCATTAGGTCCAAAATGCTACCACTGCACTTTAACTTGGGTAATAGCTCGTTTCTTTAGCATTACTTCTCTCTGGTCGAGAATGTTCAGCGGCTCGACCAAGATTTCTCCTTCCGGCTTGACCTGTATATCCTGCCAGCTCATTACATGCTTAGGATCATAAACATATTTTTTTAGCACAGAAACATGAAAAACGTTGTGGACCCATATATGACTCGGCAGAGCGAGCTGGTATGCTACCAGCCCGATTCTTGCCAAGATCTGAAAAGGTCCACAAAATCGGGGTGCCAACTTAGTGCACCCGCTCCATTGTAACGTGCTCTTTTTTGCTCGAATTCTCACATACACATGATCACCGACTTGATACTCCTTAAACTTCCTTTTCTGGTCAGCAAAGTTCTTTTGCCTATCCTGAGCTGCCTTTAGATTGGACCGTACCTTCTTAACCATTTCCTCCATTTCCTTAAGCATTTCGGGACCTAACATCAATCTGTCTTCCGGTCCACCCCAGCTTGAGGGTGTGTGACACTTCTGCCCGTACAATACTTCAAATGGGCTCATTTGCAATGATGTGTGATAGCCATTATTGTACGTGAACTCGACCATGTGTAGATAGTCTTCCCACTTGGTTGGTTGCTGCATTACATATGCTCTTAACATGTCTTCCACCACCTGGTTCACCCGTTCAATTTTTCCGTCAGTTTGAGGGTGATAGGCTGTATTGAAATTCAGCTGAGTCCCCAATTCTTCAAACAATGTTTTCCAAAAGACCGATGTAAATTTTACATCATGGTTTGAAATTATTGTTTTTGGTAACCCATGCAGCTTAAATATATTCTGCATGAAAACATGGGTGATCTACAAAGTGCTGTAAGTAGATTGCACAGATATAAAATGTGCTGACTTACTTAACTTCTCCACCACTAACATGATGAAGTCGTTATTTTTCTTTGACTCAGGCAAACCCGTTATGAAGTCCATAGAGATGGTTTCTCACTTCCATTCCGGAATGGGTAATGGTTGTAATAACCCTGCAGGGTATTGGTGTTCTACTTTAATTTGTTGGCACTCCAGACAATGTGCCAAGTATCCAGCCACATCTTTCTTCATACCCAACCAATAATATTCTTTTCGGAGTGCGGTGATCATTTTCTGATATCCTGGGTGTCCAGCGTAATGACTCTTATGATATTCATCCAAAATCAAGTTTTTAATGTTGTTTTGATTGGGCACATATAACCTTTTCTTGTAATACAGCATTCCAGTAGCATCCAAGGCATAACCTGGCTATTTTTCTTTGCTGGTTAGGTGTTGAACTTGCTATTTTATTTGCTGATATGTAGTATCTTGTTCTGCTACCATTTTAATCATTTCTTCGAAGGGGATTTTCCCTTCACTGCAAGAAATTTCATATAGACATTGCAATTTCTGACTTAAAGCATCTGCCACCTAGTTCTCTTTCCCTTTCAAATGCTTGATCTCAAAATCAAAACCACTTAAGAAATCCACCCACCGTGCTTGCCTAGCATTTAAGGTGGGCTGGCTAAAATAATTGGTCAGACTGTGGTGATCTGTCAATAATAGAAATTTTCTTCCCATAAGATAATGTCACCACATTTTTAAAGCGTGAATGATGGCTGCCAACTCTAGATCATAAGCGAAATATTTCTGCTCATGCTCTTTTAATTTTCTTGACTCATAAGCAATTACCTTCCCTTCTTGCATTAACACACCTCCTACCCCTTCCTTACTTGCATCCGTGCACACCACATAATCTTTACTAGGATCGGCTATGCTTAGAATGGGTGCGGTGGTGAGCAGATGTTTAAGTTGTTCGAAACTTTTTTGACATTTAGGGGTCCACCTAAAGGTTCTTCCCTTTTTTTGTAAGGAAGTGATTGGATAAGATACTCTCGAAAATCCTTCCACAAACCATCTGTAATAACCTGCTAGTCCCATGAAGGATTTGATGTCTGCCACATCCTTTGGTACCGGCCATTCCATTATGGTCCTTATCTTTTCGGGATCCACTGCGATCCATTCTTTAGTGATTATATGGCCCAAATATTGTATTTGTTCCTTAAAGAAATCACATTTGCTGAACTTAGCATATAATTGGTGTTCTTGGAGGGTTTGCAATACTAATCTGAGGTGCTCCTCCATAGTTCGAGAATATATCAGTATATCATCAATAAAAATCAGCACAAACTTATCCAAATACTGATGAAATATGTTGTTCATTAGACACATAAAGGTTGCGGGGGCGTTGGTTAACCCAAAGGGTAACACCACAAACTCATAATGACCATATAGTGTTCTAAAAGTTGTTTTAGCTATGTCTTCCTCTTTAATCCTCATTTGGTGATACCTTGATCGCAAATCAATCTTTGAGAATATTGTGGCTCCTTTTACTTGATCAAATAGTTCATCAATACGAGGTAGAGGATACTTATTTTTGATCGTCAATTTATTCAATTGCGATAATCCATACACATGCGAAGGGTCCCGTCTTTCTTCCTAACGAACAACACCGGGGCTCCCCAGGGTGACACACTGGGGCGAATGTAGTTTTTGTCTAACAGCTCATGTAATTGCATTTTTAACTCTCTCAACTCTGGTGTGCTCATTATGTAGGGTGCTCGGGACACGGGGCCGCTCCTGGCACCAATTCGATGGTAAAATCTATGTCTCTCTTGGGTGGCAGTCTGGGAATCTCTTCTAGAAACACATCAACAAATTCTTGTATCACAGGAATGTTTTCCAATGTGGCTATTTTATTTTTCAAGTTGGCATAACCCACTTGGATGGCATAAATTTGACAATCTTTCCTAATGCATTTTGCTAATTGAGAGGCAGTTATTGGTCGAATCTGCACTAGCCGCTTAATTCCTTGCATCTCTTGCTTTGTTCCAAGCTCATCTTTATAACAGATAGTCTTAGTTTTACAGTTAATTATGGACCAGTTTTTTTCTAACCAGTCCATATCATACGAACCAAGGGGAAGAACATTTAAATCTGTCGTCACTCGCTATCCTGCTATCTTTAAAGGGTAGTTATTGACCTTAGCAAGCACTCGTCTCTTTGCCCCTGTTGCCAGCTGTACTAGCCAAGGGTCTTTAAATTTAATAGTTTTCAATTTACAATGCTCCATAGCCTTAGGACTAATATAACTTAACGTAGCTCCAGGATCAATTAAAACAGTTACAACAAGGTCTAAGAGCTTACCATCAAATTCCACCATGGTCGACTGGTACTCTACCTGACGATCTTCTAGGGCAGCATTAATATTTAGTAAACTCCGTCCTACATCGCCAACTGTATATGCTTCATAGATCTGTGAAACCTGTTCAATTCCTTTTCATTGAGGGCAGTTTTTTATGTAATAAGGTCCACCACAACCCCAACATTGCACTGGAGGCCTTGCTATCCCTTCGTTGTCTATTTTTCTAGGTTGCTCATTGGTTCTAGATTCAATGGGGGGCTTTAATCGGAGCGGATTCTTCTATATATTTCTATTGTTTTGCCCCTTAGCAAATCCTTTGTTACCACCACCTCGATTTCCTTTAGTATTTATAGCCATTTTACTGCTTTTCTTATCAACCCATTTCTTACCCACGATTTCTCCCTTCTGCTTACTTTGCTGGTAACAAATCCATGCTTTATGTATGGCCTCATCCATCAGCTTTGGGTTGTCAAACTCAATTCTTTCCCTCATGTTCAAAGGTAAACTACTGATGAAACTCTGTACTTTAGCCTTTTTCCTCTTGGATATAAGGCACATAACAAAGCAATGAAGTAAAACGAGTGATAAATTCATCCATAGTTTGCTGTCCCAGTCATAGGTCATGGAATTCTCGTGCTTTTTCGTCATAGAAACATTTCGTGAGGTATCTTTCCTTAAAGTATTTTTGAAATTTTTCCCAAGTTATATTCTGTTCACTTACTCCTCTTACCATCTTGACTTCTTCTCACCATAGGGTGGCTTTTCCCTATAATTGGAAAATGGCCAACCGTGCCTTGAGGTTGTGATCGTATTCATATAGCTGAAAGTATTTGTTCATATTAATCAACCACGCCTTGGCTGCTTCCTCCTGTTCTCCATCAAAATGTGGTGTTTGATCTTACAGAACTCCCCTTGCAACTCTATCTGTTGCCTTTTTGATGTCTGTTGTTTGGAAGAATTATTAGATCGTTCCTCCTCCATTCCTTCTGACTCTTCTGGTTCTATGTGGTGATTCTGCTCCTCTGACACCCATTGCTACTCAGCGCTGGGATTTAGTGGTTGCTAATTCTACTTGTCAGATAGACCCTTTATGATCATTTCTTGTTCCATGGTTAACCTCGCGTTATCCTCCCGCAATCAGACCATTTCATTTTTCAACTCCTGTACTATCTCTAATATTGTAGGATTCGTATTGCGAGCCTCCTCTCCAAGTTGTAGCCATAATTCTGGGTTATTTTCAGGGCCGGTTGCAGGTCCCTGACCCGCCACAAACCTACGTGACACACTGTCTGCTCTTCTCATATTGTTGGTCTTCTGTTTTCCTGTACTTAACATAAGAAAAGTAACAGAAGAAGGGTCAACGCATTAACTATTTTTCTTTAACTACTCAATAGAGATGAACATAAAATGTATACACTTTATCTGTTTTGTTTCCCAGAGGCCACAGTTTTTGACACTTGGCTCTGATACCACTTGTAATGTACCCACCTACATGATATAAACTTACCCTAATAAAAAATTTCTTACATGTTTGTCAAACCTAATTCAACTCCAACGTGCATATTAAATATTACATATTGACCTTACATAGCTGTCAAACATCAAATACGCCATTCTGGAAATATCAAAGAGTTTTGTTTCGTGACGACTTTAATGCTGGTGTTATCTACTCTTAACATCTGGCTTGGGAATTTATTTACCACCATTTCTGTCACGTGATGGGGTATGGCCAGAGTACACTCCGATTTCGCGCCCCTTGGGCTTCTCCCCTCATCGACGGTGTGGATGCATCTACACCCATCCAAGGGCTGTGCTAGCTCGATGTACTCCACCCTTGTTTATCTGGTAACGTGGAGGCTCCCTATCCATTTACAGAAGGTTTGTTTCAGCTCCATCATTCTCCCTAGCACTGAATGGTCCAGAACTCCTTCGCGTCGAATGAATCTAGATGGTCTATGGATACCACCAAGCTTCGGACTGTAATCAACCTGGTCATTGCAACAGTCATCTTTTGGTAAGGGTTTATCCATGCAAGTTCTTAAATTCTTCGAATTTTTCCTCTTCTCAGGTTATCATTACATTTTCTATCCAAATCTAATATTTTTCCTTACTTGCCTTTATTCTATGGTTGAGGGGTCATGTTACCGGCCTCTAGAAGTCGCCGAAGGTTTTGAACGATGCTACCCAGGTTTTCCAAGTTTTACCCATTCTGCGCAGGTTATCGGGTAAGTTCCATGTAATTCTTCTCTTGAAGGTTTTTGGTTTCTAGATCTATTGAATGTTGCCCACTCTGGGTTGTTGAAAGGAAGGGGGGGGTTCTTCCAATTTATTTTTACAAGCCCTCCGACCCAAGACTTTATGACTCCTACTTCTTTTATTGTATCAGATTGGTGGCGATTTCTATATGCCAGTCAGGGTTTACTCTGCTCTTTTCAGGGTTAATGGAATTTGTTTTCTGGATTGTTTCTCAGAACCGAAGCCTCGGTTATCCTGGCACATTGTCAGTTTTGATATGCCCTCGGGCTTGTGCTTTAATTTGCTGATACGCTGTATATTTCGTTTGTTTAAAAGAATGAATAGTTCTGGATATAATTCTTGGGTTGAACCCACTGTAGCATACTTTAGTTTATCTTTTTCTACTCGGCACAATTTTGTATACTTTTCCAATTTCTGTTAGGGTCCTTGAGACTGGAGTATATGTTAAGATTTAAAATGCATACCAGAATTGCCGAGCGTTGCGGCTTCTCTTTATGCTATAATGATCTAGCCCCTTTAGGGTTCCTTGAGTTATAAAATTTCTATGGTTTTTACTGTGTATTTAAATGCATAGTTTTTTATTCCAAGGTACACTATTATGTATGTTCTATGTATTTTATGAGATTCTCGGTACGCAATCTCCATCAACTAATGATGGTTTAAGTTTAGCAGGATTTTGATGAATTTTGGCATTTGCTTTCAAGTCTAACCCTATGGCACTGCGATTCCCTTTTAAGCATACAACATTCACAATTTCTTTTATGCTTTAATCTGCTCCTCAGAGCTCTGGATATGTTGTTTTTCTAACTTTATCATGAATGCTTTGCTTTAGCATGTTTATATAGCTACAAGATTTGTTCTGCTATCAATGTTAATATATCTACATGATTTGCACTACTCTCAAATGTTAATATAGCCGCATGATTTGCCGAGCTATCAAATGTTAATTATAGCTACATGTTTTGGGCTACTGTCATATATTATTATGCTGCATGCATGTAGAGAAAGAAATAGTTTTGGGTTTGGATTCGTTATGCATGCGGAACTATTTTTCCTCTCTGCATTTTCTTTAAAATCTTTCATAGTTGTCTCTCCGTTGTTTGTGCTTCGAGGGTTTGTATCTACCCTCAAGATTTTTCCGGTGTCTTCTTTATATTTGGCATAACTAAGAAAAGAGCTCTTATACAGTCACTCTATTAATTTCTATATGGATTCTTGTCTTCTACAAGGACAAACTTTTGCTAAATCTGAGTTCGCTATATTTCTGAACTTTCTACAAATAGTTTTTGGATAGTTTTTCTATAGACTTCTCTTGCAGTCATTTCTAGTTCATAAATAAGAAGAATAATTTCTATATGGATTCTTGTCTTCTACAAGGATAGAGTTTTGCTAAATCTGAGTTTGCTATATTTCTGAACTTTCTACAAATAGTTTTTGGATACTTTTTCTATAGACTTCTCTTGCAGTTATTTCTAGTTCATAAATAAGAAGAAAACTCTTACAAAGACTACGAGTTCATACTTTGTAAAGATATATACAAGATGACTCCCATCTCACCTCTAGAGTTCCTCTACTATTCACTGTAGAGAAAGCCTTCCACTCCTCTTTTAACAGAATTACGATACATGATAAAGTTCACACAACAGTTTTCCCTCAAGGTTTCTTTTAAGTACCTCGTTCTTCCGCTGGTAAAGACCTTCTTGAAGGTTCACCCGAACCTGGGACTTTTGCTGCCTCTCAACCGGCCAACCATGAGATTTGTCTTTCTGGACGAGAATATCCCCCCTTGCTTACTTGGTAGACAACAGCTAGTTACTTTCACAATGTGCAGGGCTATCTCATCATCACGAGACTTAGCCTACTTTCTCTTTTTTTCTTGTCAACGCAGCTTTTTTCCTCCCCTCCCCTCTTTTTTTTAAAAAGAAATTTCTTATCTCTTATAATAAAACAAATGTTATTAAATTTCAAAGAGATAATAATATCAGGTTAAGTTTATATTTACCACAGTAAATCAAATATTTACATTTTCAGATTTTTTTCCTAATTAAATTTTAATTAGTTAATTTTTTTGGGTTTCCAATGGAATTCAAATTTGGTAACTATGAAGAGAAGTGAAAGACTAGCTCCTTAAAATCTACCAATAAATAATCACAATAACTTGATTTTCCTTAAATAACAATAATAAATTTTTATTTTTATTTTTATTTTCTACTTAATAATAAACCAGGCTCAAGCATGTGTGGTCAACAAATGGAATCCAACTGTTACGAGCCCGCCCAACCTTATGTGACCAGCTGAAACGTGTCCCTCAACCCTACCTCAGAGGCTGAGTTGAGTTGTGTTACCATTATACCGAGTGATTCAAATGTTAAAGTCTTATGATTTTCTTGGACCAATTTTTTTTTATTTTTTTAAAGTTTAAAATCTGATTAAATGAGAAGAAGAATGATGGTAATTAAAGATATGTATAATTTAAATTGCGAAAAGAATTTTTGAAATATTGAATCTATATAAATTTATTAATAAAAAATTGTAATTTTTAAATTTTTATTTTTAATATTATAAAATTATTGTGATAATTAAAAAATAAAAAATTTTAAATTTTAAAATGTTTTAGATTTTTTTGTTATGATTATTATTAAAATTTAAAATTTAAAAAAATATTATTTTAATTATAAATATTAATGGTTAAAATGATCCATTTTTTTTTATAAAAATTTAATTCAAATTTACAATTAAAAATATAAATTTTATAATTATAATTATTTTTTTATTTACAATAATAATTAGTGAAAAACTTATAAAACTTTCAGACTTATTATAATTCTACATCTCCATATATTAAATTTATCTTCGTTATTATATTATAATTCAATTTGATTCAAAATCAAATACAAATTTTACTAAAATTATAATATATAAAATTTCATATTAATTATATAATTTATAAATTTAATATATTATTTTTTTATTTTTTTTTAAATAATAAAAAATTTAATAATTTCACCCCACAAAAATTGTAAAATCTTAATCTTCTAATTGAATATAAACCTCGATCTTCCCCTAATTAATGAAAGTGAAAGTAAAGATGTTTCTTACTAACATTTCTCCTTTCTCCATATGTGTTTTCTTCTTTTTTTAAGTTTAAAAAAATATTAAAACATTTTATTTGATTTTTTATAAATAATGAATTATAGAGTGAATTTTTTTATTAGTTTTTTTTATAAATAAAAAATGTTTATCATTAGCTATATATATATATATATATATATATATAAAAGTTAAGAAAAAAATTGAAATGTTTTTTTAATGATGGATGTTACAAAATTTAAATAATTAAAATGAGTAATAATTTTGGAAAGAAAATTTTTAAGTATGGTTAATTTTCTGTATTTTGGAATTTTTACTTAATAAAGATAATGTATTTTGGAGTAGATATTTATTTTTTATATTAACAAATTATTTTTCATATATAAAGTTTTAATGGTGACTAGTGTTTACTTATATTATTTGAAATATTTTAGAATTTTTTATGTACAAAAAATATTAAGAAAAATATTCTAAGTTTATCATAGTTTTATTAAGTAAAAAGTCAATAAGATTAGTGAAAATAAAACTCAAGCTTGTGTGATCCATATTTTGATTATTTGAAGACATTTTTGGAAAAAATCACATCGAACCAACTAGTGTGGTTCATCATCAGGACAAGATGAACAATCAAATCATAGCTCCAAGTTAAATAAGGAGTCAGACCATGTAATAGCCATAGGGGAAACAAGTAAAAAACAGCTATTTTTAAGGGCTATAGGGTAAAGGTTCATCATAAGACAAGATGAACAATTAGATCATAGCTGAGGTCAGGACCATGTAATAGCTATAGGGGAAACAAGTAAAAAAAAAGCTATTTTTTAAGGGCTATAGGGTAAACCCCTATTTTTGACTGGATCGGAAAAATGAGACAAATTATTATTATTTTTTAATAATTAATAATAAAATAATAAATCAAATATAGTGTATAATTATAAACATATAATTATAAACAACCAACTTGAGGCTTATAAGTCATTTTTTTTAAATAATAATTAAGTCAAATGAATTAATGAATTAAATATAAAAAATAATAATATTGAGATAATCGAGTTAAATAATATTAAGTAGATATATTATTTAGTTATAAATTAATTATCTTGGTATAAATGAAACATATTTATGTACTAAGTTTATTTTCAATTATATGTTTATAATTATAAGAATAACCAATATGACCTTTATAAGTGAAATGATAAATATTTTGAAATTTCCATTTAATTTCAAAATATCCTAAAATATTTAAGAAAAAATGTTTTCATTTTCAACCCTTATAATGTGATAAAATTGATAAAGTCTTTATGGAAAGAAATTTTGAAAATTGATAAATACTCAATTTTACTATATTTTTTTCACTATAGTTTTTCTTTTTCAAGATTAAATTTAAAATATAACCATTAATAAAGCATTTGGAATTTAAATTTAAAATATAACCATTAATAAAGCATTTGATTCCAAAGTAAATATTTTTAAAAACTAATAAAATATTAAATTTACAGTTTAAAATTATGGTTATGTTCCAAAATTAAATATATGCTAATCATCTTTTTTAAATGATTTTGATTTCAAAGTAAATATTTAAAAAAATCAATAAAATATTATGTTTATAATTTAAAATTATGGTTATATTCTACAATTAAATATATTCTAATAATCTTTTTCAAATTATATTGATTCCAAAATAAACATTTAAAAAAAACAATAAAATATTAACTTTAAAATTATGGTTATGTTACAAAGTTAAATATATGTCAATCATATTTTTTAAATGATTTTTTTTCCAAGTTTTTGTTTGTTTTTATAATTTATATTTTTAAGAAAAATCAAATTTATATTCATAATGGAAAGCCATATTTATATAATATCTGATGAATATATATTTTCTTTAATATATTGAACATAATTGACAAATTACGTTAAAAAAAACTATATTTATATAATATATGAATATGTATCTTGTTTTAATATATTAGACATAAATAACAAATTAAAAAAATATTTCCAAACTTCAACATACCGTCCAATTAACTTCAACACACAAAAGTTAATAGCCAATAAAATAAAATTTATATTCTATTTCAAAGTAAATTCATGTTAATTATCATTTTTTTCATAGTTTTGGACCAAAGTTGAAACTGCACTTAAGCGAATTATCTGCGTTTTCATCCATTTCTTGTCCTCTTCCTATACAGTTGAGATGTCATTATATTTTGTAACTTCAAGTTACAGTTCACAGTACTGTAAATGAAGCTACAGTTCACAGTACTGTAATTATTACTTTTTAAGTTTTGGGTTTTAGTTTTTGTTTCAACTTTTTTTCTGTCTTCTTCTTTCTGATGGCAGACGACGTTGATGCGACGATTCGAGAAGGGTATGGTCACCCTCGATGTAAATAGAGGCATGGCCATCCAACATATATTACTCGGTGACTGTGTCAAATATTCCAGGGTATCTGCTTTGCTGCCTTTGGATTTCTTTCAATTAAATTTTGATAATATTCTGGCTTCCCTGATTACGTTTTGTTATTCTAATGCCCTCGTTATACCCTGTCAAGTCGAATGCCATTCTGATGTCGGTGTCGGCTGCCAACCTTTCGTTCAATCAATTCTGTGTCAAGTCACGTGTTTTCTTTTTCTTTTTTTTGCTTTTTCTTTCACTTGTATTTTCCGCATATATAATGTAAGATAGTTCGTAACTTACCCTGTGTATCATATAACTTTAAATTCCAGCCAAAACCACCTAAGGCTTAACCAAGGATGGCATAAGCACACGAGGGCCTCGTTAAACTATTGGATTGGGAGATCAATGAAAATCTTGCTTTGCAAAACATAAATAACATTAAAGATATTGTTACTTCTAAGTTCAAAGAAAAATTTTGGTGTGAGAAAGATTTAGCGTGTAAAAAAAAATTAAGTTATTATAAGAATGTCATCAACCCCACCCTTGAAGATCAAAAGTATCTCTCTATTTTAACTAGCTCAAAGAAGAAAATTAATATAGCAAATATTTGAACGAATTCTCATGAGCTCCATAGTGAAACTGTCCGTTGGGCAGTTCCTAAAACGCCTTGGATGGAAAGGATCTGCCATATTTGTGAGAATAGGAGCATTGAGGATGAAAACCACTTCCTCTTAGAGTGCCGTGCATACAACCACATTAGATCTCAATTTCACAACCTTTGTTACAATACTGACCTTCCTAGCATTTTACAATGCCAAAATTAAGGCTTCTCTCAAAACTTTTTGACCATAGGAATAAAATCTTAAATCAAAATAAATAGTTTGTCTTTTTAGGTCCGATAGATCATTATTTGGTCTCAGCGGACGTTAACCACCATCATCATAATCATATATATATATATATATATATATATATATTTATGATAGTTTGTAGTTTGGGTATATATATATATATATATATATATATATATATATATATATATATATATATATAATATTTAATATATTACTTTGATTTTGTTTGTTTGTTAAATTTATAACTTCGTAATAAAGAGTGCTCTAATACAACACCTTATTATGATTTATTTAAGATTTTTTGGAATATTTATATCTATATCTATATATAATTGAAATGGTTTTTTTTTAAGCAATGATATTTTATTATTTTGATTATGGAAATTTTTGGTATGGAATTTGTTTTAATTCATTTTTCAAAATAAATAATAATAATAATAATAATAATTTGTTTTTAAGATTATAATTAAGTTAAACACTAAATTGATATATGATAATATATGAGGTAGATATAAGTTGTTGGGATTAATCATATTGTTAGGATTTGCTCAATTTTTTGAACCAACTAATAAGATTTATCCTCAATACAAGGTGTTTTATTTATATGATTTAATTATTAATGTTTAAGGAAGTGTAGATACTATACCCTTAACACCTCTTATTAAAGATTGAATTTGTTTGTCTTGTTGCCTTATGAATTTCTTTAATTCTAAATTTGAATTTCTCACTTTTAAAAAAAACACATTCTTAAATATTAAAATTCAAAATTATTCAAATTATTTAAATTTCTAAAATAAAATAAATTTATAATAAAAATTAAATTTATCCACATATTATATTAATATAACTAAATGAAATTTTAAAATTATATATATAATATCAAAAATACTTGACTCGTGGGTGAAGGCATCGGTTGTTTGGTGAACGGGGTGACTCGGGTGAGTCGCCTGTCATGCAAAAAGAAGCAAGGTTTGGTTGAGGAGTCGGTTGGCAGCTTGTGAAGGGCGTGCCCGCGCAACTTGGGCAAGGAACTTTGGTTGGCACACAAAGGTGTGGCCTTTGTAAAATTGGCTAAGTATGAAACTTGGTGTTTCCAAGTATACTTGTAAAGCTTTGTAATATTGAAAGATTGTATAATATATTGTATCCGGGCAAACTCATTGTTCAGGGAGTTGCCCCTCCCTTTATACTATGCAATTGTGTCCTTCATGTATAATTGCTATTGATAATGAATGTGTATGGGTGTTCATTGCTATAAAGGAAACATAATAATTACTTGGTTGAGAAACACAAACTAAGTAGGACAAGTGGTTAGGCGTAGTCCATGAACATAAGTATTGGTGAAAAGAAAGTGTTCGGTGGTGCCGCACCTTGCCAAGTACGGTTGAAAGACTACCGTAGGCTTGGGGGCATGACGTTTGGTATCAGAGCTCATGGTTGGAGCTAGTATTGAAGATTGAAGCTGATTCAGGGTTGAAGAAGCTTGACAGTTGGTGACAGTGAAGCAGGTACTTGTAGGTGAAGGAAGTTGGTTTCACATACAAGTGAGACAAGAGTTGGTTCATGTTTGCAAGAACTTGGTGAAGCTCGTGAATGTCGAGAAGGCTGAAAGGGAAAAGATGGTAGATGAACCTATGAAAGGTGAGTCTAGCCATAATGCAAGTGAAATCTTCCAGTATGAAATGTTGGAACAGGTGAAGAAATGGAGTTCTGACTGGGTTTCGATGAAGGCTGAGAATATGAAGATTCGGGAAAGTTGTTCGAAGCTAAGGAAGGAACTTGAAGAACTCAAGTCCCAATACAGAAGTACGATGGATGGTGAACTCAAGGAACTTGACAAGGAGATCCAATAGAATGGACTTGATCTTCAAGAGCTCTTAGATGAAAGAGCCCGGTTGAGGAAGAAAAGTGCCATGGTGGAGACCGAAATCAAGCAACTTGAGGACGAAATGAAGAAGAAACTTCTTGATAAGAAGGTTGTTGTAATTGAGCAGGATGAGCTCGACTACATTGATAGGCTGGGGACTCACTACCGTAACAATCCAGAGGATGTTCGGAAGCTTAGTTCCATGAAGGTAGTCAATGGGCACTTGGTTGGTGCACTTAAGTAGGATGTGATGGAGGACAAGCTTGAAGGAAGTCAAGTTGAGCGAGGATCGAGTTGCTTAGAGGAGCCAAGCAAGGAAGTGAAGTACCTTAGGAGGAATGTCAAATTGGAATAGAAGCCAATTGACACTTCTGAGGCCGAATTCTTGAAGAAGGTTGCTGATGTGAGACATAAAATAAAGTCGACAGAAGGAGGTGATGCCTTGAAGCTGAGTTTTGTGCAGGTGACCGTGAAGGGCAAGAGATTTTCAGCTTTGGTGGATACGGGAGCTACACATAGCTTCTTGAGTAGGAAGGCAACAAAGTATTTTAGGAAGAAAGCTGAAATGGAGAGGGAGTGGAGTGCTTTCAAAGCAGTCAACTCTACCATGAAAGTTGTTACTGGTGTGATGGAGAACACTCAAGTGAGAGTGGGATCATGGTTTGGAAGGTTGGACTTGAGGATTGTGGACATGGATGATCATTCTATGGTGCTAGGGCAAGATTTCATGAAGCTTACACAAGCCATACCAATCATGGACTGAGACATTCTCTTGATCACAACTGGAGGAAGAACTATGGTGGTTCCAATGAATAGAAGGAGTTGCTTGGGGTATCGACCGAGGATGAATTCTACGACTTTGTATCCCAAATATCCGAATGTGAAGCACGACGATGTGGAGCAAAGAGGACTTGGGAGTATGACTCAAACAACGAAGGAAGGGAAGGTGATTGACTTCGTTGTAAGAGCGAGGAAGAAGGAAGGAAGTGAGAGGACAATCTCATGAATTATGGAGCACTTGACAGATACATCTTCTACTGATGATCTTCACAATGGAGTTGCAAATGAAGAGAGTCTGAGTACTACTTCAGAATTAGTGGTTGGAGAAGATTATGCAGGTAGAGATCCGACTGCTATAGTGGACTTTTGCAGGTATGCTATGGGCATATATGACTTTCAGTTGACGAAGGACAAGCTTGGTAAGCTTGGAGGCACATGTGAGGAGATTGAGGTTGTGCATAAATATCTGAGGACACAGTATCAATTTGATACATGGGTGGATGAGAGTGAGGGAGGAAATTTCCTCGCCCTCCTTTCTCTATAGACAACCTTGGAGATGGGTTAGTGCAGGGACCTTGATGGGAAGGGGCTGCACCAAATTAACAAGGGGCCTTGGGGGAGGCTTCTTTATGACAGATTTGCAGGCTTGGATGTAGATGACCAGATGTTGGGATGAGACCACTTGGTGGGGCATCATGGACAACTAGAGTCATAGACATCAGGTTGGAGACATGGAGCATGAGTTATGCAGGGACATGATGCAGGAACATGTATAGAAATGTCACTCATGGACATTCTATGGAGTGTCGAGGCAGAGGTGTTGTGCAGATGCTAATGTGACATGGAGGTGTTTATATGATCCGATGGAGAGGTTGTACACTCCTTGTACAACAAGACCATGGACCGAACATGTTGCAGATGGGATGGAGTTTCCATGGACCTGAGCATGGGATTTTTGAGCAGAATTTGATGAGTCCGAGATGTAGCAGAAGTCAGGGAAAGACTGATGATGACATAAGGATGTGCATTCTTGTGGTTTGGGCGTATGGTTGGATTAGCTACCCAACTAGCTTGAGTCATGAGGGGTACTAGTGTGCAGATAAGTGACAGAATTAGGTGGAGAATCTTGACAGGTAGACTACACGGAGGGATGAGACATGATGGAGATGTCATTCTACATATGTTGCAGGGATGTTTGGAGTATGTGGAGGAGTTGATATCATGGATAAGACTGTTCGAATATGAAAATCTTGATCTTCGTGGATGGCTACCAAGATGGGATGTTGTCGAGGATGACAACAACTTCAGGTGGAGGAGGATGTAAGGACCTGCGGTCCTTGGCATAACCGAAATGCGATGTGCAAACATTGGATGAGACAAAGTGCACATGAACAAACAAAGCATGGTAGAGCAAAAATACTTGGAGGCATGCATGCGAAAGTATGAGGGCGAACCATGTTTGTATGGTGAACGAGCGAGGGAGTTCATCCTTAAGGAGCCGTCGGTGAAAAGTGTTGTTTGTAGTGTTGGTCGATGGGCCGACTGAATGGAAAGAAAAGCAAAGGGCATCAGTTAGCAAGAAACGAAGGTCAGCCAAGGGGTGGCATGACCGCTCCACATAGCGTATATATTGTGTGCAAAGTGGAGGCATTTGGACATCGATCAATCATTCGAACTCAGTCATTCATCATATATACAAGGAAAGTGCGAAGTTGGGAGTGAAGCCGCAACGAAGAGTGGTGCAGCTCTATGCGCCCAAACTTGGGCGAGGCCGCACGAGAACATCGCATAAAAAATCTATTGGGTGGAGGCGTGGGCAAGGCCGCCTACCATTCGGAGGAGCGCGGGTAAGCCTCGGGTGAGGGGCCCACCGAGCAAAAGTAAACGACATGGGTGTAACTTGGATGAGAGCGCCCAACGTTCGGTTGGTGAACAGAGGTGACTCGTGGGTGAAGGCGCCGGTTGTTTGGTGAACATGTGTGACTGAGGTGAGTCGCTCGCCATGCAAAAAGAAGCAAGGTTCGGTTAAGGAGTCGATCGGCAACTTGTGTGAAGGGCACTTCTGCCCAACTCGGGCAAGGAACTTTGGTTGGCACACGAAGGTGCGGCCTTTGTAAAATTGGCTAAGTATGAAACTTGGTGTTTCCAAATATACTTGTAAAACTTTGTAATATTGAAAGATTGTATAATATATTGTATCGAGGCAGACTCATTGTTTAGGGAGTTGTCCCTCCCTTTATACTGTGAAATTGTGTTCTTCATGTATAATTGTTGTTGATAACGAATGTGTATGGGTGTTCATTGGTATAAAGGAAACATAATAATTACTTGGTTGAGAAACACAAACTAAGTAGGACAAGTGGTTAGGCGTAGTCCATGAACATAAGTATTGGTGAAAAGAAAGTGTTCAATGGTGCCACACCTCGCCAAGTACGGTTGAAAGACTACTGTAGGCATGGGGGCATGACACATATAGTCTCACCAATTTTGAGTGGTTACTTCTGTTTCTTTTAGGTCACTAGATGTAAACTTTAACTATATATCCCTTTTTAATAAAGGACACTTTTTTAAATCTTACGCATCTTCTATTTGCAAATGCTTCACTACTTATTATTAATTATTTTTATTTTCTTATATTTATTTTATATAAATTTAATTTATTTCACATACTAATACTACATATTTGTCTATTTCCTAATCAATTAAATAATAAATAATTTCAATAAATTATGACTAATTTATTTAATAAATATATATTTTATTAAAATCATATCAATCTTTTTAATCTCAAATATAATTATTAACAAATATTTAAATAAATGGAATTAATATAAATTTATGTTAACTTATTTTATTATATTTTTTTCATAATTATTATAATTTTTTTATTTTTTTTTTAATTATTTTTTTTAGGGTGGACATATGATGGGTCTGTTTTTTCGTTTGGGAGGAGAGCAACAAATTTAAACGAGAAACGCATGCTACCTTTCAAATGGAAACCTGCATGGGAACCTATAAACAACACTTGGGAAACTATAAGGACATCCCTATGGGAGCTTGTAGAGCATCTACAATCGATTGTGTGGAACTCATGAGCAAGATAATATATCCAAAATTTGACTTGCAAGGCAATTCTGGAGATTTCTATGGAAAGATTTGGAAGAAAACTACAATACGATGATATAGGATTGCTAGTTGAGGATATATACACCTTACTTGACGTTTGCTACATGAAGTTAATCCACCATCCATGGGTCGCAAGGAGATTTTGTGGAGTTTCTAGTCTTGGAAGGTTAACTCATGGAGGCTTTGACACATGCAAGACTTGTGATCATTCTCAGTTGGAAACTCTTTAGAAGGAGAAGCTGCTTCTTTGACATACTTTGCAGTAGTCTCCACCCTTTTTAGGTTCAGTCTAACCATCATTTCAATTTGGGATTTTACTTCAATTTTAGATTTCCTCATAGTATTGAACCGAGAATTCAGAATTATGGGATTTTGGTTTTATATCCCTTCCTTTGGATTGTTAACTATGGGGGGATTTGGTTTTTTCAATTCGATGATCTCTAAACCTTTCTCTGGTTCTCTTCTTCTCTTCCTTCCCAACCTACCTCTATCTTTTCCTGTGATTTCCCTATTTCACCTTGTTGGGTTTGCCTTTCACTTTCGCTAGAATTATAAGCCTATCCCTACCCCTTTCTCAATCTTCCAAAACATCCCTTGCGAAGTTATACTTCCTAGCGAGTTTCTAGAGTTTTTCATTGCTCCCCCACCCAATCTAAAGCTTGTCTCAATGTCCAAGCACCAACTCTATTGCTTAGTGAAGAAATAGAAGAGGCTCCCCTAGCTTCTCCCCATTCTTTGAGCATGATCCTTCTTTGGCCCATCAAAATCTACCCTAGGTAATAATGTTGAAAATAGAAACAAGAAATGCTATAAATAGCATTTCAGGATAGATTCCAATTTTAATTAGTCCCTGAATTAAAATTGAGAATTAAAATTTGAATTTAGTCTCGCTAGCTATTTGAAAAATAATTAATGAATTCATCTTGAGTTAATTAGTTGGAGAAAATCAAACATGAAGTCTTTGTGAAGACATGCAACAATTATCCCGTTGATTGAGGAAGTTATTCCTTAATTAAGGAGATAAGGATGAGTTGTATTTGAGTTGTAATTAGTTAGTTCAGTTGTTTGAGTTAAGTCCAGTTAGATTAGTTCCAATAGTTTGTGGAACTGATTGTGAGTTCAGTTAGTTAATGCATGCATGCATGCAACTAGTGTTCTCGATATAATTGAATATTCTCTCATAAATAACTCATGCATGTCAGTTCAGACAGAGACCGAGTTGAGATTAAAGGAAGGGACAATGTACTATTAGTTGGAGGAATTTTCCTATAAAAGAAACTCATCCATGCAGAATGAATTATCTCCTTCAGGATTGCGCAGTTATTTCAAACGTCAGTGTTGTGTGTGAAGTGAGAATCACATAGGTTGTAGCTGGAGGACCCAGGAGAAACTGTGCAAGGAAATAGGAGGCTTGGAGGACTGTAGGAAGGCATATGTTGTGTTTATTCAGTCTATGAGCAGCATTGAGGGATTGTTCTGAGAGTTGGATAGTTTGTGAGCTAAAGCTTTGTGTAATCTAGAGATGTTTCCACTTGTATGATAATACAGATAGTGGGGTTTTTAGCTGAGGCTTTTCCTAGAGTATTCTTTTGTGTTCATGTGTGATTGATTTCTCATTCTGTGTTATATGTGTTCTATTTGATCTTGCGCAAAATTGATTAAGCTTTCGCAAGTTTGTTTGTAGAAGTAGATCAAGTATTTTGCTTTAGTATATTGCATTATCAGGTGACCTACAGTAAGAAATTCTACATGGTATAGGAGCAAAGGTGATCAAAGAAGAGAACAGTATACAAAGAAGGGAGAAGTTTGAAGTTTAAAGTTCTTGATTATAGAAATCGAATTCTTATCACATCTCAAATTTCACCAATGGCATTCAACGGTTTGAGACTCAAGTATGGCCTAGATGGCAGCTTAAATTATATAGCCTGGAAGGATCACATGGAAGCGGTATTAGAGGACAACGGTTTGAAGGACTTGATTGATCAAGAAGTCCCCAAGACAGCAGCTGCTAATGCCCAAGAATTGGTGGAATGGAAGAAATGTGTGGTTAGAGCGAGGAGGATTCTTCTGGAGCGAGTTCGAGACCACATTATCTCGAGTCTCCATGGGAAGGAGACATTGTTTTCAATGTGGAAAACATTGAAGGATCTATATCAGAATAGCAGTGATCAGACGAAGTTGGCGCTAAAAGACAAGCTTCGGAAAATCAAGTGTGAAAAGGGCGAAACGATCTCTACATATCTAAACAAGCTCACCACCTGTAGGGATGAGCTTGGAAGTGTAGGAATCATGACAGTCGATGATGACATGGTGAGTCTTGCTCTCCTCAGTCTTCCTAAGAGCTCGCATAGCTACCAGGACTCAGTGAATGGAAGAGAGAAACTGCTAGATTGGGAACAACTGTGGTCAGATTTGATGTAGGAGGAGATGAGGAGAAGCACCATAGATGGTTTTTCATCCATGGAGAATGAAGAAAATTGCGCCTTAGCGAGTAAGGCAAAGTAAGGGAAGGAGAAGGATTCTCATCCCAAATCAAGTTCTTCTCATGGTGGGAAGAAGATTGACAAATCTAAAGTGCGATGCTTTAATTGTCATGAGGTGTGCCATTATTAAACTAATTGTCCATTGAAAAGATCCGAGAAGGGATCGAAGGAAGGCTCTGAAGGTGAGGCATTGGCCTCTTAGTTAGAATTGGATTTTACCCTCATTGCATGCATGGTTTCATCGATGATGGGTTGTGGTTGGTTTCTTAATAGTGGAGCCTCATTCCACATGACCGGCGATAAGAGTCTGTTCAGTACCTTGGAGGAGAAAGACCTCAAGATACTCATAGCAATGGGTAATGATGAAAAGTATAGTGTTTTAGGTGTGGGCATGGTTTCTTTTCAGAGGGAGCATGGAGCTCGCATTACCTTGACAGATGTGAAGTATGTGACAGGACTGAAGAAGAACTTGGTATCGATCGTGATGCTGGAGGACAAAGGCTATGATGTAGTTTTCAGTAAGGGAAAGGTTTTCCTTAGACACATCACCACAAGATAGGTGAAACAGATCGGTTCACGAGTCAAGAACGTGTATGCTCTTGAGGTTCAAGATGCATGCAAATCCTTGAGGAGCAAGGCAACTGTTGGAGACTTGGTCGTTGAGAGGGAGAGTACATTACCTCTCAACATGCAGTGCGAGATGTTAGAAAATTACATATTAGAGAGCAATGGAACACATAAAATATTTCAGAAATATAAACACAGAAAACACATAAAACATGAGAGACACAGATATACATGGTTCACCTAGTTCGGGCTACGTCCACGGAGAAACAACCAGTCCTTCTTTTATTATATTATCCAGCAAAGTGAAAAAGACACAAGCTACAGTAGATCTACTGTAACACCCTCTTCGCTCTCAATCTCCTCTCTCTTCCTCACTCAGAATACATATCTACATGGACGCAATACAATTCCATCATGTATAGTGAGGGGTTTCCTTCTAGGGAAAAAAACCTTAAATTAAACATAACTTCTACCGTCCGATCATCCACCTCATGAATGGCCCAGATTGACTAGAAATTATTAGACTTTTACAAGGCAATTTTACATCTATTTTTGGCTTCGGCTGCCCTCGAACCCCCACCGGGGGGGACAAGTCCCCCTCAATACACCCCCACGTGGAGGGGTGTATAGTGTTCCTGGGGCGTACATCGGGCTAAAACCTTTGAATACAAAACATAATGAGACTCCACACCCAACAATCTCCCACTTGGAGATTGATTATAGCAACTCCATCACTGCTTCATTTGCTAGACAATGATTCCACTTTGGACCTAGCTGTTTCTCATCTTCTTAATCATACTTGAAGACCAATTGAAACTGAGAAAATTCTCAGTTTATCCATGGTTATTCTCGCTAGTGTGTATCTTTTCCAGCACCGTATAAAATGGTACTTGAGCTGTATATGTTTAGTCTTGGAATGAAATGCATAGTTCTTTGCAAGATGTATCGCACTCTCGCTGTCACTGTATAACCTGTCCAACTCCTACTTCTTACCCAATTCATCGAGAAATCTTTGTAACCAAATCATTTCTTTACTAGCCTCTCTAGCAGCAACATACTATGCTTGTGTTGTTGAAAGTGCAACAACACTTTGGATTTTTGAAACCCAACTCACAGCTCTTCCACAATGCTCCTCGTGTTATCTCTATCACCTGCCATATCTGCATCAACATATCCCTGTAGAGAAATGTTTGAGCCACCAAAGCATAATGGTTGATTCCAAAATAAACATTTAAAAAAAACCAATAAAATATTAAGTTTAAAATTATGGTTATGTTACAAAATTAAATATATGTTAATCATATTTTTAAAATAATTTTCTTTTCAGTTTTTAAACATAATTCGCAAATTACATTAAAAAAAACTATATTTGTATAATATCCAATAAATATGTATTTTTTTTATATATTAGACATAAATAACAAACAAAAATATTTCTAAACTTTATAAATAAAAATAAAATTAAATAATTAATTTTTATTTATTTATCAGATTTCAAAATATTTCTAAAACATACCATCCAATTAACTTTAACACACAAAAGTTAATAGCCAATAAAATTAAATTTATATTCTATTTCAAAGTAAATCCATGTTAATTATTACTTTTTTTCATAGTTTTGGACCAAAGTTGAAACTGCACTTAAGCTAATTATCTGCGCTTTCATCCATTTCTTGTCCTCTTCCTATATAGTTGAGATGTCATTATGTTTTGTAACTTCAAGTTACAGTTCACAGTGCTGTAATCAAGCTACAGTTCACAGTACTGTAAATGAAGCTACAGTTCACAGTACTGTAATTATTACTTTTTAAGTTTTGGGTTTTAGTTTTTGTTTCAACTTTTTTTCTGTCTTCTTCTTTCTGATGGCAGACGACGTTGATGCGACGATTCGAGAAGGGTATGGTCACCCTCGATGTAAATAGAGGCATGGCCATCCAACATATATTACTCGGTGACTGTGTCAAATATTCCAGGTTATCTGCTTTGCTGCCTTTGGATTTCTTTTAATTAAATTTTGATGCCCTCGTTTTGTTATTCTAATGCCCTCGTTATACCCTGTCAAGTCGAATGCCATTCTGATGTCGGTGTCGGCTGCCAACCTTTCCTTCAATCAATTCTGTGTCACGTCACATGTTTTCTTTTTTTTTTGCTTTTCTTTCACTTGTATTTTCCGCATATATACTGTAAGATAGTTTGTAACTTGGGTGGATGGTGGACACCGTGTGTCTATATATATTATATTATTTTATGATAGTCTGTAATTTGGTGTATATTATTTTGTGATAGTCTGTAATTGGGGTATATATATAGATATATATTACTTTGATTCTGTTTGTTTAGAGAATTAAATTTATAACTTCAGTATTTTAATAAAATACTTTATTATGATTTATTTAAGATTTTTTTGGAATATCTATATCTATATATATAATTGAAATGGTTTTTTTAAGTTGATTATGAAAATTTTTGGTATGGAATTTGTTTTCATTCATTTTTAAAATAAATAATAATAATAATTTGTTTTTAAAACTATAATTAAGTTAAACCCTAAATTGATATATTATAATATATGAGAATATAAGTCTTTGAGATTAATTATATTGTTAGGATTTGGTCAATTTTTTGAACCAACTAATAAGATTTATCCTCAAGACAAGGTGTTTTATTTATATTATTTAATTATTAATGTTCAAGGAAGTGTAGATACTACACCCTTAACACCTCTTTGAGATTGAATTTGTTTTTGTTGTTCCATTATGAATTTCTTCAATTCTAAGTTTGAATTTCGGACTTAAAAAAAAAACACATATTCTTAATTATTAAAATTCAAAATGATTATCTATTTTTAGGTTATTAATGAGTGATGTTTGGTGGTGTAAAATAAGTAAAAAAATAAAAATAGCATAAAAATAAAACCTCCATGTTAACCTTTTATTTATTTAATTATAATAGTAACAACTATTTTACAAACTTTACTTTTATTCAAATGTTGGTAATGAATATAACAATAACATTAATAACTTTTCCTCTCCGACGAGTCAAATTTAGCCATTTCTCAGTCAAATTGCCCCATCCAATATAGCTCTTTCCTAGTCAAATATAGCTGTGGGAAGATTTGCTCGTAGCCATGCTCTTGTTCTTCAACTTGTCCTCAAGATGAACTACACTTGTTGGTTCAAAACCAAATTGCCCCATCCAATATAGCTCTTTCCTAGTCAAATATAGCAGTTGGAAGATTTGCTCTGCCTATTTAACCTTTAGCCATGCTCTGGTTCTTCAACTTGTGGTGACTATAAACTACACTTGTTGGTTCAAAACACTTTGACAAAAATATTACAATATAATTTATGATGAATATATTGGTTCCACACAGGTTGACAAAAATATTACAATATAATTTCTACCTAAATATTTGTCATTAAACATGATTCAAATTATTTAGATTTTTAAAATAAAATAAATTTATAATAAAAATTAAATTTATGAGCACATTATATTAATATAAATAAATTAAATTCTAAAATTATATATATGATATCAAAAATACTTTCAAAGTAAGACTTCATCGTGAACTCAGTTACCCCTCTTATAAATTTTTGTATCCAAAAGGTTTAATTGATTAATGAAACTCTTTAGAAGAAGAAGCTCCTTCTCTCACATACTTTGCAGTGGTCTCCGCCCTTTTCAGGCTCAGTCTAACCATCATTTCAATTTGGGATTTTGCTTCAATTTTAGATTTCCTCATAGTATTGAACTGAGAATTCAGAATTATGGGATTTTGGTTTTATATCCCTTCCTTTGGATTGCTAACTATGGGGGATTTGGTTTTTTTAGTTCGATGATCTCTCAACCTTTCTCTGGTTCTCTTCTTCCCTTCCTTCCCAACCTACCTCTATCTTTTCCTGTGATTTCCCTATTTCATCTTGTTGGGTTCACCTTTCACTTTCACTAGAATTATAAGCCTATCCCTACGCCTTTCTCAATCTTCCAAAACATCCCTTGCGAATTTATACTTCCTAGCGAGTTTCTAGAGTTTTTCATTGCTCCCCCACCCAATCTAACGCTTGTCTCAATGTCCAAGTAATGACTCTATACTCCTTAGTGAAGCAATAGAAGAGGCTCCCCTAGCTTCTCCCCATCCTTTGAGCACGATCCTTCCTTGGCCCATCAAAATCTACCCTAGGTAATAATGTTGAAAACAACAACAAAAAATGCTATAAATAGAAATGCTATAAGTAGCATTTCAGGTACCAATGTTGAAAATAGCAACAAGGAATGATAAACTAGAAATGCTAAAAATAGCATTGCTATAAATAGCATTTCAGGATAGATTCCAATTTTAATTAGTCCCTAAATTAAAATTGAGAATTAAAATTTGAATTTAGTCTCGCTAGCTGTTTGAAAAATAATTAATTAATTCATCTTGAGTTAATTAGTTGGAGAAAATCAAATATGAAGTCTTTGTGAAGACATGCAACAGTTATCCCTTTGATTGAGGAAGTCATCCCTTAATTAAGGAGATAAGGATGAGTTGTAATTAGTTAGTTCAGTTATCTCAGTTAAGTTTAGTTAGATTAGTTCCAACAGTTTGTGGAACTGATTGTGAGTTCAATTAGTTAATGCATGCATGCATGCAACTAGTGTTCTCGAGATAACTGAATATTCTCTCATAAATAACTCATGCACGTCAGTTGAGACAGAGACCCAATTGAGATTAAAGGAAGGGACAGTGTGCTATCAGTTGGTGGAATTTTCCTATAAAGGAAACTCATCCATGCAGAAGGAATTATCTCCTTCAGGATTGTGCAGTTATTTCAGAGGTCAGTGTTGTGTGTGAGGTGAGAATCACACAGGTTGCAGCTGGAGGACCCAGGAGAAACTGCGCAAGGAAATAGAAGGCTTGGAAGATTGTAGGAAGGTATATGTTGTGTATATTCAGTCTATGAGAAGCATTAAGGGATTGTACTTAGAGATGGATAGCTTGTGAGCTAAAGCTTTGTGTAATCCAGAGATATTTCCACTTGTATGATAATACAGATAGCGGGGTTTTTAGCTGAGGATTTCCCTAGAGTATTCTTCTGTGTTAATGTGTGATTGATTTCTCATTCTCTATTATATGTGTTCTATTTGATCTTGCTCAAAATCGATTAAGCTTTCGCAAGTTTGTTTGTAGAAGTAGATCAAGCATCTTGCCTTAGTATATTGCATTATCACGTGATCTACAGTGAGAAATTCTACATGGTATAGGAGAAAAGGTGATCAAAGCAGAGAATAGTATACAAAGAAGTTCGAAGTTCGAAGTTTAAATTTCTTGATTATAGAAATCGAATTCTTATCACATCTCAAATTTCACCAATGGCATTCAACGGTTTGAGACTCAAGTATGCCCTCGATGGCAGCTCGAATTATATAGCCTAAAAGGATCGCATGGAAGCAGTATTAGAGGACAATAGTTTGAAGGACTTCATTGATCTAGAAGTCCCCAAGAAAGCAGCTGCTAATGGCTAAGAATTGGCGGAATGGAAGAAATGTGTGGCTAGAGCGAGGAGGATTCTTCTAGAGGGACTTCGAGACCACATTGTCTCAAGTCTCCATGGGAAGGAGACACTGTTTCAATGTGGAAAACATTGAAGGATCTATATCAGAACAAAAACGATTAGAGGAAGCTGGCGCTGAAAGACAACCTTCGGAAAATCAAGTGTGAAAAGGGTGACATGATCTCTACATATTTGAACAAGCTCACCACCTACAGGGATGAGCTTGGGAGTGTAGGAATCATGACAGCCAATGATGACATGATGAGTCTTGCTCTCCTCGGTCTTCCTAGGAGCTGGCATAGCTACCAAGACTCAATGAATGGAAGAGAGACATTGCCAGATTGGGAATGACTCTGGTAGGATTTGATGCAGGAGGAGATGAGGAGAAGCACTAGAGATGGTTCTTCATCCAAGGAGGATGAAGAAAATTGCGCCTTAGCGAGTAAGGCAAAGAAAGGGGAGGAGAAGGATTCTCATCCCAAATCAAGTTCTTCTCGTGGTGAGAAGAATATTGAAAAATCTAAAGTGCGATGCTTTAATTGTCATGAGGTGGGTCATTATTCAACTAATTGTCAATTAAAGAAATCGAAGAAGGGATCCAAGGAAGGATCTGAAGGTGAGGTATTGGTCTTTCAGTTCGAATTGGATTTTATCCTCGTTTCATCGATGATGGATTGTGGTTGGTTTCTTGACAGTGGAGCCTCATTCCACATGATTGGCGATAAGAGTCTGTTTAGTACCGTGGAGGAGAAAGACCTCAAGATACTCATAGCGATGGGTAATGATGAAAAGTATAGTGTTTCAAGTGTGGGAATGGTTTCTTTTCAGAGGGAGAATGGGGCTCGCATTACCTTGACAGATGTGAAGTATGTGCCAGGATTGAAGAAGAACTTGGTATCAATCGCGATGCTAGAGGACAAAGGTTATGATGTAGTCTTCAGTAAGGGAAAGGTTTTCCTTAGACACATCACCACGAGACAAGTGAGGCAGATTGGTTCACAAGTTAAGAACTTGTATGCTCTTGAGGTTCAAGATGCATGCAAAGCCTTGAGGAGCAAGGCAACTGTTTGAGACTTGGTGGTTGAGAGGTAGAGTACATTACCTCTCAACATGCAGTGCCAGAAGAAGTCTCAGACAATTGTGGAGGAGCTAAAATTGGTGAAGCAGCTTCAGGAGGTTGTGGAGTAGCCACAACTAGAGAAGCATAGAGGAGACCGAGTGGAGGCATCCACTCATGCAGAGACCTCCAATAGGGGGAAATTTCGAATGAAGTGGGTAGAGGGATCATATGCATCCATACCTCCAGGTGGGAGGTGGCGCGATGTGGAGTGATAGTTCCAAGAAGGCTGAAATACAGGTAGGATCCTTGAGGTACCTAGCCTCTTTGGTTAGAGCTTGGTACAAGAGCCTCGACAAGGAGTAGCAGGACTGGCTGAGTGGGTAGAGACAGATGCAGATGGAGTGGCAGTGGAAGCTTCAACATAAGAGGATGTTTCTTGCTCAACAGGGAAGTAAATTGGGAGATCAGTTACTTACTTCTCAGTAACTGAGTTGCAGTGCAGCAGTGGGCAGCACGACACAACATGATGAGAGGAGGTGCAATGCAAATGCATGCTGGGAGATAGGACCAGCAACATCACGAATGCAGCAGGAGGAATCAATGTGATTGATGTAGTCACAGATCAAAGTGACAGAGGCTAGAGCAATAAGATACTGAAGAGCATAGAGGTGCAGAGTTTTCAGTTGACAGAGGCAATAGCAGTCAGAGACTTTGATGACAGAGGCATCATTCTGATTCAGGTTGGATATTTTTTTGTTTCTAGAGTTGTTGGAGCAACAACACTAGGGAGAAGTGTTGGATGCATAAAATTCCAAAGGTTCAGGATCGGGTTCGAGTTGAATTCCTTTCTTGTTCAGAGAGAGTGTTGAAAATAGCAACAAGAAATGCTAAAAATAGAAATGCTATAAATAGCATTGCTATAAATAGCATTTCATGTACCAGTGTTGAACATAGCAACAAGGAATGATAAAATAGAAATGCTAAAAATAGCATTCTTATAAATAGTATTTCAGGATAGATTCCAATTTTAATGAGTCCCTAAATTAAAATTGAGAATTAAAATTCGAATTTAGTCTCACTAGCTGTTTGAAAAATAATTAATTAATTCATCTTGAGTTTATTAGTTGGAGAAAATCAAACATGAAGTTTTTGTGAAGACATGCAATAGTTATCCCTTTGATTGAGGAAGTTATCCCTTAATTAAGGAGATAAGGATGAGTTGTATTTGAATTGTAATTAGTTAGCTCAGTTAACTGAGTTAAGTCCAGTTAGATTAGTTCCAATAGTTTGTGGAACTGATTGTGAGTTCAGTTAGTTAATGCATGCATGCATGCAACTAGTGTTCTCGAGATAACTGAATATTCTCTCATAAATAACTCATGCATGTCAGTTCAGATAGAGACCCAGTTTAGATTAAAGGAAGGGACAATGTACTATCAGTTGGAGGAATTTTCCTATAAAGGAAACTTATCCATGCAGAAGGAATTATCTCCTTCAGTATTGCGCAGTTATCTCAGAGGTCAGTGTTGTGTGTGAGGTGAGAATCACACAGGTTGCAGCTGGAGGACCCAGGAGAAACTGCACAAGGAAATAGGGGGCTTGGAGGACTGTAGGAAGGCATATGTTGTGTCTATTCAGTCTATGAGCAACATTGAAGGATTGTACTGAGAGCTAGATAGCTTGTGAGCTAAAGCTTTGTGTAATCTAGAGATATTTCCACTTGTATGATAATACAAAGAGCGAGGTTTTTAGCTCATGCTTTCCCCAAAGTATTCTTCTATGTTCATGTGTGATTGATTTCTCATTCTCTGTTATATGTGTTCTATTTGATCTTGCTCAAAATTTATTAAGCTTCCGCAAGTTTGTGTTTAGAAGTGGATCAAGTATTTTGCTTTAGTATATTGCATTATCAGGTGATCTACAGTGAGAAATTCTATAAATAACACATGTAGTAGCAGAGTGCTACAAGGACGTCATCCATGCAGCGGTTCAAAGAGCCATTTCAGATGTAGAAAAGCGGGTTTAGCAATCAAGACGCTACGTTCCTAATAGACAAGTTGATGGGAAACAAAGGATTGGATTCTAAATGTGAGGAATTGCACTAGAGATAGACAACCTCTTATATGTAGACTATCAATCTTTCCTTGCATATCAAGACCCTAATGGGTAGACTCCTAATTGACAAAGCTAATGCACATCAAGAATCAATGATCTATATGGCAGAGTTGACGAAGAAATTTGACAGGCTCAATAGGAAGGTCATAGTCCTTGCCAAGAGCCTCGTAAATCTTAACTTTTCCCCCTTTGACAATGAGAATGGGCCACAACCATCAATTTATGTGGATACTCTTAAGGTGAGCTAGTCACTTAAGAAGAATCTGTTTATTGTTAATGTTATCAACATGTCTATTACTTTAGAATTTAATTTCTCTACTAGATACATTATTATGTGGATACTCTTAAGGCAAGCTAGTCACTTAAAAAGAATTTATTTATTGTTAATGTTATCAACATGTCTATTAGTTTAGTATTTAATTTCTCTACTAGATACATTATTATTTTAACAATATATCCAATAAAAAGTATAATTAGTAATTACTCTAAAATTATTCTATTAATCTAGTTTCCCATATAGCAAACCAATAACATATATTAATTGTTTATATCAATCTTTAAAAAAAATCTTACGATTTTTCATTTTTTTAATTAAATATTATAATTAATATATCTAATTAAATTATAAATATATTTAACTACTATTTGTAGTTATATAAAATATTTTAATATAATTTAATTTACTTTCAATAAAAATTTAACTATTATTATTATCATAATAATTTATTTACTTAATTAAATAGAGTTAATTCTATTTAAATTTTATTAAATTTCAACACCCTATTATTTCAATGAAGAAACCCCTATGCATGGATCCTATTATGCTTTTCAAAGTCATCTATGTTTGCTTTAAAGCTTGACCAACCAAGGTGGGCAGCGATGTATTGCTGGTCCAAAAAATTATTGTTACTTTATGTGCCACTTTCATTTCGATAATTCCAATATGTGAATGTGACTAGTTTTCTTGTGGGCTTTTCTATTTAAAAGTATCCACTATGTAAAATTTATTTACAATACAATGTTTTCCATGGGATTTTTTCAAATCTTCCAGTTATTATCACTAACAAAACTCAATTACAGATATTCTTGGGATGTTTAAACTATGTAAGCAGATTTTACAAACATTTCGCCAAAGATAGATTATTACTCAACAGAAGACTGCAAAAACATCTAGAACCTTGGACTCAGACCCACACTGAAGCTGTGAGAAGAATTAAAATGAAGGTAAAAAATCTTCCTATTCTTCATATTGTTGATGAAGATTCTTTCAAAATTGTTGAAATAGATGCTAGCAATGAAGGGTGGGGAGGAATTTTGGAGCAAAAGAAAGAAGGAAAAGAACAAATAGTTCAGTCTGTCTTAGGGACTTCGAGCCCACCTGAGAAAAACTATTCTACTATAGAAAAAGAGGTCAAAGAAGCATGGAACTGCATTGATAAAATTGATATCCACTTGATACACAAAAAAATTCTCTTAAGAATAGATGCCTTTACACTAAAGAAAGTCCTTAGTAAAGCTATAAAGAAAGCAGGAGAAGCTAAGTTCGCAAGGTGGCAGGCTCTATTTACAAATTTCGATTTTGAAGTTGAACACATCAAAGGTGAAAATAATTGTCTTCCTAACTTCCTAAGTAGAGAATATTTAAATCAGAAAGACACCACCATGGTGATAGTAACAGAATGGGACCCTTCCCAACATATATAGACTCTGAGAAGTATTTCTGAAATACAGAACTGGGAAGAATATTGTTCCAAATGGAAACCAACATGGCAGCTAAGAAACACAAAAGGGCTCGATGCAAATTTTCAACCTCATTTAGATATTTAGCACTTAGTACCTGAAAGGAAAGTCTACCCCAAAGGTAGCAAATGGATACATGACATGGTGTATCAGAGGAGTATGATGGCTGCACATTTGGCTGCAGAATCCCTAAGGAAAAAATTTAGAGATATCTTGCCATAAATCGGACCAGATAGCTGAGATGGTACGACATGCCAGAAATGTGGCCACAGGGTAATCCAAGCATTATCTTCTCGGATACCATTTACAACTTTTCAGACTACAAAAAGTTGTGGTGGGACATCATGAATGTAGATGGAAAAAACAAAACTCACTACACAAGAGTGAAATTTGGGGCCACAAGGACCACACAAAGACAACGGCAAGGTGAATGGCTTCAATAATGGTGGAATGATTTTGGCCTCAACAAGACTACTATGGATCCTCTTTTCTTCCAGTGTGACTTTCAATATGAATGTGACACTTGTGGATTTTTAACTCAATGCTGGCATTCTCCATGTAAAACTATTGGAGATGTCAATAACTATCAAGACAGTCAAATTCTTGGCTATTTTATGAAAAGACACCATGAATGGCTAGTCATGACTAATATTAAACACCAAATCATCTTAAGAAAGCCTATGATTGTATGAAGAATTTATACAAAGGCTTAGGATTCTTGTAGATATTCTTAGTTAATATTTCCAGGGGTCACACCCCTTGGGGACTAATGGTTCTCGTGGGCTTGTCCTTAAAGCTTCCACAGTGTAATAATGATGTCTAGTCACAAGACTGAATGTGACCAGTTTTCTCGTGGGCTTTTCTGTTTAAAAGTATCCACTATGTAAAAGTTATTTACAGTACAATGTTTTTCGTGGGATTTGTTCAAATCTTCCACAGTTTAACTTAGTACGAAGATTCTTCAGTCACGAGACTTGGAGCACTTCTCTGACTTTTTGTGAGCTTTAAGCCACATCTCTTTGACTGACGAAAGATAGTACTGAATCTATCTGCCTAACTGTCAGATGTTTGTCCCCTCATTTTCCTACATAAGGAAGGAGTAAGGCTCATTCTGGGCATTCGGAGTGTGAGTGTGATTTTGGTTATGTTTTTGAGTTTTTGAGTCCGAGGAGGAAGTTCTTGCTTCCATCTCTTTAGAGTCAGATCTGAGAAGCCTGCGCATCAGAGTGAGAGCTCTAGTGAGAACCTAAAGTGGCCAGATTCTTAGGTTTTTGAAGCTTGTATGTTCTCGGAAGATTTCAAGTTCTGAGACAGAGTCTGTGAAAGGCCAGGAAGTGTTCAGATAGCTTCTTGCTTGACAAGTCGCAACATATGATAAATGGCTAAACAGTCTATCTCTCGAAAGGAGCTTTAGAAATTCTCTTTGAATTTGTAAAGAAAATTCTACGTAAATATATGAGTATCCATTTTCTGAGCATGATACATTCCTATTGAGTACATTTTTTTTCATGTGTTAAAAATATCTGTTGAGGCAATATCTGTGAGACAAGAGGTTCGCTTGAGGTTCGCCAAGGTTTGGGAAACACCAGCCCGTTAAAGGTAGGAGGCCGTGTAAAGGATGCTAGAGTGTGAAAGTCCAAAGGTTCATGTATTGATCACAGAGAAGATACTCAACGAGAGCAAGCTTCGTGTCTGAAGCCCCTACAACAAATTGTGGTATCCCTCACATGACCTCCTGCCTTTAACAGAATGGTGTTCCTCAGACCTCGGCAAACCTCAAGCGAACCTCTTGTCTCATAGATACTACCCCAATAGATAGTTTTAACACATGAAAAAAATGTACTCAAGCAGAATGTATCATGCTCAGAAAATGGATAATCATATATTATGCAGAAGTTTCTTTACAAATTTAGAGAGAATTTCTGAAGCTCCTTTCCAGAGATAGATTGTTTAGGCATTTATTATATGTTGTGAATTATCAAGCAAGAAGCTATCTGAAGGCTTCCTGCCCTTTCACAAACTCTGTCTTAGAACTTGAATTCCTCTGAGAACATACAGACTTCAAAAACCTATGAATCTGGCCACTTTAGGTTCTCACCTAAGCTCTCACTCTAATGTGTAGGCTTCTCAGATCCGAATCTAAAGAGATGGAAGCAAGAACTTCCTCCTCGGACTCAAAAACTCAAAAACATAACGAAAATCAGACTCACACTCCGAATTCCTAGAATGATCCTTACTCCTTCCTTATATAGGAGAATGAGGGGACAAACATCTGATAGTCAGGCAGACAGATTTAGTAGTATATTTTGTCAGTCAAAGAGATGTGGCTCAAAGCTCACCAAAAGTCAGAGAAGTGCTCCAAGTCTTGTGACTGAAGAATTTCCGTACTAAGTTACACTGCGGAAGATTTGAACAAATCCCACAGAAAACATTGTACTGTAAATAACTTTTACATAGTGGATACTTTTAAATAGAAACGCCCATGAGAAAACTAGTCACATTTAGTCTTGTGACTAACATCATTATTACACTGTGGAAGCTTTAAAGACAAACCCATGAGAACCATTAGTCCCCCAGGGGTGTGGCCCCTGGAATTCTTAACTAAGAATATCTACAAGAATCCCAAGCCTTTGTATAAATTCTTCGTACAATCATAGGCTTTCTTAAGATGATTTGGTGTTTAATCTTAGTCATGACTAGCCATTCATGGTGTCTTTTCATAAAATAACCAAGAATTTGACTGTCTTGATAATTATTGACATCTCCAACAATTTTACATGGAGAATGCTAACATTCAATTAAAAATCCACAAGTGTCACATTCATATTGAAAGTCACGCTGGAAGAAAAGAGGATCCATAGCAGTCTTGTTGAGGCCAAAATCATTCCACCATTGTTGAAGCCATTCACCTTGCCATTGTCTTTGTGTGGTTCTTGTGGCCCCAAATTTCAGCCTTGTGTAGTGAGTTTCATTTTTTCCATCTACATTCATGATGTCCCACCAAAACTTTTTGTATTCTCAAAATTTGTAAATGGTATCTTAGAAGATAATGCTTGGATTACCCTGTGGCCACATTTCTGGCATGTCGTACTATCCCGAGCATCTGGTTCAATTTATGGCAAGATATTTGTCGAAGATTCTCCTTTGGTTGCTTCCTTCTATCTAGATCACAATGATATCTCTAAAATTTTGGCTTAGGGATTCTTCAACCAAATGTCCGGCCATCATACTCCTCCGATACACCATGTCATGTATCCATTTGCTACCTTTGGGGTAGACTTTCCTTTCAGGTACTAAGTGCTGAATATTTGAATGAGGTTGCAAGTTTGCATCAAGCACTTTTTTGTTTCTTAGCTGCCATGTTGGTTTCCATTTGGAACAATATTCTTCCTAGTTATGTGTTTCAGAAATACTTCTCAGAGTCTCTGTATGTTGGGGAGGGTACCATTCTGTTACTATCACCATGGCAGTGTCTTTCTGATTGAAATATTCTTTGCTTAGGAAGTGAGGTAGACAATTATTTTCGCCTTTGATGTGTTCGACTTCAAAGTCAAAATTTTTAAATAGAACCTACCACCTTGCAAACTTCGATTCTCCTGATTTCTTTATAGCTTTACTAAGGACTTAATTTACTGCAGAGGAATATGTTCTTAAGAGAATCTTTTTGTGTATCAGGTGGATATCAAATTTATTAATGCAGTTCCATGCTGCTTTGACCTATTTCTCTATAGTAGAATAGATTTTCTCCGATGGGCTCCAAGTCCCTGAGACAAACTGAACTATTTATTCTTTTCCTTCTTTCTTTTGCTTCAAAATTCTTCTCCACCCTTCATTGTTGGCATCTATTTCAACAATTTTGAAAGAATCTTCATCAACAATATGAAGAATAGGAAGAGTTTTTAGCTTCATTTTAATTCTTCTGATAGCTTCAATGTGGGCCTGAGACCAAGGTTCTAGATGATTTTGTAGTCTTCTGTTGAGTAATAATCTATCTTTGGCGCAATCTTTATAAAAGCTGCTTACATAGTTTAAACATCCCAAGAATCTTTTTAATTGAGTTTTGTCAGTGATAATATCTGGAAATTTATCAGCGAATTCTAGAGCATGTTTTGTAGAGTGATCTGCTCACTTTTAATTGTATGGTCAAGAAACTTGATACTTGTCTGAAATAATTCAATCTTTTTCTTACTAAGAACCAATTCATTGGTTTTGACAAGTTGTACAAATTTATAGATATGTCTAAATTGTTCATGGAAATTTTTAGAAAATATAAGTATATCATCAATGTATACTAGTAACCAATCAAAATATGGCTTGAAAATATTGTCCATAACCTTTTGGAATTTGGAGGGGGCATGCTTTAGTCCGAAAGGCATGATGTTCCAATCATAGTGTACTGTTGGGACACTAAAAGAAGTCTTAAACTTATCATCTTCATTAATTGCCACCTACCAAAATCCCGACTTCATATCAAATTTAGAAAATACTTTAGCCCCTGCTATTCTTGCTAAAATATTTCCTCTGTGAGGAATGGGGTAAGTATCATCTGAGAGGACAATATTCATAGGTTTATTGTTTATGATGAGTCTTGGGATACCTCTTAATTGTTCTGAAAGTTTGTTAACATAAAAACCATAGCAGTTCCAAAGACTGTTGGATTCTCTAATCAATCTTCTTTCCAAGAGGCTTTGTATCTCTTTTTGATAGAGATCTCTATATTCTTTGTTCATAGGGATTACTCTACTCTTGTAGGGTTTCCCTTTATACTTATCTTTCTAGGGCAATTTTACACAGTGTTGTTTTCTATGCCAAAATGCATTTGGTTCTTCAACACATCATTCTTTTTCTATCTGTGATCTTAGAGTTGAGATGCTTTGTTTAATTATAGGAGTCTGAAGATAGTCTCCTATCTTTATGGTGGTCTTTAGCTCCTTGAGCTCTTCAATTTTATTTTTTTCCTTTTCGATCTACTGCATTGCTTGTATGATAGTAGACACTTTGGGAGTAGAGACAAAGGGTAACTTGATTGTTTGTAATTTTCCATCTGAGCTTGGTAAAGATATAAAATAACCAACCTTGCCATTTTTCAATCTAGTTGATCCATGTGGCTCCACAGCTGCTAAAAATACATTCCCCAAAATAAGTCAATATAAATGTCTACAACAACAAATTTTAATTTGATGCAATGCTCTTTAAAGCAAATAGAGGCTTGAGGGACTTCATACAGTAGTTCTTTGCTTCCTAACCCAATCACTTGTCTAAATGATTTCCCCCAATAATTTGCAGGTACTATTTTTGAATTCAGAATATTGACATCTGCCCTAGAGTCAATAAGTGTTCTTAGGAAAAACATTTTACCATTTATACATATATCTAGCATAACATGATGTTGCTGATACTGGATAGACATTACTCTCATGTCAATGAATCCTATAGTATCATCCTTTTTCCCTTCAAATATTTCAATATTTGGGTTAGTGTAGTATTCATCATATGCATCCTCAGTTTTCTTCCCTTTTTCTAACTCAGAGACTTGTGCTTTTAGAGAGACAATCTCTTTTTTTAGATGATGAATCTCTTGGCTGACTTCTCCTAATGTGAGGGCTATAGTCTTAGCGTTCTGTTGGCTTCTTTGGAAAGATCTTGTATTTCTTTCAAATGAGGCATCGATGAATAATGCCTTTGGTTAATTTTTAGAGGCAGTCTTCCTACTGCTCCCCTGATTTTTGTGCCTTGTGCTTAGAAAAGTTTCTAGTAACTTTTCCTTCATTTAAGCTTCTCCCAATGTCCTTATCTAGGAAATTAGCTTTGTCTCTACATCGTCCATGGTTTGTGCCATGAGAGCCTTCTCCTTTGGCTGAGAAACATGGTCTTCGTCAGATGAGATTTCTGATTCAATGCTTGATTCACACTGACAGTTGTCTAAATTAGTACAGTCACATTCATTCATGTGCATGTTTAATTCTTCATTAGAGCATTTTGAAGAAGAAATTTCAGAGGATTCAGATGTTGAACAGAGTTGTCCTTTTTGTATATGTTCTCTAAATGATATGTTTGGACAATTATCAAATTTGTGATTCTTAGAACCACATTTATAACATAGGGTCCGCAACATGCCTTCTGTTTTTACTGTCATTTTATTCTTTGCAGCTTCAAAGGATTTATTTCCTCTGTTTCTCTTAGATTCTTCTGATAAAGGACATCGACTGGAGGTATGTCCAGTTTGGCCACAGAGCCAACAAATCAATTTATTCCATTGATCTTTCTTATGTGTCTGCAGATGAATATCCTTGGGTTCATAGTAATGTGTTTTTGGCACATATCTATAGTATCCTTTCTTGGTCCCTTTTCCTTTTCTCTATGGATATTTTCTGTATTCTTGTCTTTTTTCTTTCTTGGCCTTCTTTTTAGCTTTTCTTCTTTTTACTATGGGGTCATCTATAGCAAGACCATACTTGCTACAGATGGATTTGTTGTTTGGTAATCTTGACATATTCTACAGAGATTATTAACTTTCACACTAGTGCATAAAATTACCAGAACTTTTGTTATGATGTTGTATATTTCTCCCCAAGTAAAGGATTCAAAAGGCAACTGAAAAGCATCTTGCTCTCTTAGATAATCTACAAATTTTGAAGGCAATGTTGCTAAGTAGATTTGTTTCCACAAGAGATTTTTGCTATCTTTAACTGCATATATTCTCTTAATCCAGTCTCTATGAAAATCTTCATAATGATACATTTTATTACATTTAATATTCATGAGAATTATCTCATGCTTATTGGCAAGTTCAAGTTCTCCTCCACACCAATGTTCTAAAATGAATGAAGTTAGTGCCCCAAACATATTGCTTTGTGGATCTCCATCAACATTATGAATGATATCTCCCGCTTCATCTTTCAAGATTTCATTTTCCATTTTTGGCACTATTGCTAGTGATGACTCTGTTTCCCACCATTTCAACAAAGTTCCAGTAAAGCACTGAACAATAGATTTACAAGACTGCATTTCATTCTTTCCCCTTAGGCACATGGGCTTGTATTCTGCAAGCATAAGATCTATCATTTGTCGAATCTGAGAAACACTCAGATTGTCAATATTCCATTCTCTGTGTGATTCAGGATGGAAGTTATGTGTTTCTAGAAGATTCCCTTTTCCACTGAGATCAGGTGCTGGATACCTAGTATATTGACTTTAGAGAGGCTCATAGATAGGGAACAGATGTGGTTCTGAGCTTTCTGGTTGCTCTACTTCCTTAAACAGTGAGGATATAGTCATTGGCTCAGATTTTTCTTCAACCATTTCTTTAGGGAAGAGAGAATTAAATCTATCAAAAGGCTTAACAGGATGCTGAATATTTACAGATCTCTTGAATAGAGAAAAAATAGGAATCTCTTCAATAGATTCTTGAGTAGATTGTTTTCCCATATCTACTTTCATTTCAACATCTTCTATCCTTGTTAAGGATTCTTTAACAAAACCTCTCAATATAGTAGTGGAATAGTTCACATCATTTAGAGTTTTTTTAATACTATTTACAGAGACTTGTATATTGTCAATTTCTTTTTTAACTTCAATATACTTTGCACAATTCATTTCTAGACCTTTAACTGCTGTATTTGTCTAGTTTATTTGTTCACTGGCTTTTTGTATCCTACCATCAATGCCAAGGGCACTGTCATCTTTTATGACTAGTGGAATGGATTTAAAACTGTTCTGTGCCTCTCCTGACACAATGCCTTTGTAAGGAGGGAAGGTGGTAGGAGTTTCAATTTTACTACCATCTATGGCAGTTGAAGAATGTTTTACTGAGGATGATTCAACATCTGCCAGTTGTACATCTGTATTTTCTTGCTTCCTCTTCCATTCATAAAAAGAAAACCAGACATTGTTCTTCTGCATGTATGTTTTCCATTCATGGGATAATCTGATTTTTTCTGGGTATGGATTGGTAAGGTCAAAACTTTCAGCCTCAGGATGAGTGTATAAATCCTAATTAAGCATATTTTTCATCCACTGATGATCAATTGTATGCTTCTTACATCCTTCCATAATAAAAAAGAACTTGTGTATTTCTGGTTTTGATGGATTTTTACAATCAAAAGGCACAAAGTTGTCAAATCTGGATTGAGGGATTATTTCATCAAGTTGTTCTAGATATCTTAGACCATAGCAAGGCATACCAGTAGGACGCATTTTGATAAACACATCTTTGACACGGGGGTCTTCATTTTCCAAATATGGAAGCTCATGAATGATTAATACATGATCAATGTCATTAGGGAAAGGTATTTCAGAACACTTAGGATTTGGACACGGAGTGACAGAAGTTGTAGGAGGAGATACTCCTATACTTGGATGGTGGTTTTGATGTATGACAGAATCAACAAGGCTACTGAGATTTATCTTTTGATTACAGCTTGGGAAAATGACTTGCAGGGATGGAAAATTTACAATCTGGGCATATTCAATTAGATCTATATGAGGGAAATTTACAGATGGTGTAAAATAACTGGCAGTATCTACTACTTGTGGATCAATATACATGGATGATGCTTCACAATTTAAATCAATTCTTCTGCGATCTATTGTAGATCTTCTAGGAAAGGATACTACAGTAGATGATGGTCCTTCTTGTATATCAGCAAAAGTCATCTTTTGCAATGTTGGAGGTTTTGGGTTATCAACAACCCAATGTTCTGGGAAACTTAGGTCCTCCCATTTAATAATCTGATGTTCTATCTTTTGGTTCTGGGTATTTGTTAGAACAACCACACTAGATTTGGATTCTTTGTTGTGAGCATGGAGAACTGCAGGATAGAGCGTATTTGTATGTCTAAAACAACCATGAGTTTGAATGGCAATATTATTTCTCTTTTTCTTCATATCAAACCCTGTTGTTTGAATCTATAGTTGTAAAATATCCTTGATTTTATAATCAAATGTATATATAGAAAAGTTGGGATAGCAATCAAAGTATACAGCTCCATTTGATAATGGAGCAACCATTCCTCCTATCAATGAATCTGAATACTTGTTATGTGTCAGATCTCTCACTGTGACAAGAAAAAAAGTATTCATTCCTCTATGGACTAAGGGATTGATCCCTACCCTTATGCATCCTAGATGCAAATATTTGGTTCCCAGTATTTTGTCTTTAGCCTGAAGTTTCTTAGTGTCAAGAAGAGAAAGTGTTTGTACAGAATTTGAGTTCTCTTATATTTAACTAATACTTTCTTTGATAGAAATTCTAGTTACAGCTTTATGATGAAACATAGATAAGTCAGCATATACGTCTGACGAGGATATACTAGGCAGACACCACTTAGGTGCAGGTTGACTTTCAAAATATTCAAGTTATGCAGAATTTATAACCCTTTTAGATGATGAAGAAAACATATCTTTTAATGGGTTTTCTTCAGCTTGTTCTTCAACTTCAAGCTCTTTGAAAGAGATTGATCTTCTAGAATTATCCATTTTAAAGACTTATAGATTTTGAGTACTAACAATAATCTTTTGCAATGTTGGAGGTTTTGGGTTATAAAAAACCAAATGTTCTAGGAAACTTAGGTCCTCCCATTTAATAATTTGATGTTCTATATTTTGATTCTGGGTATCTATTAGAACAACCACACTAGATTTAGATTCTTTGTTGGGAGCATGGAGAACTGCAGGATAGAGAATATTTGTGTGTCTAAAACAACCACAAGTTTGAATGGCAACATTATTTCTCTTTTTCTTCATATCAAACCCCATTGTTTGAATCTGTAGTTTTAAAATATCCTTGATGTGCTCATCAAATGTATATATAAAAATGTTGGGATAGCAATCAAAGTATACTGGTCCATTTGATAACGAAGCAACCATTCCTCCTATCAATGAATCTAAATACTTCTTGTGTGTTAGATCTCTGATTGTGCTGCAGGAGCTTCAGACATGAAGCTTGCTCTCATTGAGTCGGGATTCAGACGCGAAGCTTGCTCTCGTTGAGTCTCTTCTCTGTGATCAATACACAAACCTTCACACGAACCCGTACACGAACCTTTGGACTTTCACACTCTAGCATCCTTCACACGACCTCCTGCCTTTAATGGACTAGTGTTCCTCAGACCTCAGCAAACCTCCAGTGAACCTCAAGTGAACCTCTTGTCTCATAGATACTACCTCAATAGACAGTTTTAACACATGAAAAAAAAATTATACAAGCAGAATGTATCATGCTCAGAAAATGGATACTCATATATTTATGTAGAAGTTTCTTTACAAATTCAGAGAGAATTTCTGAAGCTCCTTTCCAGAGATAGACTTTTTAGGCATTTATCAGATATTGCGACTTGTCAAGCAAGAAGATATCTGAAGGCTTCCTGGCCTTTCATAGACTCTATCTTAGAACTTGAATTCTTCTGAGAACATACAGACTTCAAAAACCTAAGAATCGTGCCACTTTATGTTCTCACGAGAGCTCTCACTCTGATACGTAGGCTTCTAAGATCCAACTCTCAAGAGATGGAAGCAAGAACTTCCTCCTTGGACTCAAAAACTCAAAAACATAACCAAAATCAAACTCAAACTCTGAATGCCCAGAGTGAGCCTTACTCCTTCCTTATATAGGAAAATGAGGGGACAAACATCTGACAGTTAGGCATACAAATTTAGTACTATCTTTCGTCAGTCAAAGAGATGTGGCTCAAAGCTCACCAAAAGTCAGAGAAGTGCTCTGAGTCTCGTGACAGAAGAATCTTCGTACTAAGTTACACTGTAGAAGATTTGAACAAATCCCACGGAAAACATTGTACTATAAATAACTTTACATAGTGGATACTTTTAAATAGAAAAGCCCACGAGAAAACTGGTCACATTCAATCTTGTGACTAGACATCATTATTACACTGTGGAAGCTTTAAGGACAAGCCCACGAGAACCATTAGTCCCCTAGGGGTGTGGCCCCTGGAAATATTAACTAAGAATATCTACAAGAATCCCAAGCCTTTGCATAAATTCTTCGTGCAATAATAGGCTTTCTTAAGATGATATGGTGTTTAATCTTAGTCATGACTAGCCATTCATGGTGTCTTTTCATAAAATAACCAATAATTTGACTGTCTTGATAATTATTGACATCTCCAACAATTTTACATTGAGAATGCCAGCATTCAGTTAAAAGTCCACAAGTGTCACATTCATATTGAAAGTCAATCTGGAAGAAAAGAGGATCCATAGTAGTCTTGTTGAGGTTGAAATCATTCCACCATTGTTGAAGCCATTCACCTTGTTGTTATCTTTGTGTGGTCCCTGTGGTCCCAGATTTCACTCTTGTGTAGTGAGTTTCATTTTTTCATCTACATTCATGATGTCCCACCATAACATTTTGTAGTATGAAAAGTTGTAAATGGTATCCGAGAAGATAATGCTTGGATTACCCTGTGGCCACATTTCTGGCATATCATACCATCTCGGCCATCTGGTCTGATTTATGGCAAGATATTTGTGGAAGATTATCCTCTGGTTGCTTCCTTATGTCCAGATCACAGTCATATCTCTAAAATTTTGGCTTAGGGATTCTTCATCAAAATGTGCAGCCATCATACTCCTCTGATACACCATGTCGTGTATCCATTTGCTACCTTTGGGGTAGACTTTCCTTTTAGGTACTAAGTGTTGAATATCTGAATGAGGTTGCAAATTTGCATCGAGCACTTTTGCATTTCTTAGATGCATGTTGGTTTCCATTTGGAACAATATTCTTCCAAGTTTTATGTTTCAGAAATACTTCTCAGAGTCTTTGTATGTTGGGAAGGGTCCCATTCTATTACTATCACCATGGCAGTGTCTTTCTGATTTAAATATTCTCTGCTTAGGAAGTCAGGTAGACAATTATTTTTGCCTTTGATTTGTTCGACTTCAGAGTCAGAATTTGAAAATAGAGCCTTCCACCTTGAAAACTTAGCTTCTCCTGCTTTCTTTATAGCTTTACTAAGGACTTTCCTTAGTGTAGAGGCATCTGTTGTTAAGAGAAACGTTTTTTGTATCAGGTGGATATCAAATTTATCAATACAGTCCCACGTTGCTTTGACCTCTTTTTCTATAGTAGAATAGTTTTTCTCAGGTGTTCTCCATGTCCCTAAGACAAACTGAACTATTTGTTATTTTCCTTCTTTCTTTTGCTTCAAAATTCCTCCCCACCCTTCATTGTTGGCATTTGTTTAGAGAATTTTGAAAGAATCTTCATCAACGATATGAAGAATAGGAAGAGCTTTTACCTTTATTTTAATTCTTCTGACAGCTTCAGTGTGGGCCAGAGACCAAGGTTCTAGATGTTTTTCCAGTCTTCTATTGAGTAACAATCTATCTTTGGTGCAATCTTTGTAAAAGCTGCTTACATAGTTTAAACATCCCAAGAATCTCTGTAGTTGAGTTTTGGCAGTGATAATATCTGGAAATTTATTGGCAAATTCCAGAGCATGTTTTTGTAGAGTGATTTTCCCATTTTTAGTTCTATGGCCAAGAAACTTGATACTTGTCTGAAATAACTTTTTCTTGGTAAGAACCAATCCATTGGTTTTGAAAAGTTGTACGAATTTTTGGATATGTTTAAAGTAATCATGGATGTTTTTAGAAAATATAAGTATATCATCAATGTATACTAGTAACCAATCAAAATATGGCTTGAAAATATTATCCATAACTTTTTGGAATTTGGAGAGGGCATGCTTTAGTCCGAAAGGAATGACATTCCATTCATAGTGTCCTACTGGGACACTGAAAGCAGTCTTAAACTTATCATCTTCATTAATTGCCACCTGCCAAAATCCCGATTTCATATCAAATTTTGAAAATACTTTAGCCCCTACTGTTCTTGCTAACAGATTTACTTTGTGAGGAATGGGGTAAGTATCATATGAGAGGATAGTATTTAGAGGTTTATAGTTTATGACCATAAAAACTATAAACTATTTTGAATGTTTATTAACATAAAAACCATAGCAGTTCCAAGGACTGCAAGATTCTCTAATAAATCTTCTTTCCTAGAGGTTTTTTATCTCTTTTTGATAGAGATCTCTATATTATTTGTTCATAGGGATTGCTCTGCTCTTGCAGGGTTTCCCTTCATACTTATCTTTGTAGGGAAATTTTAGACAGTGTTGTTTTCTATGCCAAAATGCATTTGGTTCTTCAGCACAACATTCTTTTTTTATCTGTGATCTCAGAGTTGAGATATTTTGTTTAATTATAGGAGTCTGAAGATAGAATCCTATCTTTATGGTGGTCTTTAGCTTCTTGAACTCTTCAATTTTATTTTTTTCCTTTTCGATCTACTGCATTGCTTGTACCATAGTAGACACTCTGGGAGTAGAGACAAAGGATAACATGATTGTATGTAATTTCCCATCTGAGCTTGGTACATATATAAAATAACCAGCCTTGCCATTTTTCAATCTAGCTGATCCATGTGGCTCCACAACTGCTAAAAATACATTCCCCAAAATACAGTCAACAGGAATGTTTGCAACAACAAATCTTAATTTGATGCAATGCTCTTTAAAGCAAATAGAATCCTGAGGGACTTCATATAGTGGATCTTTTTTTCCTAACCTAATCACTTGTTTAAAGGATTTCACCCAGTAATTTACAAGTACTATTTTTGAATTCAAAATATTGGCATATGTCCCGGAGTCAATAAGTGTTATTAGGGAAAGCATTTCACCATTTATACAGATATCTAGCATAACATGATGTTGCTGATACTGGATAGACATTACTCTCATGCCGGTGAATCCTATATTATCATCCCTTTTTCCTTCAAATATTTCAATATTTGGGTTAGTGTAGTATTCGTCATATGCATCCTCAATTTTCTTCCCTTTTTCTAACTCAGAGACATGTGCTTTTAGAGAGACAATCTCTTTTTTGAGATGATGAATCTCTTGGTTGACTTCTCCTAATGTGAGGGCTCTAGTCTTAGAGTTCTCTTGGATTCTTTGGAAATATCTTGTATTTCTTTCGAATGAGGCATCGATGAATAATTCCTTTGGTTCAGTTTTAGAACCTTCTCCTTTGGCTGAGAAACATGGTCTTCATCAGATGACATTTTTGATTCGGTGCTTGATTGACACTAATAGTTGTTTGAATTAGTGCAATCACATTCATTCACGTGCATGCTTAATTCTTCATGAGAGCATTCTGAAGAATAAATTTCAGAGGATTCAGATGTTGAATTGTTATATCTGTTCTTTAAATGATATGTTTGGACAATTATCAGATTTTTGATTCTTAGAACCACATTTATAACATAGGTTTGGCACCATGCCTTCTGTTTTTACTATCCTTTTCTTGTTTGTAGCTTCAAAGGATTTCTTTCCTCTGTTTCTCTTAGATTCTTCTGATAAAGGACAACGACTGGAGGTATGTCCAGTTTGGCCATAGAGCCAAGAAATCAATTTATTCCACAGATCTTTCTTATGTGTCTGCAAATGAATATCCTTGGGTTCATAGTAATGTGTTTTTGGCACATATCTATAGTATCCTTTCTTGGTCCCTTCTCTTTTCTTCTGTGGATATTTTCTGTATTCTTGTCTTTTTTCTTTCTTGGCCTTCTTTTTAGCTTTTCTTATTTTTACTATGGGGTCATCTATGGCAATACCATACTTGTTACAGATGGATTTGCTATTTGGTAATCTTTACATCTTCTGTAGGGATTTATTAACTTTCATATTAGTGCATAAACTTACTAGAAATTTTGTTATGATGTTTTGTATTTCTCCCCAACAAAAGGATTCAAAAGGCAACTAAAAAGCATCTTGTTGTCTTAGATTTTCTACAAATTTTGAAGGCAACCAAATATTTGCATCTAGGGTGCATAAGGGTAGGGATCAATCCCTTAGTCCATAGAGGACTTAATAATTTTGTTCTTTTCATAGTCAAAGATCTGACACATAACAAGTATTCATATTCATTGATAGGAGGAATGGTTGCTCCATTATCAAATGGACCAGTATACTTTAATTGCTATCCCAACTTTTCTATATATACATTTGATGAGCACATCAAGGATAATTTACAACTATAGATTGAAACAAGAGGGTTTGATATGAAGAAAAAGTGAAATAATATTGCCATTCAAACTTGTGGTTGTTTTAGACACACAAATACGCTCTATCATGTAGCTCTCCATGCTCCCAAAAAAGAATCCAAATGTAGTGTGGTTGTTCTAACATATACCCAGAATCAAAATATAGAACATCAGATTATTAAATGGGAGGACCTAAGTTTCCCAGAACATTGGGTTGTTGATAACCCAAAACCTCCAACATTGCAAAAGATTACTTTTACTGATATACAAGAAGGACCATCATCTGCTATAGTATCCTTTCCTAGAAGATCTACAATAGATCGCAGAAGAATCGATTTAGCTTCAAAAGCATCATCCATGTATATTGATCCACAAGTAGTAGATACTGCCAGTTCTTTTACACCATCTGTAAATTTCCCTCATATAGATCTATTTGAGTATTCCTAGATTGTAAATTTTTCATCCTTGCAAGTCATTTTCCTAAGCTGTAATCAAAAGATAAATCTCAGTAGCCTTGCTGATTCTGTCATACTTTAGAACCACCATCCAAGGATAGGAGTATCTCCTCCTACAATTTCTATCACTTCGTGTCCAAATTCTAAATGTTCTGAAATACCTTTCCCTCATGATATTGATCATGTATTAATGATTCATGAGCTTCCATCTTTGGAAAATGAATACCCCCCCTCAAAGACATGTTTAACAAAATGCATCCTACTGGTACGCCTCGCTATGGTCTAGGATATCTCGAACAACTTGATGAAAAAATCCCTCAATCCAGATTTGACAACTTTATGCCTTACGATTGTAAAAGGCCGTCAAAACCAAAAATGCACAAGTTCTTTTCTATTATGGAAGGATGTAGGAAACATACAATTGATAATCAAGGGATGAAAAATATGCTCAATTGGGATTTATACACTCATATTTAGGCTGAAAGTTTTGACCTTACCACTCCATACCCAGAAAAATCAGATTATCCCATGAATGGAACACATACATGCAAAAGAACAATATTTGGTTGTCTTCTTATAAATGGAAGAGGAAGAAAGAAAATATAGATGTACAAATGGCAGATGCTGAACCATCCTTAGTAAAACATTCTTGGACTGCCATATATGGCTGTAAAAATGAAACTCCTACCACCTTCTCTCCTTACAAATGCATTGTATTAGGAGAAGCATAGAACAGTGCTAAAGCCATTCCACTGGTCATGAAAGATGAAAGTGCCCTTGGCAATGATGGTAGAATACAGAAAGCCAGTGAACGGATAAACTGGACAAATACAACAATTAAAGGGCTAGAAATGAATTGTGAAAAGTCTATTCAAGTTAAAAAAGGTTTTGACAGTATACAAGTCTCTGTAAATAGTATTAACAGAACTATGAATGATGTGAACTATTCCACTACTGTATTGAAAGGTTTTGTTAAAGAATCCTTAACAAGGATAGAAGATGTTGAGAGGAAAGTAGATATGGGAAAACAATCTACTCAGGAATCTATTGAAGAACTATTTGAAAAATTTGATAAAATTCATATAGCCCCCAAAGACAAACTGATTCCTGTTTTTTCTCTATTCAAGAGATCTGTAAATATTTAGCATCCCGTTAAGCATGTTGATAGATTTCCTTCTCTCTTCCCTAAAGAAATGGCTGAAGAAAAATCTGAGCCAGTGACTATCTCCTCACTGTTTAAGGAAGTAGAGCAAACTGAAAGCTCGAAACCACATCTATTCCCTATTTATGAGCCTCTCCAAAGTCAATATACCAGGTATCCAACACCTGATCCCAATGGAAAAAGGAAACTTTCATAAACACATAACTTCCATCCTGAATCACATAGAGAATGGAATATCTAGATTTCACAAATGATGGATCTTATTTTTACAGAATACAATCTCATGTGCCTAAGGGGAAAAAATGAAATAGAAGCTCGTAAATATATTGTTCAATGCTTTACTAGAACTTTGTTAAGATGGTGGGAAATAGAGTCATCACCAGTGCCAAAAATGGAAAATGAAATCTTGAAAGATGAAGCAGGAGATATCATTCATAATGCTGATGGAGATCCACAAAGCAATATGATTGGGGAACTAACTTCAATCATTTTAGAACATTGATGTGGAAGAGAACTTGAACTTGCCAATAAGCATGAGATAATTCTCATGAATATTAAATGTAATAAAATGTCTCATTATGAATATTTTCATAGAGACTGGATTCACAGAATATATGAGGCTAAATATAGCAAAAATCTCTTGTGGAAACAAATCTACTTAGTAGCATTGCCTTCAAAATTTGTATATTATCTAACAAGATGATTTTTAGTTTCCCTTTCAATCCTTTACTTGGGGAGAAATAGACAACATCATAACAAAAGTTCTGGTAAGTTTATGCACTAGTATGAAAGTTAATAAATCTCTGTAAAAGATGTCAAGATTACCAGACAACAAATCCATCTGTAACAAGTATGGTCTTGCTATAGATGACCCCATAGTAAAAACAAGAAAAGATAAAAATAAGGCCAAGAAGGAAAAAAGACAACAATATAGAAAATATCCACACAGGAAAAGAAAAGGAACCAAGAAAGGATACTATAGATATGTGCCAAAAACACATTACTATGAACCTAAGGATATTCATCTGCAAACACATAAGAAAGATCAATGGAATAAATTGATTTGTTGGCTCTGTGGCCAAACTGGACATACCTCCAGTCACTGTCCTTTATCAGAAGAATCTAAGAGAATCAAAGGAAACAAATCCTTTGAAGCTGCAAAGAAGAAAAGGACAGTAAAAGTAGAAGGCATGGTGCCAACCCTATGTTATAAATGTGGTTCTAAGAATCAAAAATCTGATAATTGTCCAAACATATCTTTTAGAGAACAGATACAACAACGAAAACTTTGTTGAACATCTGAATCCTCTACAAGTTCTTCTTCAGAATGCTCTGATGAAGAATTAAACATGCACATGAATGAATGTGACTGCACTGATTCAGACAACTGTCAGTGTGAATCAAGCACTGAATCAGAAATATCATCTGATGAAGACCATGTTTCTCAGCCAAAGGAGAAGGTTCTCATGGCACAAACCATGGACGATGCAAAAAAAAATCTACTTTCCCATATCAGAACATTGGGAGAAGGAGAAATGAAAGAAAAGTTACTAGAAACGTTTCTAAGCACAATGCACAAAAATCAAGGGAACAATAGCAAGGCTGCCTCGAAAACTGAACGAAAGGCATTATTCATCAACGCCTCATTTGAAAGAAATACAATATCTTTCCAAAGAAGCCAACAGAACTCTGAGACCAGAGCCCTCACATTAGGAGAAGTTAGCCAAGAGATTCATCATCTCAAAAATGACATTGTCTCTCTAAAAGCACAGGTCTTTGAGTTAGAAAAAGGGAAGAAAACCGAGGATGCATATGATGAATACTATACTAACCCAAATATCGAAATATTTGAAGGAAAAAAGGATGATACTATAGGATTCACCAACATGAGAGTAATGTCTATCCAGTATCATCAACATCATGTTATGCTAGATATATGTATAAATGGTGAATGTTTTCCCTAAGAACACCTATTAACTCTAGGGCAGATCTCAATATTCTAAATTCAAAAATAGTACCTGCAAAGTACTAGGTGAAATCCTTTAGACAAGTGATTGGGTTAGGAAACAAAGATCTACTATATGAAGTCCCTCAGGCCTCTATTTGCTTTAAAGAGCATTGTATCAAATTAAAATTTGTTGTTGTAGACATTCCTATTGACTGTATTTTGGGGAATGTATTTTTAGTAGTTGTGGAGCCAAATGGATCAGCGACATTGAAAAATGACGAGCATGGTTATTTTATATCTATACCAAAATCAGATGGAAAATTACAAATAACCAAGTTACCCTTTGTCTCTACTCTGAAAGTGTCTACTATGGTACAAGCAATGTAGCAGATCAAAAAGGAAAAAGATAAAATTGAAGAGCTCGAGGAGCTAAAGACCACGATAAACATAGGAGACTATCTTCAGACTCCTATAATTAAACAAAGGATCTCAACTTTGAGATCACAGATAGAAAAAGAATGATGTGCTAAAGAACCAAATGCTTTTTGGCATAGAAAACAACACTGTGTAAAATTGCCCTACAAAGGTAAGTATGAAGAGAAACCCTACAAGAGAAGAGCAATACCTATGAACAAAGAATATCGAGATCTCTGTCAAAAAGAGATACAAAGGACATTTATCAAATTTTGCGACTTGTCAAGCAAGAAGCTATTTGAAGGCTTCCTGGCCTTTCACAGACTCTGTCTTAGAACTTGAATTCATCCAAGAACATACAGACTTCAAAAACCTAAGAATCTGGCCACTTTAGGTTCTCACCAGAGCTCTCACTCTAATGCGCAGGTTTCTCAGATCTGACTCTAAAGAGATGGAAACAAGAACTTCCTCCTCAGACTCAAAAACTCAAAAACATAACCAAAATCATACACACACTTTGAATGCCCAGAATGAGCCTTACTCCTTCCTTATATATGAAAATGAGGGGACAAATATCTGACAGTCAGGCAGATAGAATCAGTACTATCTTTTGTCAGTCGAAGAGATGTGGCTCAAAGCTCACCAAAAGTCAGAGAAGTGCTCTGAGTGTCCTGACTGAAGAATCTTCCTACTAAGTTACGTTTTCGAAGATTTGAACAAATCCCACAGAAAACATTGTACTGTAAATAACTTTTACATAGTGGATACTTTTAAAGAGAAAATCCCACGAAAAAACAGGTCACATTCAGTCTTATGACTAGACATCATTATTACACTGTGGAAGCTTTAAGGACAAGCCCACAAGAACCATTAGTCCCCCAGGGGAGTGGCCCCTGGAAATCTTAACTAAGAATATCTACAAGAATCCAAAGCCTTTGTATAAATTCTTCATACAATCATAGGATTTCGTAGGATGATTTGGTGTTTAATCTTAGTCATGACTAGCCATTCATGGTGCCTTTTCATAAAATAACCAAAAATTTGACTATCTTGATAATTATTGACATCTCCAATAGATTTACATGGAGAATGCCAACATTCAGTTAAAAATCCACAAGTGTCATATTCATATTGAAAGTCACGCTGGAATAAAAGAGGATCCATAGCAGTCTTGTTGAGGCTAAAATCATTCCACCATTGTTGAAGCCATTTACCTTGACGTTGTCTTTGTGTGGTCCTCATGGCCCCAAATTTCACTCGTGTAGTGAGTTTCATTTTTTCCATCTACATTCATGATGTCCCACCACAAAGTTTTGTAGTCTGGAAATTTGTAAATGGTATATGGGAAGATAATTCTTGGATTACCTTGTGGCCACATTTTTGGCATGTCCTACCATCCCGTCCATTTGGTCTGATTTATGGCAAGATATTTGTGGAAGATTCTCCTCTAGTTTCTTCCTTCTACCCAGATCACAGTGATATCTCTAAAATTTTGGCTTAGGAATTCTTCAGCCAAATGCGCAACCATCATACTCCTCTGATAAACCATGTTGTGTATTCATTTGCTACCTTTGGGGTAGACTTTCCTTTCAGGTACTAAGTGTTGAATATCTGAATGAGGTTGCAAATTTGAATCGAGCACTTTTGTGTTTTTTAGCTGCCTTGTTAGTTTCCATTTAGAACAATATTCTTCCCAATTCTGTGTTTTAGAAATACTTCTTAGAGTCTCTGTATGTTGGGAAGGGTCCCATTCTATTACTATCACCATGGAAGTGTCTTTTTGATTTAAATATTCCGTGCTTAAGAAGTGAGGCAGACAATTATTTTCACCTTTGATGTGTTCGACTTCAAAGTTGAAATTTGCAAATAGAGCCTACCACCTTATGAACTTAGCTTCTCCTACTTTCTTTATAGCTTTACTAAGGACTTTCTTTAGTGCAGAGGAATCTGTTCTTAAGAGAAATTTTTTGTGTATCAGGTGCATATCAAATTTATCAATGCAGTTCCAAGCTGCTTTGACCTCTTCTTCTATAGTAGAATAGCTTTTCTCAAGTGGGCTCCAAGTCTTTGAGACAAACTAAACTATTCGTTCCTTTCATTCTTTCTTTTGCTTCAAAATTCCTCCCCACCCTTCATTGCTGGCATCTGTTTCAACAATTTTGAAAGAATCTTCATCAACGATATGAAGAATAGGAAGAGTTTTTACCTTCATGTTAATTCTTCTAACAACTTCAGTGTTGGCCTGAGACCATGGTTCTGGATGTTTTTGCAGTCTTCTATTGAGTAATAATCTATCTTTGGTGCAATCTTTGTAAAAGCTGCTTACATAGTTTAAACATCCCAAGAATCTCTGTAAATGAGTTTTGTCAGTGATGATATCTGGAAGTTTATTAGCAAATTACAGAGCATGTTTTTGCAGAGTGATCTGCCCATTTTTAATTGTATGGCCAAGAAACTTGATACTTGTATGAAATAATTCAATCCTTTTCTTGCTAAGAACCAATCCATTGGTTTTGACAAGTTTTCTAGATATGCTTAAACTGGTCATGGACGATTTTAGAAAATATAAGTATATCATCAGTGTATACTAGTAACCAATCAAAATATGGCTTGAAATTATTATCCATAACCTTCTGGAATTTGAAGGGGGCATGCTTTAGTCCAAAAGGCATGGCGTTCCACTCATAGTGTCCTACTGGGACACTGAAAGCACTCTTAAACTTATCATCTTCATTAATTGCCACCTGCCAAAATCCTGATTTCATATAAAAATTTAGAAAATACTTTAGCCTCTTCTATTCATTCTAAAATATTTCCTTTGTGAGGAATGGGGTAAGTATCATCTAAGAGGACAATATTCAGAGGTTTATAGTTTATGACCAGTATTGGGATACCTCTTAATTGTTATGAATGTTTATTAACATAAAAACTATAGTAGTTCCAAGGACTGCTAGATTCTCTAATAAATGTTCTTTCCAAGAGGCTTTGTATCTCTTTTTGACAGAGATCTCTATATTATTTGTTCATAGGGATTGCTCTGCTCTTGTAGGATTTCCATTCATACTTATCTTTGTAGGAAAATTTTACACAGTGTTGTTTTCTATGCCAAAATGCATTTGGTTCTTCAGTACAACATTCTTTTTCTATCCGTGATCTCAGAGTTGAGATTCTTTGTTTAATTATAGGAATCTGAAGATAGTCTACTATCTTTATGTTGATATTTATCTCCTTGAGCTCTTCAAGTTTATTTCTTTCCTTTTCGATCTGCTGCATTGCTTGTACCATAGTAGACACTCTAGGAGTAGAGATAAAGGGTAACTTGATTGTTTGTAATTTTCCATCTAAGCTTGGTACAGATATAAAATAACCAACCTTGCCATTTTTCAATCTGGCTGATCCATGTGGATCCATAGCTACTAAAAATACATTCCCCAAAATACAGTTAACAGGAACGCCTGCAACAACAAATTTTAATTTCATGCAATTCTCTTTAAAGCAAATAGAGGTCTCAGGGACTTCATACAGTAGATCTTTGTTTCCTAACCAAATCACTTGTATAAATGATTTCACCCAGTACTTTGCAGGTACTATTTTTGAATTCAAAATATTGACATCTGCCCCGGAGTCAATAAGTGTTATTAGGGAAAACATTTCACCATTTATACAAATATCTAGCATAACATGATGCTGCTGATACTGGATAGACATTACTCTTATGTCGGTGAATCCTATATTATCATCCTTTTTTCCTTCAAATATTTCAATATTTGGGTTAATGTAGAATTCATCATATGCATCCTCAATTTTCTTCCCTCTTTCTAACTCAGAGACCTGTGCTTTTAGAGAGACAATGTCATTTTTGAGATGATGAATCTCTTGGCTTACTTCTCCTAATGTGAGGGCTCTGGCCTTAAAGTTCTGTTGGCCTCTTTGGAAATATCTTGTTTTTTTTTCAAATGAGGCATCAATGAATAATGCCTTTGGTTCAGTTTTAGAGGCAGTCTTGCTACTGCTCCCCTGATTTTTGTGCATTGTTCTTAGAAAAGTTTCTAGTAACTTTCCCTTCATTTCTCCTTTTCCCAATGTTCTGATCTAGGCAAGTAGCTTTGTTTCTGCATCATCCATGGTTTGTGCCATGAGAACATTCTCCTTTGGCTGAGAAACATGGTTCTCATCATATGAGATTTTTGATTCAGTGCTTGATTCACACTGACAGTTCTCTGAATCAGTGTAGTCACATTCATTCATGTGCATGTTTAATTCTTCATCAGAGCATTTTGAAGAAGAACTTTCAAAGGATTCAGATGTTGAACAGAGTTTTCATTGTTGTGTCTATTCTCTAAATGATATGTTTGGAAAATTATAAGATTTTTGATTCTTAGAACCACATTTATAACATAGGGTTGGCACCACGCCTTCTGTTTTTATTGTCCTTTTCTTGTTTGCAGCTTCGAAGGATTTCTTTCCTCTGTTTCTCTTAGATTCTTCTGATAAAGGACAGTGACTGGAGGTATGTCCAGTTTGGCCACAGAGCCAACAAATCAATTTATTCCACTGATCTTTCTTATGTTTCTACAGATGAATATCCTTGGGTTCATAGTAATGTGTTTTTGGCACATATCTATAGTATCTTTTCCTGGTCGCTTTTCTTTTCTTCTGTGGATAATTTCTATATTCTTGTATTTTTTCTTTCTTGGCCTTCTTTTTACCTTTTCTTCTTTTTACTATGGGGTCATATATAGGAAGACCATACTTGTTATAGATGGATTTGTTATCTGGTAATCTTGACATCTTCTGCAGAGATTTATTAACTTTCATACTAGTGCATAAACTTACCAGAACTTTTGTTATGATGTCGTATATTTCTCCCCAAGTAAAGGATTCAAAAGGAAACTAAAAAGCGTATTGTTGTCTTAGATAATCTACAAATTTTCAAGACAATGCTGCTAAGTGGATTTGTTTCCATAGGAGATTTTTTCTATCTTTAACCTCATATATTCTTTGAATCCAGTCATTATTAAACACTTCATAATGAGACATTTTATTACATTTAATTTTCATGAGAATTATCTTGTGCTTATTGGCAAGTTCAAGTTCTCCCCCACACCAATGTTCTAAAATGAATGAATTTAGTGCCCCAAACATATTCCTTTGTGGATCTCCATCAGCATTATGAATGATATCTCTCGCTTCATCTTTCAAGATTTCATTTTCCATTTTTGCCACTATTGCTGGTGATGACTTTGTTTCCCACCATCTCAAAAAAGTTCCAGTAAAGCACTGAACAATAGATTTACAAGCTTATATTTCATGTTTTCCCCTTAGGAACATGGGCTTGTATTTTGTAAACATAAGATCTATCATTTGCCGAATTTGAGCAACACTCAGATTGTTAATATCCCATTATCTGTGTGATTCAGGATGGAAGTTATGTGTTTCTGGAAGTTTTCGTTTTCCACTAAGATCAGGTGTTTGATACCTGGTATATTGACTTTGGAGAGGCTCATAGATAGGGAAAAAAATGTGGTTCTAAGCTTTCAGGTTGCTCTACTTCAATAAAAAGTGAGGAGATAGTCATTGGCTCAGATTTTCCTTCAGCCATTTCTTTAGGGAAGAGAGAAGGAAATCTATCAACAGGCTTAATAGGATGCTGAATATTTACAGATCTCTTGAATAGAGAAATAAAAGGAATCGGTTTGTCTTTGGGGGCTATATGAATTTTATCAAATTTTTCAGACAGTTCTTCAATAGATTCTTGAGTAGATTGTTTTCCCATATCTACTTTCCATTCAACATCTTCTATCCTTGTTAAGGATTCTTTAAAAAAACCTTTCAATATAGTAGTGGAATAGTTCACATCATTCAGAGTTCTATTAATACTATTTACAAAGACTTGTATACTGTCAAAATCTTTTTTAACTTCAATAGACTTTGCACAATTCATTTCTAGCCCTTTAACTGCTGTATTTATCCAGTTTATCTGTTCACTGGCTTTCTGTATCCTACCATCAATGCCAAGGGCACTGTCATCTTTTATGACCAGTGGAATGGCTTTAGCACTGTTCTGTGATTCTCCTAATATAATGCCTTTGTAAGGAGGGAAGGTGGTGGGAGTTTCAATTTTACTGCCATCTATGGAAGTCCAAGAATGTTTTACTGAGGATGATTCAACATCTGCCATTTGTACATCTGTATTTTCTTGCTTCCACTTCCATTCATAAAAATACAACTAGACATTATTCTTCTGCATGTATGTTTTTCATTCATGGGATAATCTGATTTTTTTTTCTGGGTATGGAGTGGTAAGGTCAAAACTTTCAGCCTCAGGATGCGTGTATAAATCCCAATTAAGCATATTTTTCATGCATTGATGATCAATTGTATGATTCCTGCATCCTTCCATAACCGAAAAGAACTTGTGAATTTCTAGTTTTGACAGATTTTTACAATCAGAAGGCACAAATTTGTCAAATCTGGATTGAGGGATTATTTCATCAAGTTGTTCTAGATATCCTAGACGATAGCAAGGCATACCAGTAGGACGCATTTTGCTAAACATGTCTTTGAGGCGGGGGTATCCATTTTCCAAAGATGGAAGCTCATGAATCATTAATACATGATCAATATCATGAGGGAAAGGTATTTCAGAACACTTAGGATTTGGACACGGAGTGACAAAAGTTATAGGAGGAGATACTCCTGTCCTTGGATGGTGGTTCTGATGTATGATAGAATCAGCAAGGCTACTGAGATTTATCTTTTGATTATAGCTTGGGAAAGTGACTTGCAGGGATGAAAAATTTATAATCTAGGGATATTCAAATGGATCTATATGAGGGAAATTTACAGATGGTGTAAAAGAACTGGTAGTATCTACTACTTGTGGATCAATATACATGGATGATGCTTTACAAGCTAAATCGATTCTTTTGCGATCTATTGTAGATCTTCTGGGAAAGGATACTACAGCAAATGATGGTCCTTCTTGTATATCAGCAGATGTAATCTTTTGCAATGTTGGAGGTTTTGGATTATCAACAACCCAATGTTCTAGGAAACTTAGGTCCTCCCATTTAATAATCTAATGTTCTATCTTTTGATTCTGGGTATCTATTAGAACAACCACACTAGATTTGGATTCTTTGCTGGGAGCATGGAGAACTGCAGGATAGAGCGTATTTGTATGTCTAAAACAACCATGAGTTTGAATGGAAATATTATTTCTCTTTTTCTTCATATCAAAACCTGTTGTTTGAATCTACAGTTGTAAAATATCCTTGATGTGCTCATGAAATGTATATATAGAAAAGTTGGGAGAGCAATCAAAGTAGACTAGTCCATTTGATAATGGAGCAACCACAATGAATTTGAATACTTGTTATGTGTCAGATCTCTGACTGTGAAAAGAACAAAAGTATTCATTCCTCTATGGACTAAGGGATTGATCCCTACCCTTATGCACCCTAGATGCAAATATTTGGTTCCCAGTCTTTTGGCTTCAACCTGAAGTTTCTTAGTGTCAAGAAGAGGAAGTGTTTGTAAAGAATCTAAGTTCACTTGCTGCAGGGGCTTCAGACGCAAAGCTTGCTCTCGTTGAGTTGGGCTTCAAACGTGAAGCTTTCTCTTGTTGAGTCTCTTCTCTGTGATCAATACTGTTGTGGGGAAAAATGCCTATGCAGGACGATCCTATCCACCTAAGGTGTGACAGTGCCTTAGCAACAAACAGAGACAGCTATTCTAGTATTCTTCCTTTATGAATTAAGAATTAAGAGAGATGGATGGACTAACCGGTGTCTTCCGTTTGTCCCTCGATCTGGTTTCTCTTCTCTTGGAGAGTTCCCAGCTACTTGCCTTCTCGCTCGCCCAACTTCAAGAGGTTTCTGCAAGATCACAAGAAGAGAACACTACACAAGACATGGATTCATATTCATAACTAGTTCAGGATTAGAAATAAACTAAACATACTAATGCAATCATACATCAAGATACACCAGTATATAGTAGAAACCAAGATAGCTTTATTGATGAATAACAAGGTTCAGGAAGAGATACAACCCAGAGGGCTCCAATCCAGCATCTCCTTCCCAGCAAATGGAATTCCTATCTTCACCCCCTTCAAAGCATTAAGCGCCCAATGATTCCAATCTAAAACCAACAACAATTCTTTGCAATAACAAAATTCCAGCCTCTAGATCTCATGGAGGAGAGATCCATATATAGATGTTTGGAGAGAGGATGAGTCAGCTTGGGATCTGACTAGTGTCCTCTCCCTCTGTCAGTTCTTGATTCCACTTGGAGGTTCTTGCTTCCACTTGGAGATTTGGAACCTCTTACTCATCACCAGTCGAATTCCTTGAGGCAAGTGTCATTGAGGAAGATTTTGGAAGCTTCCTGGGATTTGACACCTCGTGGAATGAACTTGCCACATGTCAACTCTCGCTCAGCGCAGGTAGCCAGTGTTGCCTTTGACATTCAGCGTAGGTCGCCAGTGTTGGCTTTGACATTCAGCGCAAACAGCTAGTGGAGCCACTGAATTGATCCTGAATTGACTTGTTTTTGAGCAGTTTCTGGTGGAGAACTTCTGTGAATTGCTGTGGTTTGTTAGCCTTGTTCCTCTAGGGGTAGGAACAACATGTTTAGGGCTTTGGATCCCTTAGATTATGGACATTTCATGCTCAATGCTGTAAGGCACAAAAATGTCTATAACAGTTGCCCCCTAAAGTATGAGGCCGTTTATCGGGTGAAATGCTTTATCAGGGGGATCCGAAGTTCATCCAATGCTGGGAGGAGACCTGTAAGAAGATACAATACAATACATTATTTTTCATACTGCTTTCATGATCTAGCTGAGGCGGGCATTCCCATGCTCAGCTTTATAAATTCATTTTTCTGTACATAGAGCAGATAATTGTCTGATGGTAGACTGATAATTTTGATGAAATTATCATCCTTTGGATAGGATGATTATCTGCTGCAATGATGTAAATGTCAATGTCTTTATCTTTCCTGAATATATATCGCAGCCTGGATGGATGAAACTAGATCCGGGGTCTTCAAACTCGTTCGATCTTCACTCTAAGTACAAGTCGATCCATGTGAGAAATGTTCTGAAGTCGAACATGGAAAGGCATCGCTTGATTACTGGTCAATGAGGTAAACCGTTAACAAGCGCGAGAGGAATCACCGATAATGATAATGACCCTCAAGGTACTGCAGTACAATTCACATGGTGTGAATAAAGGACTTGGCGTCGAACACCACGCAAAATATTTCGGTCGAAGGTCATTGATGTATACCTGTCACCGGAAGTGAGAAACTTTCCATTGAGGCATGCAAGCTTCAAAGTACTGAAGGGGTTGTTCCTAGATCAACTTCTCGGATAATGAGCTGATGTTGACAAAAAGCGATCCGTCAAAGGAGGGCCTTAATGAATCCCACATCATTGACACGGAACAAAGCTAATGATTTTAATGGAGGTGAAAACGATCTGTGACATATGATTTAGGGTGGCGGTCATGAAAGGATGAAGGATAATGTACGGCAGTGGATGGGACACGGTTGGCTTTTCTGAACGACTTCTCTTGAACATATGGCGACACTGATGCGATGGATCGGTAGCATTACCCCAAATATGGATGGTATGGCGAGACCATGGATGTGACCGGTGAATGAAACAACCCAACCCGATTGTGGTACGGAGGAAAAGTGTCATATTCAAGAGCGACTTGCTACCATCAAAGTTTTCTTGAGTTTCTCCCAATTTTTCCCCAGTCATTGCTGACCAGTACCTCTTTATTTTTGTCAAGCTTGAGGAGGATAACATATGCTTGTTCTATAACCTGCCCTTCGGGCAAGCCCATCGCTATGTTTTAACGAGCCTAGCGATAGTGAAACTCGTTCTCGTCTAAAGACAAGTTTGTCGCTATTTAATGATTTTAACGAGTCTAACAACAAAGATAACTCGGTCCTTTTCATTTTTAGAGAGTCTGAAAAGGTACATAAAGTTAACTCCAAAAGTCCTTTTTCGTCATCTAATCCCTTAGGTCCGAAAAAGTATAAAACAATACAGAAGGGATGAGTTTTCGATAGTTTTAAGAAGCCGAATAAAACAAGCGCTCGATCTTTTTGTGCAATAATCGCTCAGGTCCAAAAAGATTAAAATCTAGAGGAGGGATAGCTCTTCCTGTCCCTTTAACGAGATGGAAGGCCAAGGACTCAGCAATCTTTTCATATTTTACGAGTCAGTTGAAAAGAGCTTAAAGAAGACTCATCTTTTGAGGAACGAGTGATAAACAGGGTTAGCAGCTGATTCCAGGTACAGGTTGGAATTTTCCAATCACGGCAGTGTCACAAGGATGGCTAGGTGAAATCACTCTTCACAGCTGTTCCTCAAAATGGGTAAACAAACATATGGGGGTGAACGATCGGCCAATGGAAAAGTGGAGGTGATCGATCGGCCAATGGAAAAGTGGAGGTGATGGTGCAAACACGACCAAGGCTTTAATGGCTGATGATATTACATTCACAGTGGTTATTTACCGGGAAGTGGTTCATTTTTTATTTTAAAATGAGCTTAAACACTGGTGGAAACACTTGCTCATTGCTTATGTTTATTTTTTAACGAGCATGAAGTCCGCGTTAAAACTGCTCGGATCTTGCATTTATTTTTTAACGAGCATGAACTGTGTGCTAAAACTGCTCGATATACCAGTCATATGATAAGAGTGTCTCATTGAGATTCTATTTTTTATGGAGCTTCATCTCACGAAGCTTTGCCCTAGATCCTTTCGTTACGCAAGTTCAGAAACGACTAATCCTACGAGTTTAAAGGGTTAGACCTACAGGTTTAAAGGGAGGACCTAAAAATTTAAAAAATAAATAGTCGCCCCTTGCTTGCACTCCAAAAGGTTTGCATGCCCCCAGGCATAAAGTACGATTTCAAGGTTACCTCTACTTCATTTCCGTCAAAACATTCGTTTCACCGAGAGAGGCCTACCTCTTTCAGGTTACCCAAAGATTGTCTCGTTAATCTTTCAAACAAAACACTTCCTCGGCAATGTCTACCAAAGTAGACAAAGGTGAGCGACGTAGCCTGCCAACTCACATAACTTTGACAAAAGAATCTTATTCTAGAATAACCCTCTTCCTAGACAGACGGGGTACAGACTAGTCATATTCTCCCGCGGAAACCTACTCTATACCCAAAGTTTTCCTGCCGAAGCAGACCAGGACGCATGCCCCCGGGTTCCAGTCATATCCTCCCGGATTACTCGCGCTCATCAGGAGGACGGACCGTGGGTTGAGACACTTCTTGCGTGAAGAGACCATTTAGGGATGGTATATGACTATTTGCGATGCGTGATCCGGGAAATGAAAGTTGGTCCACGAGCTTGACCACTCTTCCTTCGTGCGGAAAACACATTACTCTAACGAGTGAGGAGACGAGGGATCCCGTGCAATATATATAGTCTCGTCCAAGGAGTAGGTTATAATCCAAGGGTCCTTGAACGACCATCACGTTCATTTGAACGGTCTTCCCTTTCAATGTTATGGGCACATTGGGGAGGATCCCTAAAGGTCGACTGGTTCCTTTATCAAAGCCTGATAGATTTCTCATTTCAGGCAAAAGTGCTGGCGAACCAAGCACTTTCCAAGCAATAGAGGAAAGGATACTCACAGATGCCCCCTCATCAATGATAGTGCCAGCCATTACCATTCTGTATATTTTAATGATAATTCTGAATGGTATGCCTGCTGGCAACTGGGGTCTGCCTAGTTGGTTCCAGTCGAACGAGACAACTAGGTTGATTGGTGGTGGGACCGAATAGACGGCCGGGTATGACTCTGACGAAGTTCCTTCCTGCGATAAAGGAATGGGCAAATTGCCCCCTTGTTCGTCGGAGTCTGTGTTGATGAAGAGAATTTGGACGATGTTGTCTTTATTCTCCTCTGTGATGGTATCATTCGAAGATAGAGACTCTGAAGGCAAAACCGGGTCAACTTCCGCCTCAACCTTTTGACTTTCGTCAGGCATGGATCCAGACGGTTCATCTTCAATGATAGGTGCTTCGGCTGACCACCTGGGCGGGCCAGCCGGGTTCTCAACTAGTGAAGGACTTGGCAGGAGTTTTTGATATCCAGGAGGAAGTTGCGCTCGTAAAATCGGGCGATCTTCCAAAACTCTTTTAGCCTCGTCTAAGAAGGGACAACGGTGGATGGCATGGTCGCCTTCACACAGTTTGCAGGGAAATCTAGCTTTCCCTCTCTGTCCTGTGGCTTCACTTTCACTAGTTGACGGTGAGCAGTCAACATGGCTATCAGAGGTTGACGCTACCGAATTGTGCAAGCGGGGAGACCAGTCCCTTAGTATCCGAGGGATGCAGGGACAATCTCTATGGAAGTGGTCTCCCTTGCATATGACACATGGCCATTTAGGCCTAGTAAGTGCTGTGTGTGGATTCTTGTCAGACGACAGTTGTTTGCCCCCAGTCGCTTTTGGCTCCTTCTTCTTCTTCTCTTTCTTCTTCTTCTCCTTCTTCTCCTTAGGAACTTGGTTCTTTGTTTCTTTGCCTTTATCTGCTGATATGACATTTACTTCCGAAGCAAGAATTTCTTCTTTTGCATTTTGATCTGAAGTCTTACGGGCTTTCTTAGACGAAGCCTTTGTCGATTTCGTGTTTGTCGTGCCAATCACACCATCGCCGACATGAGAGTCACTGTTTGATTTAGGAGGAGGAGGAATTGAAAATTCCGGTCTAGGGGCGTCAGGTATTTTGTCGTAGAGCATGCCAAACTGAGTATAGACTAAGTCTAGATAGTGTACATGAGCAATAACTTGCTCCTCCGTTACGACCCCCCCCTTGGCCACATCTTCTGTTATAGCAGGAAGTAACGACTTTATAAACCATTCAGCTAATAGCTTATCGGGAACGTACGTTTTCACCATCCTACGACGACGACGCCACTCATGTATATGATCGGATATATGAGTGGCCGTTGTTTGCTTGAAGTTGGTTAAGATTTCTGTTCCCGTTTCATACCTTATCGGTAATTGAAAATGGGTTAAGAAAGTCGTGGCTAGGGAGCTGAAATTGTCGAACGAGGCTCTAGGTAATTCGATATACCATTTTTCTGCTAGACCCGTTAACGTCCTCTGGAAAAGGCGAAGCCTTATCGAATCATCGTTTAGGGTGTTTGATGAACACCACAGATGAAAGGTCATCACGTGATTCGATGGATATTCACCTGGATTTCCATTAAATTTAGGAATGTCCGAAGGAAGCTTGTGAGGAATTGATGGCCACCAAGGGGTGTAAGCAATTGGATCGTTTGTTAACCGGTGTAAATTGGGTAACTCTAAAGTTGCCACGAATGGTAACTGTTGATTCAGGTTAGGTGAAGCATACCCAGGGTACGATGGAATCGCCTGAGCAGTGGGCCTTTGCATACCAGCATAATGTAATTGATGTTGGTATGACTGATATGGTTGGTGGACTTGACCACTGTAAAGTGGTTGGTTTTGACCGTTTTGAATATACGGTTGTCCACTGTTCGCAAAGATCTGCTACTCAGAACCTTGGTACACTTGCTGGAATTATGGTTGTTGGTATTGCACCAGCCATGGTTGTGTAGCCATGTTTTGTTGTGCTATACTAACCGTTGGACCAAGGTGTGGGGTAATTGTACCCGTTTGGACCTGTGTCGCCCCACCAGTTGGCGATTATGGTTGTGTCTTAGGGTCAAGGGGTTGTTGCATTACAACCTGAGAAATCTGAGGCTGACATACAACAGGCATCGCTTAAACTTGTGACACTGTTACAATAGCTGGTGTGGTCGGGATGTTCGACATAGGTACACATTGTTGCATAGAATACACAACCCTTGGTTGTTGAGGTAGCATAGGTACCCAACCACTTGATGTAATTCCAGTATAACCTGAATACTGTTGTGAACTCCCGTATGGATACCCTCCCGGAGGGGGTAATGAAAGGGCATACTGCCCCCCATACGGTAGCAATCCGGAACTCAAGGGGATTGTTTGTCCTTGGGGACTGGATTGCCCAAATTTACCTCCAAATGGATCAATCTGGCGAGTTTCAACATAAGAGTTGCCGGATATTATTCCGGAGGAACAAACTAGAATAGACCATACTGTCGAAATAGTCCCTGGGTGGACTCCTTCTAGCGGTTGTGAGCTAGTTGGGACAGATGGTATGCCGGCAAACATTGTCGGAGTGACGGCAGGGGGTTCTGCTGTCGCCGTGTCGTTCGACACAGTCCTAGATGTTTACGGTTGTTCAGACATTTTGATTCTATCCAAGAGATTACCTAGCGATTCTACAGGAACTTCCACTTGTGGTAGACTAACTTCTAATGAAGGAAATAGAGTGACCCCTACTCCAAAATGAGTTGGAGTACTTGCTTGCGGATCCTCTACAATTTCCTCTATCGCAATCAAACCAGGTGGAAGAGGAAGACCGTCAGGTCCGTAAAATATTTCTGGTGCCGGAGAAGGGGTTGAATCGACAGCGACAGTTGTTTGAGGAGCAAGACTCTCTGAACCGGTTATAGATGGAACTGGTTCAATAACGTAAGTATTTGCTCCCAGACTAGGATCAGTGTTACTGTCCCTCTGTGCCTGTTGAACTTCTTCTATAGAGGCAGGGTTTCCAGAAATGCTTGGAGTAACCGGAACCTCCGATGTCGTCGGAACACTTGTTCTAACTTTGATAGGAGATTTTGAACTGGTTAAACGAGTTCGCTTTGTCCGTACTGTTTTCGATTCCGGAGACAAAGACGGTTGACTCGTAAGCCTCTGCGAACGACGGGGTTTCAATTGACTTTCCTCCACGATTGCGGATTACTCGATCAACCAAAATACAAAAGGGGAAAATGTGTTTCCGAATTAAATGAATTTTTTAGACGCTTTTAGACACAACTTGCTTTTTCACTTTTAAAGAGTCGAGAAAAAGCTAAAGATGGCTCTAGTCTCCTTCGATGTTTTAACGAGCCTGAAGTGACAAATGCTCAGATGGACTTTTTCCGTTATAGATTCTGAAAAAGGCCAAAAGGAACTGCTCTGGAGTTCTAGGCAGAGGATGTGCCAAACTTTTCGCAAAACCGCAGAATACTTTTTAAGGTACGGGCGGTCGATCTTCCTGAATGCTGTGTTCAGTGAATTGTGATCAGTAGGGCGGCCGACACGGCTTCCTAAGGATAAAGGTTTTATGCCTATAGGGGTCTCCCAATATATACGCGACGGTACATGGGAGCACAATCCGTACTGGTGCTATCATCCCTCAGGAGGAATCACCCACCATCCACGAGATTGACAGTCACCAGGCTTTACGATGCCGGAACACGTCTCTAGCCTAGACCTCTATGTTGTGTGTTATGTTGCAAACCGTTGTTAAGTTCATTCAATTTATTTTAGGTTGATCTTTTTAGAAGTTTGCCTTTTGAGGTTCACCACGAGATGTATGATACAATTCCTAAATGCAGTCTAAAGATGATAAGCAAGCTTTATATCTTTTCAACTTTGAAAATCCTAGCTACTGAGGGAAAAGAAAGACACCATCTTTTCTCAAAGAGCAATCAGCACACTCTAATGCACTTTTCCTAAATCAAACATGCAAACTATCAAAAATGCAAATGCACAATGCAGGTGTTTGTTCTCCGCTTTCTTAGTATTGATGCCTACACAGAAAGCTTTTTGTACAACTTTGAATTTGCTTTTAAATGAGAAATACAAACAAGTTTACTTTTTCGAAATCAGAGAGGGTAGAAGAGATTACAACACTTAACGATTTTCGAAATGAATACTTGTTTCGACACTTAAAAGAGACAAACTCAAACCAATAAGCAAGAGTAAATGTATCATCAACTGCAAACAACCAATGGACTCTCTCCTAAGATCACAATCAACAGATCTGAATCAAGGGCTACAGGATGATTATTTCACTCATGCAAAGGAAAAATGCAAATGATGCCACAAACACATAAAAACACTCACAGTCTTTTTGTACAAAAGGAGGCAGAATCTAAGCAGAGAAAAGGAGTTATCAGACTGGTACCTATGCTGGTTACAGGCTGCAAAAATCAGAGATCAAAACAAGGCAAAACAGAACAGAGAACCCCAGCTGCACAAGGGCAAACTGGATCAGCGCAACCTCAAAACAGGGGTTTTGACATTCAGCGCAGGTAGCCTTCACGGGACCTGCGTTGAAATGCAGAATCCCTTCACAGGGTCTGCGCTGAAGGAGAAACTCTCGTTTCTCACTAGGTTCTGGGTCACAGATTGCTATTTAATCTACTGTTTCAGGCCAAATCAAAGCAACAAGCAAGGTGCAATCAAAGGGATGCTTTGAGGGGGTACTAAGATCTATCACAAAGGATCATCAAATCATTTGTGAGTCCATTGTTCAGATCATAGACAAGTCCAGTGATTGGATCAAAGCAACAACTGTCTACTTTGCATCTGGGAATAGCAGATGCAATTCGATTGTTGTTGTCGAGTCTATGAAACAAACAATGATAGAAACACAAATAAAATGACTAAATAGATCTCCCCAGTGGAGTCGCCAATTTGTTGTGGGGAAAAATGCCTATGCAGGACGATCCTATCCACCTAAGGTGTGACAGTGTCGTAGCAACAAACAGAGACAGCTATTCTAGTATTCTTCCTTTATGAATTAAGAATGAAGAGAGATGGATGGACTAACCGGTGTGTTCCGTTTGTCCCTCGATCCGGTTTCTCTTCTCTTGGAGAGTTCCCAGCTACTTGCCTTCTCGCTCGCCCAGCTTCAAGAGGTTTCTGCAAGATCACAAGAAGAGAACACTACACAAGACATGGATTCATATTCATAACTAGTTCAGGATTAGAAATAAACTAAACATACTAATGCAATCATACATCAAGATACACCAGTATATAGGAGAAACCAAGATAGCTTTATTGATGAATAACAAGGTTCAGGAAGAGATACAACCCAGAGGGCTCCAATCCAGCATCTCCTTCCCAGCAAATGGAATTCCTATCTTCACCCCCTTCAAAGCATTAAGCACCCAATGATTCCAATCTCAAACCAACAGCAATTCTTTGCAATAACAAAATTCCAGCCTCTAGATCTCATGGAGGAGAGATCCATATATAGATGTTTGGAGAGAGGATGAGTTAGCTTGAGATCTGACTAGTGTCCTCTCCCTCTGTCAGTTCTTGATTCCACTTGGAGGTTCTTGCTTCCACTTGGAGATTTGGAACCTCTTACTCATCACCAGTCGAATTCCTTGAGGCAAGTGTCATTGAGGAAGATTTTGGAAGCTTCCTGGGATTTGAAACCTCGTGGAATGAACTTGCCACATGTCAACTCTCGCTCAGCGCAGGTAGCCAGTGTTGCCTTTGACATTCAGCGCAGGTCGCCAGTGTTGGCTTTGACATTCAGCGCAAACAGCTAGTGGAGCCACTGAATTGATCCTGAATTGACTTGTTTTTGAGCAGTTTCTGGTGGAGAACTTCTGTGAATTGCTATGGTTTGTTAGCCTTGTTCCTCTAGGGGTAGGAACAACATGTTTAGGGCTTTGGATCCCTTAGATTATGGAAATTTTATGCTCAATGCTGTAAGGCACAAAAATGTCTATAACAAATACACGAACCTTTACATGAATGCATACATGAACCTTTGGACTTTCACACTGTAGAATCCTTCACACAGCCTCCTGCCTTTAACGGATTGGTTTTCCTTAGACCTCAAGAAACCTTTGATAAACCTCAAGCGAACCTCTTGTCTGACAAATACTATCTCAATAAACAATTTTAACACATGAAAAAAAATGTAGTCAAGCAGAATGTATCATGCTCAGAAAATGGATACTCATATATTTATGCAGAAGTTTCATTACAAATTCAAAGAGAATTTCTTAAGCTCCTTTCTAGAGATAGACTGTTTAGGCATTGATCACATGTTGTGACTTGTTAAGCAAGAAGTTATTTGAAGGCTTCCTGGCCTTTCACAGACTCTGTGTTAGAACTTTAATTCTTCCGAGAACATACAGACTTCAAAAACCTAAGAATCTTGCCACTTTAGGTTCTCACCAGAGCTCTCACTCTGATGCGCAGGCTTCTTAGATCCGACTCTAAAGAGATGGAAGCAAGAACTTCCTCCTTGGACTCAAAAACTCAAAAACATAACCAAAATCACATTCACACTCTGAATTCCTAGAATGAGCCTTTACCTTCGTTATATAGGAAAATGAGGGGACAAACATGTGATAGTCAAGCAGATAGATTCAATACTATATTTCATCAGTTAAAGAGATGTGTTGGAAAGCTCACCAAAAGTTGAAGAAGTGCTTCGAGTCTCGTGACTGAAGAATCTTTGTACTAAGTTACACTGTGGAAGATTTGAACAATTGCCACGGAAAATATGTACTGTAAATAACTTTTACATAGTGGATACTTTTAAAGAGAAAATCCCACGAGAAAACTAGTCACATTCAGTCTTCTGACTAGACATCAATATTACCCTGTGGAAGCTTTAAGGACAAGCACACGAGAACCATTAGTCCCCCAGGGGTCTGGCCCGTGGAAAGCTTAACTGAGAATATCTACAAGAATCCCAAGCCTTTGTATAAATTCTTGGTACAATCATAGGCTTTCTTAAGATGATTTGGTGTTTAATCTTAGTCATGACTAGCCATTCATGGTGTCTTTTCATAAAATCACCAAGAATTTGACTGTCTTGATAATTATTGACATGTCCAACAATTTTACATAGAGAATGCCAACATTCAGTTAAAAATCCACAAGTGTCACATTCATATTGAAAGTCAAGATGGAAGAAAAGAGGATCCATAGTAGTCTTGTTGAGGCTGAAATTGTTTCGCCATTGTTGAAGCCATTCACCTTGCTGTTGTCTTTGTGTGGCCCCATATTTCACTCTTGTGTAGTGAGTTTCTTTTTTTCCATCTACATTCATGATGGCTCACCACAACTTTTTGTGGTCTGGAAAGTTGTAAATGGTATCCGGGAAGATAATGCTTGGATTACCCTATGGCCACATTTTTGGCATGTTGTACCATCCCCGCCATCTGGTTCGATTCATGGCAAGATATTTGTGGAAGATTCTCCTCTGGTTGCTTCCTTCTATCCAGATCACAATGATATCTCTAAAATTTTGGCTTAGGGATTCTTCAGCCAAATTTGTGGCCATCATACTTGTCTGATACACCATGTCATGTATCCATTTGCTACCTTTGGGGTAGACTTTCCTTTCAGGTACTAAGTGCTGAATATCTGAATGAGGTTGCAAATTTGCATCGAGCAATTTTGTGTTTCTTAGTTGCCATGTTAGTTTTCATTTAGAACAATATTCTTCCCAGTTATGTGTTTCAGAAATACTTCTCAGAGTCTCTGTATGTTGGGAAGGGTCCCATTCTGTTACTATCACCATGGCAGTGTCTTTCTGATTTAAATATTCTCTGCTTAGGAAGTGAGGCAGACAATTAATTTTTCCTTTTATGTGTTCAATTTCAAAGTCAAAATTTGAAAATAGAGCTTGCCACCTTGCGAACTTAGCTTCTCCTACTTTCTTTATAGCTTTACTAAGGACTTTCTTTAGTGCAGAGGCATCTATTCTTAAGAGAAACTTTTTCTGTATTAGGTGGATATCAAATTTATCAATGCAGTTCCATGCTACTTGACCTCTTTTTCTATAGTAGAATAGTTTTTCTCAGGAGGGATCCAAGTCCCTGAGACAAACTGAACTATTTGTTCTTTTCCTTCTTTCTTTTGCGTCAAAATTCCTCCCCACCCTTCATTGCTGGCATCTGTTTCAACAATTTTGAAAGAATCTTCATCAGCAATATGAAGAATAGGAAGAGTTTTTACCTTCATTTTAATTCTTGTGATAGCTTCAATGTGAGCCTGAGACCAAGGTTGTTGATGTTTTTGAAATCTCCTGTTGAATAATAATCTATCTTTGGCGCAATCTTTGTAAAATCTGCTTACATAGTTTAAACATCCCAAGAATATCTGTAATTGAGTTTTGTTAGTGATAATATCTGGAAATTTATCAGTAAATTCCAAAGCATATTTTTGCAGAGTGGGCTGCCTATTTTTAATTGTGTGGCCAAGAAACTTGATACTTGTCTGAAATAATTCAATCCTTTTCTTGCTAAGAACCAATCCATTGGTTTTGACAAGTTGCACAAATTTCTAGATATGTTTAAAGTGATCATGGACGTTTTTAGAAAATATTAGTATATCATCAATGTATACTAGTAACCAATCAAAATATGGCTTGAAAATATTATCCATAACCTTTTAGGAATGCCCTCTAGCCCGACTCAACGAGAGCAAGCTTCACGTCTGAAGCCCCTGCAGCAAATCGGTATCAGAGCCAGTAACATTTGGTTCATTATGGTTAGTACTCAAAATCTATAAGTCTCTAAAATGGATAATTCTAGAAGATTAGTCTCTTTCAGAGAGCTTGAAGCTGAAGAACAAGCTGAAGAAAACTCATTAAGAGATATGTTTTCTTCATCATCTAAAAGGGTTATAAATTCTATACAAGTTGAATATTTTGAAAGTTAGTGTGCACCTAAGTGGTTTCTACCCAGTATATCCTCGTCAAAAGTGTATGCTGACTTATCTATGTTTCATCTTAAAGATGTAACTAGAATATCTATTAAACAAAGTATTAGTCAAATAAAAGAGAACTTAGATTCTGTACAAGCACTTTCTCTTCTGGACACTAAGAAACTTCAGGCTAAAGCCAAAAGACTGGGAACCACATATTTGCATCTAGGGTGCATAAGGGTAGGGATCAATCGCTTAGTCCATGGAGGACTGAATACTTTTGTTCTTGTCACAGTCAGAGATCTGACACATAACAAGTATTTAGATTCATTGATAGGAGGAATGGTTGATCCATTATCAAATGGACCAGTATATTTTGATTGCTATCCCAACTTTTCTATATATACATTTGATGAGCACATCAAAGATATTTTACAACTACAGATTCAAACAACAACATTTGATATGAAGAAAAAGAGAAATAATATTTCCATTCAAACTGATGGTTGTTTTAGACACACAAATATGCTCTATCCTGCAGTTCTTCATGCTCCCAACAAAGACTCCAAATCTAGTGTGTTTTTTCTAACAGATACCCAGAATCAAAAGATAGAACATTAGATTATTAAATGGGAGGACCTAAGTTTCCTAGAACATTAGTTTGTTGATAACGCAAAACCTCCAACATTGCAAAAGATTAGTTCTGCTAATATAAAGAAGGACCATCACCTGCTATAGTATCCTTTCCTAGAAGATCTACAATATATTGCAGAAGAATCAATTTAACTTCCAAAGCATCATCCATGTATATTGATCCACAAGTAGTAGATACTGCCAGTTCTTTTACACCATCTGTAAATTGCCCTCATATAGATCTATTTGAATATGCCTAGATTGTAAATTTTTCATCCCTGCAAGTCATTTGCCCAAGCTGTAATCAAAAGATAAATCTCAGTAGCCTTGCTGATTCTATCATACATCACAACCACCATCCAAGGACAAGAGCATCTCCTCCCACAACTTCTGTCACTCCGTGTCCAAATCCTAAATGTTCTGAAATACATTTCCGTCATGATATTGATCATGTATTAATGATTCATTAGCTTCCATATTTGGAAAATGAAGACCCCCGCCTCAAATACATGTTTAGAAAAATGCGTCCTACTCGTATGCCTCGTTATCATCTAGGATATCTGGAACAACTTGATGAAATAATCCCTCAATCTAGATTTGACAACTTTGTGCCTTCTGATTGTAAAAATCCATCAAAACCAGAAATGCACAAGTTCTTTTCGATTATGGAAGGATTTAGGAAGCATACAATTGATCATCAATGCATGTGAAATATTCTTAATTGGGATTTATACACTCTTCCTGAGGCTGAAAGTTTTGAATTTACACTCCATACCCGAAAAAAAATCAGATTATCCCATGAGTGGAAAACATACATGCAGAAGAACAATGTCTGGTTGTCTTTTTATGAATTGAAGAGGAAGAAAGAAAAAAAATATGTACAAATGGAAGATGTTGAATCATCCCAGTAAAATTGAAACTCCTACCACCTTCCCTCCTTACAGAGGCGTTGCATTAGGAGAAGCATAGAACAATGCTAAAGCCATTTCGCTGGTGATAAAAGATGACAGTGCCCTTGGCATTGATGGTAGGATACAAAAAGACAATGAATAGATAAACTGGACAAATACAACAATTAAAGGGCTAGAAATGAATTGTGCAAAGTCTATTGAAGTTAAAAAAGATTTTGATAGTATAGAAGTCTTTGTAAATAATATTAACAGAAATCTGAATGATGTGAACTATTCCACTACTGTATTGAAAGGTTTTGTTAAAGAATCCTTAACAAGGATAGAAGATGTTGAAAGGAAAGTAGATATGGGGAAACAATCTACTTAGGAATCTATTGAATAACTGTCTGAAAATTTTGAGAAACTTCATATAGCCACCAAAGACAAACCGATTCCTGTTTTTTCTCTATTCAAGAGATCTGTAAATATTCAGCATCTTGTTAAGCCTATTGATAGATTCCCTAAAGAAATGGCTGAAGAAAAATCTGAGCCAATGACTATCTCCTCACTGTTTAAGGAAGTAGAGCAACCTGAAAGCTTAGAACCACATATGTTCCCTATCTATGAGCCTCTCCAAAGTCAATATACCACGTATCTAGCACTTGATCTAAGTGGAAAAGGGAAACTTCCAGAAACACATAACTTCCATCTTGAATCACACAGAGAATGGAATATTGACAATCTGAGTGTTGCTCAAATTCGACAAATGATAGATCTTATGTTTACAGAATACAAGCTCATGTGCCTAAGGGGAAAAATGAAATAAAAGCTTGTAAATCTATTGTTCAGTGCTTTACTAGAACTTTGTTGAGATGGTGGGAAATAGAGTCATCACTAGCAATAGTGGCAAAAATGGAAAATTAAATCTTGAAAGATGAAGCGGGAGATATCATTCATAATGTTGATGGAGATCCACAAAGAAATATGATCGGGGCACTAACTTCATTCATTTTAGAACATTGGTGTGGAGGAGAAATTGAACTTTCCAATAAGGATGAGATAATTCTCATGAATATTAAATGTAATAAAATGTCTCATTATGAAGATTTTCATAGAGACTCGATTCAGAGAATATATGAGGTTAAAGATAGAAAAAATCTCTTGTGGAAACAAATCTACTTAGCAACATTGCCTTCAGAATTTGTAGATTATCTAAGACAACAAGATGCTTTTCAATTGCCTTTTGAATCCTTTATTTTGGGAGAAATATAAAGCATCATAACAAAAGTTATGATAAGTTTATGCACTAGTATGAAAGTTAATAAATCTCTGCAGAAGATGTCAAGATTACCAGACAACAAATCCATCTGTGACAAGTATGGTCTTGCTATAGATGACCCCATAGTAAAAAGAAGGCCAAGAAAAAAACGACAAGAATACAAAAAATATCCACAGAGGAAAAGAAAAGGGACCAAGAAAGGATACTATAGATATGTGCCAAAAACACATTACTATGAACCCAAGGATAGTCATCTGCAGACACATAAGAAAGATCCGTGGAATAAATTGATTTGTTGGCTCTGTGGCCAAACTGGACATACCTCCAGTTACTGTCCTTTATCAGAAGAATCTAAGAGAAATAGAGAAAGAAATCCTTTGAAGCTACAAAGAAGAAAAGGACAGTAAAAATAGAAGGCATGGTGCCAACCCTATGTTATAAACGTTGTTCTAAGAATCACAAATCTGATAATTGTCCAAACATATCATTTAGAGAATTGATACAACAACGAAAACTCTGTTGAACATTTCAATCCTCTGAAAGTTATTCTTCAGAATCCTCTGATGAATAATTAAACATGCACATGAATGAATGTGACTGCACTGATTCAGATAAATACCAGTGTGAATCAAGCAGTGAATCAGAAATCTCATCTGATGAAGACAATGTTTCTCAGCCAAAGAAGAAGGTTCTCATGGTACAAACCATGGACGATGTAGAAACAAAGCTACTTGCCTAGATTAGAACATTGGGAGAAGAGAAATGAAGGAAAATTCACTAGAAACTTTTCTAAGCACAATGCACAAAAATCAGGGGAGCAGTAGCAAGACTGCCTCTAAAACTGAACCAAAGGCATCACTCATCGATGCCTCATCTGAAAGAAATACAAGATCTTTGCAAAGAAGCCAACAGAACTCTAAGACCAGAGCCATCACATTAGGAGAAGTCAACCAAGAGATTCATCATCTCTAAAAAGAGATTGTCTCTCTAAAAGCGTAGGTCTTTGAGTTAGAAAAAGGGAATGAAAATGAGGATGGATACGATGAATACTGCACTAACCCAAATATTGAAATATTTGAAGGAAAAAAGGATGATACTATAGGATTCACCGACATAAGAGTAATGCCTATCCAGTTTTAGCAACATCATGTTATGCTAGATATCTTAATAAATGGTGAAATGTTTTCCCTAAGAACACTTATTGACTCCAGGGCAGATGTCAATATTCTGAATTCAAAATACTACCTACAAAGTACTGGGTGAAATCCTTTAGACAAGTGATTGGGTTAGGAAACAAAAATCTACAATATGAAGTCCCTCAGGCCTCTATTTGCTTTAAAGAGCATTGCATCAAATTAAAATTTTTTGTTGCAAACATTCTTGTTGACTGTATTTTGCGGAATGTAATTTTAGCAGCTGTGGAGCCACATGCATCAGCGAGATTGAAAAATGGCAAGGCCGGTTATTTTATATCTATACCAAGCTTAGATGGAAAATTACAAACAATCAAGTTACCCTTCTTCTCTACTCCCAGAATGTCTACTATGGTACAAGAAATGCATCAGATCGAAAAGGTAAAAAATAAAATTAAAGAGCTCAAGGAGCTAAAGACCACCATAAGGATAGGAGACTATCTTCAAACTCCTATAATTAAACAAAGGATCTCAACTCTGAGATCACAGATAGAAAAAGAATGTTGTGTTGAAGAACCAAATGTGTTTTGGCATAGAAAACAACATAGTGTAAAATTTCCCTACAAAGATAAGTATGAAGGGAAATCCTACAAGAGCAGAGCAATCCCTATGAACAAAGAATATATATATCTTTGTCAAAAAGAGATACAAAGCCTCTTGGAAAGAAGATTGATTAGAGAATCCAGTAGTCGTTGGAACTACTATGGTTTTTAGGTTAATAAACATTTAGAACAGTTAAGAGGTATCCCAAGACAGGTCATAAACTATAAACCTCTAAATACTGTCCTCTCAGATGATACTTACCCCATTCCTCACAAAGGACATCTTTTAGCAAGAATAGCAGGGGCTAATGTATTTTCTAAATTTGATATGAAATCAGGATTTTGGAAGGTGGCAATTAATGAAGATGATAATTTTAAGACTGCTTTTAGTTTCCCAGCAGGACACTATGAATGCAATGTCATGCCTTTCGGACTAAAGCATGCCCCCTCCAAATTCTAGAAGGTTATGGATAATATTTTCAAGCCATATTTTGATTGGGTACTAGTATACCTTGATGATACATTTATATTTTCTAAAAACATACATGATCACTTTAAACATATCCAAAAATTTGTACAACTTGTCAAAACCAATGGATTGGTTCTTAGCAGGAAAAAGATTGAATTATTTCAGACAATTATCAAGTTTCTTGGCCATACAATTAAAAATGGGCAGATCACTATGCAAAAACATCTAGAACCTTGGTCTCGGGCCCACATTGAAACTGTCAGAAGAATTAAAATGAAGGTAAAAACTCTTCCTATTCTTCATATCGCTGATGAAGATTCTTCCAAAATTGTTGAAACAAATGCCAGCAATGAAGGGTGGGGAGGAATTTTGAAGCAAAAGAAAGAAGGAAAAGAACAAATAGTTCAGTTTGTCTCAGGGACTTCGAGCCCACCTGAGAAAAACTATTCTACTATAGAAAAAGAGGTCAAAGAGCATGGAACTGCATTGATAAATTTGATATCCACCTGAGACACAAAAAGTTTCTCATAAGAATAGATGCCTCTGTGCTAAATAAAGTCCTTAGTAAAGCTATAAAGAAAGTAGGAGAAGCTAAGTTCACAAGGTGGCAGGCTCTATTTGCGAATTTCGACTTTGAAGTCCAACACATCAAAGGCGAAAATAATTGTCTGCCTCACTTCCTAAGTAGAGAATATTTAAATGAGAAAGAAAGTGCCATGGTGATAGTAACAGAATGGGACCCTTCCCAACATACAGAGACTCTGAGAAGTATTTCTGAAACACAGAATTGGGAAGAATATTGTTCCAAATGGAAACCAACATGGCAGCTAAGAAACATAAAAGTGCTTGATGCAAATTTGCAACCTCATTCAAATATTCAACTCTTAGTACCTAAAAGGAAAGTCTACCACAAAGGTAACAAATGGATACATGACATGGTGTATCAGAGGAGTATGATGGCTACACATTTGGCTGAAGAATCCGTAAGCGAAAATTTTAGAGATATCACTGTGATCTGGATAGAAGGAAGCAACCATAGGAGAATCTTCCACAAATACCTTGCCATAAATCAGACTAGATGGCCGGGATGGTATGACATGCCAAAAATGTGGCCACAGTGTAATCCAAGCATTATCTTCCTGGATACAATTTACAACTTTTTAGACTACAAAAACTTGTGGTGGGACATTATAAATGTAGATGGAAAAATGAAACTCACTACACAAGAGTGAAATTTGGGGCCACAGGTACCACACAAAGACACCGACAAGTTGAATGGCTTAAACAATGGTGGAACGATTTCAACCTCAACAAGACTACTATGGATCCTCCTTTTTTCCAGCGTGACTTTCAATATGAATGTGACACTTGTGGATTTTTAACTGAATGTTGGTATTCTCCATGTGAAATTGTTGGAGATGTTAATAATTATCAAGACAGTCAAATTCTTGGTTATTTTATGAAAAGACACCATGAATGGCTAGTCATGACTAAGATTAAACACCAAATCATCTTAAGAAAGCCTATTATTATATGAAGAATTTATATAAATGCTTGGGATTCTTGTAGATATTCTCAGTTAAGATTTCTAGGGGCCACACCCCTGGGGGACTAATGGTTCTCATGGGCTTGTCCTTAAAGCTTCCACTGTATAATAATGATGTCTAGTCACAAGACTGAATGTGACCATTTTTCTTATGGGTTTTTCTATTTAAAAGTATCCATTATGTAAAATTTATTTACAGTACAATGTTTTCCGTGGGATTTGCTCAAATATTCCACAATGTAACTTAGTATGAAGATTCTTCAGTCATGAGACTCAGAGCACTTCTCCATTTTTTGGTGAGCTTTGAGCGATATCTCTTTGACTGACGAAATATAGTATTGAATCTGTCTGCTTGCTTGTTAAATGTTTGTCCCCTCATTTTCCTATATAAGGAAGGAGTAAGGCTCATTGTGGGCATTCATAGTGTGAGCGTGATTTTGGTTATGTTTTTGAGTTTTTGAGTATGAGGAGGAAATTCTTGCTTCCATCTCTTTAGATTCGGATATGAGAAGCCTGAACATTAGAGTGAGAGCTCTAGTGAGAACCTAAAGTGGCCATATTCTTAGGTTTTTGAAGTTTGTATGTTCTCAGAATAATTCAAGTTCTAAGACAATGTCTATGAAATTCCAGGAAGCCTTTAGATAGCTTCTTGCTTGACAAGTTGCAACATCTGATAAATGCCTAAATAGTCTATCTCAAGAAAGGAGCTTCAAAAATTCACTTTGAATTTGTAAAGAAACTTCTGCATAAATATATGAGTATCCATTTTCTGACCAAGATACATTCCGCTTGAGTACATTTTTTTTCATCTGTTAAAACTATTTGTTGAGGTAGTATCTGTGAGACAAGAGGTTCGCTTGAGGTTCGCTAAGGTCTGAAGAACACCAGTCCGTTAAAGGCAAGAGGTCGTGTGAAGGATGCTAGAGTGTGAAATTCCAAAGGGTCATGTATGGGTTCGTGTATTGATCACAGAGAAGAGACTCAATGAGAGCAAGCTTCACGTCTAAAGGCCGACTCAACGAGAGCAAGCTTCGCGTCTGAAGCCCCTGCAGCTAATGCCAAACAATTCAAAAATAATAACTTAAATGGATATCATCAATTCACATGTTAATTCTACTCATCAAAAGCATCACATCAATTCTACTTAACAAAAGCATTACCATGAGGTACCTTAGTTAGGTCATGATTGTGGCAAAGAATTTTGATCAATTTAATTATTAAAGCAAATAGTTTTCCTTTATCAACATTTTTTTTGAAAATAAATAAATTTTAATAATGGTAGGTTAAATGTGTTAACGAGTTTGTTTTCTTGGTACAAGTGGAGTGGTATTATGGTTATATATATATATATATATATATAAAAGAAGGTTAATTTGATAGTGAAAAAAGTGATGATATACATTTTGGTAGTTAAAATTATCTAGAGGTAACATCAAATTTCAATGACTTTAAAATCTTAACTATGTAATGGTTAAAGTAAATAAATATTTATAAAATTGATTGCTTAATTAAAAAGTATTATATATAATTTATAAGATATGTGTTATATTATATTATTTTAATAAATAGTATTATTAATTTATATTTATCAAAAGTATTTTAAGATAAAAATTTCAAAAATAATAATTATGAAGAATGATAGTCTTACTTTACTTTCACTCACTTTCATGGGTTTAGGTCCATTAAATTATAGGCTTAAAGCCATTACAATAAAGTTCATCATGACACTTGTGAGAATGGAAGCCAGGTGGGGAAGATTTCAATCATTCTAGATCTCAATAATTCCTCCTAATCACCTGACATTAACCCAATTGAAGTCTCTATATGTCATAAACCTCATAAAAAAAAATTCTTTTATATTTATAAACAATAGAGAAATATTGTTTTACCATGTAATACAACCTATGGTAAATACTAATGTTATTATTACGCCATATTACAGTATGGTATAAACTGTAATGAACATATAAATAGAATGTCAGATTTTCTTTATTCGGTACTTCGTTATTATTGGGAATTACAAAGGATAATATATTTGCTATTAATGCTATAATCAAAACCTTAAGGTACAACTCTCATTTACTCTGAATCTGAATGAACCTGTGCAATATCATTCATATATAGATTTTATTGAAAGGGTTAATTTCTTAAGTCAAAAGGTATAGACATTAATGCCACTTGTTAACTTCTCACGCGGCTAACCGCCCTAGGTTATTGGTCCCTTCTCTGGAGTCTTCCCCATGGCTTCCATCTGCGCTTTTCTTGGCTTGGATACCTGTGCATGTTCGATGATGCTGCTTTGCTCTTGCAAACAGACAGTGGATGTGGCCTCGTGCGAAACTAAGCCCTGATGGGGTTGATAAATGATCCAGGTGGATGTTGGTGGCCACCCACCTATCCCATTTGGACCCGCACAACTGTCTCTTTCAGTCTTTTTAGTTTCCTAAATTGTAGCACAGTTTACTATTTTTAGCAGTTTTTCGGGTCCTGAACTTCCGGAGTCGTTTTGAGGCCCTAAACGACGATTTTTTGGGATTCTGGGGCAACATGGGTCCATGGACCCATGTTGCCTCCCAAAGTGGTAGTACTCGGATAGACCTTTCTAATGAGCTATCGTACGCGTCAAACGGAGATCGTATGCCAAAGTTACGACCCCGGGAAATTGATGTACCAATTTACCCAAATGGGGCCCACAATTTGGCGTTTCATCTTCTAGGGTTAGGTTTCGGGATGTGAAGGGTTTTCCATTGTTTCTCAACAATAAATAGGCCTTCGAGCCTCATTGTAATACAGTTCGGAACAATTTAGAGGCATGTAGCCGCCACATCTCTTCTCAGAGATAAGCTACCATCGCCCTAGCTGGTTTCTTTCCATTTCTGTTTGTAAGCATATTTCAGTATTTTACAGTAATGAAATGAAGTATTATTTCCGCTGCATCTTAGTATTTATGGTTATCTCTGTAATCTATTGCGTTCCTGTTTAAATCCGGATCAGTGGTATCAGAGCGGTCTGCTTTTTTTCTCTGTTTTTCTTTGCATGTCCCCAACGAGGTCGGGATATAAGGAGTTAGGGCTTGAACTGGTCGAACCTTTGCAAGACCAACCTCGCAAATCCCGACGGCCTCCCATGGCGGATGAGAAGAAAGACGAGGGGGCAGGAGATCCTATCAAAATCTTGCTCGAAGAAGCCCTCGAGCAACAACGGAACGCGATGATGGATAGCTTTGCGCAGATCCTTCAACGGCTACCCAGAGGCGACGCATCGGCTTCCAACAGCGACTCTGGAAACGCCACACCGTTTATGGTACAAGTTAATTTTGAAATCCCCATCTTCGAGGGTCAAACAGATGCAGATGCCGTAGATAAATGGTTAAATCTGCTAGATGGGTATTTTTCTGTTCATGAATTTTCAAGTCGGGAAAAGATTGTTTTCGCTCTTCTCAAAGCAGCCCCCCACGTCAAGGACTGGTGGGAAACCTACTGCGAGCAGAAGGATGAAAGTACAGGCTCACTATTTTTTGCCGCACCCACTTGGAATGACTTTCGGGATGCCATCAAGGAGCAGTACTACCCTGTCGGAAGCTATGAGGACAAATACATTAAATGGACCACACTACGGCAGGGACGAGACCAAGATGTGCCAGAGTTCACAAACATTTTTCATACCCTTCGCACACAGTTGGGTATCAAAGATTCTGAGCTGCATCTGGTACTCAAATACCGCGGCTGCCTGCACAGATACATCCAGGAAGAGATGGGGTTCTTGAACATCCCCTCACTCGGCACAACATACCAATACGCTGTCAAAATCGAGCAAAAGTTCAAACAGAAGAAGCGAGACTTTGGATCTGCAAATCCGAAGCCCAAAGGACAAAGCCAAGGCGGGGTGACCCAAGATAACCCGTCGAAACCACAAGAAAAGAACAACACCACAAAGCCGAAGAAGGACACAGGAAAGTGGTGTGAGTTCCACAAAAGTCCCACTCATAACACAAGTGAGTGTTGGACCAAGCAGTCGCTGGTGGCTGGGTTGAAGGCTTCCGAATCAGATGCATGTTCCGATCCTGAGCCAGAACCCGACAAGGGGAATGGCAAAGGGAAGCAGATCATTGATGCAGATCCCAGCGCCTCTGTTGCCACTGCCAAGATCCAGAAAGATGAGCCCGAAAATCCAGAGGAAGGGGAGCGTCTTTTCCATTCACAGATGTGGGTGAAGGGTTTGCGCTACAATTCATTGTCGACAGTGGCAGCCAAAAGAACCTCGTTTCAGCAGAGGTCGTGAAGCGGTTGGGCCTACCGACTACACCACACCCACAGCCATACAGTATCGGGTGGCTTCATGAAGGACGAGATCTCAAAGTTCGCCAGCAGTGCGCCTTCCCTACAGCATCAAGCCCTTCACAGACGAGGTATTGTGTGATGTTACACCTCTAGATGTTTGCGATGTATTATTAGGCCAACCATACATGTGGAGGCGACATGCTGTGTATGAGTCAAGGCCTCACGCTGTCATTATTTCTTTGAATAATTCATTATACAGGATACCAAAGGTAGCCCCACCTACCGCCACATCTTTGATCACTACCAAGAAAGGCAACAAGCTCATATCACAGACCAGGAAATTCATCTGTCTAGTTCACTCCCAAAATAAGGGGAAGATCGTTGCTACATCCATGACCCCTGCAAAGGGTTCCTCCATGCAGCAGCAGCAACAAAGGGATACGGTCATGACAAAACACAGGAACAACTTCTCCTCACCCACATGGGTACCACACAAGTTTCAGGTGGGCAACAAAGTATGGTTGCATCGACAGAAAGAACACCTTACCAGAACCCATCAGAAGCTCAGACCACTCCGACATGGTCCTTACAGCAGTACCAAGGGTATGGGGAACAATGCTTTGGAGCACATCATTCCTCCATTCCTTCGCTTGCACCAAATGTTCAATGTGGACCATCGTCAACCATGCTTCCCACCATCATTGGACACATCAGAGATTGCAGGACAAGTTCAGCAGATGGAGGAACTCAACGCAATGGGGACCATTGCTTCCTAAGGGGGGAGGAATGATCCAGGTGGATGTTGGTGGCCACCCACCTATCCCGTTTGGACCCCCACAACTGTCTCTTTCAGTCTTTTTAGTTTCCTAAATTGTAGCACAATTTACTATTTTTAGCAGTTTTCCGGGTCCTGAACTTCCGGAGCCGTTTTGAGGCCCTAAACGACGTTTTTTTGGGATTCTGGGGCAACATGGGTCCATCCATGGACCCATGTTGTCTCCCAAAGTGGTAGTACTCGGATAGACCTTTCTAACGAGCTATCGTACGCGTCAAACGGAGATCGTATGCCAAAGTTACGACCCCGGGAAATTGATGTACCAATTTACCCAAACGGGGCCCACAATTTGGCGTTTCATCTTCTAGGGTTAGGTTTCGGGATGTGAAGGGTTTTCCATTGTTTCTCAACAATAAATAGGCCTTCAAGCCTCATTGTAATATAGTTCGGAACAGTTCAGAGGCATGTAACCGCCACATCTCTTCTCAGAGATAAGCTACCATCGCCCTAGCTGGTTTCTTTCCATTTCTGTTTGTAAGCATATTTCAGTGTTTTACAGTAATGAAATGAAGTATTATTTCCGCTGCATCTCAGTATTTATGGTTATCTCTGTAATCTATTGCGTTCCTGTTTAAATCCGGATCAGTAACTCATCCTTTGTTGCATTTATTCTCTGCTAGCTTTCCCTCTACTAATTGCTATGGCTCTTCCTCCTTTAGGTGCGTCTGAGGTTAACTGTTATTGTTCGGTAGTGTATCATACCTACCTCATAGTCCTGTCATGGTAACCAAGGGTTTTCTTTTTCGTTTTCTCAAGTCTACGGTTATGGTTTCTCCTACTTCTAGTTTTTGTTTGAATGGTTTCATTGTCAAACCAGGAAAACATTTCCCTTTTGCATTGTCCTTGAATATTGATGCCTATCTTTCTTGTTCCAGTTTTTTGTTTTGTTTTGCAATTTAAAGGTTTGTTGGTGCCTTACAGATTCAACGGGTTCAAATGCTAGAGGGTTTCTTAGCTCAATTCTTTCTGCTAGAAGTTCGAACCCTAACACCCTTACTGACCGGGTATGCATAGGAGATCTAAGTTAATTCCAAAAGGTTTAATTTCCTCTATGAGTAACATTTTGAACGCTAGTTGTATTAATCCTTGTTTTAATTCTTAGATGTATTTAATGGGGAACTTTCTGGCTACGAGCCATGGATCCTATCAACTATACATTATTTAATGGAAGGCTTTCTAGCTAAGAGCTGTGGATTTTATCGTCTATATAATCTTGACCTGTTCTTTGTTTTTGGGAAGAGACTACTGTATGTTGAGTCTATTTCACCGCTTAAGGGGAACTTCGAACCCTTGTGGAAATTAGTTGTTTTGCCTTAAATATAATAGTGTATTCTTCGAGATTATTCTAATTTTCTTTAAAACATGCAATATAGGTATTGAATCACTGTACTCGTTTGTTGGTTGACGAATACGAGCTCTGTAAATGGAAATTTTTTGAACTTGTTTAATGGTTCCAAACACTGTATATTATTTTTGTCAGGCTAGTATATTTGTTTGATTAATTGCATTAAATCAGTTTATTATTGGGTATTGCTTCTATAATCCTGGTAGTATAGAATCGACTGGATCATCCTCTTATCTAGCAGTTTACTGTTATTTAATTTGGTATTTTGTTCTTGCCCATTTCATGATGAATTTACAGTTTCTCGGCCTAGTTCCCTAACCAGTAATGCCAAAAGGGTTCAACCCCTTTTCTTATTAACTTAGGTGTTTTCCTATTTTCCAGAAATTGTTATAAAAATTTACGTTTTCATAACCATTTCTTCAAAGTTTAGCTACATATTTTATCTAGTTGCGTCTCGTTGATGGGAATAACACTGTAACTATTTCTGACAGAATTCTATGTTTGTTTGCTTACTTTCCTGAGGTTTTTAGGATTTAACTCTTACAACTATTCTGTCCCTTTGTTTTCTTCTTTTTGTTTTAAGAATTAACTTATTGACACCTAAGGTTTTTACTTAGCTTATCTATAAGCATCATACACATATATACTGATACTGTAATTATTCCTATTAAGTTGTAAACAAAGCATATATTTATACCATTCAACGATAAATAAATTCGATGACTAATATTCAAGTTCTAGATTATACTCATTTGGTTTGCTGAACTAAAATAATATTTAACTTCTGTCTTGCCTACCAACCATGAGACTAGCGCGACTTCACTCTCCGTCTCCCCCCGTTCCACCCTTCACAGGGTTTCTCTTCAAGAACTCCTTCCTTGAATAGTAATGGCTATCTGATCTTGACCAGACTTAGCCACTCCACACTGTTTGTCCTTCCAACATAGCAATATACTTTCCTTGAATATTTTCCCTCTATTCCTCATTGATCTCAGATGCCTCCCCATCCTCTTGATATTGGAATAAATTTCTCATGGAAGTAGTTAGGGTTGGGTAACTACCCAACCTAACTATTTCTTGAGAATAAAATTGTCATACTTCAGACAATTCATTTTCATTTAAATTAAACAATTACTTCTTTTGTTCTTGCATTCCACTTTTTAGGTATTTAAATCAAAATTAACTAATTATATATAAAATTAATCAATTTTCCAGTTTATAAAAATATGCAGTAAATAAATATTTACACATATGAGGGACATCACATCTTCCTCCCCTATGATTGAACATCATCCCGCTGTTCTTCTATTGGAAATAACTTCGGAAATATTTCCTTGATGGTCTGTTCATCTTCCCAGGTAGCCTCTTCAAGCCTGAAATGCTACCACCATACTTCAACTTGGGTGATAACTCGTCTCTACCACATTACTTCTCTCTGATCGAGTATACCATCGGTTCGACCAGAAACTCGCCTTTTGGTTCAACCTATATGAAAAATTAAAATATTTTAGTTAATTCAGGAAATCAAAGTGTAAGCCAACTATACAACTTTTAGGTACATACATATATATGTAAGATAGATTGTTGAAACTTTGAACTTTTCGGACTTGCCTGAATATCCTACCAATTTATTATGTGCTTGGGATCATATATATATTTCTTTAATACAGAAACGTGAAAAACATTGTGCACACGGATATGACTAGGTAAGGCAAGTTGATAGGCCATTGGTCCAATTTGTGCTAAAATTTGAAAGGGGCCACAAAATTGAGGTGCCAATTTGGCACATGCATTCCATTGCAGTGTACTTTTCTTAGCTCGCACATGCACATAAACATGATCCCCCACCTGGAATTCTGAAAACTTCTTTTCCGATCAACGAAATTCCTTTGTCGTTCTTGGGAAACTTTTAGATTAGTTTGTACCTCTTTAACCATTTCTTCCATTTCTGCCAGCATATCAGGTCCCAACATTAACTTATCTTCTACACCATCCCAATTTGAGGGAGTCCTACATTTATGCCCATACAACACCTCAAAAGGACTCATTTGTGTAGAAGTGTGATAACTATTGTTATAAGCAAATTCTACCAAATGCAAGTACTCTTCCCACTTAGATGGTTGTTGCATTACATAAGCTCGAAGCATGTCCTCCACTACCTAGTTTACTCGCTCAGTCTGCCCATCTGTTTGAGGGTGGTAGGCGGTACTAAAATGTAGCTGAGTACCCAATCCTTCAAACAAGGCTTTCCAGAAAGCTGATGTAAACTTTACATCACAATCCGAAATTATAACTTTTGGTATACCGTGCAGCTTGAAAATAGTTTGCATAAATATATTAGCAATTTGCACTGCCTTATAAGTAGATTGTACAGGTATAAAGTGAGCAGATTTGCTCAGCTTATCAACTACCACCATTATTGAATCATTCTGCTTTTTTGACTTGGGCAACCCTGTTATGAAATCAATGGAAATAACCTCCCATTTCCATTCCAGAATTGGAAATGGGTGAAGTAAACTAGCTGGGTGATGGTGTTCTGTTTTGACTTGCTGACATTCCAAACAATGGGCCAAATATTCAGCCACCTCCTTCTTCATGTCGGGCTAGAAATATTACTTCCTAAGGGTTGTTATCAATTTCTGATAGCCCGGATGGCTGGCATATGGAACCTTATGATATTTATCTAAAATCAAATCTTTAATATTCTTTATGTTGGGTACATACATCCTTGTTTTATAGATCAACAAACCTTCTTGATTTATCTCATATCCAAGCTGTTGTTCCTTGCTGTTCAGAATTTTAGTTTGTTGCGACAAAGTTTGATACTATGAGTCTTGCATTACTGCCTCCTTGATTTGTTCCTTCGATGTATTTTTCATTTCACTGAATGATATTTCATATAAGCAATTAGCTTTTCTACTTACTACATCCACGACATGATTCTCTTTGCATTTTAGGTGCTTAATCTCAAAGTCGAATCCACTTAGAAAATCAACCCAACGAGATTGTCTAGCATTCAAAGTGGGCTGTTTAAAATAATTAGTCAAACTATGATGGTCAGTCATTAACAGAAATTTCTTACCCATCAGGTAGTGTCGCCACATTTTTAAAGCATGAATAACTGTTGTCAACTCCAAATCGTAGGTTGAGTACCTCTGCTCATGCTCCTTAAGTTTTCTAGATTTGTCCTACATTCCTGCACTAGTACGCCTTGTACGCCTTCCTTTCTAGCATCTGCACAAGCCACACAATATTTATTTAGATCATCAATGCTTAATATGGGCACAGTGGTGAGTAAATATTTAATCTGATTGAAACTATTTTGGGATTCTATACTCCATTTAAAAGCCTTACCTTTCTTTTGTAGCGAGGTAATAAGATAGGCTACCCTGGAAAAGCCTTCAATGAATCACCTATAATATCTAGCTAAGCCCATAAACGACCTTATATCAACCACATCTTTTGGTACATGCCACTCCATTATGGTCTTTATTTTCTCCAGGTCCATAGCTATTCCATCTTTAGTAATGATATGACAAAGATATTGGATCTGTTCTTTAAATAAGTCACATTTACTCTACTTGGAATATAGTTGGTGTTCCCTTAAAACTATCATAACAATCTAGAGGTGTTCTTTGTGCTCCTCTACTGTCCGAGAGTAAATCAAGACATCATCGATGAAAATTAACACAAACTTGTCCAAATATTGATGGAATATACTATTCATAAGGCACATGAAGGTTGCAGGTGCATTGGTTAACCCAAAAGGTAGCACAACGAACTCATAATGCCCATATCGAGTTCTGAAGGTTGTTTTCGCTATATCTTCTTCCTTGATCCTAATTTGATGATATCCCGAGCGAAGGTCGATCTTGGAAAACACAGTTGCCCCCTTCACTTGGTCAAATAATTCATCTATACGAGGTAGGGGATACTTGTTTTTTATGGTTAACTTATTTAGTTGACGGTAGTCCATACACATTTGCATGGTCCCATCCTTCTTTTAACAAAAAGTATTGGGGCTCCCCAAGGCGACACACTTGGCCGGATATATTTTTTGTCAAGTAGTTCTTGCAACTACATTTTCAATTCTGTTAGTTCTGGTATGCTCATTCAATAAGGGGCTCGAGATACCGGTGCAACCCCTGGCACTAATTAAATGGTGAAATCTATATCTCTTTTCGGAGGAAGTCTTGGAATTTCCTTAGGAAATACATCCCAAAAATTCTGCACTATTGGTATATCTTCTAAGGCAACAAATTTTTCTTTCGAATCAGAGTATCCTACTTGTATTGCATAAATCTGGCACCCTTTTTGGATACATTTGGCTAGTTGGGAGGCTGTCATGGGTCTCAACTTTAAGGGTCTTATTATCCGTTGAATATCCTATCTCTTACCATCCTCATCCATATAGTTAATGGTTTTAATTTTACAGTTGATGAGAGACCAATGTTTTCTAACCAATCCATATTGATTAAAACATCATACGATTGTAGGGGTAACACATTCAAGTCTACCATAATGGCCTGACCTACTATCTGTAGGGGACAATTGCTGACCTTGGCCAACACTCTTCTCTTGGCCCCCGTAGCTAATTGTACTAACCAGGGATTCTTAAACTTAATAGCCTGCAGACTGCATTGTTCTACAATTTTGGGGCTAATGTAACTTAAGGTAGCTTCTGGGTCAATTAAAATAGACACAATTTGGTTGAAGATTTTACCTTCAAACTCTATCATGGTCGGTTGGTACTCTGCCTGATGGTCCTCAAGAGTAGCATTGATTTTTAGCATGCTTCTTTCCACTTCTCTGACTGTCGATGCTTCTTGAACCTGTGCTACCTGATCGGTTCCTCTATGTCGTGGACATTTTTTAACATAATGAGGTCATCCATATCCCCATCATTGTACCAGTGGGCTAACTGCTATTTCCACTTCAATCCTTACTGGTTGTTCATTTGTCTTGGTTTCGCTGGGAAATTTGAACCTTGTTGGATTTTTGTTCAAGATTTTATTCATCTGACCTCTAGGGGGTTTATTGACCATAAACTTGTTTACTTTATTGTTATTAGAGGAAAATTTACTCCCCTTTTTTTCATTCCATTTCTTACCTCCCTCCCCTTTTTGCTTATTTTGCTGGTAGCATACTCGAGCCTTCTGTATGACCTCATCCATAGTTTTTAGGTTATCGAACTCAAGGCATTCTTTCATGAACAATGGCAAGTTGCTCACAAACCACTACACCTTAGCCTTTTCTTCTCGTATGTATGGGACATATCAAAGCAAGGAGGTAAACTTGGTTATGAACTCATCCATAGATAGTTGTCTCAAACAAAGGTCATGAAACTCCTTGGCCTTCTCATCATAAAATATTTCAGTTAGATATTTTTCCTTAAAATATTTTTGGAATTTATCTTAGGTTATGATTTGTTCGTTTACACCACAATATTTCTTTACTTCCTTCCACCATAGGGTGGCTTTTCCCTGCAACTAAAAGATTGCCAACTGGGCCTTTAAATTATGATCATATTCATACAACTGGAAATACTTGTTCATGTTAATGAGCCAAGCTTCTGTTGCCTCCTCTTGTTCTCCATCAAAGAGTGGATGCTTTATCTTCTGAAATTCTCCCCGACGTTATACTTTTTGTCTCTTGTGCTTGTTGTGTTCCGATACATTATCAGATTCTTCTTTCTGGTTCTCTTCACCACCTTCAGTTTCTACTCATTCAGTATGAAATTCCTGTTCTCCAATCATATTTCCCTGCTCAAGACTGGGAATTGTTTGTCTTTGATTCTGTCTATCTGATAGACTTTTCATGATCTTCTCTTGTTCATGCATCAATTGTTCATTGTCTGCTCACAGTCGAGACATTTATGCTTTTAACTCTTGCACAGTTTCCAAAATTGTGGAGTTAGTATTTTACGGCTCTTCTCCCAGCTGCATCCATACTTCAGGATTAGTTTCCTAAAAGATTGCGGCTCCTGTTCTTGTCACTGTCCAGTTTGGTATGGTTCCCACACTAGCTGTTTCTGTCCCTAGCTCTACCTGTGCACATTACACAAATACTGTCAATCTGAATTTTCTAGAGGCCTCAGTTTTGGTAACCTGAGTGCTCTGATACCACATGTCACAAACCTCATAAAAAAATCTTTCATATTTATAAAAAATAGAGAAACACTGTTTTACCATGAAATACTTCCTATTATAAATATTAATGTTATTATTACACCATATTATAGTATGGTATAAACCGTAATGAACATATAAATAAAATGTTGGATTTTATTGTATTTGTTACTTCGTTGGTATTGGGAATTACAAAGGATAATGTTTTTGCTATTAATGCTATAATCAAAACCTTAAGGTACAACTATCATTTACTCTGAATCTGAATGAACCTATGCAATATCATTCGTATATAGATTTTATTGAAAGGGTTAATTTCTTAAGTCAGAAGGTACAGGCATTAACGCCACTTGTTAACTTCTCGGGCGGTTGACTGCCCTAGGTTACTGGTCCCTTCTCTGGAGTCTTCCCCATGACTTCCAGTTGCGCTTTTCTTGGTTTGGATACCTGTTTGCGATCGACGGTGTTGATCTACTCTTCCAAATGGATGGTGGATGTGGCCTCGTGTGAAACTCAGCTTAGGTGGGGTGGAGAAACTCGTCCTTTCTTGTGTTTGTCATTTGTTAACTTGCCCTCTACTAATTGGTATGGCTTTTCCTCCTTCAAGTGAGTATGAGGTTAATTGTTATCATTCGGTAGTGTATCATACCTACCTCACAGTCCTGTCATGGTAACTGACGGTTTTCTTATCGTTTTCTCAGGTCTATGATTATGGTTTCTCCTACTTCTGGTTGTTGTTCGAAGGGTTTCACTGTTGAACCAGGTAAACATTTCTCATTTGAATTGTCCTTGAATATTGATGCCTATCTTTCTTGTTCGAGTTTTTTGTTTTGTTTTGCGATTTAAAGGTTTGTTGGTGCCTTACAGATTCAATGGGCTCGAATGCTAGAGGGTTTCTTGGCTCAATTCCTTCTCCTAGAAGTTTGAACCCTGACGCCCTTATTGATTGGGTATGCACAGGAGATCTAAGTTAATTCCAAAAGGTTTAATGTCCTCTATGAGAAACATTTTAAACACTGTTCATATTAATTCTTGTTTTAATTCTAATATGTATTTAATGGGGAACTTTCCGGCTATGAGCCATGGATTTTATCAATTATACATTATTTAATGGAACTCATTCCAGCTAAGAGCCGTGGATTTTATCATCTGTATGATCTTGACATGTTCTTTGTTTTTGGGAAGAGACTATTGTATGTTGAGTCTATTTCACTACTTAAGGGCAACTTCGAACCCTTGCGAAATTTAGTCGTTTTGCCTGAAATATAATAGTGTATTCTCCGGGATTATTCTCATTCTCCTTAAACATGCAATATAGGTATTGGATCACTATACTCGTTTTTTGGTTGACAAATATGAGCTCTGTAAATGGAAATTTTCTAAACGTGTTTAATGGTTCCAAACACTGTATATTATTTTTGTTAGGCTAGTATATTTGTTTAATTAATTGCATTAAATCAGTTTATTATTGGGTATTGGTTCTATAATCCTAGTCGTATAGAATCGACTAGATCATCTTCTTATCTAGCAGTTTACTGTTATTTAATTTGTATTTTGTTCTTGCCCATTTCATGATGGATTTACAGTTTCTCGGCCTTGTTCCCTAACCAATAATGCCAAAAGGGTTCAACCCCTTTTCTTATTAATTTAGGCGTTTTCCTGTTTTCCAGAAACTGTTATAAAAATTTATGTTTTCATAACTATTTCTTCATAATTTAGCTACATAGTTTATCTAGTTGCATCTCATTGATGGGAATACCACTATAGCTATTTCCGATAGAATTATATGTTTGTTTGCTTACTGTCCTGAGGTCTTTAGGATTTAACTCTTCAAAGTTATTATGTCCCTTTGTTTTCTTCTTTTTGTTTTAAGAATTAACTTATTGACACCTAAGGTTTTTACCTAGCTTATCTACAATGATCATACACATATATACTGATACTGTACTTATTCCTATTAAGTTGTAAACAAACCATATATTTATACCATTCAACGATAAATAAATTCGATGACTAGTATTCAAGTTCCGTATGATACTCATCTGGCTTGCTGAATTGAAATAATCTTTAACTTCTATCTTGCCTCCCAACCATGAGACTAGTGTGAATTCGCTCTCTGTCTCCCCTGGAGCCTCCCTTCACAAGGTTTCTCTTCAAGAACTCCTGTCTTGAACACTAAAGGCTATCTGGTCTTCACCAGACTTAGCCACTCCACACTATTTGTCCTTCCCACACAACAATATACTTTCTTTGAATCTTTTCCCTCTATTCCTCACTGATCTCATATGCCTCCCCATCCTCTTGATCTTGGAATAAATTTCTCATGGAAGTAGTTAGGGTTGGGTAATTTCCTAGCCTAACTGTTTCTTGAGAATAAAACTGTCATACTTCATACAATTCATTTTCATTTACTGATCTCAAATGCCTCCCCATCCTCTTGATCTTGGAATAAATTTCTCATGGAAGTAGTTAAGGTTGGGTAACTGCCGAGCCTAACTGTTTTTGAGAATAAAACTGTCATACTTCAGACAATTCATTTTCATTTAAATTAAACAATTACGGTCTTTATTATGGCATTCCACCTTTTAGGTATTTAAATCAAAATTAACTAATTATATATAAACTTAATCAAATTTTCAGTTTGTAAAAATAAGCAGTAAATAAATATTTACACATATGAGGGACATCACACTATATATCTAAATATTTTAGTTTTTAATTTTATTAAACCTTTGAAATTGCATATAATTATATAGATATGGCTTCAGACACTCTACAACTCAGTATGGAAGAGACGTTCCAATGTTCATAAAATAAGATGTTAAATAAAAAAATAAAAACAATAACATAATGTCTACTAAAAAAAATAAAAATTATTAAAACTCTCATAATACATTTCATTATATAGACATGGCTTGAGGCATTGTACAACTCACTATGGAAGAGATTCCAATGATTGCAAAATAAGACCTTAAATCAAATAATAATAATAATAAACATTATTTCCACTCAATTAAAGAATTAATAAAATGTAAAAAGTAATGATTCAAGTTGTTACATTGAAATTTTATTTTTATTAATAAATTACAAACAAAAATTTCAATTAGAATAAAATTTAATTAGTAATCTTTCATATTAATAACCATGATATTTCAAAACATATATATATATATATATATATATATATATATATATATATATATATATATATATATATATATATATATATATATATATATATATATATATATATATATATATATATATATATATATATATATATATATATATTGAATTAAGATTTTATTACTTCAAAATTTCAACTTACAACAAATAAATATATCATTGTTCATGCAAAGATCAACCTCAATATGCCACTAGGGAATTCAAGTAATTTCAAGTAAAAACATTTGATGTTTAGAAACTACTAAAACTACCATATATTGGACTAGAAATAAAAATAAAATAGTGGCTAGTAAGCATAACTTGATATCAAGAGTTTGAAGAGGTCTTGATCACTTGTACCAAGTAGAGCAGGTTTTATGTTACACTGAAGGTGGCTTTCCATTTGAGCTAGTCGGGCATCCAAACTAGCAAGATAACAGAGTTGATATTGTCTCAACCCCTTGATTTAATTTAAAGAAGGGATGATAACATTGTGGTCATCATGCTTCTCCTTCAAGACCCTAACCATAAGAGTTTACATCTGCCAATGGAGGGTAATGGAGTTCAATTACTGGATTTGTCTTCCCTTGGCATGACAAAGGTCAAGAACCCAATTAGCTACATCCTCTTGGATTCTGGAATTTGAATAAGCTTGTCAATCATTGGTTGTGATGCTTTCAAGTTGACGAATTTCTTCATGAATATCAATGGGTGTGGTAGAATGGAAGATGGCTGCAACTTTCTAGGCATGGGCTTGGGCATGAGGCCTGCCTTGAGGGTCTTTCCCTCCAACAAATTTGCATATGTGCATTCATTTTTGGGGCATATCGCACCAAAAAGGAAATATATATGTTAGATAGCTTTCCCACAACAACCCAAGACTTATAGGAATAAGACTGAGAAAACCCACAACACAAAAAAACCAAGGGATTCTATGAAACTAGGGTGGGCAAGGAAAATATACCTAAAAGAGCAAATAAAAGGAAATGGCATGTGAAAGTCTTTTGGCAAGGCCTAGAACACACCAGTAGATACGAAAATTATGGCCACAACCCAACGTAGTTGAACTCGAAACCAAGCAAACTAGTATCTACCAACGAGAAACAAAACTAGAGAATAAGATTACAGAGCTAAAGGTATAAGACAATACCCTAAATTTTCTAGCCCATTGAACCTAAAATAGTAGTGTCATGTGCTCTGAAGGTAGGTAGACATCATAAGCTCCTACAACCTCTAGTTTTATTGTAATTAGTGAAGTCCAAAAATTTGAAATATTTTCCTACCCAAAGCTTAACTCCTGACTTTTATTGGCTTGTAAAGTCTATGGTGTAAACCTCCAGACCGAGAGACCAATATATTTTGCATTTGGGAGTAAGTTAATTCTAATCCATCGCAGAAGGGAAATGTCCATGGTTGGTTAAAAGCCCATTTCTTATGCCATGACTCTGAGTATTTTCCACTACACACAAAACTTTTTCTATTAGATGCCTAAGGGAATTGTCTCACCTATGGTAGGGAAAGGTCCAAGCATACCTAAGAAACTAGGGAACAAGATCTCCCCTCAAAAAATAGTTGAAAGAAGGAAAGGTTGACATTGGAATGGGAATAGTGTATGAAGTTTGCATATGAATTTCATGGGGAGGGTTGGTCACGCCAACACCCCCTGTCTCCCTTCTCTTAAATGTTGTGGGAGGTGATGTGGTGGCAACCTCCCCTCTGACCTCTAATATCCCACTGACTAAGACCTCAATCAAGGGGAAAACTGTAACAAACCTTGTGAAAATTTCATGTAATAAAAGTTAATAAAGGAAAAATAAGACCAGGGTTAAGGGACACTTATTCCAAGCTGAATGTTGGACGAAGATTGCCTAGTTGGCATCACTCGATGTGTGTTTTGGGCTAAGGAAATTGTAAAAGGCTAAGCCAAATGTATTAAAAGGAAAAAAAGAATTTTGGCACATTTATTTATGAAAATAAAAGAAATTAGGAGAAAAGTAAGGTGAAAGGTCACAGGTTGCATGTGAGGAGGAAATTGAAGGAGAATAATGGAAAATGAAGAAATTAGAGGCCTCATTAATAAAAATACTTATGAGGATTAGTTGGTAATCTTTTGCTAGTTCAAGTTTGGAGCTCTCTCATTATTCTCTCTCTTTCTCTCTCACTCTTAGCCACTTAGATTTTCTTGGAGCACTCTAGCTTTGGAGCAAGGAAGGAAAAGCAAGGAAAGGGAAAGGAAGGAAAACAAGGATCAAGGAAGGAAAGCAGGATCAAGTAGCTTCAACAAGAATACTTGTAGGTAACCTTTTTCATGTGTTATTTCTTAGCTGGTTTGGAAATGCATGACCTTGAATGTTGGTGTAGGGTTCTCTTGTTGTAAGTGGCATAGTTTTGCCAAGTTATGACAGTGGTTTTCAACCTAGCCTTGCCTTTTTTGGATACTATTGCATTGGGATTTTTATTTAAATTTTTGATCTTTGGCTTTTCGGATGGATTTCGGAATCCAAGGCATAGGTGGTCTTAAGTTTCATTCCCAAACGCCTAGGAATCCCTTGATTAGTTTTGGCGGGATATACACTAAAGCCTGAGGGAGGAGTCTTGGTTTAAGGCCTAGTGATCTGGGTTTGGATTGCCATAAATCCTGAGAGTCTGGTCTTGATTTAGGGCCTAGTGATCCGGGATTGGATTGTGATAAAGCATGAGAGACGAGGAGATGGAAAATTCCCTAATAATTGTCATGGATTCCGGATGGCATTCCAAGTTCGGTTTAGTTGTGATCGAAGCACCAGTTTTGGTGTGATCACGATTTGATGAGGGTGGATGTCGTTTAACCTCTGGATTCCCTTCGTTGTTATTGGATTGGTTTTTCTATGAGATCCCATATTCATGCTTGGAATATGGCATGGGGGTGACTGGATGAAAGACATATTTGGTTCATCCATGTCTACGGTAGGGTGGTACGTGGAAGCCTTGAACATGGTCAGATTTTCCTATGATTAATAAAGGCTAAGTTCTCTTACTTTTGCACTTGTTTATATGTGGATTAAATGGCTGCCATATCTCTGATATTTATATGGTTTTATGCTAGTTATAAGCATGGTTATCTGACTATTTCATGTCATGGTTATTTCATGTATTTACTTGTAATTGTTAAAATGATGGATGCAAGACCTAATTGATGGTATAACAATTAAATGGAGAAGGTGGTGTTCCTTCTGGTTATGTTTCATAATTTCTTTCAGTCATTCATGCTATGTCGTGTATCCTAGACCTGTGGGTTGCATTGATGCCAAGTTTTTGACAAAATGTTAGTCTCGGTTGGGGATGCTCAGGCCTAGTCCTGAGGTTGAATTTGGATTTTTTTATATTGTCATCATGTCTTTGATGGATTCTAGAGGTTGTAACAAGTTTTGGGCAGAGTCTGGGATTCTAGGCTAGAAAAGTGGCTCAAATCTCAGGGACATTGACACAGGTCTACTAAGAAGAGTCCATGGATGCTAGCACATAGGCCTCTGAGAGTGAATCTGCGCTTCTGGACGTTGTCATGCCTATATCATGAGAGAGACTCGGGTCTTAAAGGCTTGAAACACCAGTGAGACTCATGGATAGGTTGTCTGAGTGGCTGACATGTCTCCAGAGGGTGTTGTTGTTGATGTGGATGGGTTTGGTTGATGTGTTACATCGATTCCATTTCCCTAAGGTCACCAATGAGGTTGAATCCCTTATAATGGTCTCTCTCATCGCATGTTTACCTCGGCTGGTTGATTTCTTGGGTAGACCTAAGAGGAGGGGGTGCTACATATTGGTATCAAAGTGTGGTTGCACTCTCCTTGGGTGAATGTGTTGGTCATGCATGCATGCCAGTTTCATGTGTGTCTCTTACACTTGCATTCCATGTGCTTGTTGCATTGCATCATGTTGATCATGATTATAGTAAGGTTTTCATGAGGAACTTAATGTTGATGTTGTGGGATGCATCATCAAGAATATATGACTGGTTATATGATTATATGTAGCCTAATTAAATCCTTGTATGTTAGGTAGCATTCTTGGTTGTTTGATTATATGTATCATTCTTGTAGGTTGATTACAAGAATTGATCGCTTATGCTCGACTACATGCATTCATGCATATGTGTAGTTGATTAGGCATTTCTTATGCATGTTTATAGTTACATGTGGTAATCTGTACATGGAGTAATGGTAGTTGTCATGCATGAGATCATGGCATGCATTGTTGATATGAACTTCATTGATGATGGGACCTTAACTAGAATGATGTTTATGCGTTGATACACTTATTCGATATATGTCTATATGTTGTTATGTTTATGTTATACATGTATCACGTTGATTTGATGATCTTGTAGACAAGGTATCCTTCCCGAATTATGCTAAGTTACGTTGGTTTATTGTGATTTTGTTTAGCTGACATATTATGCATTGCAGGAAAGAAATCATATGGCTAGCAAAGTGGTAGACTACATAGAATCTCCCTATGCATCATATGGGTAGCGTTGTGTGGGGCACTCTTCTGACTTCACAGACACATTGAGAATCCTGAAGGAAGAAATAAGGAGTTGCAAAGTAGACAATGAAAAATCATGTAGGCACAAGAGAAACAAGCATAGGTGAATGTGATATTACTTTGAAGTTTGTCAGATTTGCAGTGACGGGGGACAATTCATATCAACCATGGACATGAGGATAAAACTATTGGGGCATATAGCAGTAGGTCTCCTAGTAGACACAGGTCAGATAGATCTGACACAATGAGAGATGGTAGGTTGTTGGACACTTCGAATAGGAGAGGTGATAGACATGGGTACTATTCTAGTTATGGTTTTGACATGCATCACGATTGTCATCGTTATCACCCTTACAGGAGGAGTTATTGGGGATACTTTTCAGATAAGTTTAAGAAAGAAAATCCACCTACCTTTGATGGAGAAATTAAGAAATCATAGGATGTAGAGCCATGATTGCTTGGCATGAATAAATTATTCTGATTGCACGATTATTCAGGAAACATGAAAGCAAAGATAGTCACTTTCAGTCTCAAAGGTGAGGCGGATATTTGGTGGGAATATGTGAAGAATGTCAAAGGTATACACAAAGAGGATTTGACTTGGAATGCATTTTAAAGGCACTTCAAGAAGAAGTACTTGTGAGAGAGGTACTATGATGACAGAGCTAAGGAGTTTTATGAGTTGTGAATGGGTTCTATGGCAGATGCTGAGTATACTAACAGGCTTTTAGAACTGTTGAGGTATGTGCCTTACCTCAAAGAGGAGAAGGCCAAGGTTCAGAGATTCATCAGTGGGATTCCAGTTGCATACAGAGACCAGATTGAGTTCAATGAGCCTAGATTGTTGGAGGAGGCTATTTGAAATTTGAAACATTGTTATGAGCAGTCAAAGGAAAAGTTGAGCCTAAGCATGACTTGAAAAGAAATGAGAAAGATATAGGAAAATGGCCACCAAAGAGAGGAAGACCTCAAGATGCGAGTGAGAAATAAAATGCAATTCCTTACAAGAGATTCAATACAGCTGAGAAGGGAAGTGGAGAGCAACAAGATAGAGGCGATGGTAGGGAACCATTGCAGTGTTGGATATGTGGCAAATATCATCGTAAGATGTATTTTCTGCAGTATCAAAGTGGTGGTAGACTCGAGATATATAGTGCTAAGGAGGCACACATAGTTGGTGATTTTGTTCATAGAATTCCTCAGATCTATACAACTGTGGAAAACAGGCAAGTGGATCATCAGACATTGATCATTGAGATGGACAGTAAGATTTGTGATCAAGTTGTTTCTATTTTGATTGACCATGGATCTAACTATAGTTATATTAATCTTGATGTGGTGGATAAGTGTGGTTTGAGAAAAGAAGTGCATGCAGAATCTTGGTTGGTACAATTGGCTACAGGTACAAAGAAGAAAGTTCACCATTTGGTGAGAGCTTGTGCATTTGAGTTAAATGGTATGCCTACAACAACACATTTGAATGTATTTCCATTGGGATCATATAGTATGCTTTTGGGTATGGATTGGCTATACCTTCAAAGAACCAAAGTGGATTACTTTGACAAGGCCATTGAGTGTGTGGATGATAGTGGGGAAAAGAGGACCTGCAGGGAAAGAAGAAGCCTACATCAGTGAGGATGGTTACTGCTATGGAGGCTAAGCATAGTTTTAGAAAAGGTTGTGTGATGTTTGTAGTACACATTTCTAGTGATAAGGGTAAAGAAGTTGAGGATGCATATGTGTTAAGAAAGTACCCAGTTTTGCAGCAGTTTAAGGATGTATTCACAGAGGACATTATAGAGTTGCCACCTTACAAGGATGTAGAATTTTCTATTGAGTTGGTGCAATGGGTAGTTCTGACATCAAAAGCACCTTACAGGATGAGCACGCATGAGTTGGTAGAGTTGAATTTTCAGTTAAAGGAGATGCTTGACAAGGGATACATTTGGCCAAGTGTATTGCCTTAGGGTGCACCAGTGTTGTTCGTAAAGAATAAAGTTGGTACTCTTAGATTGTGCATTGACTACAGACAACTAAACAAAGTAATGATCAAGAACAAGTACCCTTTGTTGAGGATTGATGATTTGTTTGGTCAGTTGAAGGAAGAAGTAGTGTTCTCTAATATCAACTTAAGATTGGGATACCATCAGGTACGCATCAAGGAAGAGGATATTTTCAAGACTGCGTTTAGGTCGAGGTATGGGCATTATGTGTTTTTTGTTATTCCATTAGGTTTGATTAATGATACAACTACATTCATGTGTTTGATGAATAGTGTGTTGCATCCTTATCTGGACAAGTTTGTTATTGTATTCATTGATGACATACTAGTATATTCTAAAAATGAGGAAGAACATGCCAAGCATTTAGCAGCAATGTTGAGATTTCTAAGAGAGCATCAGTTGTATGCTAAAATTAGCAAGTGAATCTTCTTTCAGACTGAGGTACATTACCTGGGACATGTTGTCTTGAAGCATGGCATAGCAGTGGATCTAGAAAAGATAAGGTTTATCATGGAGTGGGAAGCTCCTAAGAATGTGGATGAGGTGATATCATTTATAGGATTGGTAGGTTACTACAGGAGGTTCATCAGGAACTTCTCACACATTGCATATCATATCACATCATTACAACAAAAAGGTAAGAAGTTTGAATGAACAAAAGAATGTGAGGCTAGTTTTGAGCAACTTAAGCAATTGTTGACACATGTACCAGTGCTAAAGATTGTGGATCTGGACAAGGAGTTTCTAGTATGTACAGATGCTTGCAAGAGAGGACTTGGAGGAGTTCTCATGCAAGAAGGATAGGTAGTGTGCTATGAGTCATGAAAACTAAATGAGAATGGACAAAACTATCCCACGCATGATCTGGAGTTAGAAACGATTATACATGCATTGAAGATGTGGAGGCACTATCTTCTTTGCAAGAGGTTTACATTGATGAGCAATCAAAATGGGTTGAGATATTTGTTTGACCAGCTGAATATAAATTCCAGGAAAGCTAGATGGTTGGCTACCCTTAGTGAGTTCGACTTCGAAATTAAATACATCAAAGGGAAGGAGATTCGGGTTGCAGATGTTCTTAGCAGGAAGACACAGGTAAATCATATACCAGTTATGAGATCTTATGGGAAAGAGTTACAGGATAGGATCTTGTAGGCATGAAAATGGGATAACAAATACATGGAGATTATGCATAAGTTAGAGCAGAGCACAAGTGCAAGTATAGGTACAGGTGATCAGTATGTAGATTATCATCTCACGGCAGATAGTTTGGTGAGGTTTAGAAGTAGGATCTATGAGCTGAATTGTAGTGAGCTCAAGAAGCTTATCTTGAGGGAGTTTCACATCAATCCATACTTGGGTCATCTAGGATATCAAAAGATGTTGACGACAGTGAGGAAGTTCTACTATTGGCCGAATTTGAAGAAGTGCCAGAGTTCATGGCTAGATGTTTAGATTGTTAGTAGGTAAAAGTGGAATGTAAGCATCTAGGTGGTTTACTATAACCTATAATGATTCCAGAATGGAAATGGGAGGTCATTTCCATGGATATAATTACAGGTTTTCCAAGGACAGTGATTTAGCATGATTCCATTATGGACGCAGTTGACAGGTTGAGAAAGGTAGCTCACTTCATTCAAGTGAAAACTACATATTCAGCAAGTGAGGTAGCACAAGTGTTCATCAGAGAGATAGTGAGACTGCATGGTGTTCCGAAGAATATTGTGTCAGACGGGGATGCAAAATTTACCACCAAGTTTTGGAAGAAACTATTTGTAGGTTTGCGTATAGAGTTGGCCCTAAGTACAACTTATCATACGTAGATAGATGGATAGATAGAGAGTGTCAATAGGATATTGGAGGATATGTTGAGGATGTGCATGATGCACGAACAGAGGAAACATGATGAGTATCTTCCATTGGTTGAGTTTGCATACAACAATGGTTATCAGGAGTCATTGAGGATGAGTCCTTTCAAGGCATTGTATTGATGGAGTTGTAACACTCCCATCAGATGGAGAGATCCAATGAACAAGGTACTTATTGGACTGATATGTTGGCAGACATGAAGCAAGAAATACGAGTTAAAAAGAAGAATTTAAAGGACACACAAGACGAATAGAAGAGTTACGTGGATCAACACAGGTTATCCAAGGAGTTTCAGGTTGTGAATCATGTGTATTTTCACATCAAGCCCAAGAAAATATCTTTGAGGATTGGTTCATGTGCCAAATTGGCACCATGGTATTGCGGTCCTTTCGATATCCTTGAGAGGATTGGACTGATGGCATAATGACTTGCACTGCCTCCAATAATGAAAGTCCATGATGTTTTCCATATTTCATTTCTTAAGCAGTATATAAAGGATGTTGATCATGTTATTGATTGGTCTATACTAGAGGTGGAGCAAGAAGTAGAGTTCCAGCTGGAGCCTCAATGCATGTTGCAACAAAAACATATTATGCTGAGGAACAAAGCCATAGAGCAAGTTAAAGTGAAATGGAAGCACTCTGGGCCTGGAGAAGCTACATGGGAGGTGCCGGATCAGATGTGGGCCCTGTATCCTTCATTGTTGGCCGGTTGAGGCAAAGTCATTTTGATTTGATGTTGGTATATGTTTGGCATATGTTTTGCTAATGATTTCGTATATGTATGTATATGTATATGGATGTAAATAATGCCATGAGCTAAGTTATAAAGTTCTAATAAGTAGTATGGGTTTCATGTTATTATGGTTGTTATATTGTCATGTTGTCATGATGGTTTTGTTTTGAGCAAGTCTTTTATTGTAAATACTACAATGAGCTAAGTTATAATGCTCCATGGGCAATATGTTTTATTTTCAGTAGTTTTGCTGAGGTCATGGTGTGGTATAACACCAAGGATGGTGTTCCCCAAGGGGGAGGGTTCTTTAACGGCCCTGGTGAAAATTTCATGTAATAAAAGTTAATAAATGCAAATTAAGACCACGGTTAAGGGACACTTATTCCAAGCTAAATGTTGCGCAAAGAAAAGGCTAAGGAAAATGCATTAAAAGGAAAAAAAGGCATTTTTACACATTTATTTATGAAAATAAAGGAAATTAGGAGAAAAGTAAGGTGAAAGGTCACGGGTTGCATGTGAGGAGGAAATTCAAGGAAACTAATGGAAAATGAAGAAATTAGAGGTCTCATTAATAAAAAGGATTTTGAGGATCAGTTGGTAACCCTTTTCAGTTCAAGTTTAGATCTCTCTCATTATTCTCTCTCTCTCTCTCACTCTTGGTCACATAGAGTTTCTTGGAGCACTCTAGCTTTGGAGCAAGGAAGGAAAATTAAGCAAATGGAAAGGAAGGAAAGCAAGGATCAATGAAGGAAAGCACGATCAAGCAGCTTCAGTAGGAATACTTGTGGGTAACCTTTTACATGTGTGATTTCCTAGCTGGTTTGGACATGCATGACCTTGCATGTTGGTGTATGGTTCTCTTGTTGTCGGTGGCATCCTTTTGCTGGGTTATGGCAATGGTTTTCAGCCTAGCCTTGCCTTTTTCTGGATGCCATGGTGTTGGGACGTTTATTTTAGTTTTTGAGCTTTGGTTTACCGGATGGATTTCAGAACCCAGGGTAGAGGTGGTCTCAATTTTCATTCCCAAAGGCCTAGGAATCCCTTGACCGATTTTGGCAGGATACATGGTGAATAATGAGGGAGGAGTCTCGGTTTAGGGCTTAGTGATCCAAGATTAGATTGCGGTAAAGCTTGAGAGACAAGGAGATAGAAAATTCCTTAAGGATAGTGATGGATTTCAGATGGCATTCCAAGTTTGGTTCGCTTGTGATCGGAGCACCGGTTTTGGTGTGATCAGGTTTGATGAGAGTGGAGGTGGTTTAACCTCTAGATTCCCTTGGTTGTTCTTGGATTGGTTGTTTTATGAGATCCCACATTCATGCTTGGAATATGGCATGAGGGTGACTAGCTGAAAGATAGATTTGGTTTAGCCATGTCTATGGTCGGGTGGTACGTGGAAGTTCCGAACCTAGTCGGATTTTCCTATTATTAATAAAAGCTAATTTCTCTTAATTTTTCACTTGTTTATATGTGGATTTAATGGTTGTCAGATCTCTGATATTTATATGGTTTTATGTTGGTTATAAGCATGGTTATATGACTAGTTCATGTTATGGTTATTTCATGTATTTACTATAATTATTAAAGTGATGGATGCAAGACCTAATTGATGGTATAATAGTTCAGTGGAGAAGGTGGTTTTTCTTCTGGTAATGTTCCATAAGTTCTTCAGTCATTCATGCTTTGTATTATATTCTAGATTTGTAGGTTTCATCAATGCCGAGTGTTTGACATAATTCCAATCCCGGTTGGGGATGCTTAGGCCTAGTCCCGAGGTTTAATTTGGATTTGTTTATAATGTCATCATGTCTTTGACAGATTTTGGGGGTTGTAACAAGTTCTAGGTAGAGGCTGGGATTCTAGGCTAGAAAAGTGGCTCAAATATTGGGGATGCTGACACATGTCTACTGAGAAGAGTCCATGGATGCTGGTACATAGGCCTGCGAGAGTGACTTGGGCTTCTGGACGTTTTCATGCATATAGCATGCCAGTGACCATGGGTTAAAAGGCTTAAATCATCAGTGGGACCCAGGGACAAGTTGTCTAAATGGCTGACATGTCTCCTAAGGGTGTTGTTGTTGATGTGGATGGGTTTGGTTGATGTGTTTCGTCGATTCCATTTCCTTAAGTGTTGATCTAGATTGTCATTGATGTCAATAAGGAAATATTCTAGGATACTAAATGATGATATGAAGCCAAGGAGAAGTAGAGTAAATCCATGAAGAAATAGGAGCAAGAATCCAAGGAGCAAAGCCATTAGGGAAGCCATTGGATGTCAAGAATAGGAGCAGTCAAAGAAGAGCTATCAGAAGAGGTCATTGGAAGCCACGAGAAGCAGATAGGAACACATTGGTGGAGGTGCATAAACAGTGTTAACGGAGGAGTTAACATGAAATATTAGAGAAATATTAGAGGATTTAACATATCGGAGGAGTATTGCAGAGTATCAGAGGAGTTAACATCGAAGGAGCCATATCGGAAGTATCGCATGTAATATATGCCCAAGAAGAACCGATAGGAAGAAAATAGTGGAGCATAAACAGAGTTATCAGAGGTTACAGGAAGATAAGTCACAGGAGAAGCAACGATATCAGAGGAGCATTGTGGAACCGATGGTCCCATTACAACATGCCCTAATTAATATTGCATCACAAGTTATGAAGGCTTGTCACATTGAATCCCCCGACTGCGATATAAGGTGTGGACCCGATTGTTCCATTATAAACCGCCCTATTGTAATATCACATCAACGTGTATCAGAACCTTCACATTGCAAGTCTTAAAGGAATGTTACACTAAACTACGATTGCAATAATGCATGTGGACCCGAACAAGTTATAGTAACAACTCGTAATATGACATCGCATCTGCCACATCGCAAGCCCATTTAAAGCCTTGCCACATTGAAATCCACCGATTGCAATATGTACTACAACACATATCTCATTAAATTTAGAATTAAATAGTAGATATAGATTTTCAAGATAACAAAAATACTCAATTCTACTAATGTCCTTGTAATAAAAAAATTCCAAACTTAATGAAATATGTGTTCTGCGGACCCGATCAGTTTATGATAACAATTCTAAATAAATATCGCATCCATCGCATATCGAAAGTCTTGAAGAGATGTAACGATGGAAAACCGCTGATTGTGATAAGGTTGTGGACCCGATGGGTTTATTAACCACTGCTTAAGATCGTACCGTATCTGCTCCATCTGCAGTAGTGGAATCACTATATTATGTGCAAACATCTGAAAATTGCGATTGTGATTAGGGTGATGATGTGGCTGGTAGGACCACCCATTATTTGTTTTTAACTATGTTGATATGTGAATATCGATGATTTTTGTATCAGAGGACAGAGCACACTTGTAAAACCTCCTATTTTCATGAAAGTTGTGATTGCGGGATTAAAGGAATGACGTGGCATGTGGGATCTCCAATATGGGTATAACCTCTCTTGTGATGTGATTTCCATGAATAATTAAGTCTATGGATGAAAGGACCTCTCTGATATAATTTTAATATGCAACATCTATTGTAATTCAGCCTCTCTTCCACTAAATGTGTTTTTTGAGTATTGGTGAACTTGAAGAGACAGAGGAAGCCAAAGATCGAGAATTTGAAGTTCGAGAAGCCAAAAGGTCCAGCAAAAAAGGAAGCCAAAAGTTAGGCATATCAAGCATCTATAAAATAGAACAAGGAAAGTTCATAGCAAGTGAATTGTAAGAGACAGAGGAAGCAAAAGGTCTAGCAGACATGGAAGAAGCAAGAGGATAGAAGTAAGTCTTACGTCCAGAAGGGTTGGGATTAGAGGATTACTACCAAATATATCTAGACATATATATAGTAGAGGTTTGGAGCCCTTGGGGTTGGTGCCTTAGAATTGGAAGGATTGGTGTCCTGGGAGTTGGTGCTCCTAAATCCAAGGTTGGTGCCTTGACAAGACAGGGTTGGTGCTTTGGAGGTTGGAGCCTCACAAAAAGTCCAAGTTGGTGCTTGGCATCTGGTTGAAGCCCTATATACATTGTACTTGATTTATTGTAGAGATTATATTAATAAAATAATTTATTCCTATTATTCATTTTGTGTTCTAAATATAAATGATTTAACTCATAAAAAATAACAATTGAAAAGAAATATTGATTCACCCCAACCCCCCCCCCCCCTCATAGTATTTCCAACAATTGCTATCAGAGCCAGCTTCTTCATATCATCCTAATATCTAGAAGAAGGATTCTTAGTCATCATGAGAAATCAAGCAGTGTCAGGAAGACCTCCTCTGTTCCGTGGCACAAATTTTGGTTTTTGGGAAAAAAGAATGTCCTACTACTTAATTTCCCTTAGACGTGAAGTTTGGCATTCGGTTTTAAATGAGTACACAGCTCCTTCCACTCTTCCAATAGATCAATACGAAAGGAAAGCTTACATTGCAAATGAAAAATCCATAAACTCCATCACTAGTGGAATTAATGATTCTGAATTTACAAAAGTCATGAATTATAACTTGACCAAAGAAGTATGGGATAAGCTAATTAGCATATATGATGGGGACTCTGAAGTTAAGAAGGCAAAGCTTAAAACTCATAGAAGGCAATCTGAAAGTCTAAAAATGGATGAAGAAGAAGATATTGCATCATACTTTCTCCAAGTAGCTGAAGTGATCAACTCTCTTAAAGGATTGGAAGAAAACATTGAAGAAAGCACTATTGTTCAAAAAGTCTTAAGATCTCTCCCAGACAGATTTGACTCCAAAGTAAGTGGTATAGAAGAAATCAAGGACCTAGATACTCTCAAGATGGATGAAATTCATGAAATCCTCATTGCCTATGAGATGAGAAAAGGATGCCCAAGATCCAAAGATACAACATTCAAGGCCTCAAAATAAAAAATGGGGAAAGACTGGAATACCAGTAGCGATGAATCTGATGTTGAATCTGAATTGGCACAATTTGTATGAAGACTAAAGAAAGGAGCTAAGCTAAAAGGTAAGTACCATGTTATTTGTTTCAAATGTGGAAAAATAGGTCATTATGTTGCAAAATGTCCTCTTAAGCGTGATAGTGATGGTGAGGAAAATTCTTAAAGGATGGTATACAAAAAGAAGGGGTTCAATAAGAAGAATTTCTTCTCTAAGCAAGATGAGTCTGATGAAGGTGAATTTGTAGTCATCAAAAAGAAATCAACTAATCAGTTCCCTCACTGCAAAGGAGGTAATGATGAATCAAATGAAGAAAATGACCATGCTGGAAGCCAAGAAGTATTATTCATGGCATTCACAAATGATGGTGATTCAGGTCTAGAAGGAAATGGTGATGAATTGTTATTGAGTGCCATTGAAGAAAATTATAAATTACGAAATAAAATCATTTCTCTCAAGGTAGAAAACGAGGAAACAAAAAGAAGGGAATACCTCTTGAAAAATAAACTAAAAGAAAGAGAAGAAATTTGTGAATAACGTGAAGCCGAAATAATATCTCTGAGGAAGGAATTGGAGAAAGTCAAAAAGGGTTGGGAAAGCTCTCAAATACTTGACATTATCCTAAATAATCAAAAACCTCAATATGAAAAATCTGGGATAGGTTTTAAAGGAGAATCATCAAGTACCAAGAATCATGCGAGAAGTTATGCCGACGTACTTTCCAGTGACCCAAAAGAAGAAAGATTATTTCATCAAAGGCCCATCTCAAATCCAAAGAATGAAGAGAGAGTAACTCCAAGGAAGAATGTTGATTCAAATCATGGCTATTACAACAGGTACAAAACTATATTTTTTGGGCATTGTTTTTATTGTAAAAATTTTGGTCATCAAGCTAGACATTGCATGGCCTATAAGAATGAAACACCAAAATTGAAGGATCAAAGAAACAAACCATATGGTCTTAAAGGGCAAGGACAAATAAAGACCTACAACTTTTTTGATCCCTTGGACAAATTTGATCTAATTTTCTCATTATGTAATGATAATGGACACAATGAACAAAATTTCCCCCTTAAAATAAGAAAAGAAAAAAATGAGAATCCTAACATGAATAAATGTGGCCTAGCTCTATGTGCTCACAGTGATGAAAATCATTGGCTTGTGGATAGTGGGTGCTCCAGACATGTGACAGGGGACAAAAGGAAGTTTGTCTCATTGGACAAAAAGGAAGGAAATGTATCCTTTGGAAGTGGATTTTCCAAAATTGCTGGAAAAGGAACTGTTACCCTTATTAATGGAAAAGGAAAGGCTCAAAATGCTTTGCTAGTAAACGGGCTCAAACAAAATCTCCTGAGTGTTAGCTGAATTTGTGATCAAGGACATAATGTTGTCTTTAGCACTAAGGATTGTGAAATAAGAAACTCTTCCTCAGGGGAACTTGTAGCTAAAGGGGTTAGAACACTAGATAACATCTATATTCTAAAAAAAATTCAAGAAGATAAATGTTACTTAAGTCAAACAAATGAAAGTTGGCTATGGCACAAGCGACTTGGACATACAAGTTTCGATAACTTGATCAATATCAGCAATATTAATGTAGTACAAGACATCCCAAAGTTATTCAAGCCAAATCAAGGAGTATGTGGTCCATGTCAACATGGAAATCAAACTAGAACTCGCCACAAGACCAAGGAGTTTTCTACATCAAAGCCTTTGGAGATCATCCATGTTGATTTATGTGGACCAACTAGAACTCTGGCACTCCAAGGAGAAAGGTACTTTTCTTTATTTGTTGATGGCTATACTAGAATGATGTAGGTATATTTCATAAAATATAAATCCAAAGCATTTGAGTGTTTTAAGAATCTTAAAGCTCTTGTAGAAAATGAAAAGGATTCTAAGATTAAATGTCTCAGTATAGATAGAGGGGGAGAATTCACATCAAAAGAATTTGATGAATTCTGTAAAGTACATGGAATCAAAAGAGAACTCTCTGCTACCAGAACACCCAAGCAAAATGGGGTAATTGAAAGAAGAAACCGAACAGTTCAAGAAATGGCAAGAACAATGTTAATAGCAACTAACTTGCAGCCAAAATTCTGGAAAGAAGTAGTTGAGACAACTATATATACGTTGAATCGAACTCAACTAAGACCAAATAATGAGAAGACTCCTTATGAATTATGGAAAGCAAGACCTGCTTTAGTAATATACTTCAAAATTTTTGGAAGAAAGTGCTTATAAAATCAATCATGGCTCACCAGGAAAATTTGATTCTTGGATTGACGAAGGGATATTCCTTGGATATTCTACAAGGAGCAAAGCCTACAAGTGTTATAATAATCGACGATGGAAAATAGTGGAAAGCATTGATGTGAATATTGATGAAGACCTTCCAGAAAAAAGAAATTTAAGAACATGAAGTTGACCCTCTCATTGAAGAAGAACTTGAAAAAGAGGAAAAAGATCAAGAAAAACACAAGGAAAAAGAACCATCTCAAACCCCTTCAAAGATGAAGTTTCTCCAAAAACATCACCCAACAGAGAAAATTATTGGCAATATAGATGAAGGGATGCAAACCCAAAGAAGGATGACAAGTACACCATATAAAAATGATGTTGCTCTCCTATCCATGATAGAACCAGAAACATTTACTCAAGCAAGGATCCTCATTGGGTAAAAGCCATGGAAGAAGAAATGTCTCAAATTGAGAAGAATGAGACATGGGAGCTGGTACCTCGTCCAAAGGATAAAAATATAATTGGAACCAAGTGGGTGTTCAAAAACAAAATGAATGAAGATGGACAAATCATCAGAAATAAGGCAAGGCTTCTTTGTAAAGGTTATTCACAAATTGAAGGAAATGAATTTGAAGAAACCTTTGCACCAGTAGCTTGTGTGGAAGCTATAAGGATGTTCTTGGCATTTTCTTGCTCAAAATAATTTAAAATCTATCAAATGGACATAAAATCAACATTTCTGAATGGGGAACTCAAGCAAGAAGTCTACATGGAGCAACCAGAAGGGTTTAATCTAGCAGAAGGAAAGGACATTGTTTGTAAGTTGAAAAAGGAATTATATGGGTTGAAACAAGCTCCTAGAGCATGGTACACAAGATTGGATCACTATCTACAACAACAAGGCTTCAAGAAGGGGGTGGTAGGAAGTAATCTCTACATAAATATGGATGAGGATAAGTTACTAGTCACACTTTTCTATGTTGATGATGTGATTTTTGGTAGTAATAATGATGAGATGAACCATGAGTTTTCTTAAAATATTCAAAAGAGTTTCAGATGTCGATGATAGGAGAGTTATCTTACTTCCTTGGACTACAAGTATTTCAAACCACAGCAGGCATGTTCATATCTCAAGCCAAATATCTTAAAGACATGATTAAAAGACATGGAATGGAAGACTGGGCACCCATGAGCACACCTATGACCACATATTGTAAATTAAGAAAATATGATGACTCTCCTTTGGTAGATGCAACTCATTATAGGTCAACAATTGGATCCCTTCTATACTTAACAGCTACGAGACTTGACATTATGCAAGCAGTAGGAAGGGTGGGAAGATTTCAATTAGCTCCTAAACAATCCCATTTGTTGGATGTAAAAAGAATTCTCATATACTCGAAAGGAACTCCTGATTTTGGTCTTTGGTACCCTAAGAGCTCAACTCTTACTGTGACTGCATACACCGATGCTAATTGGGCTAGAAGTGTCGATGATAAAAAAAGTACTAGTGGAAATGCATTCTTCCTGGGAGATTTTCTAATATCCTGACTCAGCAGAAAACAAACAACCATATCACTATCTATAGTTGAAGCTGAGTATATAGCTGCCACAGATTGTTGTACTCAAATATTATGAATTAAGGAAGCTCTGAAAGATGTCAACATAGGTACAAATCAACCAATCACCATCTATTGTGATAACACAAGTGCTATCAGCCTCAACAAAAATCTAGTGATGCACTCAAAGACCAAACATATACCAATCAAGTAGAATTTCCTTCATGAACAAGTAGCTGAACACAACATCATCTTGGAATATATCAATACTAAGGAGCAGATAGATAATTTTTTCACAAAACCTCTTCCTCGAGAAGCATTTGAACATATTCATCAAAAGATGGGGATTATTTCTTTAGCATCACATTAAGTTGATTCAAAAAGATGTTGCATGGCAGAGGGAGCAGTTCGATAGGGGGAGTCCTTGTACACTCCTTTTCCACTGATGTCCAAGGGAGAGAGAAGAAGAATATTGCCATCAATGACAAAGGGGGAGATAGTTGATATAGATTATCATTGATGTCAATATGGAAATAATCTAGGATACTAAATGATGATATGAAGCTAAGGAGAAAATCCATTAGGGAAGCCATTGGAAGTCAAGAATAGGAGGAGTCAAAGACTGGATATCAGAAGAGGTCATTGGAAACCACAAGAAGCAAAGAGGAACACATCGGTGGAGGTGCATAAACAATGTTAACAGAGGAGTTAACATGAAATATCGGAGAAATATCAGAGGAGTTAAAATATCAGAGAAGTATTGCAGAGTATCAAAGGAGTTAACATTGGAGGAGCCATATCGGAAGTATCGCATGTAATATATGCCCAAGAAGAACCGACAGGAAGAAAATAGCGGAGGAGCATAAACATAGTTATCAGAGGCTACAGGAAGATAAGCCATAGGAGAAATAATGATATCGTAGGAGCATTGTGGAACCGATGGTCCCATTACAACACACCCTAATTAATATCACATCACAAGTTATGAAGGCTTCTCACATTGAATCCCATGACTGTGATATAAGGTGCAAACTTGATCACTCCATTATAAACCGCCCTATTGTAATATCGCATTAGTGTGTATCAGAACCTTCACATCACAAGTCTTAAAGGAATGTCACACTAAATTGTGATTGCGATAATACATGCAGACCCGAACATGTTATAGTAACAACCCTTAATATGACGTCGCATCTGCCACATCGCAAGCCCCTTTAAAGCCTCGCCACATTGAAATCCACCGATTACGATATGTACTGCAGACCTGATCATTTTATGTTAACAACTCTAAAGAAATATCACATCTGTTGCATATCGCAAGTCTTGAAGAAATGTAACAATGGAAAACCACCGATTGCGATAAGGTTGTGGACCCGATGGGTTTATTAACCACTTCTTAAGATCGTATTGCATCCGCTCCATCGACAGTAGTGGAATCACTATGTTATGTGCAAACCTTCGAAAATTGCAGTTGCGATTAAGGTGATGATGTAGCTGGTAGGACCACCCATTATATGTTTTTAACTATGCTGATATGTGAATATCGATGATTTTGATATCGGAGGACAGAGCACACATGTAAAACCTCCTATTTTCATGAAAGTTGTGATTGTGGGATTAAAGGAATGACATGGCACGTGGGATCTCCAATATGGGTATAACCTCTCCTGTGATGTGATTTCCGTGAATAATTAAGTCTGTGGATGAAAGGGCCTTTCTGATATAATTTTAATATGCAACATCTATTGTAATTCAGCCTCTCTTCGACTGAACGTGTTTTTTGAGTATTGGTGAACTGAAAGAGATAGAGGAAGCCAAAGATTGAGAAGTCGAAGGTCGAGGAGCCAAAAGGTCCAGAGAAAAAGGAAGCCAAAAGTCAGGCATATCAGCCATCTATAAAAGAGAACAAAAAAAGTTCACAGCAAGTGAACTGTAAGAAATAGAGGAAGCTGAAGGTGTGGCAAAAGTGGAAGAAGCAGGAGGCCAGAAGTAAGTCTTAGGTCCAAAAGAGTTTGGAGCAGAGAATTAGTACCAAACATATCCAAAGATATATATAGCAGAGGATTGGAGCCCTTGGGGTTGGTGCCTCAGAATTGGAAGGATTGGTGTCCACGGAGTTGGTGCTCCTAAATCCAAGGTTGGTGCCTTGACAAGACAAGGTTGGTGCTCTGGAAGTTGGAGCCTCGCAAAAAGTCCAAGTTTGTGCTTGGCAACTAGTTGAAGCCCTATATACATTGTACTTGATTTGTTGTAGAGGTTATATTAATAAAAGCATTTATTCGTGTTACTCATTTTGTGTTCTAAATATAAATGATTTAAGTCATAAAAAATAACAATTGAAAAGAAATACGGATTCACCCTCCCCCCCGGGCCTCCCCTAGTATTTGCAACACTTAAGGTCACCAAGGATTTGAATCCCTTATAGTGGCATCTCTCGACGCATGTTTACCCGAGCTAGCCAGTTACTTGGATAGACATGGGAGGAGGGGGTGTTACAAAAACATATAACTAATAAACATATAAAAAAATTAATAAATTTAGTTAATAAGGAACTAAGAGTAGACCTAGGTGATAGGGAAGGAGAGCATGTAGATTTCGCTTGTCAAGTTTAAAGTGGGGAATGTTAGGGTAAACTTGACTCAATGAAAGATTCAAAGTTCTTAGGTCCAAGATGGTGGTTTCATGCACATGGTTTTGATTCCAAGTGTTCTTATAACCCATGGTTTTAGTGGTTTTTGGTATTAGATCCCATGGTTTTGGTGGTTTGTAGTATTAGATCCCATGGATTACATGTGATGAGGCTTTCAAAAGGCTTGGGGATTCTCCATTGTAATGTGCATGAGTTGAGCAAAGGACAAGCTTGCCCTCACCTCGATGTTGATCTACTTGCCACTTTTAAGTCAAGGCATGACTACATTTAACCCATATGATAATAATATCTATATATATATATATATATATATATATAGATATATTAGTTTTTTTTTCCTAATTTAGATTTTGCAAGATAAAATCTATGTGTTATTGTTATTATAATTAATGTGATATGTGTATTATGATTTTGTCTCTTAAAAAACTTGTTTGTAATTTTACTAATAAAAACATGCATACAATATAATAAATAGAATTATATAAACCTATTATTTTTTATTTTTAATACTTTTTTAACTAAACATACATATGTTTTATTATTATTTCTATTATTTATTTATTTATCACTTTAATGTACCATGTCATCTCTCAAGCTTCACTACAACATCTCCTTATATTTTGTTTATAATAACTCAATATTCTAATTCTATTTCCATAACACATTACTAGAATATCTCTTCATATTTTGTTTATAATAATTTAATATTTTACCTATATTTCCCTACAACCAATAATAACAAATATAAAACAATAAATTAAAAAAATTAAAAACTATATAAAAAATTAACAAATATCCATATTAAAATGAGAATAATAAATTTGAATAACGTTTTTCATTTAAAACAAAAATGTCTCCAATTCATTAATTATATAATTAATAAAAAACATAATCTCATAAAAAAATATTTATAAAATTTATATTATATTTTTTATATAATAAATAATATTAATAATTTATATTAAATATAAATATTTAAATAAAAAAATTATATTAAATACAAACACTTTTTTTTTTATAAAAATAATGATGAAAAATGATAGTTTGTCTTGATCCTCAGTGCTTATACGTTTACGTTGTACAAATTCACTTCTCACTTCCACTCAAAACATAGCGTACCATCTGACCTCACTTCCATGAACTTTTTTTTATTGAATAAAATATTTTGTCCACAATGATTCAAGGTTCTAGCTATGTTTCCATGCCTCCAAAGTTACATTATTGTACATAGGAGACAAAATTTTTGACAGAAATGGTATTAGAATGAATGAAAGAAAATTCATTCAGAAATGGTTTTATTTGTTGGCATACAAATAAAACCAAAATTAACATCATTGTACATGAGTCACATTATTGTACATAGGAGACAAAACTTTTGATAGCAGAAGTACTTAGAATGAACGAAAGGAAATTATTAAGGAGAAAATAAATTAAGAAGATTACAAAAATATGAGGTGAGAATAATAGATTTGAACTATAAGTTTTTCTTATTTAGGAATACTTATGATATAAGTAGTCAATACAATTTCTAAATCTATTTAATTATTAAATTAATTACAATTATATTTAATTTTTAAATATAAAATAATTTTAATGTGAATATTTAGTTAAAAAATATATAGTTTGATTTTTAAATATGTTTAAATTGGTACTCCACATATTTTATTAAAATTCGAATGATAAATTATGTAACATAAATTTATATAAATGTGTAGAAGACAAATTTCAAATATAATAAGTTATTGTAACACCCCATGTTGCACAAAAATTTGTTGTCTTTTATCAAGTTTTACGTATTACTTCAAACTCTTACTTTGCTTAACATGGACTGTTAAAGGATTAAGGCTAAAAAGCTAGAGCATCTTGTTATTTTTATTAAAAAATTTAAATAGTTTGTTAAAGAACTACATGAAAGAGTTACTCTTAAGACAATTATAGATAGTTGCCTATCTTTCTTTTCCTCAAAAAGGAAGGGGAAGAGGGAGAAAGGGGAGAAAAGAAGGGACATGCTGCTCAGATTTTTCCTTGAGCTAGCATAAGTAACAAGTGGGAAAAAAATATGGACAAGAGTTGAACTTGTATGCGACTTGAGGCTGGACCATGGTCCTGATGCCCAAGATACCACACTGTATCTGCCTATTAACTGTTAGGAGTAGGAAGAGCTCGAAGGGGGATTCTGGACGTAATTTCCAGGTCTGTGACTTGGTGGAGAGGCCTTCCAAGAACATAAAGTATTTATGAGAAACAGATAAGTGATAAATTCTATCCTTAGTAATCATTACTAGAAAATCATTACTCTTAGCCAAGAATGGATGATTATCAACAGGACTAATTTACCAAGTATATTCTGTTACTTTTATGACTAGATATTTAGAAAGTAAATTCTATTGCTTTTTATGATTAAGACAAGTATTGATAATATGTTATCAAATCTATGGCTAGAAATGCATACTATCTATTACATTAATAGTTATAATCTGATTACTCACATATTCTGTGAAGAGTATAGCTTTAAATAGTTCCAAGAAAATAACAAGAGAATGATTCCAAAACCCTTGTAAGATAGTTCTTCTATCATTGTCGGCCGGATAAATCATTCTTGCGGACAAGACCGATCTCCCTAGTATCAACAGATATCTAGCAACAAGCAGGACAAGCAAGTCTAACTTTCTCTAAATATATTGTGATTTATTAATAAAACGAAGAGGTGTTTTAGACCCTACCTTAAGACCAACACTAGTTTGTGGCAGCCACACTTCGACCGTCCCAAAGAGTTTCCTTTTGAGAACCTGCAATCACAAACAAGCACACATCAAATAACACCTGCATAGCTAATATAATAAATCATATTCATCATGGTGATCAAGGAATCCATGAAATAAACCATAAAACACAACTTATTGAGAAAAATAAACTTGATTGTATTAACTTTGAAAATAGAAGAACTTTACAACCTTTGGTGCCTTGATGTTGTACAAGCTCCTCCTAGGGTCTGAAATAGGAATCTCCTCTACTTTGACAAGCCTCACACACTTCCAAATGAGATCAACAAGGTATGTAATCTTTCCTCACTTAATCTCAAATAGGAAGACTAAGTTCCAGCAGCATTTCACCTCAAAAATCTTCAGCTTTTTAACCTCCCCAGTAACCAGCCCAATGCTTCATTTTATAGTGCAAAGGAAGGAGGTTACAGGTCCACCTATGAAGGGATAGAGTCCTCCTTCAAAGGGATAAGCTCCTCACATCAAGGAGTTAGCTCCTTAAGGTATGGGATGCATGAACCTTAAAGGGGAGAACTTGCCACCTCAAGATTCCTTCTAGAAGCTTCCAGAAATGACTCAAAGTGAGCTTTTAAGAATGTACTTGTGCCTTTTTTACTTTTACAGGGGTCCGCACCCATTACCCATAGACAAAGCAGTCAGGTACGTAGGGGACATGAGAAGTAGGTGCGGGACCATAGGTAATGTTAAGAGAAAGTGCGGAACCAGAGTTTTAGAGACTTTTAAGGCCTTTCTCTTATTCTCAAGGCTTGACATGAAGAACTGAGGTTTAAGACTTGCAAAGGAGGAAAGTATGAGTGGTGATAGACTCACACCGATTGCAGAATGTCATGGTGACAATATTTTGTGCAACAATCATCGACTCTGAGGAATTAACAACTGGAATGGTTTAAGAATTACATGAAATAAATGCTATCTTACAATAGAACCATGAATTGTAGTTAAAAAAAACGCATGGAGCTCACAGAGATTGAACCCATTTCATGAATCATAAATACCATAAATATTCTTCTAATTATCAGGTGTGAACATGAAGTTGAGTATTGTAAACCCTTTCCCACTGTTAATTATGACCAAGCTCACAGAACTATATGAAATCAATAATAGAGTCGCGATTGTTCATCGTGGCTCTCACTCATTTTCAGAGGAAAGGATTGAGAGCCAACCACCCATGGAACATTTAATTCTAAAACACTTAATTGAGAATAAAAATCTACAAGCAAGAAATTAAAGATTAAAAACAATGTTCAAGTCGTAGTTGTAATAATACAGTATGGACATATTGCATGCCGAGTTTAAAACCCTTAATAGCAAAAAGTAGTGAGACGGAGTGCCTGTGTCATTCCATCTTTATTTAAACCGGAACTAAAAATGTAATAGTTCTTTAGTAGTCTCAAACTAAAAAGCTAGCCCAGCCTCGGCATAAGGCTGAAAACCAACCTGAAGAACTAAGCTACCTAAAGTAAGTAAAATACTTTAGAAATTAACCAAGGCCAGAAGGATATCTTTATCTTGTAAGTCGCCGGAGGGTTTGATGACAGAACCAACCTTAGAACTAAAGACGATTCCCATGTTAAGAAGTATCCCAATTCCGAACTTCATTGAAATCGCATGATCAAATATTTTTCCTGTGATGGCATACCAGAAGTTAAATCCTGTTGGAATCAGAAGCAATAATCAATAGGAAGTGAATAATAAACAAAGTTCCTCCCTTACCTGGGTAGGAGCCACAAGACTAAGGTGAAGATGAATGCTTGGAGGGACTGTTTGCTGGTTAGTGCCTCCACTCAAGTAGGAAGAAATTAAAGGAGAAAATGTCCTTATAACCATGTAAACTCTTAACTCTGTGGGAGAGTCGCCTTCTTTCCATTGTGTCCTTGCTAGAGTGAGCAAGGCATTAGCTGGAGAAACTACCTGCATCAAAGAATAAATGGATCAGGGAAAATCATTCTGAGTTGGAAACCAAAACCAAATAAAGAACATTAACAAAGATACACGTGCAATACCTTACCTGTATACTTGCCAGACCCTGGTAGAATGAGGAGGGCCATCGCCACCATGAATTCCCCATCCACCTTTGATAAGTTGCAGAGCCGCGCTTCATAGTGTGCATTGCACCAAATGAGAAATGTGCATAAAAGAGAACCTGAAGTATGGCATAGGTTTAGCCGGGTGCGTGAGGGCCATTGAATCTAGCGATCCAAATCCTACGACGAAGAATCACTCAGCGTTTAATGCTCCTGGCTTTTTTGGTAAGAGCATTCAGAGCAGGATTGTCAAGCAATGAAGGCGGAGCCATAGGTGGCAGCTCCACTCTCAATCTACCTCCTCGGTAATATAATGCCACCATAACAATGCATTTTTCTTCAGGGGTATATCCATGCGAAGGTCTGTCATAGATGCGATTGACAACCCATACCCCAAACTTAAATATTATTTCAACCTTAATCAATAACCCTGGAATGATGTGGGTTTTGCATTTAATGGAATATGGTAATTACATTGCGGTTGTATTTTTTTTAATTTTTACTCTCATATGTGATGCCCATTACAAATGGTATCAGAGCCGATGTTCACACAATGAAACTTCTTGAATAGATAAATACACATATAATTAAAAAAGAAAAGAAAAAAAGTTATAATATACATATATCTATGCAAAAAACAACTGAGTATGGGTGAGTGTGAACACAGAGACAAGGGTCAGCACCCAAAGAGTAGAAATACAGAGGAGCCCTAGACTATCAAACCAGCCGGAAGTGCCTTATGTAGAGGCCAACCCCGATATATGGATACAATTGGCAGAAGAATCTCGGCAAGCCAACGCTACCCTGTTTGAAACGGTGCAACAATTATGTGCAAAAATGATGAACTTGAGGACAGACAATGAACGACTGAGACAGGAAGAAGAAAGGATCCTTAAAAATCTGTCCGACTGATAGAATCAACGAGGACTAGACCCCAGTGCAGAGGGTAGGGAGAAAACCCCAACAACCCATCATGGCGATGATAATGCAAAGTTAGCAGAGGGACATAAGGAGGATGAAGAGGGGCATTCAGATGATGTTTCCGACCAAAGAAAGACAAAATGACAGAAAGTGGAATTACAAGGAGAGTTCAAAAAAATAAAATCGTTGCTTTTTGAAGGAGAATTTCAAGAGGCAGTTGAAGCACGACTAATCGACATGGGTAAATATTTCAGAGTTATGAATATACTAATAAACTTAAAGCATAGCTCGCAGTTTACCAATTAAGGGGAAAGGCCACGCTCTGCTAGGAAGAAATAAAAACCATGAGAAAAATTGGCGAAGAACAAGTGACATGGCAAGAATTTTAGAAACATTTTAAGGACAAATATTTAACTAAGCGTTACTATGATGAAAAAGAAAAGGAGTTCCATGAGTTAAGGTTGGGAACCTTGAATATGGACGAATATTTGAAACGATTTAATTCCCTGTTATGATATGTCCCATACATGTGATGAGCCCCAATTTTGGTACAATTTGGGCTCATTTTGGCCTATTCTACTTGCTCAAACCATTCATTTTTTATTGCTTATGCATGCATTTCTTAGTTTATTCATGTTGTTTGTAGGAAGAAGGGTAGGCACTCTATCTACGTGACTAATGCATTGTGATCCCAGGTTTTGGCATTAAAAGGGAGCAAGAGACAACGAAAAAGGAGATAAGGAGACAATGAGGTGGCACTGCTGGTTTTTAGGAGAGGATGTCCACGGTCTTGGGACATTCCTCGTGATTCCCACCAAGAACTCCGAGCTCCAATCCATCTCCCCTCCGAGCTTAAGAAGCAGCCAGCTGTCCTACAGGAACAACAGTTATAACTGTTCTATAGGAACAGTAGTTATGACTGTCCTACAGGATCAGCAGTTAAACTCGAAGTTGGACAGCCGAGCTCCTAAAATCAAGGATATTTGTTGGATCATCGTTTTTGTATAAGTATAGAGGCCTTAGCCTTGGATAGGTTGTTGAAACTCTCGTATTGCTATTGTAATTTTGGAGCACAGTTCAGTTTTCGTTCCTTTTTGTAAGCCAATTTGGCATGACATCAGATTATGAATAAAGAAGGCAGTTTGTGATCTAGTTCTGAGTTTCTTAAGGAGACTATAGCTCTCAGGTTAGGGCCCAACCTGAGAGCCATAGGTCCCCTCTGCTGTAGTGTTGTTTCCATTTCATTTCATCACTTTGAGCTTTTCATTTGCACATGCAATTCGAATTACAGGTTGTTAAGTTGGTCTTTTTCATGAGTTAGATAGGAGTTGCTTATGGTGAATTTGTTTCCACTTGCGTAGTGTAGCAGAGGATAGATATAATCGATTGGAGCTCCAACAAAAAGGTTGTTAAGGCTCACTACCGTCTCATCTGGGATTGGAGTGCAGTCCATGACTAGCCACCAAAAATACGCATTTCTTTATTCCATGATTGCTGCAAACACAGTCACGTTATGTTAGATGCTTCCACATGATTCATAGCTGCACCACACTCCCTTACCACAGCTTCATGCACGTTCTCCTTCGCGTTTAGATTGCTGCTCTTTGAATTTACAAGCATAGGTAGTTTAGGTTAATGCATTTTTGGTTTAGTGACAGTCATAAGCATTTGTTTCACTTACACTGCTCTCTCTCGTTCCATCACTTCGTCCTCCATCTTGATCACGCATGCAAACATATCTTTGACCCCCGCTCCACTCTGTTACCTCCCAAAGTCTTTCACTCCTCACGTACTTCCATTCTCTAGTCCTTTCATTGACCTAGCCCTCTATCTTCCAACCTACTCCCTACATTCACTCCCTATCCTATTCTTCCACTTCTAAAGCCATCACCAGCCTTATTCCTACCTTACACATCTCCCCCTACCATTCCATTACTCCTCCATCACTCCAAACACTCACGGTAGGTCATCCTCTAGCCATTTGTAGACATCCTGTAGAAACCAGAGTATCCTGTAGGATCCCCTGCAGCCATCCTGTAGGAGGCCACTCTCTCGGTTGTTGAGCATCTGAATGCGAGGAACCTCTGTGGATGGATGCTAAGGATCCCTAGGGACCTCTCCTAGCCTTCCCAACCTGTCCCACGCTTTACTTCCTTCTCCATCCCATTTGCACAACCAAACCCTAGTTAGCACAAGATCACAATCATTCCACACACTTAAAGGAAAAATACAAAAACATATATTTCATGATGCAAGTAGTTTAGATCCATGCATTTGCACTTATTAGAGGTAACAGCAGCATTGGTAGAAGTTTCATTCACATTTCTTGCATTGTAGAGGTTAGACTAGTTAAATTAGGGTTTCCTAGGTTTACATGCTTTGATTTGCTTTCAGTCCATTTTGTCAAGTAGAGTAGTTTTCCTTTGAGAATAGCTTTCGTCCATCAATTAGCAAGCTTCTTCTGAGAGCCTATAGAAGTTGGCTTGAGCCCTAGCGGACTTGTGCCAGCTGACCAAGTGACAGCTGCGACAAGAGCTAGTACTTGTGCATATAGCACCGTCGCTTCCAAGTTTGTACGAACTACCGGGTTGATAAAATGAGAGACAGGAAGCCCCAGGAGTTGTAGCATTATTGCTACAATACTGGAGCTCACCAACATGCAGGAGGAAAAGGCCAAAATTCAATGGTTTATTAGTAGTCTACCCAACTTTATGAAGGAAAAACTAGGTTTTGATTATCCTATAAAAATGGATGATGTGGTGCGAAAAGCACGTACCTGTTATCAACAAATGAAATAGAAAAGTGAGGGGACTGAAGGAGCCATAGGTAGAGAAGTGAAGAATTTACCCCCAAATAGACAACCAAAAGTCACAAATGAAAGGATTAATCAACAAAGAACTTTCGGTAAATTCCTAAGGAACCAGTCAAAAGTCCTAGCTTACACTGAAAATAGACAGATGGAGGGAGTTAGTAAAACTGCTACTGAACAACAGCCAAAGCAACCTCTGCAATGTTGGGGGTGTGGGGAATCCAATTACTACAAGAATTGCCCACATAGAGACCGAATAGAATAACTTCCAAATATGCAAGAAGCCTACCCAGTTGGAGATATAGCAAGGAGTATGCCTAGAATTAATGCTTATTTGGACGATCATTAAGCATAATACCAGCCCACCATGATCGAGTGTGAAGGTATGATTTTTTATCAACCTGTTTATGTTTTATTTGATCTAGGTGCTAGCTGAAGCTACATTAGTCCTAAAGTGGTAGGGAAATATGAGCTACAAAGCAGTAAATTTAAGAAACCTTGGTTAGTTCAGCTAGCCACCGAGACAAAGAGAAGGTTATCTGCGAAAAAACAAAACTACCCTATAACAGTTTCAAGACAGTCCATCCATGTTGATATGAATGTACTCCCCTTATGTTCATATGATGTACTAATAGGGATGGATTGGTTGGAAGGGCGTTGGTCCCTAGTCGATTGTAAAGAGAAATATGTAAGTTACCTCACAAAGTTAGGGCAGAGAAAGGAAATTCAAGGGATAAAGAAAAACATTAAGTTACATCCTATTACTGCTAACCAGCTAGGAAAATGTATTAGAAAGGGATGCCCAATTTATGTTGTCCAAGTAGGATACACCAATGACCAAAGTAAAATGACTTCGTTGGAAAATATTCCTGTGATTCAGGATTTCGTGGATGTGTTCCCTGAATCCATTCTTGGATTTCCACCTAGGCGTGATATTGATGTTACCATTGAATTAATACCTGAAGCAACTCCTGTTTCGAAAGCTCCTTACTGCATGAGCATCCCTGAGTTAACAAAACTCAAAATTCAGCTTCAGGAACTTTTGGATAAAGGGTACATTCTCCCCAGTGTATCTCCTTGGGGAGCCCCTATACTATTTGTACGAAAGAAGGATGGAACCTAAAGACTATGCATTGATTATTGTCGGTTAAATAAACTGACTATAAAAAACAAGTACACTTTACCCCATATTGATGATTTATTTGATCAAGTGCAGGGGGCTAGCGCATTCTCAAAAGTTGACTTAAGGTTAGGATACCATCAGATTAGGATAAAGGATGAAGATATTTTCAAAACCACATTTTGAACTCGTTATGACCATTACGAGTTCGTGGTACTACCTTTTGGCCTTACCAATGCTCCAACTATTTTCATGAGCTTGATGCACAGTATTTTTCAGCCATTTCTAGATAAATTTGTATTGATTTTTATTAACGATATACTAATTTATTCAAAAAATCAAGAGTAGCATGAAAAGCACTTGAGAATAGTATTATAGATTCTGTGAGATAATCATCTATACGCTAAGTATAGCAAGTGCAATTTTTACAAAAGTCAAATACAGTGCCTAGGCCATGTTATATCAGCTGAGCGAATAGCAGTGGATCCAAAAAAGATCAAAACTATTATGGAATGGACCACTCTGAAAAAAGTTGCTGACGTTAGATCCTTTTTGGGCTTAGCTAGATATTACCCTCGATTCATCAAAGGCTTTTCAAAAATAGCTTTTCCTATTACCTCGCTACAGAAAAAGGGGTGTGCATTCCAATGGACAACTGAATGTTAGCAAAGTTTTGAGAAGTTAAAGCAATTACTTACTACTACACCAGTGCTAGAAGTAGCAAATCCAAAAAAATCCTTTGTGGTTTGCACAGATGCAAGTAAGGAGGGTGTCAGTGGTGTATTAACTAAAGAAGGGAAGGTCATAGCCTATGAATCGTGCAAATTAAAAGATTATGAGTAGTGATACTCTGCATATGATCTTGATTTGACCGCGGTGGTACACGCGCTCAAAATGTGGTGACACTACCTCCTAGGGAAGAAATTTTTGTTATTAACAGATCATAGAAGCCTTCCAAATTTCTTTAACTAGTCTAGTTTAAATGCTCGGCATGCCAGATGGGACACAATCTTGAGAAAATTTGACTTTGAAATAAAGCGCCTTAAGGGAAAATAAAACCGAGTGGCTGATGCATTAAGCATGAAAATACGTTACGTCTACGAAATAAAATTTATTCGAATACAATCTAACCTTCCTGAAATCATCAGAGAAGCATCCCTCAAAGACCCAGAATATGCATTCCTTTAGCAGAAAGCATCAGAAGCTCAAGAGAAAGGGAAACAGTCTGATTATGTTATAAACCCAAAAAAAATGTTAACATTCAAAAACAGAATATATGTTCCCAACCAAAATTCTGTCAAACAATTGTTATTGGATGAATTTCATAGGAAGCCTTACGTCGCTCACCCAGGATACCAGAAACTATTGTCTGCCATTAGGAAAAATTATTTCTAGCCAGGTTTAAGGAAGGATGTTGCAGGATAGTTATCAAAATGTTTGCGGTTCCAGCTAGTGAAGGTAGAACATCAACACCCCGATGGTCTATTGTAGCCGTTATCCATTCCCGAGTGGAAATCGGAGATGATCACTCTAGACTTCATCATAGGGTTACCTCACACTAAGAAAAAACATGACTCAATTATGGTGGTAGTGGACAAGTTAAGAAAAACTGCCCATTTCATACCTGTAAAATCCACCTACAAGACTGTAGAAATCGCATACATGTTCATGAGGGAAATCTTTCGGTTACATTGGATACCCAGGGTAGTAATTTCTGACAGAGATGTAAAATTTACATCCACATTTTGGAAAACCCTCTTTTCTGAGTTAGGTACTTATATTCAATTAATTACTGCCTACTATCCACAGACTGATGGCAAAATCAAGCGAGTGAATTGAGTCCTAGAAGACATGTTAAGGATGTTTGTAATGCAACAACTGCACAAGTGGGAGGACTACCTCCACCTGGTAGAGTTTGCCTATAATAACGGATATCAAAAATCATTGGGCATGAGCCCTTATGAGGTGTTGTATGGAAGAAAATGCAAGGTGCCCATAGATTGGAATAGTCGAGTTAATAAGTTAGCATTGGGTCCTGATATGCTAGTTGAAATGGAGGCTACAGATAAAAAGGTTTGCCAAAACTTAAAAGCCGCTCAAGATAGACAAAAGATTTATGCATATAAGAAAATTACTCATAAAGAATTCTAGTTGGGGGATCATGTATATTTGAAATTCAAACCCCAAAAAAGTACTTTACAGTGGAAGGGTTGTGATAAGCTAGCACCCGGTATTGTGGAATGTTCCAAATCTTGGAACGAATTGGACCAGTGGCATACAAATTATCACTCCCCGACCATATACGAGTCCACAATGTTTTTCTTGTCTCCTTGTTAGACAAATATGTGTACAATCCTTAGCATATAATTAACTGGGAAAACATACAGGTAATAAAAAACTGAATAGGTAACATTAAATTGTTGTTTTGTACAATCATGATAACTAATTGTAAATTGTGCAGGTCGAACTAGAGAGAGAGTTTTTGGAAGAACCTCTTCGTATTCTCGATTAGAGAGAAACCATCTTGTGAAAATGAGACATCACCCAGGTGTTGTGGGGAAAAATGCCTATTTAGGACGATCCTATCCACCTAAGGTGTGACGGCGCCTTAGCAACAAACGAATACAGCTATCATGATTTCTTCCTTTATGAAATATGAAAGAGAGGAGATCGGTAGACTTACCGTTGTCTTGCGGTTGTCCCTCGAACTAGATCCTCTTCTCTTTGTGTATCCACAGCTACTTGCCTCCTCGCTTGATCAAGAGAACAGCTACTTGAATCCCACGAGATCACAAGAGAACAGCTACCTGTGACAAGAGAACAGCTACTTGCAACAAGAGAAGGACACAATACAAAGACAAATATACATATTCATAAATGATTCAGGATTAGAAGTAAATCAAATATACTAATGTAATCATACAAAATACACCAGCATATAGGAAAGAATCAAGATAACTTTATTGAAAGTAACAGGATTCAGGGAGAGATACAACCCATAGGGCTCCAACCCAGCATCTCCTTCCCAGCAGAATGGAATTCCTTCTTCAGCTCCTTTCAAAGCTTAACACACCCAATATTTCTAGCCACAAACCAACAGCAATTCTTTACAAATACCAAATTCCAGCCTCCCTTGACCTCATGGAGAGAGATCTATATATAGGAGTTTTGGAGAGAGGATGAGTCAGCTTGAGACTGGTCTGAGACTGACTAGTGTCCTCTCCCACTTCAGTTCTTGAGTCCACTTGGAGGTTCTTGCTTCCACTTGGAGATTTGGAACCTCTTACTCATCACCAGTCGAATTACCTGATCCAAGTGTCATTTTGGAAGCTTCCTGGGCATTGACACCTTGAGGGATGACTCTGCCACTTGTCCAAACTCGCTCAGCGCAGGTAGCCTTCTTTGCAGTTGACATTCAACGCAGGTAGACAGTGGAGCAGTTGACATTCAGCGCAGATGCTCAGTGGAGCAGTTGACATGATCCAGAATTGCCTTGTTTTGAGTGTTTTCAGGTGGAGAACTTTTGTGAATTGCTGTGGTTACTTGGCCTTGTTCCTCTAGGGGTAGGAACAACATGTTTAGGGACTTTGGATCCCTTGATTATTGACATTTCATGCTCAGTGATGCAAGGCACAAAAATGTCTATAACAGTTGCGCCCTAAAGTATGAGGCAGTTTATCGGTGAAATGCTTTATCCAGGAGGGTCCGAAGTTCATCCATCTGCTGGGAGGAGACCTGTATAAAATACAATACAATACATTATGATTCATACTGTTTTCATGATCTAGCTGAGGCGGGCATTCCCATGCTCAGCTTTATAAATTCATTTTTGTACATAGAACAGACGATCGTCTGATGGTAGACTGATAATTTTGGTGAAAATTATCATCCTTTGAGTAGGATGATCATCTGCTGCAATGATGTACATGTCAAATGTCTTTATATTTTTCCTGAATATATATCGCAGCCCGGATGGATGAAACTAGATCCGGGGTCTTCAAACTTGTTCGATCTTCACTCTAAGTACAAGTCGATCCATGTGAGAATTGCGCTGAAGTCGAACATGGAAAGACATCGCTTGATTACCGGTCAATGATGTAAACCGTTAACAAGCGCGAGAGGAATCACCGATAATGATAATGACCCTCAAGGTACAGCAGTACAATTCACGTGGTGTGAATAAAGGACTTGGCGTCGAACACCACGCAAAATCTTCTGGTCGAAGGTCATTGATGTATACCTATCGCCGGAAGTGAGAAACTTTCCATTGAGGCATGCAAGCTTCAAAGTACTGAAGGGGTTGTTCCTAGATCAACTCCTTGGATAATGAGCTGATGTCGACAAGGAGAGATCTGTCAAAGGAGGGCCTTAATGAATCCCACATCAGTGACACAGAAAGGAGCTAATGATTTTGATGGAGGTGAAAACAATCTGTGACATATGATTCAGGGTGGCGGTCATGAATGGATGAAGGATAATGTATGGCAGTGGATGGGACCAGGTTGACTCTTTCTGAACGACTTCTCTTGAACATATGGCGACACTGATGCGATGGATCGGTAGCATTACCCCAAATATGGATGGTATGGCAAGACCATGGTGATGTGACCGGTGAATGAAAAAACCCAACCCGAATGTGATACGGAGGAAAAGTGTCATGTTCAAGAGCGACCTGCTACCATCAAAGTTTTCTTGATTTTTCCCAATTTTTCCCCAGTCATTGCTGACCAGTACCTCTTTATTTTTGTCAAGCTTGAGGAGGATAACATATGCTTGTTCTATAACCTGCCCTTCAGGCAAGCCCATCGCTATGTTTTAAGGAGCCTAGCGATAGTGAAACTCGTTCTCGTCTAAAGACAAGTTTGTCGCTATTTAATAATTTTAACGAGTCTAACGACAAGGATAACTCGGTCCTTTTCATTTTTAGAGAGTCTGAAAAGGTACATAAAGTTAACTCCAAAATTCCTTTTTCGTCATCTAATCCCTTAAGTCCGAAAAAGTATAAAACAATACAAAAGGGATGAGTTTTCGATATCTTTAACGAGCCGAACAAAACAAGCGCTCGATCTTTTTGTGCAATAATCCCTCAGGTCCAAAAAGATTAAAATCTAGAGGAGGGATAGCTCTTCCGGTCCTTTAACGAGCTGGAAGGCCAAAACTCAGCAATCTTTTCATATTTTACGAGTCAGTTGAAAAGAGCTTAAAGAAGACTCGTCTTTTGAGGAACGAGTGATAAACAGGGATAGCAACTGATTCCAGGTACAGGTTGGAATTTTCCAATCACGGCAGTGTCACAAGGATGGCTAGGTGAAATCACTCTTCGCAGCTATTCCTCAAAATGGGTAAACAATCATATGGAGGTGAACGATCGGCCAAATGAAAGATGGAGGTGGCAGGTGCAAACACGACCAAGGTTTTTATGGCTGATAAATTTACGATCACAGTGGTTATTTACCTCGATAGGTTCATTTTTTAGATAAAAATGAGCTTAAACTCTGGAGGAAACATTGCTCACTGCTTATATTTATTTTTTAACGAGCATGAAGACCGCGTTAAAACTGCTCAGATCTTGCGTTTATTTTTTAACGAGCATGAACTTTATGCTAAAACTGCTCGAATACCTAGTCTTTTGATAAGAGTGTCTCATCAAGATTCTATTTTTTATGGAGCTTCATCTCACTAAGCTTTGCTCCCCATCCTTTTTTTATGCAAGTTAGGAAACGACTAATCCAAAAAAACAGATAAATAACCGCTCTTTGCTTGCACTCCAAAAGGTTTGCATGCCCCCAGGTATAAAGTACGATTTCAAAGTTACCTCTACTTCAATTCCATCGAAACTTTCGTTTCACCGGGAGAGGCTTACCTCTTTCAGGTTACCCAAAGATTGTTTCGTTAATCTTTCAAACAAAACACTTCCTCGGCAATGTCTACCGAAATAAACAAAGGTGAGTGACGACCCCCGCCCTCTCACATAACTTTGACAAGAGAATCTTATTCTAGAACAACCCCTCTTCCATCCACGGACGGGGTACAGACTAGTCATATTCTCCCGCGGAAACCTACCCTATACCCAAAGTTTCCCTGCCGAAGCAGGCCAGGATGCATGCCCCCTGGGTTCCAGTCATATCCTCCCGGATTACTCGCGCTCATCAGGAGGACGGACCGTAGGTTGAGACACTTCTTGCATGAATAGACCATTTAGGGATGGCACATGACTATTCGCGATGTGTGATCCGGGAAACGAAAGTTGGTCCACGAGCTTGACCATTCTTCCTTCATGCGGAAAACACATTACTCTAAAGAGTGAGGAGACTACAGCTCCCATGCAATATATATAGTCTCGTCCAAGGAGTAGGTTATAATCCAAGGGTCCTTGAACGACCATCACGTTCATTTGAACGGTCTTCCCTTTCAATGTTATATGCACATTGGGGAGGATCCCTAAAGGCCGACTGGTTCCTTTATCAAAACCTGATAGATTTCTCATCTCAGGTAAAAGCGCCGGCGAACCAAGCGCTTTCCAAGCAATAGAGGAAAGGATACTCACAGATGCCCCCTCATCAATGATAGTGCCAGCCATTACCATTCTGTATATTTGACAAATAATTCTGAATGGCACACTGGCTGGCAACCGGGGTCTGCCTAGTTGGTTCCAATCAAAGGACACAACCAGGTTGCTTGGTGGTGGGACCGAATATACGGCCGGATGGCGCTCTGATGAACTTCCTTCCTGCGACAAAGGAATGGTGGCATTTCCCCCTTGATCATCAGAGTCAGTACTGATGAAGAGAACTTGGACGGTGTCGTCCGTATTCTCCTCTGTGATGGTGTCATTCGAAGATGGAGCCTCTGAAGGCAAAACCGGGTCAACTGCCGTATCAACCTTTTGAGTTTCGTCAGGCATGGATCCAGACGGTTCTTCTTCAATGACAGGTGCTTCGGCTGACCATCTAAGTGGCTCAGCCGGATTCTCAACTAGTGAGGGACTTGGCAGGAGTTTTTGATATCCAGGAGGAAGATTCGCTCGTAAAATCGGACGATCTTCTAGAACTCTTTTTGCCTCATCTAGGAAGGGACAACGGTGGATGGCGTGATCGCCTTCACACAGTCTGCAGGGAAATTTAACTTTCCCATTCTGTCCTGGAGCTTCACTCCCACTAGTTTACGGTGAGCAGTCGACATGGCTGTCAGAGGTCGATGCTCCCGAATTGTGCAAACGGGGGGACCAGTCTCTTAGTATCCGTGGGATACAGGGACAATCTCTATCGAAGTGGTCTCCCCTGCATATGATGCATGGCGATTTAGGCCTTACAAGTGCGGTGTGTGGATTTTTGTTAGATGACATCTGTTTTCCCCCAGTCGCCTTAGGCTCCTTCTTCTTCTTTTCTTTCTTCTTCTTCTCCTTCTTCTCCTTAGGAACCCGATTTTTTGATCGACCAGTTCCATCAAGTGAAGAGGAAGGAGGGGAGGAAGATGAAGTGGAAGGCTGGGAGGCAACTCTTGTTTGATCTAACTGTTGACTCGACTGTTCAGGAGTGGTGGTATTCTGAACGACATTGGTCGAAAAGAGCCAAACTGGTAGGCCAATTGTCAGTCCTGGAAGCGACAATGTGGCCATGTGGGGCGCACCAACATCTCCCCAAGAGGAGAAGGGACTAGGATTTCCACCCAAGGGAACTCCTTGGTTGGTGTGCTCCATCTTTTCAACCTAAAGATCAACGCAGGATTAAAGGGTGATTGTTCCGTTTAAAATAAATTGTTAACGACGCTTTTAGACACAACTTGCTTTTTCAGTTTTAAAGAGTCGAGAAAAAGCTAAAGATGACTCTAGTCTCCTTCGATGTTTTAACGAGCCCAAAGTGACAAATGCTCGGATGGACTTTTTCTGTTATAGAGTCTGAAAAAGGCCAAAAGAAACTGCTCTGGAGATCTAGGCAGAGGGTGTGCCAAACTTTTCGCAAAACCACAGAATACTTTTTACGGTACGGGTGGTCGATCTTCGTGAATGCTGTGTTCACTGCATTGCGATCAGTAGGGCGGCCGACACGGCTTCCTAAGGATAAAAGATATATGCCTATAGGGGTCTCCCAATATATACGCAACGGTACGTGGGAGCACAATCCGTATTAGTGCCACCGACTCTCAGGAGGAATCACCCACCTTCTTCGAGATCGATAGTCACTATGTTTAACGACGCCGGAACACGTCTCTAGCCTAGACCTCTATGTTGTGCGTTATGTTACAAAGCGTTGTTAGGTTCATTCAGTTTATTTTAGGTTGATCTTTTTAAAGTTTGCCTTTCAAGGTTCACCACGAGATGTATGATACAAATTCCTAAATGCAGTCTAAGATGATAAGCAAACTTTACAATCTTTCAACTTTGAAAATCCTAGCTACTAAGGGAAAAGAGAGCGACTATCTTTTCTCAAAGAGCAATCAGCACACTCTAATGCACTTTCCCTAAATCCAACATGCAAACTTATCAAATGCAAAATGCACAATGCAGGTGTTTGTTTTCACTTTCTTAGTATAAATGCCTACAAAGAAAGCTTTTTGCACAACTTTGAATTTGCTTTTACAATGATCAAAATAAACAAGTTCACTTTCTTCGAAATCAACAAGGGTAGAAGAGATTACAATCACTTTGCGATTTTCGAAATAAAGACTCGTTTTGATACTTTGAAAAGAACAAATTCAAACCAATAAGCAAACGTAAAACTATAATCAATCTGAACAAACAGCCAATGAACTCTCTTCTAAGATCACTCTCAATCAGATCTGAATCAAAGGCTACAGAAAGACTACTTTACTCATGCAAAGGAAGACTGTAAATGACGCCACAAACACATAAAAACATTCACAATCTTTTTGTACAAAAATTGGGGCGGAATTCAGGCAAAGAAAAGGGTTATCAGACCAGCACCTATACTTGGTTAAAGGCTGCAAAACAGAGATCAAAACAGGGCAAAAAAGGACAAAGAACCCCAGCTGCACAAGGCCACACTAGTTCAGCGCAGGTCCAACACTGTCACTTTGACATTCAGCGCAGGTAGCCCCTTCGAGACCTGCGTTGAAATGCAGACTGCCTTCACAGTGCCTGCGCTGAAGAGAGAAACTCTCGTTTCCCTTGGTTTCTGGGTCACAAAATGCTCAAAAATAAACTGTTTCAGGCCAAATCAGAAACACAAGCAAGGTATAAACAGAGGGATGCTTTGATAGGGTACTAAAGACTATCACAAGGATCAATCAAATCGTTTGTGGATCTATTTTAGATCATAGACAAGTCCAACATACTGGATCAAAGCAGCAACTTTTACTTTGCATCCGGGAAAGATGCAGTTCAAGAGTTGCTGTCAAGTCTATGAAGTAAACAAATGATGGAAACACAAATGAAATGAATAAACAAGTTCCTCCCCAGCGGAGTCGCCAATTTTTTGTGGGGAAAAATGCCTATTTAGGACGATCCTATCCACCTAAGGTGTGACAGCGCCTTAGCAACAAACGAATACAGCTATCGTGATTTCTTCCTTTATGAAATATGAAAGAGAGGAGATCGGTAGACTTACCATTGTCTTGCGGTTGTCCCTCGAACTAGATCCTCTTCTCTTTGTGTATCCATAGCTACTTGCCTCCTCGCTTGATCAAGAGAACAGCTACTTGAATCCCACGAGATCACAAGAGAACAGCTACCTGTGACAAGAGAACAGCTACTTGCAACAAGAGAAGGACACAATACAAAGACAAATATACATATTCATAAATGATTCAGGATTAGAAGTAAATCAAATATACTAATGCAATCATACAAAATACACCAGCATATAGGAAAGAATCAAGATAACTTTATTGAAAGTAACAGGATTCAGGAAGAGATACAACCCATAGGGCTCCAACCCAGCATCTCCTTCCCAGCAGAATGGAATTCCTTCTTCAGCTCCTTTCAAAGCATAACACACCCAATATTTCTAGCCACAAACCAACATCAATTCTTTACAAATACCAAATTCCAGCCTCCCTTGACCTCATGGAGAGAGATCTATATATAGGAGTTTTGGAGAGAGGATGAGTCAGCTTGAGACTGGTCTGAGACTGACTAGTGTCCTCTCCCACTTCAGTTCTTGAGTCCACTTGGAGGTTCTTGCTTCCACTTGGAGATTTGGAACCTCTTACTCATCACCAGTCGAATTCCCTGATCCAAGTGTCATTTTGGAAGCTTCCTGGGCATTGACACCTTGAGGGATGACTCTGCCACTTGTCCAAACTCGCTCAGCGCAGGTAGCCTTCTTTGCAGTTGACATTCAACGCAGGTAGACAGTGGAGCAGTTGACATTCAGCGCAGATGCTCAGTGGAGCAGTTGACATGATCCAGAATTGCCTTGTTTTGAGTGTTTTCAGGTGGAGAACTTTTGTGAATTGTTGTGGTTACTTGGCCTTGTTCCTCTAGGGGTAGGAACAACATGTTTAGGGACTTTGGATCCCTTGACTATTGACATTTCATGCTCAGTGATGCAAGGCACAAAAATGTCTATAACACCAGGTTAAAGTGCAGTGGAAGCACTTTGGCCCGAAAGAGGTTACTTGGGAAGAAGAGGAAAGTATGCAAAAAGCCTATCTGACATTATTTTCCTAGAAGAACACTAGAGGTGACATTCCTCATAAGGGGGGGAAGCTGTAACACCCTATGCTGCACAAACATTTATTTTTTTTGCCAACTTTTATGTATTACTTCAAACTCTTACATTGCTTAACATAGACTGTTAAAGGATTAAGGCTAAAAAGCCAGAACATCTTGTTATTTTTATTAAATAATTTAAATAGTTTGTTAAAGAACTGAATGAAAGAGTTACATAACTCTTGAGACAATTACAAGCAGTTGCCTATCTTTATTTCCCTCAAAACTGAAGGGGAAGAGTGAGAAGGGGGAGAAAAGAAGGGATATGTTGCTCATATTTTTCCTTGAGATGGGCATAAGTAACTAGTGGGAAAAAAACTATAGGAAAAAGTTGAACTGGTATGTGACTTGAGGTTGGACCATGGTTTGATGCCCAAGATACCAGACTGTATTTGCCTATTAACTGTCAGGAGTAGGAAGAGCTTGGAGGGGGTTTCTGGACGTAATTTCTAGGTCCGTGGCTGGGCGGAGAGACTTTCCAAGAATAGAAAGTATTTGTACTATTATAAACAAGAAGAAACATATAAGTGAAAAATTTTGTGCTTAGTAATCATTACTAGAAAAGCATTACCATTAGCCAAGAATGGATGATTATCGGCAGGACTAATTTACCAAGTATATTCTGTTGATTTTATGACTAGATATTTAGTAAGTAAATTCTATTTCTTTTTATGATTAAGACAAGCACTCATAATACTTTATCAAATCTATGGCTAGAAATTCATACTATAAATTACATTGATAGTTATAATTTGATTACTCGCATATTCCGTGAAGAGTATAGCTTTAATGAATTCCAAGAAAATAACAACGGAATGATTCCAAGACCCTTGTAAGATAGTTCTTCTATCATTGACTCTGAGGAATTAACAATAGATACACTTTAAGAATTACATGAAATAAATGCTATCTTACAACATAACCATGAATCGTACTTAAAACGAATGCATAGAGCTCACAGAGATTGAACCCATTTCATGAATCATAAATATCATAAATATTCTTCTAATTACTAGGTGCGAACATGAAGTCAAGTACTGTAAACCATTTTCCACTATTAATTACGACCAAGCTCACAGAACAGTATGAAATCAACGATATAGTCGCGAGGGTTCGTCATGGCTCTCAATTGTTTTCAGAGGAAAGGATTGAGAGCCAACTGCCCATGCAACATTTAATTCTAAAACACTTAACTGAGAATAAAAATCTCCAAGCAATAAATTAAAGATTAAAAAGATTGTTTGAGTCGTAGTTGTAATAATACTGTATGGACATATTGCAAGTCGGGTTTAAAACCCTTAATAGAAAAAAATAGCCAGACAGAGTGCTTGTGTCATTCCCTCTTCATTTAAACTAAAACTAAAAATGTAATAGTTCTTTAGCAGTGTCAAACTGAAGAGCTGGCCGAGCCTCGACATAAGGATAACAACCAACCTGAAGAACTACGCTACCTAAAGTAAGTAAAATACTTCATAAATTAATGAAGGTCAGAAGGAAATCTTTATCTTGCAAGCCTCCGGAAGGTTTGACGACAAAACCAACTTGAGAACAGAAGATGATTCCCATGTTAGGAAGTCTCCCAACTATAAACTTTGTTGAAATTGCATGATCGAAGGTTTTACTTGCGATGTCATACAAGAAGTTAAATAATGTTGGAATCGGAAGCCATAATCATCAGGAAGTGAATAATAAATGAAGTTCCTCCCTTACCTGGGTAGGAACCACACTGAGCAAGAGGAAGATGAACACCTGGAGGGACTGTTCGGTGGTTAGTGCCTCCACTCAGGTAGGAAGAAATTAAAGGATAAAATGTCCCTATAACCTTGTAAACTCTTAGCTCTCTAGGAGAGTTGCCTTCTTTCCATCGCGTCCTTGCTGGAGTGAGCAAGGCATCAGCTGGAGAAACTACCTGCATCAGAGAACAAATGGGTCAGGGAAAATCATTATGAGTTGGAAACCAAAAACCAAATAAATAACATTAATAGAGATACACGTGCAATACCTCACCTGTATACTTTCCAAACACCGGAAGAATGAGGAGGGTCAGCACCACCATGAATTCCCCATCAACCCTTGATAAGTTATAGAGTCGCGCTTCATAGCGTGCACTGCGCCGAATGAGAGATGTGCATAACAGAGAACCTGAAGTATGGCATAGGTTTAGCTAGGAACCCAAGAGTTGTTGAATCCACCGATCCAAATCCTACAATGGAGAATCACTCAGCGTTTAATGCTCCTAGCTTTTTTGGAAAGAGCATTTAGAGTAGGACTATTAAGCAATTAAGGTGGAGCCATAGGTGGCAGCTCCACTCTCAGTCTACCTCCTTGGTAATATAATGCCGCCATAATGATACATTTTCCATCAGGGGTATATCCATGTGAAGGTATATTATAGATACGTTGGACAATCCATACCCCAAACTTAAATATCCTTTCAACCTTAATCAATAACTCTGGAATGATGCGCGTCTTGCATTTAATCGAATATGGTAATTACATTGTGGTTCTATTTTTTTAAATTTTTTACTATGATATGTGATGAGCGTTACAATTATTGTTATTCCTATTTTTTTTGTGATAAAATTAACATGATAAACTACCTAAAACAAATTTATATAAACTTTCACAACCAAATCTTTGACATCTTAATCTCAGAGTCAGTTAGTTCATTTCATCTAATATTATTTATGGTAGTATATTGAAAAGTTAATTAAATTGTTTGATGACAATACTATTATATAGGTTAGTATTACTAACCAATTTAATTATCATTTGATATAGTAAATTTCAAAATATTTATGACATAGAAACATTTTGTGGCCTTTTAGCTCAACAAAACTATGTTGATATTGGAATGCTTCTCTGAAAGCTTTTCAAGCATAGAAATAAAATTCCAAAGATTACGAGTAATAAGTTTAATCCATAGAAAAGTCCAAGACACTATATTGTTAGGCGCAGGACCCCCCAAGGGAACTTTTGGGGCAAAAAGCCCAAAAGATGTAAATCTAATGTAAAGAGTTTACATTTTATGGGTGCGGAGTGCAAACTTGTAAATGACTCATAGGGTTGTCCACCCTCTTTTTTGTAATGTAATGTCAGCTTTAGAGATTTTCCCATGGTCCGCGGACCATGGGATTGTATAAATAGAGTGAGGCTCTAAGTTGTAAGAAAAGAGAATGGAAAAATGGAATAGAAGATGAAGAATTGAGCCTTAACTGTAGAGTCGAGTCGTTGGGTCATAGAGTAGGAGAAGGCTCTGCAGCTGAGTCCGTAGAGGCCTAGTAGTCTTCAGCTGAGTGCGCAGACCCCTGTAGCTGAGTGTGTAGGTCAGGTTGAGTCTGTAACTGATTGAAGCATTAATAAAGAGAAGTTTTATACCATTTGTGTGTATATATTTACTATTTTCTGCATTGAATGTATTGGGTATAAATTACATTTATGTTGTTTATGATGCACAAACATATATGATTGTGTTGATTAAGTGAATATAAGATAAAGTATCTGCTTACATGAAGTTAACTAAAAATTATAAGAAGATAAGTAAGATCCGTCGTGTAACTAGGGGAAATAGCACAGATTACTGCCTTAGCAGCGCGAAATCTCTTCAGCCCTTGGTTAGGGTTGCAGGGAGGAAATTATAACAGACTCTGAAGGTCTCGCAGGTCAGGACAGTGTGTGAAGTGACTTGCGTGAAGGTATTAATAGTTGGACGAAATCGACCCCTCAGACATCTCAAGGGTGCGAAAACTTGGTTCTTGCAACCCCCCACACTACTTTGGGTGAGACCTCAGTCTGCGCTTGACGAGCTGTTATTGAAAGGGCCAGTAGTGTAGGGATTTGTTTGGCTAATTAACTCTGAACCTGGGTCAGGCCCCTTCAAGCCAACAAATGGTTCCGTTGCCAGGACCGGAATCTGCATAGAGATGTCTAATGTCGTATCATTGGAATCCAACTAAGAAGGAAATTAAAGGTTGGTTGGACAAGAGGATTCATGAGTTCGCGGCGCAGGAGAACATGAATCCACGACTGACAAAAGAAGAGTGGTTAGACTGCTAACTGTACACATAGATCCATGAAATCTTCTTTGCATCTTTCCCTAATGAGATGTATAAGTGGATCGCGAAGTTAGAAGATAGCTAAGGAAGGTGGAAGCTCGACGGTCCTATTGTGTGGACCCCAGAGATGGTGTGCATATTGGAAGCATCAGAGGATAAGATTGTGTGTTTTGTTGATCATTGGATCAATCGAATTATAGGAGGATTCATTACTGAGTTCACGGTAGATACTTCAGTCAGCTATAGCGAGGCAGAGCGATGCTTTCTCAAAGGACAGTAAGGTAAGTACATAAAGTCTCTGAATACTTGGATTAAAATGCGATTGTGTGAAAAGAGGGTTATGAAATTACCTTGATGTTTGGAGCTACACGAAGTGGAAAAACCTACAGAAATGAAGGAAGTAAGGGACCATAGAATAGCCCTTTGATATCACCTCCGCGAGGGGATGAGGAAGAGCTCGTGAAGGTCTCTATGTGAAGTGCGATCCATTTGATAAGGCAGAGGATTATGTGAATACCACCCCCACCCAAACTGCCACCAAATTCACTGTGTTCACCTCCATCTTCACCCGTACCACCTTTGCCACCACGGCGAGTTAATATGAAAAGCACGATAAAGTTGCCTGTGTTCAAGGGAGTAGGAAATGAGGATTCAAACTAATTTTGGTTTTTCATAAATGTTGTATGGGAAGCACAGGGAGTTACAGATGAAAATATAAATAAAGCGACACTGGTTAGTGCCCTATAGGACCATGCATTGACCTGGTATATCAAGCACTCCAATGATAATCCAAATGTGGGAATCGTGGATATCCAAGTAGCACTAAATAGGGAATTTAGTAGGCCGAATGCAGAGATGCAGTCGATCATTGAATTCAAAGAGATCAAATTGCTACGAGGCAAGACTCCTTGGGAGTTTGATCAGAGATTGAAGTGTACGATTCACGAAGCTAATATGAATATAACATATGGAAAACACCACAAATGGTTTGTAGCATCGTTAATGTCGAGCGCGCTATCACAACAGAAGTTAACAACTTAGGCAGAGGCCTTAGAGATCGCAATGAGGCTGCATGAGACCCTGATGCAGAATCCTAACTTGGGAGTTCAACAGATCCATGCACAGTTGAGAAAATTATGCCTTGAGATGTAGAGTTTGAAACAGGACACGGAATTGACCAAAAGTGTGCAAAGAGGTGTGGTGCGTAAAATGCAAGGGTCAGGGTCATGATAAGGACCATTGCCCGGTGTTCACAAATTACCTTGCGGGAGAAGGATCGATGCCATTAAGATCAGAGGCACAAGAAAGAACTAGCATGGCACCTACTTTGTGGTGCGCGATTTGACAAATAAGAGGGAAACATGCTATAGACAACTGTCATTTGTTACAGAAGTACACATAGAATTCACAGCAATTGTTCTGTAACTTTTGTAGGTGAGTGGGACATGATGAGTGCACTTGTAGAAGCTATGAGTTGATGATGGATAGAACTCCCACCTACAGAGTTCATGCCAAATCGCGGCCCTTAGACCAAAATACAGGAATGGCGCGAACAAGATTTCAACAGTGCAGATGAGGCCAAGGTGGAGGAGGACTTGGAAGAGGTCACAAACAGGTGATATGCTACAATTGCGTAGGGCCGGGACATTATGCCCACAATTGTGCAAATCCAACGTGTCCATCATGTCTGTAATATACCTTGTTTGATCATGAGACGAAAGATTGTCTTATGTTGAAAGCTAGGATACGTGACAAGGGAGCGCTACCACCTTCCTTGACTCAGAACTTGCAGATGATGAGGTCTGAGTCACGCGACGAAGATCCAAATGTGAACATTGTGGTCCGAAGTGGAATTACGACACGAGATCACAAAGGAAAATAACCAAAAAAAGTTACTTGGGTTCGCAAAGCTCCAGTGAAAGAAGTAGAGTTTGATTTGGAGCGTGCTAAGGAAACCTTCATGGAAGTTAAGAAGAGATTCGTTGATGCCTCCACTTCAGGAAGAAAAGATAGACCGGAGTCGGAAATGGACCCATCTATGCTTACGTGTTTCCTGCAAACATGCATGAAGTTACTGTGCAACAGTAAAGCTATAAAGGGACTACAGGAAGTCATTAACAGATGTCTTAGGACCACGCCAGGGGAACCACATGTATTCCAGAAGATTGGAAAGCATAAGACAAGGACGGGAAGAGAAATGAGGTTAACCATGCAGATTGGAGAATATGAGATGGACCAAGTAATTCTGGATTTAGGATTGGATCCGAACGTTCTACCGAAGTAGACATGGGAGTGCATGGGGAGGACTACACTGCAATGTTCTCCTATTTAACTGTGAATGGCAAACCAGAAGAAGATAATACCTATGGGGAGATTGCAGGGAATCACTGTGGATATTGAGGGAGCGAGCGTGCTAGCAGAATTTGAAGTGATAGAGATTGTTGATGACAATAATCCCTACCCTGCACTCTTAGGAATTGATTGGGCCACTCACATGAACAATGTGATTAATCTAAAGAAGCAAAATATGATGTTTGAGAAGAAGTCTTTGCATGTAGTTATACCCTTAGACCCTTCTGAGGGATTGCGCTACACAGAGTCGATGCACGACTATGAAAGTGATGATGATTTGGACCGCATCTACAAAATAACCATGCGAGAGTAAGATTGGGTAAATCCTACTGTGGATGGACAAATATCATGGGAGCGTGAAAGCTCCTGTACGTTGGATTCTGATGAAGAGATAGAGCAATGGCAGAACCAATTACACGAGGTAAGCACACTGAACTGTAATATGATGATAAGATCACTGTGTTGCGTATCGACAGAAGTGAGAGATCTGCCTACTTATGATGGGTTAAGTGAGGTAGATACTTTCCTACATAAGTTTGAAAGGGAGATGTCGAAAAAGCAACACTTCCAGGCCTTGAATTGCGTACTGTGCACTATGCCCGCGAGGTGGTGTGGTATGCCCAAAGGGAGCTTCGAGGACTGACACGAATGTAGGAGAATGATGTGCACACAGTTTGGAGAGCCTAGGGTGCGATTGGCCGATAAATACAATGGACAGGATGGTCCATGTGCGCATCTGTCCAGGTGGGTATGGGCATATGGAAATAATATGCGGATGCACCTGAACTTCACGTTGGAAGATATGGTTAATAAGCATGTGTTGGGGGGGAAAATGCGCCAACAGATCCTCAAGTTGGAATGATAGAATATGGAGAGAATGATCGCGTAGAATTTTATCCACACAGAAGCATTTAATGAGGTGTGCGAAGCACTGAAAAAGGTATGTAGTATGCAGCGAAGTGATTGGGACCTGCGCGTACTAGCAGTTTTATGGGCTTATAGGAAAATGTGTAAGAAATTAACGGGATAGATGCCTTTTAGGCTAGCCTATGGAGTGGAAGCTGTAATGCCAATGGAATGCATTGTGCCTAGTCTGCACATAGCAACACTCACTAGTATGAAGGACCGCAAAGCCCTGGAGGAGAGGCTCGCGCAGTTGGAGGATCTTAGGGAAGAACAATTTATGGCTGGCTTTCACCAAAATGTACAAAAGCAGCGTGAAAAGGCCTCGTATGATCAACATATTAAGTTGCGCACCTTCAAGGTGAACGATTTGGTGTTACTGTATGATAGTAAGTTTGATAAATTCCCAGGAAAACTTAGAATGCATTGGCTGGGATCATATGTTATTAAGGAGGTCACCGATAGAGGCACGGTGCAGTTGATAAAGTTAAATGGAGAACCTTTCCTAGGAAAAGTGAATGGCAGTCAATTGAAGCCATACACAGGTGGCCCCCGCTATTTGACTAGCTAACCGAAGCACAGTCCTAATGCTCCAGGCAACTAAAAGGAGGTGTGGGACTATAAACAGGTGTAGGGCAGTAGTTCAGTTACAACGGTTTCTGAACAGTGCGTCTAGGAGGTACAACAGGCAGTCGCTCAGTGCGTTGCCAACCTTGCAGCGGTCTAGGCAGAGTTGGGAGGTCTCCACGTGAAGATCTCCACACTGACAGAGTGACTGGAGGGTGAGTCATGATGTTTGTTTTGGGGACTTGTTGGGTGCGGGATCCCCCAAGGGAAGTTTTGGGGCTAAAAGCCCAGATTTTGGTCAAAAGATGTAAATCCGATGTAAAGACTCCACATTTTGTGGGTGCAGAGCACGAACTTGTAAATGAGTCATAAGGTTGTTCGCCCTCATTTTTGTAATGTAATGTCGGCTTTAGAGATCTATCCATGGTCCGCGGACCATGGGATTGTATAAATAGAGGGAGGCTCTAAGTTGTAAGAAAAGCGAATGGAAAAACGGAATAGAAGATGAAGAATTAAGTCTTATCTAAGTGTAGAGTCGAGTTGTTGGGTCGTAGAGTAGGAGAAGGCTCTGCAGCTAAGTGGGCATAGACCTAGTAGTCTGTAGCTGAGTGTGCAAGGCAGGTTGAGTCTGTAACTGATTGAAGCATTAATAAAGAGAAGTTTTATACCATTCCTGTGTATATATTTACTGTTTTCTACATTGAATGTATTGGGTATAAATTTTTTTTTGATGTTTATATGATGTGTGAACATATATGATTGTGTTGATTAAGTGAATATAAGATAAATTATTTGCTTACGCGAAGCTAACTAACAGTTATAAGAAGATAAGTAAGATCTGTGGTGTAACTCGGGGAAATAGCGCAGATCGCTGCCTTAGCAGTGCGAAATCTCCTCAGCCCTTCGTTAGGGTTGCATGAAGGCAATTATAACAGACCGTGAAGGTTTCATAGGTCAGGACAGTGTGCGAAGTGACCTGCACGAAGGTATTCATAGTTGGACTAAATCGACCCCTCACACATCTCAAGGGTGCAGAAACTTGGTTCCAGCATCCCCCCATACTGCTTCGGGTGAGACCTCAGTCTGCGCTCTGCGGGTTGTTGCCAAAAGGGCCAGTAATGTAGGGATTTGTTTGGCTAATTAACTCCGAACCTGGGTCAGGCCCTTTCAAGCCAACATATATACACTCTTAGTGGATGTTAATTATCATCGTAATTTCCATCATCATTATATATTACTAGCAATTGCACGAGTTGTTGCAAAGGAAACGCGTAAGGCATAAATTTCAGAAGAATCATGCCATATAAAAGATTATTGAAGATAAAAATTAGTAAACAAAATTCCATTCAAAGTTAGAAGATAAACAGAAATAACTTACATTATGCCAAATTTATAGATTCTATAATCTTTCCAACATACATTGCCTCTTAATTTTCAAAGATGGTCTTTCAAGTTCCAATAACAAATATTTGATAGTTCCAATGCGATTTGTAATATCTAGGGTGTGATCTTTAGATGACAAGTCTAGGTAGTTTAGAAGACAATCTAGGGAAAATTGTTTTGTTGTTATGTAGTGTCCCTATATTTTATATTTAACTTCTATAACAAGTGACACATTTGAATCCAATACCAGTGAAGTAACACATTATGTTAATGTGGTATACTTTATATTGACTCATATGCCAGTGAATAAAAGATAATGACAAATTGTTACCCAATCCACTTACAAGAATTTCCTTGAAAATACATTATGTTAATGTGTTATACTGTGTATTTACTCCTATGTGAATCAAATAAATATAATGAGAGATTGTGCTAAATTGATTTTAGAATAATTTCCTTGCAAATGCCTCAAGTCCTATATGTTCATCATTTCAATTTCAATTTTCCATATATTTACCATGTTATGGATTTGTTCAATATTACAAATCCTTATGTGATGCTCTACATATCTAGATTCCATAGTTGGAATGTATAGTCTCGATATGCCATTAAACTGTCAGAAGGGGGGATATGTTGACTTTCAAAGAATTGAAGAGGATTCTAGACATGAGCTAAATTAAGTAATTGAGACAATTAAGTAGTTTATACACTGGTATCCCAAGAAACACATTGAAGCACAAATATTGAAAATCAAATAACGCCAATGAAAATATCACCGTGATCAGAGCATTTATACACACCAATTTCCTTTAGTATATAAAATACGAGGGAAGATAAGTTCTCAGTGAATGAATTCGGTTAAAAAACTAGGGGTCCAATCCATCATCTGGGACTCTTTGCATACATAACCATTTGATGCAAATGTTGGTTAACAGATATATATATCTCAATGTAAAGTTCTTCACACATACTAGTTTGGGTAAGCTTCCTAGCAATTTCCAACATGGAGGAAAAAACTCAATGATAAGTGAACTTTCTTTTTTGGTTCAGTTATTTGTTGTGTATTATTGCCTTCATCCTGTGGCATTCATGAATTATATTTAATTGTTTGTGTTTCAATGTGTTCAGTAATACATGCATAGTACATGAATGAAAGCTTCTAAGTAATGGGATAATTCATTATTCGATAATTTCTCATATGATGATATTACCTATAACGATATTATGCTTAATGTAGTTATTATATAGTTTTAAATGTGCAAACTAACAATTTTATAACTCAATTTTTCTTTTTGAATGTTGAGATGCTTTAATTTGAATTTTGTAAATTTATTAGTGTAGAATGAAAACATATCACTGAATGGTCTAAGGATGGTGAGTTGATTAATGCAATCTTAAAAATGAAAACTACATATGTAAGAGAAAACAAGATATTACATGGAGTGCCATTTTTCATTACATGCACATTAAATGCTTATTTCTAAAAAATCATTATTAAAAGAGTTTCTAGACCTTAGTTTTTTTGGCATCTACACTTGTGTTGACGAACCTATGGAGAACCCCTTTAAACATTCAAAGGAATGATTGTGAGTTGATTAATGCAAGGTTATAAATGAAAACTACATATGTAAGAGAAAGCAAGATATTACATGGCACACCCTGCCTTTCATTACATCCACATTAAATGGTTATTTCTAAATTTTTTTTATTAGAAGAGTTTCTAGACCTTAGTTTTTTTGGCATCTACAGTTGTGTTGACGAACCTATGGACAACCCCTTTAAACATTTAGAGGAACGATTGTGAGTTGATTAATGCAAGCTTATAAATGAAAACTACATATGTAAGAGAAAGCAAGATATTACATGGCACACCCTGTTTTTCATTACATGCACATTAAATGCTTATTTCTAAAAAATAATTATTAAAATAGATTCTAGGCCTTAGTTTTTTGGCATCTAAAGTTGGGTTCATGAACATATGGACAAGCCCTTTAAACATTCATAGGAATCAAGATCGTCATATTTGACTTCTACCAACAAAATTTAGGTGGCACTTTCAGATCATAAGTTAACCAATCCAACCTAACACATACTAAAGAGGAAATATATGATCTCCTTTCATAAAAAAATTGCAAAACAAATACTATACACATCATAATACTATAATTTTGAAAATAAAAACACATATTTTTAATATAATAAAATTTTTATTTTTAACAATTTCATTTTACAATAAATTCATAAATATCCTCAAATTATTAATATGCATTTAAACATTTTTATATTCAAAATATTGGTAGGGACTAGGCTGGATACAAATTCTTTTATGTATATAAAATTTCTATTTAGTTATATTTAAGTTTTTTTAACACTTCAAATAATACAATTGCAATTATGTTTTAAGGTTTCAAGTGATTAAATGAAATTATTAATGATATTAAGTGTATAAACTAAATTAAAGAAATATGAATAAATATAATGTGTTATAATGAAAATTCTAATAATGTTTTGGTTACAAGAATGAAACTCCTTTCGCTTTTCATAAAGCAGATTCAATTGACCAATCCACTTGTTATCACTCTATATATATATATATATATATATATATATATATATATATATTAAATTCAGAACATCAATTTTTTTTTAAATTTGTCAAAGGGTTGGTGTCAGTTTTGGGTATAGTCTTTTCACCTTGTTTTAGAGTCTTGTTAGTATGTCAAATGGGGTCAATTTTCTGTTTTAGTCTATCATTGGTCTCATATCTCACATGAATATCATATGTCGAAACTCATTTCAAAGTTCATATGCGCTACGAAACTGTCTAGGTGATTTTGTAGCGCAGAAACCCGGTCTAGGTGATTTCGTAGCGCAAAACACCGATTTTGCACTGACTGCGTTACGAAATCGGGGATTCATGCTGATCCATAGCAAATCTCACCTAGTTGTCATATTTATCAAAATCCGTTGTGTTTACATCAACAGTTGTCAGCTTATACACTTCGTCTATCATATCCAACCGCTTATCTTCATCATTAGGTCGTTAGGTGTCTTGGTACTGGCACATGTTTGCAGTTGTTACTGAGAAAGAGACAAAGGGTTCTGTTTACGATCTAAATGCATTTAATGGAAAGTTTCTTGCTAGCATCAATCAAAAGATTCAGTTATACAAATGGGAGCTCCGTGATGATGGTTCAAGAGAGTTGCAGTCTGAATGTGGCCATCATGGTCATATTCTTGCACTATATGTTCAATCTCGTGGAGATTTTATTGTAGTTGGTAATGAAATCAATCTCGTTATTGATATATGGCACTCGAATGGATTGTTTTAGGGTACACTGTAGCAGCAGAGGCCATAATATTATTAATGTTAACAATGCCCGGATTGGACCGCTTGGGAAAGGGCCTCAATGCGGTGGCCCGGAGCGCGTTGAAGCCATTGTTGACTGTGGTGCCCTTCTGCCTATTTTGTTGATGGATATCTACTGGAAATTCAAGGTACACCCTGTTTGTGATGGCCCCCTTTGCAATCCCGCAAAACATCTTCGACACCAGAAATTAGTGATGAAAAACGAGAGGAATGCTCTGCTTATAGTCATGTCTTTGGTTCTCTATTAGCTTCTGTACTGTGTTACAATTTTGTGCCTTTAGCTTCAGCGGATGAATTTGAGCGAACTACAGGAGGATATTATCGAGCACATGGTCATGCTGATGAAACAGTAAACCTTGGGGCATAAAGGTAAGCTCAATTGAGATTGTGTGTGTCTGTAACGGTGTGGATGGAAGGGTATTGGAAACTGCTGCAATCGGAATTCCAACAGAAGAATGTGGTGCCTGAACATAATGTATTCTTTCAGTTTATTATAAATTTAGTACCTTTTCAATGCTAGTAGAGCCACTGATGTTGGTCACCGGTTTCTTCTGCTTCTTTTTGGCTTGCATATTGTATCCACATTCTGATTTTTCAATTTCAAAGTCATCAGTTTCATACCTTGCTAAACTACAGCGAGAAGAGGTCCAAGATGCCATTCAGCACCTACTAAATGTCATGAATATGTGTTTAATTGTCAGTGAGAAACTTGATACCTCATTGCATGATCTTGCACGCACTGGAGACGTACAAGCTTGCAAGGTTGTTCGGAAGGCAACTGATGCTACATTGGTTCCATGATCTGATAGAGCTCTTTTGCATCGGTGGCAAGTCTCTTGATACCAACTATCCCTTCATGGGTGACTATGTTGATCGTGGATACTATTCTGTTGAGACCGTGTCATTGCTAGTTGCTTTGAAAGTGCGCTACAGGGATTACCATAATAAGAGGAAACCATGAAAGCAAGCAGATTACTCAAGTGTAAAAGGCCTATCTTTCTTTATTGCGGGAATGAGGGATACATTGACTGGTTTGCTGTGAACAATGGATTTATGTGGGACATAGCACCTCAGTTCGGAGTTGTGCTCGTCTTTCCAGAACACCGCTACTATGGAGAGGCTATGCCCTATGGCAATCAGAGTGTGGCCTGCAAGGATGGAGATTCACTATCTTATCTCATAGTTGAGCAAGCACTCGCTGATTTTGCAACTTTGATAGTAGACCTAAAACATAACCTATCTGTCGAGGCTTGTCGAGTTGTCCTGTTTGGTGGTTCTTATGGTGGAATGTTAGCTGCTTGGATGAGGTTGAAATATCCACATATTGAAATAGGTGCCCTAGCTTCATGTGCACCAATATTGCAGTTTGAAGACATTGCACCATCTGATATATTCTACAATCTTGTTTCAATGATTTCAAGCGGGAAAGTGAGAACTATTTTAAGGTGATACAACAATCATGGAAAGCATTGGAGACATATGGTGAAAGAGATGAAGGGTTACAAAATCTTAGCAAGAAGTTTCGCATGTGCAGGGATCTCAAAAGCTCAAAGGAAGTACAAGATTGGTTAAGCTCAGCATATAGTAACCTTGCTATGATGGACTATCCATATCCAGCTAGTAATTTCAGGGCAGATGAAAAAGACAATTCAAGAAAAGAAAGCTCAAGACAGTCAGATTTTGGTATTAAACTGTTTTTTCGATGATTACACAGCAGTTTCGTAGCGCGCTACGAAACTGCTGAAGATGATGCCTAATGCACAACAGTTTCGTAGCGCGCTATGAAACTGTTGTAGCTACATAATTAAAACTTAGTCAACCAATTTTGAGGGACCGAGGGGAAATTTTTGAAAATGAATCCTTTCAACATTCAACAAGGGAAAAAACAGGTGGAGGAAACATATATTTGAATTCTAAACCTTTTGTTATAAAGTGATCATAGTTACTGTAGTTCATGATATGTCAGACAGCTTGGAGGAGGTCTTGTCTTCACACATGGGAAAGGTCGACACTACATAGAGAACGTGGCACTCTAACACATTTTTGTATAATCAAAGAAGAAGGACATGGTTCATTGGTTTCGAATATCTTTGAGGAAACCAAAAGCAGATAAATAGGGGCAGTTTCCTACTTTTGAGAAGAAATTGAGAAATGTGACAGTAAGGGCCAGCAGGCAGTTTCAAACATCGACCACAGCTAAATTAAAGGAGACCACTTGTGAGAGAACTAGAATTGATTGTAATTATTAGCATGATATGGAGTTAGACTCCTAATTGCCTTAGGTTTCTAAAATGTCTAGTTAGCAGTTTGTTACATTTAATAAATAATTAAAGTTTGAATAGGTGTCATAGGAAGCAGAATTCGAGTTCCCCTCATGCTGGAGGAGGAATCTCAGCCTTGTAAAGAATTCTATATATAGGAGAGAGCGTAATGTACCAAGGGTTGGAAAATTATTCAGAAAAGCTCTCATATTTGGCTTTATGCAAAGACTCTATTTTAGTAATGCAATATTGGCTTTGCTTCTGAGGAATCAAGAGGGATTCGATGCTTAGAATGTGTTGTATTATTCTTTTCTCAATATTTGCACTAGTGTGAATGTGTAATTACTTAGAAATCACTCATGGTGCTCTAACTTCCTTTATACATTCATCAACTATGTGGTCCTATATGTTTCTGGTATGTTCTAACTGTGTTGAATCCTGAATGCCCTGACTTCTATGTAAGGTTGACATCATTGTTATACTGAAACAATGTTGACTCCATAAGCCTAATGGATACTTTTTAGTTGTGTTTCCACCACTTACATTTTTACCTTTGTTTCACAAGAGTTAGTCATATTGATCATAATCAAAAAATCATTAATCATTTGAGAGAGCCCTCTCACGTTGGGGAGGCTAAGCCCCAGCCTAAAGTAGGTTTGAAATAGTTATTCAAAGTCTTCCTTGTCACCAGCCTTCCACGGTCAGATTTTGTGATAACACCACTGATGCTTGTGATGCTCATGAAGGGTAATGAAACAATGTGAATTTTCATTGATTGATATAATCTTTTAAACCTAACTTTAAACATGTTAACACAAATCTAAATGTAAATGTTCCAACTTAAGCAATGTAAATGTTTTAATTGAAAACATGAATGCAAAAGTTGAACAAGACCAAATATAATTGAAATACAATATAAACACAACATGAAAAAATACAATAAAAATGTAACCCGAAGGAAATGGAATAAAGAATTTATGAGAATGAGTTGAAGAAATGTCAAACTTAATGTGAACATTTAAATGTAAATCTAAATGCAAATATTTCAATGTAATTTCACATTGACATTAATTTGTATAAACATATTTAAATGTAAGCTTAAATATAAACATTTCAAGGTAAATAGTAAACTTAAATGTAAATGTTTTGTTATAACATTGTTATAAATTTTCTTTGAAAAACATAAGTAGTCTAAACCCAAATGTAAATATAAATGCAACGTTTTTCAATGTAAATGTTGACATTGAAAACCTAAATGTAAAAAATATAAATGTTTACAATGATAATGCTTTAGAAATACATCAATAATACTATCAATGTGCATGAGAATGTTTGAAGTTATTGAAATTGTAAAGTGAAAGTCATTAAAACTTAATAAAACTAAGGTATGAATGCAAAACTAAATTTTATACTAAAATAATATAAAGTTGTATCTTATTATGGTTGCTAAGTTTATGTTGTAACAATAAAACAAATCAAAATATAGAAGGTATGTCTAGTTGTGTTGAGTTGGATTTTTTGTGTTGGGTTTTTTTCCCATACTTTATAGAAATTTCTTTTCCTACACTTTAAATGAAATAGTTTCCAAATTGTAAAGCTTTTGTTAATAATAATTAATGTAAATCTAAATTTAGTTTATTAATAGCATGATAGCATAGATCCATCTTAAGGAGTGATCTAACATGAGCCGAGAGGGATCAAATTTCTTTAGGCACAAACTTATTTTAGAGTGCAAAAAAAAATATGTAATTTTTCATTGTTTAAAATATATTATTGAATGTTATATATTTTTAAGTAGAAGTCAATATTAATTCATATTAAAATATTTTATTCATAACCTACATATATTTTATTATATACAACATTAAAATATTTTCTTTTAACAATTTTTCTATATATAAATATATATGAAGTTGATATTCATATAAGTTAGTTAACCTAAATTTTCAAATAATTTATTTAAATAACGTGTTATAATATTTTTGAAAAGTATAATGTTTAAAGATATTGCTCACATATTTTTTTACTTCTAATTACTTTACATGAAATTATATTAGGTCACATGGACAACTAATTAAACATGGATAGCATATTCTTTTTTCTTTTTTATTATATCTCACATTGCTTTTATATTTAGGTATTTTATTTTTATTTTAAAAGGGACACATGTCAACTTCAAATTGAAGACAAACATAGGTACACATAAGTTGAAGAGGAAACTACACATCGCTTTCACTGTGGATGTAGAATGATAGTTGTAGAATGATCCCTCGCTAAATCAAATATTTTATTTATGTGCTTCCTTGACTTCTATTTTACTTTAAGTATACAACTATCTATTTTTTATTTCACAATTCAGTTAAGATTCACATTCTTAATTTTTCTCCATGATTTATGGATGTTAAACTTGATAATATCTCATTTCTCCATAATATTCAATTAACTAAACTTTCAACAATATTAATCAAAATTCATTTGTCATTACGACATCCATGTAGCTTTAAAATGTATCATTTTTTTTATCCCATGCCCTCTTTTTATAGTTACTTTTATCTAAAATATATGTATTATTCACATGCACATATCTATAGATATGTAGCTACCCATATATATATATATATATATATATATATATATATATATATATATATATATATATATATATATATATATATATATATATATATATATATATATATTATATATATATATATATATATATATATATATATATATATATATATATATATATATATATATAATTCATCACTTTCCTTAACTCCTATTTTTACTCTTACTTAAAATTCTCTTCAAATTTCTCATTTTTATTTATTTTTTAGATTTTCTTAAAATTTCTTATTTTTGTGTTACATATATAAATTAATTAAAATTAAATTAACATCTTATTTTATACCATTAAATATAATACAAACCAAGAAAAATAAGACTTTTAACCCAAACATTTATCTAATTGAATAATAAAACTAATATTCTATTTTATTCCATGTGAACTAAATAATTTGATAATTATACAAAAATTACTCTCTTTCACAATTTAACATATATTTTTTTCCATATTAAACTTTTTTGAAAGATTAAATATAATTCTATATACTTTTTAAAATTATAACATAAAAAGAAGTAAACAAATGTTATTCATAAATATCACACAAATTAGAGTTACAAAATAAACTAATCAGCCCTCTCAGGTTGGGAGGCTAAGCCCCAGCCTAAAGTAGGTTTGAAATAGTTATTCAAAGTCTTCCTTTTGTGATAACACCACTGATGCATGTGATGCTCATGAAGGGTAATGAAACAATGTGAATTTTCATTGATTGATATAATCTTTTAAACCTAACTTTAAACATGTTAACACAAATCTAAATGTAAATGTTCCAACTTAAGCAATGTAAATGTTTTAATTGAAAACATGAATGCAAAAGTTGAACAAGACCAAATATAATTGAAATACAATATAAACACAACATGAAAAAATACAATAGAAATGTAACCCGAAGGAAATGGAATAAAGAATTTATGAGAATGAGTTGAAGAAATGTCAAATTTAATGTGAACATTTAAATGTAAATCTAAATGCAAATATTTCAATGTAATTTCACATTGACATTAATTTATATAAACATATTTAAATGTAAGCTTAAATATAAACATTTCAATGTAAATAGTAAACTTAAATGTAAATGTTTCGTTATAACATTGTTATAAATTTTCTTTGAAAAACATAAGTACTCTAAACCCAAATGTAAATATAAATGCAATGTTTTTCAATATAAATGTTGACATTGAAAACCTAAATGTAAAAAATATAAATGTTTACAATGATAATGCTTTAGAAATACATCAATAATACTATCAATGTGCATGAGAATGTTTGAAGTTATTGAAATTGTAAAGTGAAAGTCATTAAAACTTAATAAAACTAAGGTATGAATGCAAAACTAAATTTTATACTAAAATAATATAAAGTTGTACCTTATTATGGTTGCTAAGTTTATGTTGTAACAATAAAACAAATCAAAATATAGAAGGTATGTCTAGTTGTGTTGAGTTGGATTTTTTGTGTTGGGTTTTTTTCCTATACTTTATAGAACTTTCTTTTCCTACAGTTTCAATGACATAGTCTCCAAACTATAAAGATTTTATTAATAATAATTAATGTAAATCCAAATCTAATTTATTAATAGACTAATAGCATAGATCCATCTTAAGTATTGATCTAGCATGATCTAACATGAGCCAAAAGGGATCAAATTTCTTTACACACAAACTTATTTTAGAGTGCAAAAAAAATATGTAATTTTTCATTGTTTAAAATATATTATTGAATGTTATATATTTTTAATTAGAAGTCAATACTAATTCATATTAAAATATTTTATTCATAACCTACATATATTTTATTATATACAATATTAAAATATTTTCTTTTAATAATTTTTCTATATATAAATATATATGAAGTTGATATTTATATGAGTTAGTTAACCTAAATTTTCAAATAATTTATTTAAATACGTGTTATAATATTTTTGAAAAGTATAATGTTTAAACATATTGCTCACATATTTTTTTACTTCTAATTACTTTACATGAAATTATATTAGGTCACATGGACAACTAATTAAACATGGATAACATATTCTTTTTTCTTTTTTATTATATCTCACATTGCTTTTATATTTAGATAGTTTATTTTTATTTTAAAAGGGACACATGTCAACTCCAAATTGAAGACAAACATAGGTACACATAAGTTGAAGACGAAACTAGACATGGCTTTCACTGTGGATGTAGAATGATAGTTGTAGAATGATCCCTTGCTAAATCAAATATTTTATTTATGTGCTTCCTTAACTTCTATTTACTTTTAAGTATACAACTATCTATTTTTTATTTCACAATTCAGTTAAGATTCACATTCTTAATTTTTCTCCATGATTTATGGATGTTAAACTTGATAATATCTCATTTCTCCATAATATTCAATTAACTAAACTTTCAACAATATTAATCAAAATTCATTTGTCATTACGACATCCATGTAGCTTTAAAATGTTTCATTTTTTTTATCCCACGCCCTCTTTTTATAGCCTTTGTGGCTCATGCCATTCATCTCACTTACGCAAAATTAGAGATTACTTTTATCTAAAATATTCATGGGGAGATGTATTATTCACATGCACATATTTATAACTATGTAGCTACCCAATTTTATATATATATATATATATAATTCATCACTTTCCTTAACTCCTATTTTTACTCTTACTTAAAATTCTCTTCAAATTTCTCATTTTTATTTATTTTTTTATGTTACATATATAAATTAATTAAAATTAAATTAATATCTTATATTATACCATTAAATATAATACAAAAAAAATAAGACTTTTAACCCAAACATTTATCTAATTGAATAATAAAACTAATATTCTATTTTATTTCATGTGAAGTTAATAATTTGATAATTATACAAAAATTATTCTCTTCACAATTTAACATATATTTTTTCCATATTAAACTTTTTTGAAAGATTGAATATAACTCTTTATACTTTTTAAAATTATAACATAAAAAGACGTAAACAAATGTTATTGATAAATATCACACAAATTAGAGTTACAAAATAAACTAATCAGCCACATGATGATGAAAAGAAGAAACGATGAAGATATACTCCTGATTACCTCTTGGCCGTGGCTCTTGGCAGGGGCACCAGCGAATGAATCAGAGTCCAGACCAAAGATGAGGTAGGAATTCATGCATTTTCATGCATTCACCAATCTGCAAGCAAAGATTGGTAATGTGCTTAAGGTATATTGCTTTATACCTCCTTAACTCTGGATTCCCATAATCTGACTTTGAGGAAGCTCCATTCTTTTGTTTTTAAACTTTGAAATAATTTTCCATTTATATATTGATTGATATTTCAATCCATTTTACGCACTATTACCTTTTATCAAAATGTAATATATATTTTATAATTTAAGCGATATATTATAATTATATAAAAATAAAATACATTTTAATATATATATATATATATTTATTTATTTATTTATTTTTATTTTAAATTTGAGTGTTTTGTAAGTAATTTTATTATATATTTAATGATACTTATGGAGAAAGTGTATTTTACAATTTTAATCATATAATATATGAGTAGATGATATGAATAGAAATTGTCAGCCATCATAATTCTATATGTTTTGCAATTTGTATACATTTATAAAAACTTATTAGACAACTTTAAAAATGGCCAGAGTTTGCCAAAAGCTTCCATAAGATAAAAAAACATAGCTTATCAAAAGCACAAGCCCAATTATTGATTTGTGTATATTATTATGAAAATTAAATAAAATATTCCATGGAAGTTAAATCCATATTATTTAGCTAATAATTATTGATAATTAAATTAAAATTCAATATTCAAATAAACAACTATCCACATTCCAATCAACTATTCATCTAAATAAAATACAATTATAAATAGTCTAAAATATTCTATAATAATCTATGATTCATTTATTAGTAAATAAATTAAAACTCTATATTTCAAAATAAACAACTATCAACATTCAAATTAACAATTCAACTCCGGAAAAAATAGTAATTTTCATTATAGTGGAAAATTACATGTTGTAGATGCCCTTGGCATATGCAGAACAAGTGATGGAAGTCATCTATAAACAAAAAAGTATGTAGTAGTTTGTATAATAAAAACCCAAAAATGGGTGTACCATCATGTGTTTGTAAGCATATACATATATATTACAAAATTTCAAAAAATGACCAAAAAATTCACAATCTGTGAGTCGTTGTTCAGTTGTCTCAAAATAAAACTATGATAAGTTAGGGCCTATTAGCCCTTTGCAAATCCTGTTCAATATATGGCCTGTGGTAGAACTAGTAGGCCTGCCCCTGTCTTTCCTCCCGAATCAGCCATTCCCCTTGGGGATGGTGTGTTGCCTCTTTAGAAAGCTGATTCCCAAGTTTGTTGCACTCCTTGTAAATGTGAGAACATGAAATCTGACCAAAATGAGTTTTTAGAAACAATGCATCTTCCAATATGTTCCTGAGTGTGTGAACATGGCATGAAGTAATGCAGTTGAACCAATTTATGACAATCTTAGAGTCCCCCAAAACTTGTAATTTCGACAGTTTTGGTTTAATGCAAAGTGTAAAAGATGTCGGAGAGATATGAGCTCACTAAAATTGTTTGTGCCGACACCCAAACCCATAGAAATACGGAAGATATGTGTCTTAGATAGGTGTAGTATAATTCCTCCTCCACACCCTTGGCCTTGTGCGGAGCCGTCAAAGTAGGCCCATGGATGAGCTTGATCAATGACCTCCGGGATGATTGTACGAATCATGGCAACATCCTCATCATCCGGAATTTCATTATAACTGTTGCATATTTCGGGACAATGAGAGGTCATCTAGTACACGATTAATGGGAGATTACGGGCTTTCATGGTGGATGCATCGATCCACCAGGTGTTCTAGGCATTCGATATACTATCCCCATCCCATCGCTGATTTATATTTTGCACGAGTGGCATCGATTCCCAAAGATGTTGAGTGATGATGAAAGATAGGAACAAGTGATTGTTCGATTCCTCCTCCCTTCGACACAGTACACACAAGGATGGACCCTAGAAGGATCGTTTTCTAAGATTTGTACTAGATGGAGTCTTCTCCATGATGTTGTTCCACATGAGGAGACGAGTGTGTGGCGGGCCTTTTAGATTCCATAACCAACAGCACCAACTTTCCAGTGAGACGGGCTTATGGGTGTTGTGGGGAAAAATGCCTATGCAGGACAATCCTATCCACCTAAGGTGTGACAGTGCCTTAGCAACAAACAGAGACAGCTATTCTAGTATTCTTCCTTTATGAATTAAGAATGAAGAGAGATGGATGGACTGACCGGTGTCTTCCGTTTGTCCCTCGGTCCAGTTTCTCTTCTCTTTGAGAGTTTCCAACTACTTGCCTTCTCGCTCGCCCAGCTTCAAGAGGTTTCTGCAAGATCACAAGAAGAGAACACTACACAAGACATGGATTCATATTCATAACTAGTTCAGGATTAGAAATAAACTAAATACACTAATGCAATCATACATCAAAGATACATCAGCATATAGGAGAAACCAAGATAGCTTTATTGATGAATAACAAGGTTCAGGAAGAGATACAACCGAGAGGGCTCCAATCTAGCATCTCCTTCCCAACAAATGGAATTCCTATCTTCACCCCCTTCAAAGCATTAAGCACCCAATGATTCCAATCTCAAACCAACAACAATTCTTTGCAATAACAAAATTCCAGCCCTTAGATCTCATGGAGGAGAGATCCATATATAGATGTCTGGAGAGAGGATGAGTCAGCTTGAGATCTGACTAGTGTCCTCTCCCTCTGTCAGTTCTTGATTCCACTTGGAGGTTCTTGCTTCCACTTGGAGATTAGGAACCTCTTACTCATCACCAGTCGAATTCACTGAGGCAAGTGTCATTGAGGAAGATTCTGGAAGCTTCTTGGGTCTTGACACCTCTTGGAATGAACTTGCCATTTGGCAATTCTCGCTCAACGCACCCTGGTAGTGCTTCTACCTGCGTTGCAGTGCAGGTAGCCAGTGTTGGCTTTGACATTCAGCGCAGACAACTAGTGGAGCCATTGAATTGATCCTGAATTGACTTGTTTTTGAGCAGTTTCTGGTGGAGAACTTCTGTGAATTGCTGTGGTTTGTTAGCCTTGTTCCTCTAGGGGTAGGAACAACATGTTTAGGGACTTTGGATCCCTTAGATTATGGACATTTCATGCTCAATGCTGTAAGGCACAAAAATGTCTATAACAGTTGCCCCCTAAAGTATGAGGTCGTTTATCGGGTGAAATTATTTATAAGGGGGATCCGAAGTTCATCCAATGCTGGGAGGAGACCTGTAATAAGATACAATACAATACATTATTTTTCATACTGCTTTCATGATCTAGCTGAGGCGGGCATTCCCATGCTCAGCTTTATAAATTCATTTTCCTGTACATAGAACAGACAATCGTCTGGTGGTAGACTGATAATTTTGATGAAATTATCATCCTTTGGGTAGGATGATTATCTGCTGCAATGATGTACATGTCAATGTCTTTATCTTTTCTGAATATATATATCGCAGCCCGGATGGATGAAACTAGATCCGGGGTCTTCAAACTCGTTCGATCTTCACTCTAAGTACAATTCGATCCATGTGAGAAAGGTTCTGGAGTCGAACATGGAAAGACATCGCTTGATTACCGGTCAATGAGGTAAACCGTTAACAAGCGCGAGAGGAATCACCGATAATGATAATGACCCTCAAGGTATTGCAGTACAATTCACGTGGTGTGAATAAAGGACTTGGCGTCGAACACCACGCAAAATCTTTCGGTCTAAGGTCGTTGATGTATACCTGTCGCCGGAAGTGAGAAACTTGCCATTGAGGCATGCAAGCTTCAAAGTACTGAAGGGGTTGTTCCTAGATCAACTTCTTGGATAATGAGCTGATGTCGACAAGAAGCGATCCGTCAAAGGAGGGCCTTAATGAATCCCACATCAATGACACGGAACGGAGCTAATGATTTTGATGGAGGTTAAAACGATCTGTGACATATGATTCAGGGTGGCGGTCATGAAAGGATGAAGGATAATGTACGGCAGTGGATGGGACACGGTTGACTTTTCTGAACGACTTCTCTTGAACATATGGCGACACTGATGCGATGGATTGGTAGCATTACCCAAATATGGATGGTATGGCGAGACCATGGATGTTACCGGTGAATGAAACAACCCAACCCGATTGTGGTACGGAGGAAAAGTGTCATGTTCAAGAGCGACTTGCTACCATCAAAGTTTTCTTTAGTTTCTCCCAATTTTTCCCCAGTCATTGCTGACCAGTACCTCTTTATTTTTGTCAAGGTTGAGGAGGATAACATATGCTTGTTCTATAACCTGCCCTTCGGGCAAGCCCATCGCTATGTTTTAACGAGCCTAGCGATAGTAAAACTCGTTCTCGTCTAAAGACAAGTTTGTCGCTATTTAATGATTTTAACGAGTCTAACGACAAAGATAACTCGGTTCTTTTCATTTTTAGAGAGTCTGAAAAGATACTTAAAGTTAATTCCAAAAGTCATTTTTCGTCATCAAATCCATTAAGTCCGAAAAATTATAAAACAATACAGAAGGGATGAGTTTTCGATAGTTTTAACGAGCCGAATAAAACAAGCGCTCGATCTTTTTGTGCAATAATCCCTCAGGTCCAAAAAGATTAAAATCTAGAGGAGGGATAGCACTTCCTGTCCCTTTAACGAGCTGGAAGGCCAAGGACTCGGCAATCTTTTCATATTTTACGATTCAGATGAAAAGAGCTTAAAGAAGACTCGTCTTTTGAGGAACGAGTGATGAAACAGGTTAGCAGCTAATTCCAGGTACAGGTTGGAATTCTCCAATCACGGCAGTGTCACAAGAATGGCTAGTGAAATCACTCTTCGCAGCTGTTCCTCAAAATGGGTAAACAAACATATGGAGGTGAACGATCGGCCAATGGAAAAGTGGAGGTGACGGTGCAAACACGACCAAGGCTTTAATGGCTGATGATATTACATTCACAGTGGTTATTTACCGGGATAGTTCATTTTTTAACGAGCTTAAACACGGGTGGAAACATTTGCTCGATTTTATGTTTATTTTTAACGAGCATGAACTATACGATAAAACTGCTCGGATCTTGCGTTTATTTTTTAAAGAGCATGAACTGTGTGCTAAAACTGCTCGATTACCCAGTCATATGATAAGAATGTCTCATTAAGATTCTATTTTTTATGGAGCTTCATCTTACAAAGCTATGCCCCGCATCCTTTCTTTATGCAAGTTAGGAAACGGCTAACCCAAAAAACAGATAAATAACCGCTCTTTGCTTGCACTCCAAAAGGTTTGCATGCCCCCAGGTATAAAGTACGATTTCAAGGTTACCTCTACTTCTTTTCCGTCAAAACAATTGTTTTAACGAGAGAGTCTTACCTCTTTCAGGTTACCCAAAGATTGTCTCGTTAATCTTTCAAACAAAACACTTCCTCGGCAATGTCTACCGAAATAGACAAAGGTGAGCGACGATGCCCGCCAACTCACATAACTTTGACAAAAGAATCTTATTCTAGAATAACCCTCTTCTAGCATGGGCGGGGTACAGACTAGTCATATTCTCCCGCGGAAACCTACCCTATACGCAAAGTTTTCCTGTCAAAGCAGACCAGGACGCATGACCCCTGGGTTCCAGTCATATCATCCCAGATTACTCGCGCTCATCAGGAGGACGGACCGTGGGTTGAGACATTTCTTGCGTGAAGAGACCATTTAGGGATGGTATATGACTATTTGCGATGCGTGATCCAGGAAATGAAAGTTGGTCCACGAGCTTGACCACTCTTCCTTCATGCGGAAAACACATTACTCTAAAGAGTGAGCAGACGATGGCTCCCATGCAATATATATAGTCTCGTCCAAGGAGTAGGTTATAATCCAAGGGTCCTTGAACGACCATCACGTTCATTTGAACGGTCTTCCCTTTCAATGTTATGGACACATTGGGGAGGATCCCTAAAGGTCGACTGGTTCCTTTATCAAAGCCTGATAGATTTCTCATTTCAGGCAAAAGCGCTGGCGAACCAAGCGCTTTCCAAGCAATAGAGGAAAGGATACTCACAGATGCCCCCTCATCAATGATAGTGCCAGCCATTACCATTCTGTATATTTGAACGATAATTCTGAATGGTATGCTTGCTGGCAACCGGGGTCTACCTAGTTGGTTCCAGTCGAAGGACACAACCAGGTTGCTTGGTGGTGGGACCGAATAGACGGCCGGGTATGACTCTGACGAAGTTCCTTCCTGCGATAAAGGAATGGGCAAATTGCCCCCTTGTTCGTCGGAGTCTGTGTTGATGAAGAGAATTTGGACGGTGTTGTCTTTATTCTCCTCTGTGATGGTATCATTCGAAGATAGAGCCTCTGAAGGCAAAACCGGGTCAACTGCCGCCTCAACCTTTTGACTTTCGTCAGGTATGGATCCAGACGGTTCATCTTCAATGATAGGTGCTTCGGCTGACCACCTGGGCGGGCCAGCCGGGTTCTCAACTAGTGAAGGACTTGGCAGGAGTTTTTGATATCCAGGAGGAAGTTGCACTCGTAAAATCGGGCGATCTTCCAAAACCCTTTTAGCCTCGTCTAAGAAGGGACAACGGTGGATGGCGTGATCGCCTTCACACAGTTTGCAAGGAAATCTAGCTTTCTCTCTCTGTCCTGTGGCTTCACTTTCACTAGTTGACGGTGAGCAGTCAACATGGCTATCAGAGGTTGACGCTACCGAATTGTGCAAATGGGGAGACCAGTCCCTTAGTATCCGAGGGATGCAGGGACAATCTCTGTGGAAGTGGTCTCCCTTGCATATGACACATGGCGATTTAGGCCTGGTCAGTGCTGTGTGTGGATTTTTGTCAGACGACACTTGTTTGCCCCCAGTCGCTTTTGGCTCCTTCTTCTTCTTCTCTTTCTTCTTCTTTTCCTTCTTCTCCTTAGGAACTTGGTTTTTTTTCTACCAGTTCCGTCAAGCGAAGAGGAAGGAGGAGAGGAAGAATTAGATGAAGTAGAAGGTTGGTGGGCAACTCTGGTCTGGTCTAACTGTTGACTCGACTGTTCAGGAATAGTGGTGTTCTGAACGACATTGGTTGAAAAGAGCGAGACCGGCAGGCCAATTGTCAGTCCTGGAAGCGACAATGTGGCCATATGGGGCGCACCAACATCTCCCCAAGAGGAGAAGGGACTAGGATTTCCACCAAGGGGAATTCCTTGGCTGGCGTGCTCCATTTTTTCAACCTAAAGATCAATGCAGGAATAGGGGTGATTGTTCCGTTTAAAATAAATTTTAACGATGCTTTAGACACAACTTGCTTTTTCAATTTTAAAGAGTCGAGAAAAAGCTAAAGATGACTCTAGTCTCCTTCGATGTTTTAACGAGCCCGAAGTGACAAATGCTCGGATGGACTTTTTTCGTTATAGAGTCTGAAAAAGGCCAAAAGGAACTGCTCTGGAGTTCTAGGCAGAGGGTGTGCCAAACTTTTCGCAAAACCGCAGAATACTTTTTAGGGTACGGGCGGTCGATCTTCCTGAATGTTGTGTTCAGTGCATTGCGATCAGTAGGGCGGCCGACACGGCTTCCTAAGGATAAAGGTTTTATGCCTATAGGGGTCTCCCAATATATACGCGACGGTACATGGGAGCACAATCCGTACTGGCGCTATCATCCCTCAGGAGGAATCACCAACTATCAACGAGATCGACAGTCACCAGGCTTTACGACGCCGGAACACGTCTCTAGCCTAGACCTCTATGTTGTGCGTTATGTTGCAAAGCGTTGTTAAGTTCATTCAATTTATTTTAGGTTGATCTTTTTAGAAGTTTGCCTTTTGAGGTTCACCACGAGATGTATGATACAATTCCTAAATGCAGTCTAAAGATGATAAGCAAGCTTTATATCTTTTCAACTTTGAAAATCCTAGCTACTAAGGGAAAAGAAAGACACCATCTTTTCTCAAAGAGCAATCAGCACACTCTAATGCACTTTTCCTAAATCAGACATGCAAACTATCAAGATGCAAATGCACAATGCAGGTGTTTGTTTTCCGCTTTCTTAGTATTGATGCCTACAAAGAAAGCTTTTTGTACAACTTTGAATTTGCTTTTAAATGAAAAATACAAACAAGTTTACTTTTTCGAAATCAGAGAGGGTAGAAGAGATTACAACACTTAACGATTTTCGAAATGAATACTTGTTTTGACACTTAAAAGAGACAAACTCAAACCAAAAGCAAAAGTAAATGTATAATCAACTGTAATTAGCCAATGAACTCTCTCCTAAGATCACAATCAACAGATCTGAATCAAGGGCTACAGGATGACTATTTCACTCTTGCAAAGGAAAACTGTAAATGATGCCAAAAACACGTAAAAACACTCACAGTATTTTTATACAAAAGGAGGCGGAATTTAAGCAGAGAAAAGGAGTTATCAGACTGGTACCTATGCTGGTTACAGGCTGCAAAAATCAGAGATCAAAACAAGGCAAAACAGAGCAGAGAACCCCAGCTGCACAAGGCCTAACTGGTTCAGCACAACCTCAACACAGGGGTTTTGACATTCAGCGCAGGTAGCCTTCACGGGACCTGCGTTGAAATGCAGAACCTCTTCACAGGGGTCGCGCTGAAGGAGAAACGAGAGTTTCTCACTGGGTTCTGGGTCACAGATTGCTGATTAATCTACTGTTTTAGGCCAAATAAAAGCAACAAGCAAGGTACAATCAAAGGGATGCTTTGAGGGAGTACTAAGATCTATCACAAAGGATCATCAAATCATTTGTGAGTCCATTGTTCAGATCATAGACAAGTCCAGTGATTGGATCAAAGCAGCAACTGTCTACTTTGCATCTGAGAATAGCAGATGCAGTTCGATTGTTGCTGTCAAGTCTATGAAACAAACAATGATAGAAACACAAATAAAATGACTAAACAGATCTCCCCAGCGGAGTCGCCAATTTGTTGTGGGGAAAAATGCCTATGCAGGACGATCCTATCCACCTAAGGTGTGACAGTGCCTTAGCAACAAACAGAGACAGCTATTCTAGTATTCTTCCTTTATGAATTAAGAATGAAGAGAAATGGATGGACTAACCGGTGTCTTCCGTTTGTCCCTCGGTCCAGTTTCTCTTCTCTTTGAGAGTTTCCAACTACTTGCCTTCTCGCTCGCCCAGCTTCAAAAGGTTTCTGCAAGATCACAAGAAGAGAACACTACACAAGACATGGATTCATATTCATAACTAGTTCAGGATTAGAAATAAACTAAATACACTAATGCAATCATACATCAAAGATACATCAGCATATAGGAGAAACCAAGATAGCTTTATTGATGAATAACAAGGTTCAGGAAGAGATACAACCCAGAGGGATCCAATCCAACATGGAATTCCTATCTTCACCCCCTTCAAAGAATTAAGCACCCAATGATTCCAATCTCAAACCAATAGCAATTCTTTGCAATAACAAAATTCCAGCCCTTAGATCTCATGGAGGAGAGATCCATATATAGATGTTTGGAGAGAGGATGAGTCAGCTTGAGATCTGACTAGTGTCCTCTCCCTCTGTCAGTTCTTGATTCCACTTGGAGGTTCTTGCTTCCACTTGGAGATTAGGAACCTCTTACTCATCACCAGTTGAATTCACTGAGGCAAGTGTCATTGAGGAAGATTCTGGAAGCTTCCTGGGTCTTGACACCTCTTGGAATGAACTTTCCATTTGGCAATTCTCGCTCAACGCACCCTGGTAGTGCTTCTACCTACGTTGCAGTGTAGGTAGCCAGTGTTGGCTTTGACATTCAGCGCAAACAGCTAGTGGAGCCATTGAATTGATCCTGAATTGACTTGTTTTTGAGCAGTTTCTGGTGGAGAACTTCTGTGAATTGCTGTGGTTTGTTAGCCTTGTTCCTCTAGGGGTAGGAACAACATGTTTAGGGACTTTGGATCCCTTATATTATGGACATTTCATGCTCAATGCTGTAAGGCACAAAAATGTCTATAACAATGGGCAGCATGTATGATAGGATATCCATCTTTTGGTGTATATGTCCCCCTCACGTAGGAGCCCAAATCAGTTCATCCTCATCGTCCCTGAGCCTCACATGAGATTCTTTTAAGGCATCAGTGAATTGCCTCCACTCCATACTCCACTAATCCAGTATACCAATATCTTCAGCAGATAGCCAAGCTTGTTGATAGATGGATGTATTCAATCAGTCCCCTATCTGGGCAATGGAAGCCACTCCTCTACGGTTTAGGTAGGTTGTCAGTTTTGGAGAAAGATTGTATAGGTTTCCGCAACCAATCCATGGATCAACCCCTATGCGGACGACCATACCATTGCCAATACGCCAAGTGAGTCCACTTCTAATAATGGGGAGAGTATGTATGGTAGCCTTCCAGATCACTGATATTCCTTGTTTGTTCCAAACAGGTAGCTGAACCCATTCCATAATATTGTCAGGCTATATATATTTATAGGTAGCCACATCTGTCCATAAACTTTTGTGCTTTAGGAGAAGCCAGCCTAATTTGGCCGCAAGTGCCTGAGCAAAGGTAGGGAGATTCTTTAGGCCCCATCCTCCCCATTTTTTGGGGACTGTAATTCTGCTCCATTTAACCCATGCAAAGGGTTTCCCTTCCTTGTACCCCTTCCATAAGAAATTGCAGCATAATCTTTGTATCCAAGATAATATACCTTGAGGAATCTAGGCTAGAGACATCCAGTAGACTAGGGTGGCTTCTAGAACATATTTTATGAGCACTAGATCACCTACTCTAGATAGTAGCTGATGGCTCCAATTGTTCAATATTCTTTCAACCTTGGCTACTAACGAGGTCCAATCAGTTATTTTGTATCCATGAGATTTTATCCTGAATTCCAAGTATTTCAATCCATCCACCAACTGTAATCTCTCGAAGGGAAAATTTAGGTGTGCATGACAGGATTCCTGTGGGGAGCAAGCAGATAGGGTGATGGTGGATGTAGGTCTATTAATTTTCATCCCCGTCGTAGTACATAATAAATTCAACACCTGAGAGAGAGTTTTATTGTCTTGTATGCCTCCATTGAGGAAGATTTGTATATCATCCACGAACATCAAGTGCGTGAGAGTGCATTGATCTGTGATCTTGAGTCCCATAAGCCTCCTAGATCTTTTTTTCGATGAGATCAACCTGCTTAACCCTTCCATAACAATCAAGAAAAGCAGCGGGGATAATGGGAATCCCTGTCTGAGACCTCGTTCCGCATGGAAAAAATTGGAGGTTGATTCATTGATGAGAGTACCGAACGAGACAGATGTATTGCAACACATGATCCATCTAATGAAAGGAATAGGGAAGCCTAGGTGAGTAAGAATCATCCTTATAAAAATCCAACTGACTTGATCAAAGGCCTTAGAGAGATCTATTTTGAGTATGGCACCTTTCAGATTCTTCTGTTTGATGGAATGAAGGACTTCCTGGGCTGTGCCTATGGCCTCATGTATCTGAACATTATGGAGAAAGGCAAATTGTTCAGAAGATAAATTGTCAGATAGGATTGGCTTGATACGGTTGGCTATAATCTTGGCAATAATATTGTAGAGGAAATTACAGAGAGAGATGGGTTGGAAGTCACTCAAAGATAGAGAGGAGTTCATCTTGGGAATGAGTTTAATAAAGGTGGAGTTTATGGCTTCATACATTCTCCCCAATGATCGACATTCCTCAATAACCTTGAGTAGGTCTAGGCCAATAATGTTGAAAAATTTTAGGTACAATTCCATAGACCATCAATCTAACCTCGGACTTTTATCCTTCTTGAACCACTTTAGGGTGCTCACCAGTTCCCCCATGGTAACTAGTTTGATAAGGTCATACTCAGAGTCTGGCTCCACAAGTATAGGGAAATGCCCCGAAATACGAATAATATCTACAAGTGTTGCACTTGGTGGGGCTTTTAGTAGCTGCTTGAAGTGTTTGTTTCCCATCTATGCCACCTGATTATAGGTGTTGGAAATATGCTCATATTCCGTGGTCATCTACCAAATAGTATTGCAAGCCCTCCTTCCATTGGAAAATTTATGAAAGAACTTGGTGTTGTCATCCCGAGCTTGTAGCCATATCGCTCTGCTCTTGAGCCTCCATGTCTCTTCCCGATCTAGAAAAATCTTGGATTTCTAGGCTTCCAAGCCTGTTAAGTGTAGTTTAGCTTCAATAGAGGTATACCCTCTTCCTTGGTCATCTGTTAGTGAATCCAATTGTCTTTCAATATCATTGAGGGTCTGTTCCTCCCAAACATTTTTCCCCTTTTCCCAAGCAATAGATAGTCTTTAAGGATTACGAGATTACGGAAAAAGCCTTCAGCCACACCGTATTCATTTGTTAGGGGATGATCTCTCTAATATTCTGATACTAACCTGAGATAATTAGGGTCCTTTAACTAGGTCAAGTTAAACTTAAAGGGTGCCCTCGACTTTCTTGTAGTACCAACTAGTTCTAGATAGATAGGGGTATGGTCTGAGATCCCTCCGGAACCCACCCATTGTCTATAATTTGTGAGGGATGCTAATAGGTCTTCATGAGTGAGAAACTGATCCAATCTCCTATCTAGTGTTGCTTCTCCTGTCCTTATGTTGTGCTAAGTAGGCATATTTTTGTTCAAGGGTATATCAATAAGGCGATGCTGCTCCAATAGCAATCTCAGCTAGTCCGAGAGTGGATCCAACACCGAATGATGTCCCAGGATTCTTCATGACCAGTGGTGAAATTTAGGTCTATGCCTATTATAGTCTTTTGGTCTATCAGAGGGTTCCCTAATAACTTATGCCAGAAGTCCAGTCTGCTATGATTGGGGGCATATGTATTCATAATGTGGAGATTCCTACCCAGTTCTATATAGAAAATTTCCATACCGAGGAACCCATCTCCACCCGGAGCAGAGATAAGCTTGATGGTCCAGGGATTTACCCCAAGAGCTATACCCTCCAAATTCCCTACGACATCCAATGCCTAAAAGCTCCATCCAGGTAACATAGCTTGTAGGGTCCTAACTATCTACTCAGCCATACCAAGGGTCTCTTGTAAAAAAATGATATCACACGGCTCTCTGTCCAAAAGCCTCTTTAGAGCTAATTTTTTAGAAGGCTAGCTAAACCCCTATAGTTAAATGATACCCACTTCATGTGGGAACACTTCCAGGGGTGTCCTGTGCTCTAAATACCCTTTCAATAGTGTTTTTCCTGCCCTCGGTCACATCACCCCCAACAAGCTTGATGGATTTAGATATCTTGGAGGGCCTCCCTCGGGGGGGTTTAGGTTCTGCAATAGAGGATGAAATACCCAATCCAAACGATTTAGGAAGAGCCAGGATGCAGGGGTGGAGGTTGTATGAATGAGATCCTGAAGCACATGGGGAAATAGAGGGGTCACGAAACCCAGGAGTGTGTACAATCGGAGGCGTAATGTAGAAGATGGTCAGAGGAGGGTCAAGTGTGCAATTGATGGGGGTGGTGACCATGCAAGAAGTAGATGTAGTAGAAGCTAGAGAAAAATAAAATTACTTGTATTCAGTGTAGAGGAATACGGGAGAGAATCCATACCCGTAGATGGAGTAGCCTCCGCAACAGACCGGGATCTAGTCATGGGCAGGGAGATATGCGAAACCTGGGTAGAGCAAGATGGCCAAACAATGTCCCTAGCCATTTCCATTGGACGATCCGGACCTGAGGGCTGCTCATCCACTATCAGTTCTTCAATCTACAGATGCTTCTTACCCTTGCAAGCGAGAGGAGAAGATGGGGAGATAAGTGAGCATTCTTTGAATAGATGCCCAACCTTGTGGCATCTTGTGCACCTGAAAGGCACACCTTCATAATCCAAGTTTTGTATGTGCGAGTAATGCCTCCAATGGAGGGTTATCTTCTCCTTCAAACCTTCCCTTGTATCCAAGTGAACCAAAATATGAGCCATGTTCATATTGTCAGATGATTCATAGGTCTTGTCATGCTCCAGATAGGTTCCTAGTGCATTATTGATGCACTTGAAAACATCCTTAGACCAAAATTGCATAGGAATCCCTGGTAAATGAACCCATATCGGTCTAACACCTAGTTGTTCCCTTTCAAGGTCAAATAAGGGATCCCATCTTTTCAGCAGAACAGGTACATATTCGATGTGCCAAAACCTCGAGAGGATCCAATCAGTATACTCCTCCCTGTGGAACCTGAGAGCGAACCACACTAGTGTGAGGACTCGGATGGAGGGTAGTTCTTTGAGAAGTGAAACCCAAATCTCCATGGTCCAAAGATGTAGTCAATCCGCTGAGTAGTTCTGCCCTCGAATGCCTCCCACCGGGATTATGTTGGCCATGTCCACCACTTCGCCCATCGTGATGTCTTCCCTGAGAGAGAGGTTAATGTCCTTGTCAATAACCTTTAAACACATCCCTTTCTTGGCCTTATCGGACCTGAAAGACATCAGGTAGTCCTCAAAGGGGCCCCTGATACCACGGTTAACCGTCTGCGAAGTAGGGGGAGTAGTTTTAGTGTTAGGAATAGGCGTGATGAAACAACGAGACATAATAGGGATGTTAAGAGGGGGGAAGTTCGGGTTAGTTATAGCGCAACCAACTGGAGAGGAGAAATCAGGGGTAGATGAACCAAGTTGTGATATGCCTGAGGAGATGGGAGTGTCAGATGGAACAACAGAGTGTGGAAGGTCAGGTAGCAGAGAGTTGAATGAGGGGGATGGGGGAAGGAAAGTCCCGATGAGGTTGAGGGTCTTTGGTGAAAGCGGAGGATAGTCCAAGCTGGATGCGGCGTCAAGTTCAATAGAGGGTAGCAGGTGGGGCATAGATGGACCAGGTTGGTTTAGGGTAGGGTTTGGAGCAGACAGCAGGCAGAAAGATGAACCAAAGGAGTCAGAACCCAACATGGCGCGAAGATGTGTCCAAATATCCTCGTAGGGATTTGGGTCCACAATGTAATCGACGGTGTCTTGTTCCATGGCGACCCTCTAGATGGAGGTTAGAGATGGTTACAGTCACATGCAAAAGACGATGTTGACCACAAACTGTAACATCGAGGTGCCCGCAGGTTGAAGACAAGCACGTGCGATGGCAGGGGCACCCGTGATTGTTAACCAAAACCTCGAGGAGCATCGCCATGAGGTCGCAGGGCCTCCATTGTTGCCATTCCCTGCAAATCCTACCAACGTTAGATGACATGTAAATTAAATTAACCATTGTCAATCAAAAAAAATTATATGAATTAAAATTACTGAAAATATTAATTTTTTATATAAATAAGAGTTATTTTAAAAAAATATTTATAATTATCATTGAAATAATATTAAAATATATATAATATTAATTTTAAACCATCATAAATTCAATGAATTTGATAATCATGTAGTTGCATCCCTTATGAATAAGATAGAAGAACAATTTAAATGTTTTAAGTTGATAATGAATGAGCAAGGAGTAGGGAATGGAAAAACATTTTCGCCACTGTATTTAACTATCATGGAAATAATATTAAAATATCAATAATATAAATTTTAAGCCATCATAAATTCAGTGAACTTGATAATTGCACAATTCCATCCCTTTTAATGAATAAGATATAAGAACAATTAAATAGAAGAAAATTTTAAATTCCTTAAGTTGTTAATGAGTTGAGCATGGAGTAGGTAATGGAAAAGTATTTTTGCGATTGTGTATTTGCAACTTTATTTTGATATATTCTTCTATTTCGAGTCCTCTCTTTCATACTTGATCTTGAAAAGAAAAGCACCCAACAGTGATCCAAGTGCATTAATATGAGAAAAAGATTTGGTATTGAAGCATTCTCGCAAGTTGGGTAGAGGGATGAGACGATTTTCATGAAATTTGAACAATGTCAAAACTAACATGTGGGCACTAGTAGAGGGATCAATTGATTTTCATGAATCTTGAACAATGTCAAAATTAACATATGGGCACTATATCTTGGAGTTTCGTAGGCAGCCAACTTCGTTGGCCACCAATTTAATATCGCAACATAAATAAACAAACATAGTTAACAAGATTAAGCACCTTTGATCTATCGGTAAATTTCAAGGTGAGACAAAGAAATGCAAGCACGATACCTAGACCATGTTCAGTGGTGAATAACAAATAAGCAATTGACTTGCACGACATAGAATTTAACATTGTTATTAAGAAACTAGTTAATATATTCTTTGTGGCATTTTATCTAAAAAAAAATCTGATTTCAGGTGGATTATAATATACCAGTGCATATACATCAATGAATCCGCGAGAGAGTATTTTAATGAAAATATAATAAGAAAGAAAAGCTACTGTGGTGGAAGAAGATGCATGTCACAGAGAAAAGAAGATCAGAGCTTGGAGGAATCTAGGTAGGGTTATGAAGAATGTTGAACGGTTGCAAAATTCAATATTGAATGGTTCTGCTAATCAATATTTAGTTGACATTTAAAAAAATGGGATCTAACAATGGAAGAACTCTCAATCGTCTAACAATAGATCTTACAGTACAAAAGAGTGCAAAATGGGAGCAAGGGGAGTTCTTCTTAAAGGGGAATGCCTTACAATGTAATTATAGGAATTTAGACCACTTTATAGTTGACAAGATAAAAATAAATTATCAAGTGAAATAATAATATAATTCATTTTTATTATTTAAATTTTTGTGTTAAAATATAAGTTGATTGAGGCTTGCTCATTAATAATAGATTAATGACAATAATATTAGTAATCTCTAGTATCTATTCTTAATTATTTTAAAAATCATAATCAACTATGAATAACAATAACAATAGAGTAGTATAGATTGATTTTTTTCAAATGCAAGAGGAAAATGGTACACCAACTAAACTAGTTATTGATCTCTCTCTCTGTCTCTCTCTCTCGATATATATATATATATATATATATATATATATATATATATATATATATATATATATATATATATATATATATATATATATATATATATATATATATATATTCAGAGAAAAAGAAATTATTATTATTGAAAAAAAAAGTACAATATTAATTGATTTGAGCGGCTTTTTGTTGACTTTTTATTGTTGTTACAAATAAGTAGTTTTTCTTGAACTATTACATAAGGATTCCATACAAGGAACAACATTGTTGAAAACTGAAAAATGCTAATGAAAAAGAAATCATATTTGTGACTATCTAATTGCTGAAGAATTGTTTCAATATATTATATAGCAAATAACATAGAATTGATATTCCTCTAAAACTTAGAATGCTTACATTATTTGTATTATAATTAACATTCAATTTTCTATATTTTTTGTAGAAATGAACAACTACGGATTTGCATTAAAATTTTTGGTTTGAAGGCTAGAACCTTATACAACATCATTCGAAATCATCCATAGCTTCTACAACATCATTCATATAGTACCCACAGCTCCAAAATGACTTATCTTGACTTACACGTTGTCTAGATTCTTTTATTCTAAATAAACTAGCCTACTAGAACACTTCCAAAAGACACCTAATATAATTATGTACTTAAAAAAAATTAAAGCTAAAGCTACAAGATTAGCCTATATCAACATTGTTTGGTGTATTCATCTCAACTGACTCAAAATTCCATAATTGGGTTGAAGGAGTTGTGCATTCATCCCTAAGTCCTCGTCACCTTTAGTCAACTCCAACATGTTGGAAGACTCCTTCCTTTGCAAGTCGAAATCCTCTGAATTATTGTTGCTAATTTCAACATGCCCTTCTGCTTTCACTGGAATTGAGTTGTGCAATCTGTTTTTTAACATATCAATCGATAGTTGCAACAATTCCACCTTCAACTCTAGTAGGCTAAGGTTCTGAGATAGGAGCCCATATTTGGTGCAGGATTTTTGTAGGTTCATTTCCCCGAACTTGGTGGTCAAGGAAAGGAGAAATTTGTGATGAAACCAGCTCACAAAAAGATAAAAAAGATAGATCAACGACTTAGAAATCAACCTCTTCAAGGGGGAAACCTCCTTTACATTACACAAATGAACAATTCTTGGATGATATAAATGACAAGATCTCCTTTCTATATATAGGAGTCTAAGGGGTCATAATATAATCAGAGCCGACATAACAATAATAACAATAATGAGCTTCTATGTTCCACATTAATAACAATATGGGGACTACATGGGAACAACAATATAATAAGGGGGTTGTTCTAATAACAATAAGCAGTTACACTAGTAGTATGGTGACCTAACATGCCCCTCTCCTTCAAAAAGTGTTGTCCTCAATGCTTGAGTAGTTCTTGATGCTTATGTATAAATTATTGTCCTCCCATGTGAAATCTTCAGCGGGTAAGTTCTTCCACTTGATGAGATACTAGGAAATTGATCTATTTCATAGTTGTCGATTTCTTGGTTCTGTGACTACTTCAGGTTCCAATATGATTTTTCCTTCCTTGTCAAGTTGTCACAATATTGTTTGAACTGGGACCTTCTACAACTTTTGAATGAGTTCCCTCTCCTTTGGGCATATGGATATGTGCAAGGCCTGGTGTTTGGAGGAACACTTCCTGGCATCAAATGAATAGCATGATCATGATCATGAATAGGTGGGAGGCCTTTGGGAGTGTCAAATACCTTGGAATGATTGTCCAAAACGTTTTGGAGATCTGGAGAAATACATGATTTTGATGTGGGATCCTCTAGTGAACATAATTGTGCAATTACGCTCCATTGTTCTTTATTTAGAAGCTTTGTCATGCTGTTAGAGTTGATTTTCTTTCTTGGTTTCCCTTCAATACCCCTCAATTCAACTTCCTTTCCTTCCCAAAAAAATTCAAGAAAAGTTCTTGAAACTTAAAAGCTATTGTACCCAAAGATTGTAGCCATTGGACTCCTAGTAAAACATTAGCACCACCCATTGGAATGGAAAGCATTGGGATATTCAATACATATTCTCCCATGAATAGCTTGATATTATGGAACTTTCCAGAGCAATTTATGGTTCCTCCACTTACAACCATCACTTGATACTCTGGTGTTGGATATAGGAAGAAATTCAATTCCTTGGCTATCTTACAATGAATAAAATTATGGGTACTGCCCGAATCAATCAACACTATTACCTTTTTCTTCTTGATATGTCCTTCTATATTGATAGTTTGAGGAGTGTTAATTTCTTCCAATGCATTACAAGATATGGTCGGGTTCATTTCTTGATGCTCGATGTGATCTTTCACTTCTTGAACATTTTTCTTCTTGATATGTCCTTCTATATTGATAGTTTGAGGAGTGGTAACTCTGGCCAATGCATTACAAGATATGGTCAGATTCATTTCTTCTTTCTCGATGTGATCTTTCACTTCTTGAACCTTTTTCTTCATGATATGTGCTTCTATCTTGAGAGTTTGAGGTGTGGTAATTCTTTCCAATGCTTTACAAGATATGGTCAGATTCAATTCTTCTTTCTCTGGGGTGGGTTCCTAGTGTATATCCTCATCTTTTGATGTTTCTTGATCCTTTTCTTCCTCCTCTTCATAATCTATGTAAAATAATTTCTTCTCAACACACTGATGACCTTTAGTGTATTTGCTATCACAATTGTAACAAAGCCCTTTTTATCTTTTTTCTTCCAATTGTTGTGGTGTAAATCTTGTAGGTTGTGGAAGGCTAGGAGAAAAAAAACTTCCATAATTATAGTCATGAGTGGTGGGATTCCTTGCTTCCATAATTCGACTTACAATTTTTCTTTCCAACCTCAATGCCTTCTCCAATTAATCAGGTTCCCAAAGATGAACCTCGTGTTGAACGTTATCCTTTAAAGTCCCTATGAAGACATTAACCACTTCCTTCTCTGGAATATCATTTACCCTTATATTTAATTTTTGGAAGTCCTCAATGTGCTCTACTATTGAACCCTTTTGTTTGAGATTTATCAATTGGGTAAAGAAGGTGCTTCTCTTTGTATCCTCATAATGTGCTATCGTTTCCACTGTGAAAATTGACCACATGACAAGTGGTTTATGAGAATAAAGCCCTTTATGCCATAAAAATTGATTCGGTTCTAAATAATTAGATGCAATACATACCTTTTGTAACAATGGTACACCATGTAGATCAAAATATTTCTCCATCTGTAGTATCCAATTTACCAGAACCTTGCCATCAAACTTTCTCATCTTGCTTTTTCTTGATTTTAGGAGCTCGATCTTAAAATGACTGTAACTCTGTTATTTCAGATCTTCCAGTTTTGAAATCATGATCTGTAGTAGCCCTTTGTGTCCTCTTTCCAATGCCACCAGTCTGATCAAAATTAGATTTTCCAAGAAAGAGTTATGCACAATCTCCCAAGATGACTGGATTATATAACTTTTTAGAAGATAGACCTTTTATGAAGTGCAACGTGTCACTTTTTTAACCTTAGGATCTGAAAAATATGCAAAGAAAACTACAGTCCATCCTGTTTCTGTAAATTCTGACAAAATTTCCATTTGATGCTTAGAGAGAAAGTTATGATGATTTTCCCAAGGTCACCTATTTAAGATGTAATTCGGGAGTCTGCAAAAACCCTAACTTCCTCAGATCATATATTTGAAAATGTAGTGAGACAAGATCTGAAATTTGGACTCAAGGTTTAGACCGCTTTCTTCTCAAACGGCTTTTTTTTTAGCTTTCGAAACTTCAAAGCAAACAAGTTATAGAAAAACGTCCACGATGACCTGTTTTAGATGAAATTATGGAGCTTGCAAAACCATAAATTCCTTAGATCATATCTCCAAAAATAAAGTGAGACAAGATCTAACATTCAGACCCAATGTTCAGCGAGATTTTTTCTCAAATGGGTTTTTTTGTTAGCTTTTGAAACATCGTAGACAAAGAGTTATAGCAAAAATTCCACGATGACCTGTTTGGAGTAGCAGAACCCAAGAATCCAAAGATCTGATACCAAATGTTATGAAACCAGCTCACAAAAAGATAGAAAAGATAGATCAACACCTTAGAAATCAGGCTCTTCGAGGGGGCAACCTCATTTACATTACACAAATGAACAATTCTTGGATGATACAAATGTTAAGACCTCCTTTTTATATATAGGAGTCTAAGGGGTCATAATATAATCAGAGTCGACATAACAATAATAATGTAAGGGCAAAATAATAACAATAGTGGGCTTCTATGAGGCACATTAATAACAATATGGGGATTACATGGGCACAACAATATAATAAGGGGGTTATACTAATAACAATCAGGGGTTACACTAGTAGTATAGGGACCTAACAAAATTCTATTGATGTTGCCATCTGGGCTATCTAGAAATTTGTTTCCTCTGCACCTTCATTCGTCTGAATGGACATTACTAAATTAATGCTCCAAACTACCTTTATGCCATGGTAAATGAGAATCTTGACAAATAAATTGGCTTTTTCCTTGCTTGAATTGTCGTATTTTATAACCATCTTGAGCTAAAGTTCTCGAGGCTTCACATCCTTTTGTGCATTTAATGTAGGTAAACTTCACATACAATGAATGGACACGAGGATCTTGAATCTATTTGTTCATCTTGCAAGTCGATATAAATGCTAAGGAAATTAAATATTGTAAGCATGCTTCAAACTTTACTTCAATTGTCTAACAATTATTCATTAAGTGCTTAAATGGTTTATATTAAAATTAGCTACTCCAATATTATTTTAATATACAACGTCTAAAAAGACATTGTTTTTAAGTGGTTTATTGAATTTTACTATGCAAATTTGATATAGTGAGAAGTTATGTTAGTTAAAAAAAACTTTGAACATAAAAATTGAATGAAAGTGTGTAAGAACCCCAGTTAAAAATCCATGTAATAAAGTTAATAAAGGAAAAATAATAACCAAGGTCATGAGACACGTATTCCAAGCTAAATGTTGGGAAAAAACACAATGATGGGGATGACTTATGATTAATTAATGGCTATGGAAATTGTCAAAGGAAATGACAAAGGTTTTGGAAAGGCATGGGGCATTTATTGACATTTTATTTATGAAAATAATGGAAAATAGGAGAAAATTAAGGTGAAAGTTCACAGGGTGCATGTGAGGAGGAAATTTAAGGAAAATAATAGAAAATGAAGAAAATAGAGGTCTCATTGATAAAAAGGCTTCTAAGGATTAGTTCATAGTTTTTGTCAATTGAAGCTTTTGTTATGGAGCTCTCATTTTCTACTCTCTCTCTCTCTCATACTCTTGGACGCTTAGAGTTTTCCTAGAGTAATCTTGGAGGAGTGTGGCATACTTGGGATTTAGAGAAAGAAGGAAAGAAAAGAGCAGGAAAGTGCAAGAGGACATCGGGAGCAACAACTACAATGGGCTTTTCTTGTAGGTACCAAGTTGCTTGTATAATTTCCTTGCCATTTTTAGCATGCATGGCACATGCATGTGGTTTCTTGGTTATGATCAATCATTGGAATGGAGGATTGACTAGATTGACAATGGCTTTTCCTAGTATTTCCATTTCTTGGATAGACATGGTGTTGTGGGTATCTTTCCTTTTATTTTCGGGTTAGTTCTCATGTTCATTTAGTTGTGGGTTGACTTACTAGTTCCTGGAGCCCTGGTTGGACAAATTCTCTAAAAGCCCTATAACAACTTGGGTTGAGTTACTAGTCTTAGAATCCTTGGTTGGACAAATGCTTTGGAGCCCTTGGTGGGTTGAGTTACTAGTCCTGGAAGCCCTTGTTGGACAAATGTTATGGAGCCTGACAACAGCTGTGGGTTGAGTTACTAGTCCTGGAAGCCTTGGTTGGAACAAATACGTTGGAGCCATTGAAAACTTAGGTAGAGATCGATCTGGTGATGGTTAGTGATGTTTGACCATGAGGTGGAATCACTGGTTGAGGTTTGAGGTGGTTTGGCCTCTGGAAGCCTTGGTTTGGTTTTGTTTGATTTGTTTAACGAGATCCCACATTCATGCTTGGAATATGGCATGGGGTGATTAGCTAAAAGAGATATTTGGTTCAACCCAATATATGGTTGTGTGGTACATGGAAGTACCTAACTCGGTTGGATTTGTATATGTTAATAAAAGCTCTTTTCCTTTGGTATTTTCATAAGAAAATGTGTTTTTCATTATGTGGCTTTAAAGGTTATTCCCTCACTGATATATCTCTTATTATTTGTTGGGTATAAACATGTTTTACAATAGTTATGGTGTATGGCTCTCATCATGTTTATGAATGACATAATAGATAATAATGTAGCTATTGTGAGAGATATCAGTCCACTTTGACAATTCTCAGATAAGTATGAGATCCCTATGCTCATACCTATTGTTGTGACCTGTAGATTACCTGTTTATGATATGCTTAATGAAATGTCAGTGATGGATAGTAGGGGTCATATCAAGTCCCCATTCAAGTGTTTTCATTAGTAACAGGTTGTTTCAATGTTATTTATCATTTTTGGAAGTTTCATGAAGTTTTGGGCAGTGGCCTAAGTCCTAGCCCTAAAAATATGGCGCAAAATCTAGGTTGTTGGCACTAAACTACCTAAAAAGGCCACAATTGAATGGATAGCTTACTGTGGGAGGGATTGGAGGGTGGAAATTGCATGCATGCCTTATCATGGGAGCCACTGAGGCTCTAGGTTAGTGAAAAAGCAATTTCTCTCAAGGGTTAGACACCTGAAGGGGTTGGTTGGCTCCTGAAGGTTTTGTAGCTTCTGAGGAAGGTCATATTGGTATTGTCATGTCGATTCCACTTCCTTAACTATAAATTGAGATTTGAATCATATCATAGTAACTCTTCATCACATGTTTACCTAAGTGGACCGATTATCTTGGGTAAATGTGGGAGGAGGGTCTTACAAAGTGGTATCAGAGCATGGTTTCATTCTCCTTAGGTGATGTCTGGTTTCCGTTCTCCTTGGATGAATGTGTTGTCATGTGTACATGTCAGTTGCGTATGCGTCCTTATGTTTGTGGTCTATGTGTCCATTGTGAGTGCATGGTGGTGGTCATGGTTTCCATTGTGATGTCAAGCATAAGTCAATGTGGCAATTCTTCAGATCTTGTCAAAATTTCAAAGATACAAACTGCTTAGAATCAGTCATGGATAGGAGGATAGGAATAATGGAGTATATGAAAATAGGTTTCATGGTGGGCATAGTTCGAATAGAGATGACATGGTCAGAGATGGCATATTCTTGGATACACATGGTAGACAAGGTAGTGGGCATGGGCTTTACTCTATTTCTCGTTCTTCAGATTGCATGATTACTTAGCAAACATGAATGCCGGAATAACTACATATATCTTAAAGGTAAAGCGAACATCTAGCGGGAAGATGTAAAGAATGTCAGAGGTATTCATGAAGATGATTTGACTTGGAGTGAGTTTGAGAGAATATTCAGGAAGAAGTATCTATCAAAGAGATACTATAATGACAAGGAAAAGTAATTCTATGAGCTGAAGATGGGATCTATGACAAATGAGGAGTACACTAGTAGATTTTTGGAGTTATTGATATATGTGCCTTACCTCAAGGAGGAGAAGACCAAGATTTAGAGATTCATCAGTGGCTTAATCAAAGTGCAAATATGAAACTAAGCAGATTGGAAAGGTAATGAGAAGAATAAAGGAAAATTGGATAAGAAGTGAACAAGACCTTAGGACACAGGTAAAAAAGAGAATGCAACATCGCCTAAGAATTTCAATGCATATGACAAAGGACAGGGATTTCAGTTAAGGAGAAAAACAAGTGTGATGAAGGAAACCTTTACAGTGTTGGACTTGTGGAGGAGAGCATCGCAGAAGAGATTTTCCACAACATCACAGTGGTAAAGTGTACGTCTACATTTCTCAAGAGGCATAGATGGTGGGGGATGTTGTACATAGTATTTCTCATATTTATGCAATGTTAGATAACAAGCAGGTAGATCACTAGGCGTCTATTATTGAGATGGATAGTAAGCATTATGATCACATTGTTTCTATTTTGATTGACATTGGATCTGATTATAGTTATGTTAATCCTAATTTGGTGGATAAGTGTGGTCTAAATAAAGAAGCGCATGCAGAGTCTTGGTTAGTGTAGTTGGCCATAGGTACAAAGAAGAGAGGTCATCACTGGGTAAGAATTTGTGCATTTGAGTTGAATGGTATGCCTACATCAACACATATGAATGTACTTCCTTTGTGATTATATAGTATGCTTTTGGGTATGGAATTGTTATATCTTCATACGACTAAGGTGGATTGTTATGACAAGTCTACTGAGTGCTTGGATGGCAATGGGGAACAAATAATTTTGCAGGGTAAGAAGAAGGCAACATCAATTAAAATGGTGGTGCCAGCTATATAGGCTAAGCGTAGTCGCAGAAAAGGGTGTGTTTCATTTGTAGTGCATATTTCTAGTGATCAAGGTAAGGAAGTTGAGGATGTGAATGTCTTAATAGGGACCTAGTTTTACTATAGTTTCGGGATGTGTTTCTGGCTGAGATTTCATATTTTCCGCCTCGCAGAGAATTGTACTCTTCTATTGAGTTGGCACTAGGGTAAGCACTAGCATCAAAGGAACCATACAAGATGAGCACAACAGATTTAGTAGAATTGAGATTTCAGTTGAAGGAAATGATTGACAAGGGATACGTTTGGCCATGTGTGTCATCTTGGGGTGCACCAGTGTTGCTCATGAAGAAGAAGGATGGCACTCTCAAGTTATGCATTAAATATAGGTAGTTGAACAATGTGACAACCAATAATAGGTATCCATTGCTCAGGATTGATGATTTGTTTGACAAGTTGAAGGGAGAAACAATGTTCTCAAAGATTGATCTAAGATTAGGATATCATGAGGTACACATTAAATAAGAGGACATCTACAAGACTACTCTCCGGACTAGGTATGGGCATTATTAGTTTTTTGTAGTTCCATTTGGTTTGACTAATTCTCTAGCTACTTTTACTTGGTTGATGAATAATGTGTTGCGTCCTTATTTGGACAAGTTTTTCATTGTGTTCAGTGATGATATATTGATATATTCTAAGAATGAGGAAGACCATGCTAAACACTTAGAAAAAATTTTGAGACTGCTGAGGGAGCATCCATTGTATGCTAAGCTCAATAAATGTAGTTTCTTTCAGAAAAAGGTACATTATTTGGGACATGTTGTTTCCAAGGAAGGCATAATAGTGGATCCAGACAATATAAAATCTATCATGGAATTGGAAGCTCCTAGAAATGTGGATGAGGTAGGATCATTCATGGGGTTAGCAGGTTATTATAGGAGGTTCATCAGGAAATTCTCTCAAATTTCCTATCCCATTACATCATTGCAGAGGAAAGGTAAGAAATTTGAATAGATAGAGGAATGTGCAGTCAGTTTTGAGAAATTGAAGCAATTGTTCACAAATTCTCCAGTTCTAAAGATTGCACATCCGAACAAAGAGTTTTTGATATGTACATATGCTTGCAAGAGAGGACTTGGGGGAATCCTAATGCAGGAGGGAGATGTAGTGTGCTATGAATCAAGGAAACTGAATGAGAATGAGTAGAACTATCTGACACATGATATTGAGTTGGTAGTGATCATCCATGCATTGAAGATGTGGAGACACTATCTTCTTGGAAAAAGGTTTGTATTGATGAGCGATCACAATGGATTGAAATATATATTTGACCAACTGAACTTGAATACCAGACAAGCGAGATGGTTGTCCATGATTAGTGAGTTTGACTTTGAGATTAGATACATCAAGGGGAAAGAGAACAAGGTTGCCAATGCTCTTAGCAGGGGAATATAGGTAAATCACATAATAGCTATGAGTTCATATGGGACAGATCTAGAGGATCAAATCTTACATGTGGGACATCAAGATGACAGGTATATGGAGCTTATGCACATGTTGCAGTAGGGTACAGTTGATCAGGATGTGGACTATCATCTCACAATAGATGGTTTGGTCATATTTAGGGACAAGATATATGTATTGGAAAATGGTGAGCTCAAGAATATTATCTTGAGGGAATTTCATGTTAAACCATATTCAGGTCACCCAGGATATTAGAGGACAATGACAACAATGAAGAAATTATACTATTGGCCGAATTTGAAGAAGGAAGTGGAAAATTTTGTGGCTAGATGCTTGTATTGTCAATAGGTAAAGGCAAAATGTAAGCATCCAGGCAGATTACTACAACCGATTCTGATTCCAACGATTCCAGAGTGGAAATGGGAGGTCATTTCCATGGACTTCATTACAGGTTTTCCAAATACATCTAGACAACATGATTATATTATGGTTGTGGTTGGAAGGTTGACGAAGGTAGCACACTTCATTCCAGTGAAGTATGCATATTCAACTAATGATGTAACGCAGGTCTTCATCAGATATGTAGTGAGGTTTCAAGGTGTTCCAAAGAATATTGTGTTAGACAGGGATGCCAATTTAACTTCTAGGTTTTTGAAAGAGTTATTGATAGGTTTGGGCACATAGTTGGCCTTTATTATAACTTATAATCCACAGACAAATGGATAGAAAGAGAGGGTTAATAGGATATTGAAGGACATGTTGAAGATGTATGTGATGCATCAACAATGGAGGTGGGAAGAGTATCTTCCACTGGTTGATTTTTCTTACAAAAATGGGTATCAGGAGTCTCTGAGGATGACTTCATTTGAGGCACTCTATGGGTGTAGCTGTAATACTCCCATCAGTTGGAGTGATCCAGTGAATAGGGTATTGATAGGACCAGACATGTTGGCAAAGTTGGAACAAGAAATGTAGGTAATCAAGAAGAATCTAAAGGCAACACAGGATAGAGAGAAGAGTTATGCAGATCAAAACACGATGTTTAAGGAGTTTTAGGTTGGGGAACATGTGTATTTGTGCATTAAGCCTAAGAAGAGCTCCTTGAGGATTGGGTCATGTGCCAAGATAACACCTCAGTATTATGGACCTTTCAAGATTCTTTATGGGATTGGACTAGTATCCCAGCGACTTGCACTGCCTCCAACAATGAAATTCCATGATGCTTTCCATGTGTTATTACTTAATAAGTATGTTAGAGATGATGATCATGTGATTGATTGATCTGTATTGCAGGTGGAGCTAGAAGGATAATTCTAGCTGGAACCTTAGTGAATTTTGCAAAGAAAGATGCTCATCCTCTAGAACCAAGAAATCAAGTAGGTTAAAATGTGGTGGAAGAAATATGGTCCCGATGAAGCTACATGGGAGATGGCTGATCAAATGCGGGCTATGTATCCTTCTCTATTCACTGGTTGAACGAATGTTTTTGGCATATGTTTTGTTGTGATTTTTTGGTATATGTGTATATATTTATATAGATGTAAATATCACCATGAGATGTGTTATAAAGCTCTAATAAGCAGTATGGCTACCATGTTGCTATGTTTTTCATGCTGTTTTTATTTTCAGTAGGTTGTCCATTGTAAATATTGCAACGAACTAAGTTATAAAGCTCCATGGGGAGTATTGTTTTTTTTCATTGATCTTTCTAGTTGTAGGTGTCATTGAACATTGTGGGCGGTGTTCCCCCAGGGCGGGGGGGTCTATAACAACCCCGGTTAAAATTCCATGTAATAAAGTTAATAAAGGAAAAATAATAACCAAGGTCATGGGACATCTATTCCAAGCTGAATGTTGGGAAAAAGCATAGTGACAGGGATAACTTGTGATTAATTAATGGCTATGGACATTGAAAAATGGAATGATAAAGGTTTTGGAAAGGCATGATTTATTTATTGGCATTTTATTTATGAAAATAATGGAAAATAGGAGAAAAGGAAAGTGAAAGGTCACAAGGTGCATGTGAGACGGAATTGAAGGAAATTTATCGAAAATGAAGAAAAAAAAGTCCTCATTGATAAAAAGGATTTTGAGGATCAATTCATAGCTCTTATCAATTGAAGCTTTTCTTAGTTCAGTTATGGAGCTCTCATTTTCTACTCTCTCTCACGCTCTTGGACACTTTTCATGGAACACACTTGGAGGAGTGTGGAATACTTGGTATTTGGAGAAAGAAGGAAAAAAATAGCAGGAAAGTGAAAGATGACATTTGGATTAACAACTACAACATGTTTTTTTTGCAGGTACCTAGTTGCATGTATGATTTCCTTACTAGTTTTCGAATGCATGACACATGCATGTGGTTTCTTGGTTATGATATGTTAGCGTTATTAAGGATTGTCTGGATTGACAATGGTTTCGCCTAGCCTTTCCATTTACTAGATAACCATGGTGTTGTGGGTTTCTTTCCTTTTCTTTTCTTTTCGGGTTAGTTCTCATGTTCCTTTGGCTATGGGTTGATTTACTAGTTCCTGGAGCCTTGGTTGGACAAATGCTCTAGAATCCCTGTAACAACTTGGGTTGACTTACTAGTCTTGGAAGCCTTGGTTGGAAAAATGATCTGGAGCCCTTGGTTGGTTGAGTTACTAGTCTTGGAAGCCCTGGTTGGACAAATGCTCTAGAGCCCGAGAATAGTTTTGGGTTGAGTTACTAGTCCTAGAAGCCTTGGTTGGAACAAATGATCTATAGCCCTGGATAACTTCGTTAGAGACCGATCTAGTGATGGTTAGTGATGTTTGAGAGTGAGGTGGAATCACTGGTTGAGATTTGAGGTGGTTTGGCCTCTAGAAGCCCTAGTTTGGTTGTGTTTGATCTGTTTAATGAGAGCCCAAATTCATGCCTTGAATATGGCAGAGGATTGATTGGTTGAAAGAGAGATTTGGTTCAGCCCAATCCATGGTCGGGTTGTACATGGAAGTCCCTGACATTGTTGGATTTTCATATGTTAATAAGAGCTCTTTTCCTTTGGTATTTTCATAAGAAAATGTGTTTGTCATTATGTGGCTTTAATGGTTGTTCCCTCATTAATATATCTCTGGTTATTTTCTCGTTATAAGAATGTTTTATGACAATTATGATGTATTGTTCTCATCATGTTTTAGCTAGTATATGAAATGTTAATGAATGAATTACCTAATAGAGAAAAATGAAACTATTGTGAGCAGATATTAGTCCTCTTTGACAATTTTTAGATAAGTATAAGATCCCTATGCTCATACCTTTTGTTGTGACTTGTAGATTACTTTTTTATGATATGTTCTACGAAATATATGTCATGGATAGTAGGGGTCAGATCAATTCCTTGTTCAAGTGTTTGCATTAGTAACCTTATTTAATTGATATTTATCGTTTCTGGAAGTTTCATGAAGTTATGGGAAGTGGCCTAAGTCCCAGCCCTCTTAAAGTGGCATAAAATCTAAGGTTGCTAGCACTGAATTGCCTAAAAAATGCCACATTCACATGGATGCCTGACTATGGGAGTGACTGTAGGGTCCTAGTCAAATGCATGCCCTATCATGGGAGTGAATGAGGTTCTAGGTCAGTGAAAAAGAAAGTTTTTTCAGGGGTTGGACACTTGAAGGGGTTGGTTGGCCCTTGAAGGTTCTGTAGCTTCCGAGGAAGGTCAAATTGGTCTTGTCATGTCGATTCCACTTCCTTAATTATACATGGAGAGTTGAATCATATCATAGTAACTCTTCATCACATATTTACATTGGTGGGCTGGTTAGCTTAGGTAAATGTGGGAGGAGGGCGTTACAAAGAGTCATGTAATTTGCGTAAAGTATTTTCACATTATTACGCTAAAGTTATACTAAAATGTGAATATATGTACCATATAATATAAAAATCCTCAAATAAAATATGAATATAATACTTGATATACAAGAAACATTGAAAATTGTTTTTGAAGTATATTAATAGATCCCTCAAAAGAAAAACTACATTCATGAATCATCTCCACCCAATCTCAAGGCATTCCCTCAAGTAGATTAAGAACAACTTCTAAATCACATTTATGTATCTTTGTCTTATGGCAATATTCTTTCTTTAGCATCCATGCTGAAACTATGGTATTGATTGGTTTTCTGTGTCATTTGAATTTGGTATCTGTTGACAAGGGGAAAAATTCTCAGCTGCAACGATTTGAGTATTGACCCAATCAGGGTCCCGATTAGACGCATTTTCATTGAAGTGGTTGTATAATCTTTAGAACCAAGAACCAATTTTATATTTTAACTTAAAACTAAACTAAACTAAGACTTAAAATTAAACTATAATAGGGAAAATATATGACATAAGTCAATATTCAAAAAATTACAAAAATATACAAACTGTTGTATGTGTGAATGGGCTTTGGCTTGAAATATCCAACAACAATAAGGATGAGGAGGATGGGGAATTCCTTCAAACATAATATTGAAAAAAAACATTATGTGTGCTTGATTTTGGCTGGAATTTGGGTCCAACTAACCACACAAGATAATTTTTGGAGACTCTCTCTTTATATATATATTAATTTGTATGCCTCATGTTGAAATAATTAATCTGAAAAGAAATATATCTCGATAACGAGTTGGAATATCAATATTTACCATCAAACTCATAAAACATGAACATATAACAAATTTGTTGTACTTAAATAATTTTGATAGAAAAACATATATTGTAACATATCATAAGAGACATTAACTGGATATCCTAACATTCAATAGAAATAAACATGTAGATGAGTTATAGGATGAGTACCATAGACATCAATTAAATAATTAAAATGATTGCACAATATCAAACGAATAACTCAAGAACACATTTAGTTATGACATTTTGTCTCTAAAGCTTAAATTCAAAATCTAATTATAAAATGCAAGTCTTGAGTTTGAACAATTTTTTACCCTTACACCAATGTAATGGGTCATATAAATAAGAAAAAGTAACATAAGATAAGATTTGATCTTAGCTAAATATAGAAAATATTCCTAGATTTTCTCAACTGAATATATTCCTAAAATACAAATCTTATCTAACCAAAAAGTTCATTCTTTTGATTGGGTAGGCCTTTTCAATCTTCTTGCTAGATTTTAGAAGCAAGGGTTGACTCGACTCACATCTTCTTTGGAGCATATTTATGGATATATGCAACCGATGCCAAATATTTCTCTGTAATATGTTGAAGATAAAATGGTACAAAGTGATCAATACTGAATTGATAAGTGGACAACATGATTTCAATGTACCTTTCCCTGTGGTTATATCTTGTTGAGAAGTTAGAAATTAGTTTCGTTTGTTCAATTGGAAGCTGCAAGAAATTCTGAAAATTCTACACATCTCAAGTAACAATTTCTTTAATTTTACTTTCACTCTGTTGTTATTTGTTCTTCAACTGCTTGCTGATTGAGGGTTAATGGGACAGATTCTCAAAGAGGCTTTTGATTAAGCATATCGAACACATATGTTACATCTAAAATTTTATCCCATACAAAGTCACAAAGTTTGATTGCATCATCAATCCATCCATTGATTTCATTACATTTTATATCTCTTTTATACAATGAAGAAATCATCATTTTTTTTATCTTTCTTTGAGAATTTAACAATATTTTTAGGACTAAATTGTTTCTCCTAATCTTCTAGCACTCAAAATGTACCTCAAGGCTGAGAAAAGGAAATTCCGAGGTAACCACAGACCAAACTTTCGATCTGGCATCTAGCCCTGCCAGACCAAAGAGGGCTCTCTCTTTGCCAAAACAACGTGGCTGCAATAAGTGAATATTAGGCTAGTTATGGAGTGCAGGGATTTGTTTGAAAGTTTGTTGGGTCGAAAACAAGAAGAGAAAGGATCATTGGGCTATGGAGTCGATGTCAATTTCTCCCGGCAAACTTGGGACAAAGTAAGTGCAATGTTCAGCCAGATAAAAGATTAACAATATGAGAAGAATAGGGGGAAATCCTGCTACCCTACACACATCAAATAGGGGATGGATTACAATAGCAGCATTAGACGAAAGAGAAACACAGGGTTACTCAACAAAGCATCTAATAAAGGATGGATTCTACAAAGAGAACCACTACATTTAACAAAAAAATCATTGTGAAAGGAGCATCACAGGTGGATGGATTACTAACACTTCTCTTAGATAATGTTGTAACAAAGATAGTAGAAAAGAAAAAAATATGTAAGTGAATTTTTGGGAGAAACATACTGGACATTAAACACCCTCACGGATCCCAGGTCTAAAGGGCAGAAAATGCTTTATTAAAATAATATTCAAGGAAACTTTACACAGTCCAAATGCCTCTTCCTGTTGCAAAAATCGAACGCTTACATCTCAAAAAATATTTTATATATACCCTATTGCATATTAATTATGGTTTCCTAAACATAGGAATCAAAATAATTAAAATTAAAAAAGAAAACCAAATATGTGCTACAGTCAAATTACATGAATTAAATTATAACTAAATAATCTAATTAAATCTCATCAAAAAGAACAATAGATTTGTTGCCACAAGTCGAAATGCCTGCCAAAGTTTGTTTGGAACCATCGCTGGAAATCTGGAATGTTTTAACAACTATTGATTTCAAGCCTACAAACTCTGCCATTGGTTCCTAGAAAGATTCAAATAATGCCACATCCCTTTCAAAAATTCGATTGACTACCAGAAGTCCTTTAATTTCCCATGAAATCTCCTTATTATTACCCTAAATCTCTACACAAGAAACGTATCCTTTTCCTTAATATCACCCTTAAGGATTTCCTTTGCTAGTTCATTTTCTACATGCTGTTGAATCACTTTTACTGGCCTTGCACCATAATTTCGATCATAACCCATACTACCTAATAGGTCCACTCAACTATCAGTCACTTTAAGGGTGATTTTCCTATCTCTTAACCTTTATTTGAACATGATCCAACTTTCATTGGATTATACACTAGACTGGAAAATTTTAAAATGATAAGCCCTTTGCGCAGTGCCAAAGGACTACGCAGCACCCCTTGAGGATGGCCATACACGTAGTGCATAACATGTCCATCCAATTCCTGGATGAGCTTCAACTGCTGGTCAGCATCCACAACCTCAACAGCCTTCTGGATAACTCATCAACCATACATTTGAAGACTAAGTGTTAAAACATGGTGTTCTTCTCATTTGCTCCTGATCTGATTTGATAACAGACTTCATACAAGGATCACTGTCACCCTTAACTTCATAGCCCCCTTTTCCAATTTACTCATCCAACACAGAGCTTGATTCTGATATGGACGCAGATCACACAATACAGTAAAAGGTGAATCCATTTCCTCCAGATGACAACTCTCTAATGCCTCGACAAGTTTGTCCAATTCTGAATCGAACAGATCCTCGTCTCCTTGATTCTCTTACTCATTTGAACCTGTAGTTGATTTACAATGCTTCACGGAAGGAAAAAGTGGCATTGACACTCTCGAGTTATCCTTAAGATCCAATGAATGTTTCCATGTGTAAAGATCCTCTGGGGTGAAATCGGCCTTCTGAAATGGTTCCTTGCCAAGCAATTGGAACAACGTTTGGAAGAGGGTTTATGGTACTATCCTCCATTGATGAAGCAACCAACTTCAATGGAAGTCCAGTTAAGCTTTGAAAGATTGAATTATTGATGTAAAACCTGACTGCCAATAGTATGTTGTCCATCAAACCAAGGATTTCAGGTGCAGCTACACAACAACCCTGTATCTTCACTTTCTTCAAATTGACCAAAGGTATCAAGCATCGAGTCCACTCCGTAGGAAGGCGGCCTACCTCGCCATACTATTTTGTGGAGAATCTCACAATCTCTGAAGATGTAGTAGCAACTCTTCCTCTTCCCCAACGCTTGGTGACAGAACTGCAAGGCATGGGAAAAGAGAATGTGACAACATCTCCCCGATTAAGTCTCCTGCCCTTACAAGTGGAAAAACCAATTATTTCAGAGCAACCCACAAGCCACCACTCATCTTCTATCTCGTGGGTTGGAAAACCTCCATCGCCCTTATCAAAGGGACAAATGACTTCCCTTGACATATTTGATTCAGCTGCTGGAGAGGAACCAACAGAATCAGACTCTGAATCTTCAATTATTTCAATTGCATTGAATTTATCTTTAGCCATCAACTGAGACTCCTTGATAGGCACTAGAGTAGTCATTGGGGGAGCCTATTTCAGGGATAATGGAACCCTTGCTCCATTCTCCAATGTGGCTTGCCCATGTGTAAGCATTGTGCACAACGCCATAGTCCAGAAGCGTAGCACCAAGAGGAAACACGCAGCGCCTCCACCTTGGATTGAATTGGCTTTGATGTTTGACTTGTGTTTGTTGTGGATGCAGGGGCGCATGGAATTTGGAACTAGGTTGGGCATTTGGCTCTTAATTTTTTTAAAATAAAATTTGTGATTTTTTATGCAGGGCGAATGAAATTTTGGAGCTCGTATATCTGTTGCTTCTTCAATTTCTTTGTAGCTCAAGCACTCTACTAAATTAAAAATTATAAGAATACACATCTGATAAGTTGAGACATTAAGTTCATGTTTCTGACCCTTTCCAAAGGTTGCTTTTAGGTTTTTTGTTCCCATGTTTGTCTGCCATGTCAACCTACAGCCTGTATGAGTGCTAAGATAGTATGCCTTAACTTGTCACACACTGCCAAGATTTCTTTAGGCAAGTTGCACCTAGCACCAGTTTGTGTTGGCCACGAACCTATCATGAGAACCTGGATAGCCAGAGTAGGGCCTTCATTGCTTTCACTGGATGCACCCAACATTGTAGTAAAACCTTGCATTGTGTCATGAGAAGTCTTCATATCTGTGAACATACCTTCTAATTTTGATGTGAACTCATAACCACATTTTTTCTTCAATTTTACAATTAGGCTCCTCTCTGCATCATCTGAAACAGTCTCACCTGATAGAAGTCTCTTAGCCAAGTGTTGTTTGTAGTACTTCTCAAAGACATCCTTCTCTTGAAGATACCGGAACAACATCATCACTTTGTCCAAAACCACTTCAACATCTTCCTCATTGACCCCTTTGAGACCTTTCTGAAGCTTGTCATCATCAAATAAAGAAATAAACTCAAGTGACCTTGCATTAAAATTGATAAAATACTCAAAATATGAATTTAAGGGATTCTGGAAGGTTTTATCATTGCTGAAAGCCTCACTTATAATCTTATCGTGCTTGTCTTTCTCATCAAGAAGGCATTGCACCACGAAACAGGTTTCACATGTGTCCTAAATCATCATATTTATCATTCACAAGCATGCTTACAAGGCCTGAATTCTTCATGTGCACCAACCTCTACATATCATTTGCTATCATTTCTCTCTCAACAACAGTTGTAATTTTTACCTCACTCTTTGAATCAAGATATTGTGAAACCCTCTCTGTCTCTTCATTTAGCCTTCTCTCAGCTTTCTGTAGATAGTCACCACAATCACAACATTCAATAAACTATTGAGATTCAATAGAATAAAAAGTTGATGCTTCTTCCACGAAATGTTTCTCAAAATCGTCATGGTAAACAAAAGGCCCCAGCTCTATTAGCATTTTAATGATATTATGCATTAAACCTTGATTGATGACTTCTCCAGTTCTTTCACAATGTACAAGTTCAAGAAGAGTATTCAATAGCCTATCCTTAATTTTTGCAGCACGAACTATATGGTCTCTCCACAGATTTAATCCAAGTTCATGGACAAGTTTTCTGTTGGAGTTTGTAACATATGTTCTATCCATATACATCAAAATGTCCTGAACCATCTGTAGTGCATGGCATCATAACCCATAACAATTGCCTCGCACAAGATGCATACCTATAAATCTGCAAGTATTTCTTTCTAGAACCATGAGACTAGAAGCTATAAACGTTTCACCAACAATATCATTGTCAGCAATGTATAGTGCCCTATGCCATGAATTGTAAATAGGTTCTCAATTACCAAGAACTGCATCTCCTTTTCCTCAAGATCATGAGCTGCTACATTGGGAGATCTTTGAGTCAATTATTCATTCGATCATATCTTCTGATCCAGAAGCCAGTTTCGGGAGTGTGATATACCGTTGGGAAACTCCTTCCAAGATTCTTCCGATGGACATGCTTATGACATGTTTTGGACTGAAGACCATGTGCAAAACATCTCTGAAAACCAGACATAATAAGAGCCCATTTTGATCACTGGTGACAGGCTGCAAAGACTGAAACTAACATAATCAACAGCATATCCAAATTTAGTATTTATATTTTATCATATACTATTGTTGATTCAGTTTTCTCTGTAAGGGATAACAACTTGATAAAAAACCTACATATCTTATCCATCTATTAATAAAAATTTAGTCGAACCTTCTTTAAGATTTGATTTATTTGCAAAGGTTTCTCTTTGAAGAAAATGACATTTGTAGCCTCTTGGCTTTGTTTCAACTACTATTGTAAGGAGGCATATTCACTTTTGAAAATTAAATTCTGAATCTCTTGAGTTATCGTCAAATTTTTTATTTATGTGGCATGTTGAGTAATCAATTCATTTAACTGGTTTGCCATGATTGTTTTAATTTTGTTTTATTATAATTCTAACTCTACTCCATGTGCTGAAGAGTGGTAGAAAAAAACCTTCTTTACGTGTACTAGAATGATTGTGCCATTCATCTTCATTGAAATATTTTCTTCTTTCAAGTTTTGCTTCATGTTCTTTAATCCTTTCTAATCTCTGAACATATCTATTAGAAATATTGTCCACTATGCTCTAGGTGTAATATACAAAGCCTCCTAAGGCCCGGTTTGATTCCTTTTCCTTTTCATGATGTTCCCCTAAGGCTTGCCAACTAAATTCTATAATTTCCTCAAAATAATCATGCTTCCTCTTCTTTATTTTCTTGACCACTGATTTAGTTTGTGAATTGAAATAATATTCACTCAGAGAAGCCATGGTTTATGTAACTAGCTCAACCTCAAATCGAGGTTTGAAAAGAGAAGAGGAAATATGAATGTTTGTAGAAATAGGATTTACATTAATACCAAGAGAGAAAATTTTAGAGAGTTGCATTGAGGGATATAAGGTTTTTGTAGTCTTTTGAGTCGTCTCCTCATTTTTTCTCTGAATTTATGGAAATGTTGCCACTGGAATTTTTCGAGTTTCTTTAACAATACCTCTAACAATTGACTAAATGGTTTCTTGGATTTCACTTGATTTGTAAACATTTATTTCCTCTGAAAAATCCATATCCATAGTAGTTTCTAATCGATTAATTTGTTCAGATGATTGGATATCAATTGTGATTTTTTCTTTCATATGAATATCGTTTCCTTTTTCTTCCATTGATTATGTTTTTGGAATTCGAGATGCTTCTACTTGATTCTGGATACTACTTTCTGTTCCTTTTTCTATTGTTACAAATAAAACATAAGATGGTAATAATGAAGAAAAATCAACTAAAACTAAGACTTTTGATACTTGAACATTATGTTCTGATGGTAATATAGAAGAAGTTTCTGCAGGAACATCATTAAATCAAAACATTAATTTTCTAGATAATTTTAATTCTTCTAGGGGAATAGAAGTACTGAAACTTATTTGTTTAAGGTAAAACTCATAAATGCCTTCCCTAAACTTCTCAACCTTCTCCTTCTCATCATCACCTATAAATTTTTCTCTTTCAATCACTTGATCAAAATTATCAGCATGAACGAAGACAAAATCATGTAAAGGTTGTTGATGCTGAAAAAGTTTTGATAAAGTAATTGATTTGTAATGGTTGATGATAACATGCCTATGATAATAACTATAGTGACGTATGGAATGCAACCAATTTTTTTTCCAGTTGATCAACTTCAAACATAGCATGTCCTCTATCCTTAAGATACATTTGATCAAACTCTTATAGATATATTTGGGCACTTCAACCCCAAAACTTATATGTCAATAAACTAGGGCTCATCAACACTAAAAGAGTTGTTTCATACCCTAAAAGAACATGGTCATCTAGTTACATCATTCCCAAAAAGTTCCACCTAAAAAACCATCCAGAAATAGCCTAAACTGAACCATACTGATTGCTACTCTAGCGAGGTGCAATGCATACTAAGTGATACACTGCTCAGGTGTGATGCATACTGATTAGGCCTTCTATAGGGTGCAATGAGTGAGGATGGACAAATGTCCGAGACAGTTTGCTAAGTGGATGCTCATAGAATATTTTAGAAACTTCTCCTTTGCCACTTGCCTCTTTGAATTTTCCCAAGGATGAGTAAGAGATCTAAATTTCAGTTATCTCTCCTCTTGTGGAACCAAATGTAACAAGTGGAATGACACTAATCAAACCCAGAGATGACTCACACCCTTGCACGCATCTATAAATGGATCCCCCATCTAAGAGATCTAGAAGCTGGAATGTGGTGAATTGCAAGTAAGTGCTAATAGTTTGTAATTGAGGAAAGAGCATTGTATTGTTGATGTAATCTTGCTATTTCATGAGGTGAAGAGGGCTTGATGCTGGGAGGATGATGCTAGATTAGACACTGGGTTGTAATTCTCCCTTCTATTTAATAAAGTTCTTAAGTTTTCTTCCATGTGATTGTGCAATTGTGAATTTTATCATTTGTGATTGCTATTATATGTTCATTATATATCTGATTCTGTAATGTGTATGTTGTAATAGATCAAGATGCTTTGACGGTTCTTTGTTACTGTGTTTTTATAGGGACTCTCCAAGCGGGATAAGTACTAGTTCTGTCAAGGGGGAGAGAGATCAACCAAAGGATTAGGCAGAAGTTCTAGATTGGTCCCATTATCTTTCTCTTATCCATTACACGTAGAAGAAATCGTTGAATTGCTTTAAAATGTTGTTTCTAGGGTAGCTACCAAACCTAGAGAGCTATTCACTCGAAAAGACACTATTTCTCCCAGAAACACAACCTTAATAGGAAAACTCAGCCATACATTCTTTTGTATTCTATGCAACTTTCTAGCCTGACCATGGAGTGTTGTTGGGTTGGAAATTTCTCTAACAACTAGTGTGTCATGAATGTATCTTGGCAAGACATGAGGTCCTACCTCACTTCCAAAAATTATATCGAAAGAAAATTTCTCTTCAATAAACCAATCTCTGATTTTCGACAAAGATTCTTGGAAATATTTAATAACACTAGGGGGGTTTCATGTAAAGGAATCATGATATAATTGAAAATATCATAGAAATGCTTTCTACAATTGCTTTCCCACAAAATGGAGGTATAATCTTGTATGGTTTGCTAAGAATTAAAGGAATACCTTAATTCCAATAAGGGAAAAGGAACTAAAGCCATGCCAACATCCATGAGGAAGGAAACCATATAAAATTTGTGTTCAAACCTAGGAGAAGTAGCTTTAAATAATTTAATAGCCCCCAAAATATTTTGAGGCAAAATATTTTCCTAATTGAATCACTTTGACTTTGTATAGATGCCATGAATAATAGGGATCCATTCAAGTTTGCAATATCTTGGATTAGCCTCTCCATAAAATGTACATAGCATCTTGACTATATACCTAGAAAGCTATATAGTCAATCATGGAAAGCTATTTTTTTTTTGGGGCTATTAACATAGAAAGCTACTTTTTTGGTTTTTGAACAACTTCTAGGTAGGAATCATGGAGAATTAATAAAGCAAGCAAAATTGATAAAACCAAAAAAACACGTACTCATTCATTAATAAGTATTTAAAACAGAAATGACAACCAACCATTTAAACAACTCGTGGAACAAGGTTGTATTTAGTAGATTGGTGGTCTGAGGTTTCTGGACTTAGTTATGGACATGTAAAAAGAGAGCAAGATGAGAAAATAATTTATTATAAAGACCAAGCTAAATAGTAACCAGTAACCAAATTTTAATGGAGTATCAGAATCTCTTTTACAACAAATGAGAAACTTTATTCATAAAAATTGGGAAATTTTAACATGGAAAGCTATTTGTTTTGGTTTTTGAACAACTTCTGGGTAGGAATCATGGTGAATTAATAAAAAATCTTGAAAAATTGATAAATAAATAAAAAAACATGTACTAGTTCATAAATTACATCCAATTGTTTAAACGACTCACGGAGCGAGGCTTTATTTATTCGGAGATTGGAGCATCAGGTTTCTGGAATTAATTGTTATCCTTATTTAATAATTTCCCAACCTCCAATTTTATTTTATTAAAACAAAAAAAATGAGAAAATAACATAATAGATAAAAATACACGCATATGAAAGTCAAGGTGTCGGGACTTGGGATTAGAAATGTTTTGAATGGAATGTTTTTACCCTTGATTATAATATAGTCAGATGATTTGGAAAGTTGGAATTTGTGAACTATAAACAAAATTATTTTGAAAACAATGCCTCAACCACAAATGATAGATAGTCGGGAGGGTTGGAGGTTAGGAAATTAAAATGACAACTTCAAATAAAATGTTAGATAGTCGGGAGGGTCGGAGGTTAGGAAATTAGAATGACAACTTCAAATAAAATGTTGTAGCTCTCGACTTTCCTATTTATTTTAATATTTATTGAAGGTTTTACATTAAAGAGAGAAATCTCTTTCTCTTTATCTATCTATTTATTTATATATAAGGTCTTCGGTTTATTTTCTTTATTTTAAACCAAAAAAAAATGAGGAGGTTGTTGTAGTCTTAAAAACAGTACCCAATACTGTTATAAAATTTTTCCATTATATTTCCCTAAAATAAGATTTCACCGATCAACATTTACATGAAGACTGCCACTTTCATTATCTTTGAAGATGTTTGAGGTGGATTTTTTAATCCAAATCATCTCTCCTTCATCCTCAAATACCCTCACACCATTTTTATTTCTCTTTCAAACCCCTTCTAGCTATTGCAATGGCCTTCCTATACACATGCTGAAGACATTTTTTCTTGCAACACATAGATGTTGCCAAAAGTTGAATTTCATTCTCTTCATATATTTATGATTGGAATTCTACAATTCTTTTGGTATCCACAACTAGTTTAACCCTTTTATATGGCCCTTTTACATGCAAATCAATTGATTTTAGATCTTCTTCATTATAAGTATCACCATCCCATCTATTTAAGGGAAGTCTTGTGTCCTGTATAAAATCCCATATTTCCATTTCCTTGGATGGTTCCTTGAAGTTTTTCTTGACCCTAGACATCTCAAGTTTGTTTTCAACTAACTTATTTATTGGCCATCTAACCAACGAATGTATATAGTTATCCCAAATCCCACACATTTAGAAATTGTTATCTATCTCTTCTACAAAGATACCAAATGTCATTTCACCTAGTATTTCACCCTAAACCATATCATCCCCAGAGACACTATCATTCCTTTGCAAATGGACATGCTTGTTCCTTTCCATTCATGTGTAAGAGAAACCATTGCACACATGAAATGTAACCCTATATTGGGGAATATTTATGGCATGATCATGATAGTGAGGCTCCAAATCTAATTATGGTAAAATCTCAAAATATTTCGATGCACCCCCTAGTGTATGCTCAAATCCTGCTAGATGTGGTAGAGGACCATCGTGTTTTAACACCTTCCCAATTCTGAACACTACACATCCTTTATTTACCATCTTTCTATGCACCTTATACCCAAGCTTTGTATTGAATATGGAGCCCTCACCCACTTTCACTCCATCTTTAGAAGATGTACCTTGTCTCCAATAGATAGTGTAGGAGAACCAATTACATGTGTAAACCAATGTAAATAATCTTAGTATTTAATCATCAAAACCATTAGTGTACTATCAATAACATGTAACACATGCTTCAATATTTCAATTTAACTATGTTGTGCCTCAAATCCATGACCTTCCATTGATGTATTTCCCCTTCATAAACATCCTCCAGAATCAAATGTGGTTGAATGACATCAATTATCAAAATTGTAGCATAATCTACATTAATAGTTTCTTGAGCATAATAAGTTCATGTCTCCATAGATTCAACCCTTTCGAGCCCAATAAATTAACCATTAATTAGGAGGTCAACGCAATCCCCTTTTGTCAAAATTATGTTTTCCATTGGAACACATACCAATTCTATAACAATTTAATTGTAATATGTAATTAGGTTTAAACCATGTAAAGTGTGAATTTTTTTTATTATATACAAAACACAACTTTAAGAAAATTAATATGGATGGAAAACTTTAGAATCTTATGGTACACATTTTGTATATATTGAAACATTGTTCCCCAAGGTAGATTTATAGAATGATAAATATTAGTTCATGTAAAACCAAGAAGTTTGTATTTAACTTTGGAAATGGCACTTCTTTTATTAATGCGTGTGTAAAAATAATGCTCATAAGAAATTTGTAGAAGTTGCAGAACCACAACATGGTCCTTTGGAAAATAAAATAATGTTCAGAATTGATGTTACATAAGATTTTTAGAAGTCCTAAGTGAAGCATAAATCATATTTATATCTCACTTAGTGAGTATGTTTGTTGTTTAAACTTGATATTTGGAAGTCATTCTAGAGGCTTTTCTTCCAAATAAAATTTATAGTACTATAAATACTAGATAATTCTCATTTTTATTCTCAAAATAAGTTCAGAATTTTAGTTCCAATATTAGGATCCACTCCCTTACATATATGAGGACATACTATTTAGGATGGATACATATGGATGTTCAACTCCTGGTCCTCGAAAAGTGTAGATTTGAGTTTTATTAGATAGTTGTGTTAATGAAGAAAAGTGTGACCTTGGTGTTAATTTTCCAGTGTTCTATGCTATGTCAATTACATTAGCCCAATTTAATTCTTCAGTAAGAAATATTTTCCAATAAAATATAATTCTTCCAATAATCTATAGAAATTGAAGATAGAATAATAAATTCAATGACAATTAGAGAAAATCAAGAGCATCAACAAGAGACACTAATTTGGTCAAAGACCAAGGAAAAACACCACAAGGGGGAAAACCCGTTAAGAATTTTTCTTCTATTAGATTGTCTTCAAATGTTCAACAGAGAGTACAATGAGTCAAATCCATAAACAAGAGTCAAAGTCAAGGCTTTCACTTATCCAACAAATAAACCAACCAAGATCCAATATGCCAATGATGGAAAATTCAAATCTAGTCAACTGTTATAAAGTTTGCAATTCTGAAAAGTCGACAATAGTCATTGTGCCCTAACCAGTCCCAAGTTAACAGTAAAAATAGTCTTCCAAGAGCTTGGTTAAAGGTCAACCAACTTAGCCTTAAATCATGGTTAGATCACAATCAAAATAGTCCCAAAAACTCTGTGGTCAAAGGAGAGAGAAACCACCAATCAACCATGGTCAATGCAGGTTAGAGTGACCAAAAAATCTCAAGATATGTACCATAAGATGTGTCCTAGAGGAAAAACCCTTCTTTAAGAAAAATTGCAGAAAATAATGCCAAAAGACCCCAAGTCAACACTGGTCAAAGATACCTATTTCAGAAATTCAAAGCATAAGTGCAAGATGCCAAGAGACCCTCATATGTGTGAAGAGAAAGAGCTACATTAGAAGTACACAAATCCAATCCAAGAAAGAGAGAGAAGATGAGAAGTTGTGATGTGATTTCCAAATGATCTTGAGGTCACTTGTATTTATATGCAACTTTGGAGGGGCAATTTGTCCTTAAGTTAACCTTGGCAATTTGTGTACTTGTGGGCTTAACTTCAAAAATACACTTTTGCTTATCCAAATTCAGTGCTTCCAAGGTAAATTTTGGTCCTCTTGGAAGGATGAATCTAGTCCAATAATTGGAATTTTTCATTGGGCTATAAAATTATTGCTCCCTCTTATCTAGGGAGAAATTCCAACTGTATCATTTAATCGTCGCAAATATCTCATCATCAAAGCATGTTTTATCTATGATCATCTTGGCTCAACTATATCTTCTAAATCATTCTCGAATATAAAGAAGAAGAATTATAGGGGAGATACAACTACCACCCTATATCAAGCAATAGGCGAGATACAACTTACTGAGCAAGGATCACAACCATCCCATTATGTAATAAATGGATGATTTACCACTTTCTATAAGAGGTAAGGATCACATCCATCCTATTGCTTATCAATCTTCCTAGCAATGACCCTTAAGAGTCATGTGGTAGAACACCTGCTTCATAATATATGTGTGGGTGAGATACCTGACATACTAAAGGTAAGGATCACATGTCCCAAGCCTCAGCAACCCATTGGCTAGATGGGGAGGGACTATCCCAATAAGCCCGACTTGTAGGTATGATGCCAACTGGGGTATACTCTACTAATCCTAAAATCGGGAGATACCTAAATTGTCATGAAAGATAAGGATCATACACACCCTATAGTGACAATAAGGGAGATACTCAACCTACTACAAGATTAGGGTTCACATACACCTATTGTATAAAGATCCCTCAACCGCAGGAGTTGTCAACACTTGATTCCCACCTTGGGAGGTCTACCAAGGGGTAAGACACATGCTCAATGTTCTAGATCAGTGAAGACCCTTACCCAAATGGGTCACATCCACCAGTCCAACCTTCTCTCTGAAGACCAAGAACTTCACTTTTGGCAAATCCTTGGTGAGAATTTCGACCATCTTCTTATTTGTTGATATGTGATGGAGTCTCATGGCTCCTCCCTACACAATGTCTCAAATATAATGATACTTGATCTATATACGCTTTTATTTTTCATGAAATACAAGATTCTCTACCAATAAAATCACACTTTTTTTTGTTGCAATATATCGCTATAGTGTCCAAGAAGTGCTCAAACAACTCTCCAAAGAGCTTCTTCAACTAAACAACCTCATAGCTAGCCACGCTAGTGTTGAAGAATCTAGGGCATGGAGTTAATGAGATTCTTCTTAGCGTGATAACTATTTGTGAGATATTTAAAATTTATCTCATGATCATATTCTTTATTGTTAATGTGTCTTCTTTAATTCATCAAATAGCTACCATAACAAAGAGACAAGAAAACAAAATGTTGGCTTTCATCCAGGGCCAAAACCTCTCCTTCTTGGAGAGGAAAACCAACATAAATTTCTTCTTATAGAGATTCCAATTGACGAATACTAAGACCATGAACCTTGAATTACTGAGCCACTCCAAGACCAAGACACCAATCCTCTTCTGTGTCATTGCTGAGATCATCATCATTGCTACTTCATTGAGATCGTTATTACTGTGCCTTTATTGAGATACTCATAATAACAATGAAATCATTATTGTTGCATCATTGCTCCATCATTATTGTAGCACCATCATTATTGTTTCATCTTGGTTGCATCTTGTTGTACTACCACATATATCTTCATTAGAATACCTCTTAGACCATGGTTGTGTTGTCTTAGGGGGTCCTGACCCAGGTTAGGAGTTAGTTGCACAAACCAACAAAACCTTACACTACTCGCCCTTTCGACAGCAACGTGTGTAGCATAGGCTGCAATCTCAGCCAAAGCAGTATGGGGGGATGAAAGAACCAAGTTTCTACATCTAGAGACCAATGTGATGTCTTCCAGTGCCTTAGATCTGCCCTCTACAGATCGATAGACTTCGAGCACTCGTTACTGTAACTTTTTTAAAACAGCCTTCAGACCTTCGTGGAGGTCTATGATCAGTCCTTGGGGACCTTTAACAATTGATTTACCTACTTACGTGCATTGGAAAGTAATCCTAAATAGATGTTTATGCATATCTATTACTTTCATCAGAAAACATAAGAGAAATTACCAGAAACTTCGCAGAAGTGTCTAAACTTTCATCATGTACATTATTAAGATTGATTCAAGATAATCGCATAGCATTTAATCAGTATTTCATAAAACAAATCATTTATCAACAACATATAACATAAATAGATATGAACATAAATACTTAATAATTGTTTGGAAAACTATCTTTATTGATCTTCAATTAACTGATTACATACTCAAACTACCTTGCACGCATAGCTATAGGGGTCCACGCACTCCGCTGCAGACTCTACTGAGGCCTCCATGCACTCAGTTGTCGAGCCTCCCTTTCTCTACCTAAGCATAGGAAGTAGAGCCTGCCTACCTTATCTTATGCCTAAGACTCTCTAATGAACTCAATTCTCTATATTAGTTCCATCTAGTTACCTCTTCCTTTTGCTAAGACTCAACTATTTATAGACTTTTTCATACAATGTCATGGTCCACGGACCATGAGTGAATCTCAAAACTGACTTAAAACTTTACTTGGAACAAGGGTCTAAGCCCCTTTGACTCCTATTCATTTATGTGCTCCGCATCCATAAATCACAGAGAATTTACATCTTTTTCAAAATTGGTTACAAAAAATGACTAATTAATTCCATTCTGCCCCTAGGGACGCCATCCCAATAGGGTGGCAACATAAAGATTGTGACTCACCATTAAGTCACTCAGCTGGTTTTTTGACTTTCTAATAGAGTTCATTGAATGCCTTTGCTAATGCTTGTAGCTCCGTGGTACCCTTAACTACTTCTTGTTGCACCTCTTGGACCAATTTCTCTGTGTTTGGCCCCTCTATCACCAGTCACATAGTCCTCTTTGTCTGCTACATAGAATTTAGCTTCTCAATAATGGTCTGTGAGAACTAGATGGCTTCCTCTGTCTAAGGCTCAAGTCATACATTGAGAATAGACTTCTTCTTCTATAACTCCTGTATCTACATCAATTTTTATTTACCTTCCTATAGGCATGCAAGACGCTGGCCTAGCACCAACATTTGTGCTGTCGTGATGATTTCATCGTATTGTTGCAGCATAGGATCCTCCTGCAATGTCTCCCATAGGCCTAATGCCTGCGTGAAGAGCTTTCCACACCATTAGATGATGACATCTAGTTGATCCATGGATTCTTTAATTGTCACATTCCTTTGTTTACACACCTCAGGTGGTGTGGCTAGATGAAACTTCAATGTCAGTTCAGCTATCTACATCCCGAGGTTGAAATTCACCTTGTCGACCTTCTCTTTTGAAGCGTGCACTGCAGCAGACAATTTCCTTAGCTTGGTTGAGGCCTCTGCATCATCAGGTATACCCAACTCAAGCACATATTTGCAGGCCTGTTCAATTACTGCAACCAAATTCTGACATTGTTTGCACAACTCCTCCTGCTCCTGTAGGGCTTGAGTCTTTTCTGTGAACAGTTGTTGATTGTTTACTTTGAACTTACTGATGGAAGTGAGTGCTGGTTGTTCTCTAATCCCGAGCTTTTCCATGACCCCCTGATGTAGCACATGGAGGGACTCAAGCGATAATGCGACAAGGTTCAACCCCATGTTTTTGACTACGTGAAGCACCGTGCGCTGCTCCTCTATCTCCGTGCAGACTGACCCTTCCAGCAAAGGAAAAACTCTAATGTCATGAGGCCAGTCAATCTTTGATATTCCACTCCTTCCTTACATTAGGTTAGCTTGCACGTCTCTCACCTTCCCTACATCTACCTAACTTCTGTTTGCTTGAACCTGCAGCTTACGCAAATCCTTATGGACACCACCAAGTGTCTGCATATATTGCTGCTTGAATTGCTACAACACCTTTGTCGTGGTATCTCGAATTTTGTCACTAGTCTCATCGAGATCGCCCTCTATCAGCACCATGGGATCCACATGAATTTTATTTTCATACTTTTGTTTCTTTCTCTACTCACTCTATTGCTCCTGTGTGTGCTTCTTCAGGATGAAAGGAGTTGTTTTCTCTTCATTGCCACCTCCTCCTTGCTCGGAAAGTTTTTTCTCATTAGTGTGGTGGGAAGCAGATTGTTCGATGTCCTCTGCATCCTTCTGCTCGTGCTCTGCCTGGGCCTTGGCAACGCACTCCTTTTCCAAATGGGCCTTCTTTGTAGCTTCCATAGTAGAATCCTTCTTCTTTTGCACAGCTAAGGTGCGTGTAGCTTGCTGGGCGACGTCCTTTTGTTTTTGCATAGTCGAGCTCTCTATGCTTATGCTTATTCTGGCATCTAACTCCATACGCATTCACCATTCTTGTCACTAAAGTCCCAAAAATTCCTGAATATCTGTGTCTATCACCATATAAGGCAGTGCGATCCATTTCTGCTTAGGGCCTTTGCATGCTTTGATCGAGACCCTGTGAAAGTTGGCTTTGAATTCTGCATAACTCGATAGCTGCTCGTATAAGGTGGGGGACAACCTTGGCTGCTAGTTAATTTCCATGTGCATTTCCATCTCCATCAACATCCAAGATATTTTCATCTCCGTAATCTGCTCTGGATCTTTGGAGGTCCATAGTGAGGCAAATCTCACTACCTCGGGCAAGTCTTCTTTGTGCTGAGCAAACTGGCTATACTCTGGTAACCTCAAAGCAACCAAAACAATTGATAATAATAGGTAGGAATAATTAAATGGCCTCCGCTCCTCCTAGGCCTCATGATAGTTCATGAGGAACGCCTAACATAGGTACTTGGCCCAATTGTATTGAACCCCCTTCGCACACTGTTAAGCGAGTGAAATGACAGGTGTAAGAACTTCATCTACACAACATTTTCTCATTACTTTTCCTGCTAGGATCCGAGCATCCCATTGCACTTCCGAGTATGATATGGATGTGATAGAATACCCTCGTGAAATTTTTATCAGCCTAAACTCCTTCATCTTATCTACCAATTCTTTCTTTCTAGTTTTTCCTGCAAACTCTTACGCAGGGTTCACACCCTTGTACGGTAACTTAGTGATCGCATGGATCAACATGTCAGTGATAGTGATAGGCTCTCCTATCCATAGGCACCCATCATGCACCAGCGCGAGGAGCTAGTACACACAGACGGTATTAATGGGGACTCGGTGAAAATGTGGTGCTAACATCAGATTGAGCAACCTTGATTGCTCAACACCGTGCACCCACTTCATGGGCTCCAAAATTGTAACCCGTGTATCATCATAGTAGGTCTTCTACATGTACATGCGCGTTGCTAAGTTCGGAAACTTGGTGTGGTCCGCGAGGTCCCAATCTTCCATTTTAAGTAATGGAATGCACGCCAGCCTAGGACCCTCAAACACCACTTGCTCAGGCAACCAAGGTGTTGACAATATAAATTTCTCCATATCAGGGTCCTTTGTGACCTTACCTTTTCCCTTTCACAGAGGGATATACTCGGGCAACCTTGTTATAGGCTCTACTCCTTTGACATCAATATCCTTAATGCCCTGAAATTATTCCTCCTCTAGGTTCACTACCTTCTCTGGCTGCTTATCCTTTTTCTGCTTCGCCTGTGTCTCGGTATGCTTCCTTGGTGATCCACGCATCGGCTCCGGCTTCTTCGATTTTTCCTTCGCGGCTGGTTTATTCTCTTTCATGGAAGGTTGCTTCTCTTCAGCCATAGTTTTCTTGGGCCTAGGTGACCTCGGGGCCATGGGCACCACAGGCGTAGCCTCTACACTCGACACTTATGGTTCTGGTACATCAGACATAGCTGCTCCCAAACTTAGGGCTTTAACAGGGTTAGTGGCAGTCATTCTCTCCATAAATAACTCTTGGGCTACAGGAGAACAATTTTCTTGTGACAAGAGTTCTTCCCAGAATGCTCGGCTCATATGCAACAGACAAAAAAATTCACCAAGAAGCCTTAGAGCGCAAAGTGTTCTCTATTGAACTGGCATGCGTAATTTATAGGGGGTTTTGAATTCAAATCTGACCGTTCCCCCCAAATTATGGTAATAAATGTTTTTTTGGTGGCATATCTTCAAATAGTTTTGCCTTAATTGTCACCACCCCGTTCCTCTTAACTATTTTATGGTTGTCAAGTCATGAATAGTAACTCCAACAATCATTTTCCTACTAGGCTACGCAGTACCTTCCCCCATGGTGTAGCTTCCTGAGTGTAGCTTCATGTGGCACATCTCTGTCACTCTCCGCATAGCCTTCTCATTGCATTGTTCTTCAAGTTGGGTAGTGTAGTTTATAGTCTCGCACTCCATTGCAACTGCCTGGAGCACTAAGACTATCCTATTGCCATATAGTCATTGCGCAGGATCCCTTGTATACAACTTCGACCTTCTCCCATTCACTCTTCTTGGGAAGGGTTTCCCATTTATCTTTTCAAGATGAACTACGCCACCATCTGTAATTTCTTTGACAATATATGGCCCTAACCAATGCATCTGTAATTTACCCAGAAATTTAGTAAATTTACTATCATATAACATTACAATATCTTTTACCTTGAATGTGCGAAGCTTGATATGGAAATCATGCCATGATTTTTCACATTCCTTTTGTACTTGTTGATGGAATCCTACCAAAAAACGACCTTCTTCGAGCTCCATCAGCTGCACAATCTGTTCTTCCAAGGCCTTGTGATTCACCATATTTGTCAAAGCTACTATGCAGAGGCTAGGAATATTGTATTCCATTGGCATCACAACTTTGACCCCATATACTAGTCTGAACAACATTTTCCATGTCATCTTTTTACAAGTAGTCCTATAAGCCCATAGCACTACCCATACATGTACATCCCAGTCCTTTTGCTACACATTACAGATCTTTGTTAGCGTGTTCTCTAAAATCTTGTTAAAAGCTTCGACAATTCCATTTTCTTGTGGGTGATATGGTGTAATCTTCTAATGGTAGACACAAAACTACTCAATCAACGCACTGATTGTTTCATTCAGAAAGTTCATACCCCTGTCACTCATCAACACTTTCAAGCATCCAAATCTTCCTAAGACATACTCAAACAAGAATTTTTCTGCCATGGACCCTGTAAAATCCTTTATAGGTTGTGCTTCCGCCCATCTGGTTAGATATTTCGTCGCAATGATAATATAGTGTCTACTAATTATTTGACATGCAAGGCATGTGTTACAGTATGCATTGGAATCCTTGTGCAATGTTGGCCACCACAGACCTACATGTAAAATCTTCTACGCAGTTTCCTTGCTTACATAATGGCCTCCCATAGCTCCCCCATGAGCTTCACCGAGAATGCTATCATGCTCAAAATTCACCACATATCTTCACAATATTTCATATCCACCCATTTTATACAAATGTCCCACAATGACTGAGAAGTTGGTTGCACGCACTACTAATTCCTTCTTCTGTTGACTTGCATATCCTTCCGACACCATCCCTATAGTTAAGAAGTGAATAATGTTTTCAAAATCATCATCTAATGCGCATACCGCAAAAAGTTACGCATATGGAAACCCTTCCTCCAAATTATTAGGTTCTTCTCCTGTTTTGATTTGGGACAGATGGTTAGGTCCAGCATTTAACCTCCCCATATTCATAGTGACTTCAAAGTCATCCTCCTGAAATAATAATATCCATCTGCAAATATTTCCCCCCAACACAGGCTTATTGACCAGGTATTTTAAGGTAGAATGATTTGTATACGTCATGAAATTCCCTCCTAACAGATAACGATTGAATTTTTGCAACGCATAGACCATGCCTAGCCCTTCACACTTAGTCATTGAATAATTTCTTGGCCTTTGATAACTTCCTACTTGCGAAGGCTATAGGATGGTCCATTTCAGCTTCACTGGCCTGTGTTAGCACTACACCCAGTGCAATGCAAGAAGTGTCCACATGTACAAGAAATTCTTTTTTCCAATCGAGGAATACCGAGATTGGCACAGTGAGCATATTCTCTTTCAACACATCTAATCTGCGCTGGCATTCTTCGTCCCAACAGAGTGTCGCATCCTTCTTTTTCAGTTTCTCCATGGGCATGGTAATTTGAGCATAGGCTTTAATAAATTTTCTATGGTATCCCATATGTACCAGAGTCACGTGCAACTTCTTGACATTCCTAGGGGCCTCCAAGTTCACATTACCATAGTCTTCGTAGGGTCCACTATAAATCCTTGTTTACACATGACATGACCCAGCAATATCCCAAAAGGAACATAGAATATGCATTTTTTCAAATTTAGAGCGCTCTGGTATCTGTGACATGTATCCAACATCAGGAGCAGACTTGCTACATGGCGCTTCACTAGTACAAACACCATCCAATCATCAAAGTATACTTCCAGAAAATTATGAATGAACTCCTTGAACGTCGCTATGACTATGCGAGAAAATATCGCAGTCACATTCTTTAGTCCAAATGGCATCACAATGTAGTGGAAGCATCCCCACTCCATCGTGAAGGGCATTTTTCTTCTATCCTCTAGTGCGATCTTGATTTGATGATACCTGAAAAATCCATCAGTAAAGGAATAGGCCTCCTTCCCTCCCATATTGTCTAACACTTCGTTTGTAAATAGCATTGGAAATGGATTGTGAATACATGCATCGTTAAGCTCTCGCAGATCTAGGAAAATCCTTATTTCTCCTTTTTGTTTCTTCTATTGGACCACCATTGGGCTCACCTAATCAGATTCTTCAACAGGTTCTATGATGCCTACCTCCAATATCTTATCCATCTCTTGGTGATCCTTTACCTTATACTAAGGATTAAGGTGAAAAGGCCTTTGTTTAATAGGCTTCGCGTCCAGTTTCAATGTGATCCGCGTAATGCGCAAATCACCGATTATGTCCTTTAGATCCGAAAACTTAGTGCAAAATAGATCTTGATATTCACGAAGTAATTCAACAACTTTATCCATTGTAGCGTCATCCAAATAATCTCCAATTTTTGGAAACTTTGGTTCTACTTCAGTGCTAATGTTTTCTTTCTTTGTCTTCAAAGGTGCAGAGATGTCTAGGTTTTCTATTTGTGGGCCTTTGATGTCGTGATGTCCTTCTGCCTCTGGAATATTTATGTTCCTTGGGTCTTCTTCTTCCTCTTCAACGTTCATATTATATCACTCCAATGCATGGTGAAACTGGGTGATCCAGTTTGGTTGGGTCCATTCCATAGGTTCCTTTGGTGTTCTAAAGATAACCACCTTAATCTCTTGGAGTGCTTCATCAATGCTTGCAAAGTCGACTTCAAAGATGAAGGTCAATAAGAAACCTTCCTTAAATACATCCCACTCCACAGTGCCATGGCGGAGCTTCGTTTCAAGATACCAGTTCATGGGAATTGTGTCCAAGGTATGACAAAATATGTGTACCCATTCTAGTTGCGGTTTTGTTCCCCATGCTTTAGTCCACTTCGCTAGGTGATCACATAGATCGTCCCTTCTGTTATCATTCTATGATTGTGAATATTGGCAAGACAATGTCACAAAATATACATCAAACGACTTAGGAGTCTAGGATCTAGCCCTCCTAGACTCAAAGAGGGATCTCTCTGTATATTTATGATTTAGATTTATTCCCAATGTTTTAATGTGTTAGGCTAGATGTAATAATGAAAGAGATTTATTACTTGATTGCTTTGTTGTTTGTTTGTTTGGTTGGGGTGGGTCATATTTGAATCCTTTCCATTGGCCTATGGAGTCAAAGCCTGGATGCTAACATCAATTTTCCAGAGTATTTGCAAGGCAATCTAACTATAAATACTGAATCTAAAAGTAGAATGAAAAATGAGATGAAAAAATAATGATATCAATAATGATTAAAAATAAATGAAGTATTTCTTAATCATACATCAGAGGAAAACACTTAGATTGTAAACACAGATACAAATAAGGTGCTCCAACAACATAAATTAATATAGAATTTCTTCTCTACGATAAGACTTAATGATGCACAATGAATAAACAAAAATACATTCAATCACAGAAAGGAAGACATCACCAAGTTAACACAGTTCAAGTATCTCACAAACGGTCCTTTTATTGATGCTCCAGCTCAAAATTACAATGCTCCAAAAAGAACAGATAGTTCAAATGACTCAGGTCCAACCACTAATACTTCCAATGGATGAAGTATTTAACAAAACCTACAACGATTGCCTTATACGCTTGGCAATTTGTTATTAATTACATTGAAAGAAAATTGACTAGTGTAACCACGAAGTGGCCACAATGAGAAAGCTGGGACATCTGGTCCTTTTTTTTAGGGATGTTGTTGCTGAGAAATTAATTTCATTATAGTGGCTCTACTCACATGGTTGGTTCTAACTCAGATCTACATTGTCACTTCAATCATCCTTGTCTTGCTCCTCCTAATAATCACACAGGTCACTCCATGCTTCTTCATCTAGAATCTTGATCTTAATTAACCTCCTGTATATTTCATCAGCTCTAGATGTTGTGGGGAACAATGCCTATGCAGGACGATCCTATCCACCTAAGGTGTGACAGTGCCTTAGCAACAAACAGAGACAACTATTCTAGTATTCTTCCTTTATGAATTAAGAATGAAGAGAGATGGATGGACTAACCGGTGTCTTCCGTTTGTCCCTCGATCCAGTTTCTCTTCTCTTGGAGAGTTCCCAGCTACTTGCCTTCTCGCTCGCCCAGCTTCAAAAGGTTTCTGCAAGATCACAAGAAGAGAACACTACACAAGACATGGATTCATATTCATAACTAATTCAGGATTAGAAATAAACTAAACATACTAATGCAATCATACATCAAAAATACATCAGTATATAGGAGAAACCAAGATAGCTTTATTGATGAATAACAAGGTTCAGGAAGAGATACAACCCATAGGGCTCCAATCCAGCATCTCCTTCCCGGCAAATGGAATTCCTATCTTCACCCCCTTCAAAGCATTAAGCACCCAATGATTCCAATCTCAAACCAACAACAATTCTTTGCAATAACAAAATTCCAGCCTCCAGATCTCATGGAGGAGAGATCCATATATAGATGTTTGGAGAGAGGATGAGTCAGCTTGAGATCTGACTAGTGTCCTCTCCCTCTACCAGTTCTTGATTCCACTTGGAGGTTCTTGCTTCCACTTGGAGATTTGGAACCTCTTACTCATCACCAGTCGAATTCCCTGAGGCAAGTGTCATTGAGGAAGATTTTGGAAGCTTCCTGGGCTTTGACACCTCGTGGAATGAACTTGCCACATGTCAACTCTCGCTCAGCGCAGGTAGCCAGTGTTGCCTTTGACATTCAGCGCAGGTAGCCAGTGTTGGCTTTGACATTCAGCGCAAACAGCTAGTGGAGCCACTGAATTGATCCTGAATTGACTTGTTTTTGAGCAGTTTCTGGTGGAGAACTTCTGTGAATTGCTGTGGTTTGTTAGCCTTGTTCCTCTAGGGGTAGGAACAACATGTTTAGGGACTTTGGATCCCTTAGATTATGGACATTTTATTCTCAATGCTGTAAGGCACAAAAATGTCTATAACAGTTGCCCCCTAAAGTATGAGGCTGTTTATCGGGTGAAATGCTTTATCAGGGGGATCCGAAGTTCATCCAATGCTGGGAGGAGACCTGTAATAAGATACAATACAATACATTATTTTTCATACTGCTTTCATGATCTAGCTGAGGCGGGCATTCCCATGCTCAGCTTTATAAATTCATTTTTCTGTACATAGAACAGACAATCGTCTGATGGTAGACTGATAATTTTGTTGAAATTATCATCCTTTGAGTAGGATGATTATCTGCTGCAATGATGTACATGTCAATGTCTTTATCTTTCCTGAATATATATCGCAACCCGGATGGATGAAACTAGATCCGGGGTCTTCAAACTCGTTCAATCTTCACTCTAAGTACAAGTCGATCCATGTGAAAAATGTTCTGAAGTCGAACATGGAAAGACATCGCTTGATTACCGGTCAATGATGTAAACCGTTAACAAGCGCGAGAGGATTCACTGATAATGATAATGACCCTCAAGGTACTGCAGTACAATTCACGTGGTGTGAATAAAGGACTTGGCGTCGAACACCACGCAAAATCTTTCGGTCGAAGGTCATTGATGTATACCTGTCGCTGGAAGTGAGAAACTTGCCATTGAGGCATGCAAGCTTCAAAGTACTGAAGGGGTTGTTCCTAGATCAACTTCTTGGATAATGAGCTGATGTCGACAAGAAGTGATCCGTCAAAGAAGGGCCTTAATATATCCCACATCAATGACACGGAACGGAGCTAATGATTTTAATGGAGGTGAAAACGATCTGTGACATATGATTCAGGGTGGCGGTCATGAAAGGATGAAGGAGAATGTACGGCAGTGGATGGGACATGGTTGACTTTTCTGAATGACCTCTCTTGAACATATGGCGACACTGATGCGATGGATCGGTAGCATTACCCCAAATATGGATGGTATGGCGAGACCATGGTGATGTGACCGGTGAATGAAACAACCCAACCCGATTGTGGTACGGAGGAAAAGTGTCATGTTCAAGAGTGACTTGCTACCATCAAAGTTTTCTTGAGTTTCTCCCAATTTTTCCCCAGTCATTGCTGACCAGTACCTCTTTATTTTTGTCAAGCTTGAGGAGGATAACATATGCTTGTTCTATAACCTGCCCTTCGGGCAAGCCCATCGCTATGTTTTAACGAGCCTAGCGATAGTGAAACTCGTTCTCGTCTAAAGACAAGTTTGTTGCTATTTAATGATTTTAACGAGTCTAACGACAAGGATAACTCGGTTCTTTTCATTTTTAGAGAGTCTGAAAAGGTACATAAAGTTAACTCCAAAAGTCCCTTTTTCGTCATCTAATCCCTTAAGTCCGAAAAAGTATAAAACAATATAGAAGGGATGAGTTTTCGATAGTTTTAACGAGTCGAATAAAACAAGCGCTTGATCTTTTTGTGCAATAATCCCTCAGGTCCAAAAAGATTAAAATCTAGAGGAGGGATAGCTCTTCCGGTCGCTTTAACGAGCTGGAAGGCCAAAACTCGGCAATCTTTTCATATTTTACGAGTCAGATGAAAAGAGCTTAAATAAGACTCATCTTTTGAGGAACGAGTGATAAAACGGGTTAGCAGCTGATTCCAGGTACAGGTTGGAATTTTCCAATCACGGCAGTGTCACAAGGATGGCTAGTGAAATCACTCTTCGCAGCTGTTCCTCAAAATGGGTAAACAAACATATGGAGGTGAACGATCGGCCAATGGAAAAGTGGAGGTGACGGTGCAAACACGACCAAGGCTTTAATTGCTGATGATATTACATTCACAGTGGTTATTTACCGGGTAGTGGTTCATTTTTTATTTTAAAATGAGCTTAAACGCTGGTGGAAACACTTGCTCATTGCTTATGTTTATTTTTTAACGAGCATGAACTGTGTGCTAAAATTGCTCGATATTATATGGTCAAATTTTTTATTTTTACCATAACTAGCTTTGCCCTTTTCAAAGATAGTACTGTATCCTCAATTGCTGCATCAAACTAGTTAGAAATGAATAACATTTGCTTGAAAATGAGATTAGAACCCTAATATTTCGCTTTGAACTACGTAAAAAGCAATTAAAAGGTGTTTTTACCTCTCATTTTACCATTTCATTTGAACTTGGTTTGTTGGAGCTTTGGAGGTGCCTCTTCCCCCTTGATTTTCATCAGCTGATTCCGGGAGATTCCGAGGATGATTTTCGGCGCCGTCTGGACCAGGTAGGAGCTAAACCCTAGCTCTTTCTTTTCATGGTTTCCTTTTTCCATTCTGTGCCTGTTTTCCTGTTCCCCTGAGCCCCTGGGGTTTTGTTAGGGCGCTCTGCCATCAGCGCAGGTAGTTCACTCGAAACCTGCGTTGAATGTCAAGCTGCATGAAGGCAGTTTGACCTTCAACGTAGGTGGAACACTAGCCAGTTGCGTTGGGCATAGAAAAATAGTTCTGTTGCATAGTTTTTGATGAAAATTTTGCCAGTTTCTCATCAAATCCAGGATCTTACTCTTTCTCTTGTTTGTTTTGCAGGGACTTTTGAGCAAAATGACCCTTACATGGCGAGAACGAGAACATGAAGAAGAGGACATGATTGCCCTCCATGACCCTGTCACGGTGAACGCGCTGCGGAACTGTGGCCTGCTGAAGTTCTTCCGTATCTCTAGTATGAGAGCACAGATCTCCTTACTGCAGTATATGCTTGATGCTTGGGATCCTATCAACCAAGTATTTCAGATTAGGGGCAAATCTATCCCCCTGACCGTAGTAGACATTTACTTCTTGACTGGCTTGTCGAGGCGGGGTGCTCCCATTTCTTTGTCAGGTTCGGCCCGAGGGAATGACTCCGTGAGAGATTATGTCCGCCAGTATTGCAGGGAAGGATCTCAGCCGAGCAGAGACGGCAAGGTCATTATCCGTGAGATTGCTGATAGATCTCTCAGGTCCATTCTGTATACTATTGGTAGGATGGCCGGTAGCGCATCTCTTCATGTTGCCAACAGATCCTATGTGCAGCATGCCTCGGAGTGCCTCCAACCGAAAATATTCAACTGCTGTGATGCAGTACTTCTTCAGATGAAAATTCAGTTGAACAAGGTAAAGGACGGGAAGCTGAAGAACTTTGGATTTGGTTCGATTCTGACTACCTTTGCCTTGGAGAAAATACCACTGATGCAGCCTCAGTATATCGCACTCGACTTGCCTTCTCCTACCGAGCCACGCATGCAGAGATGGGTTGATCACATGTCTAGGCATGCTGGTCAATCTCAGATTTCTTTCACTGATACCTTCTTCAGGTGGTTCGAGCGTCAGGAGATGGTCTATTCCGAGTATCCATATGTTGGTATGGATTTCTGAGGTGATCCGGACTTGGTATTGCCGGATGGCAAATAGTGGGGCGCTATTGGTAAAATCTTCGACTATATCACTGTTTACTGTTTTTATTTATAATGTCCTTGTGCTTTATTCTATCAAGACTTTAATCGAACTCATGTGTGCATGCAGATGTTGGTCCTGTTCGTCCAGCAGTTCGCCCAAGAGCGCCAGTTGCTGCCCCAGCAGGGGAGACTGTTGGGAGGGTTATTCTTCGTGACCTTGATGTGGTCGAGACCCTTACAGCTGTGCAGGATCAGGTTGAGAGCCTTACTCTCGGCATTCCTGATGTGAGGATTGACGAGTTACCTTTGCAGTTGCAGCGGCATACTACTAGTGTGCCTAGACGATGGACTCGTCTCTTGCGCATGATTGCACAGGCCGTGATGTGCTATCATGAGCATCACTAGGTTAGGGTGACCCCTAGCATTTTGAGTTTTTGGGTCATGCGACCGATTTTTGTCTTGGTTACAGAACATCATGTACGAACGATAAACAGCTTATATATATATATTTTGATTTTCGAGGTTTATTCTGGTTGAGTTATATGATCCATGTGTACAACATTGATGATGTGTCTCTTTTTATAAATGTCGCAAATGTCTATCTAACACATAGTTTGCTAATGAGTCGGTTAATGTGTTTAAGTTTCTGGAAATATGTTGGTATTGAATTAAATCAAATTGTCTTTCCAAAATCTTAACCCTTAGGAACATGCGATAAATAGCTGGGTTGCGAACGGAATATATACTATTGAGTTGTAGTATTATGAGTTGTGAGTCTAGCCTGACGATTAGTCGGCGTATACCATGGGTGATGGCATCAGAGAGTAGTTCTATCAACGCGCTATACTCAGCGATGTTATCCGTTGATTGCCCGATACATACACCTCTAAAACTTACTAACTCGCCGCTTGGATCAAAAATGGCCCAGGCTGCGGAGGACAGGTTCCGCGAACTACGACTCGCTCCGTCGGCATATCCAACACATGTCTCCAGAAGGTTTGACATCTGCAATAAATGTAAAAAGGTGGATTACTCGACCAAAACAAACACTTTAGCAAAAACAAAATACAACAAAAGCATACAGGTTACTATTTAAGCATAGTAACGCTTGAGGTACAACCCATTACGGGGTTGCGCCAGTGGAATTCCGTCATAATCCATTAACTCGTAGGCTCCTTTTGATAACACTCATTTAAAAATATAGGGGCCCATCCATAAAGAATTAAATTTACCTGCTCCCAATTTATCGGATTCTTGGTCATAAAGCAAGACCAAGTCACCTTCTGAGAAGACACGGGGTTTGACATTTTTGTCAAACTGCGCCTTGACTCGTTTCTTATGGGCTTCGTTAGCCAAAGCGGCGTCACGACGGGTTTCATCCAATTGGATTAATTCCAAGAAACGGGCCTCTTCTTCCGAAGTTCCGGGGAGGAGATCAATTGCGAGTTTAAGAGACGAAATTTCACACTGGATTGGCAAGACTGCTTCCAGGCCATACACCAGTTGGAAAGGTGTGAACCCGGTCGCATTCCTTACCGATGTTCGGTAAGCCCACAAGGCTGAGTACAGGATTAGGTGCCACCTTCTTTTGTGAACCCCGATCATCCTTTGCAACATTCGCTTCAGGACCTTGTTGATTGCTTCAACTTGTCTGTTGGCTTGCAGATAATACGGGGTAGAGCTGTCGTGAGATAGCCCTAGCTTGGCAGCTAATTCAACCATCATGTGATTGCGAAAATGCGACCCATGATCTGTGACTATAGCCTGTGGTACGCCGAACCTGGCGACTACATGATTGAAAAAGAAAAGGGCAGTTGTTTCACCAGTGTTATCTAATGTAGGCATCGCCTCAGCCCATTTGGTAAAATAGTCAACGTCAACTATAATATACCCATGCCCCTCGGTCGAGGTGGGGTTACATGTCATGAAATCGATGCCCCATTTGGCGAAAGGCCCAACAACAACTATTGGCTGTAAAGGTGCGGGTGGTCTTCTGGTTTTGCTATCAAAAATTTGACAAGCATGGCAACTTCTGACTGCGGTTATGCAATCTTTGAACATTGTTGGCCAGAAGTATCCTGCTCGTAAGATTTTCTGTGCTGTAGCATATCCAGATTGATGCCCCCCACACGCGCCTGAATGACACTCATTCAGGGCTTTTTCGGCCTCTTCATGGGTGAGGCACCTCCTCAGAACTGTATCGATACCACGACGGTAAAGCGTATCACCGACGATCATGTAGTCTTTCGCTTGGTATCGTATACGTTTCTGTTCTGAGTGAGAGGTGTCAGGCCTGAATTTTTGGGTTTGGAGATAAATTATTATATCTCCATACCACTCATTGCTTGCAGATATTAGAAACAAACTTTCGTCCACGATTGATTCTTCTGATGTTTCATCGTTGGACGACGATGGGAGATCGCACAATAATTCTGCGAAAACTAAAGCTTTCTTTGATTTGGATTTTACAAATTCCAGATCAAACTCTTGAAGGATCGCTATACATTTTGAATACTTGCCCCCCAGCAACTGTCGCGACAATATATAAGTCATGGGGTTGCAATCTGATAGAATGATAGTTTTCCGAAAGAGGACATAATGTCGAAATCTTTGTATCGCTTGAACAGCAGCGAGTGCTAGCTTTTCAACGTAAGAATATTTGCTTTCTGTATCATTCAAGTTTTTACTTAAATAATATATTGGATGTTCAGTTCCATCGACTTCTTGAACTAAAACCATCGCAATGGTCGTATCTGCTGCAGTCAGATACAGGTTAAAATCTCTTTGATAGTCCGGGGCATACATTAATGATGCTTTTACTAGAGAATCTTTCAGAGCATCAAAGGAAGCTTGCGCCACCTGATCCCAGACAAAAGGTACATCCTTTTTCAAAAGACGAGTATAACCTTTAGCAAGTTCTGCGTAATTTGGAATGAACCTCCTCAGAAAGTTTGCTTTCCCTTGGAGTTTCTGAATCTGAAGCAAATTTGAAGGTGGAGGCAAATTAATGATTGCTTGAACCTTGCAAGGGTCGAGACGAATCCCATCCTTAGAGACTACAAAGCCAAGTAAACGACCAGAACCGATGCAAAACACACATTTGTGTGGATTGAGTCTTATCTTGTAGTGTCGGCAACGTAGAAATATCGCTCTTAAATGTTGCGGATGATCAGTCCGCTTTCGCGAATGAGCCGGAAGGTCGTCGAGATATGGTTGAACGATGTTCTTGATGTCATGGAAGGAATAATTCATTGCCCTTTGAAACGTCGCCCCTGCGTTCTTTAAACCAAAGGGTAATTTTCGATAAGCGAATGTGCCCCACGGACAGATGAATGCAGTCTTTGACTGGTCCTGTGGACGGATATTTATTTGATTATACCCGGAAAATCCATCCATGAATGAAAAGATTTCACATCCGGCGCATTCATCAATTATCTGGTCGATGAAGGGTGTAGGGTAGTTGTCCTTCGGACAAGCTTGGTTTACATCCCTATAATCGACACACACTCTAATTGTCCCTTGTTTCTTCATAACAGGGACAATATTCGATACCCAATCGGTTAGAGGAACCGAGTAGATGAAACCAGCATGGAGGAGCTTTTCAACTTCTGCTTTAATGGTAGCGGCTTTCTTGGGGTGCACCTGCCGAAGCCGTTGTCTTACTGGTTTGACATCAGGATACATCTTAATTTCATGTTCAACGATACTCGAGTCAATGCCTGGCATTTCATCATATGACCAAGCAAAGACATCTCTGAATTCGCGAAAAAGAGCGTTATATATTTCCAGTTCTGAAGGAGAACAACCTTTGCCGACATAAATATTCTCTACAACATTTGTTTTAGTCGAGATATTTATGGCTATAGTCTCTTCAATATTGGATAAGTTTCGCTCGGAATCCACCGTGTTTACAGTGTTTGATAGGAATTCAAAAACTTAAGGGTGATAAAGGTCATGTTGAGTATCTTCTTCATATTCTGGAAGAAGGGAACGATGGTGGCAATCACTCCATGGTGACCCCTCAATCAACATTGATTGTAGGATTCCTTCGTCAGTCCCATGTACTTTCGACCAAGGATCTAATGGGGTACCATATTCTCTAGACCTATCTACCCAAACGCTTGACGAGCGTTGATTTGGGTTCGCCTCCCATGCCCGAAACATTGATTGCTACAATATTTCTATAGGGCTTGGGGGCAAAACCATTTCATGATCCATGTCGATATCGTCTTCTGAGATCTTCGTGGAAGATATCATGTTGCAGGCTCCTACCAATGCTACTTCTCCTATATAGATTGGAGGTGGAAGTGCGAAAGTTCCCATTAATGTGGGGTCTTTCAGTAGGCCTACTCCGATATCTTGAAGCGAATGGTTGCTTCCATGGATCATGGGAATGTTTCCTGTAACTTGTGAACCATTAGGGAGGAAGTCTTGTTGGTCGATGATCGTAATCCCTCCTTGAAAAGGGAATGCGATCTTCCTAAAATAAGTCGACACAACAGCTGCCATGGCATAGATCCACGGTCTTCCTAGTAGGATGTTGTAGTCAAGATTCCCATCGATGACTTCAACATCTATTTCTACTGTTTTTCCCCCCAGTTCAACCTTCAAGTTATTAAGGATACCGCACGGGGTATAGGTCCTTCCGTCGAATGCTTTCAATGTCGTCGAAGATCGCGACAAGGTCGGAGACCCTAAAGTTTTCCAGCAACTCATCGACATAATACATGTAGATGCCCCCTCATCAATAATTGTTCGGTGAACAGTTTTGTTGAGGGCTTTCACTTGAATAAGGAAAGCTAGTTGAGCTGGTAACTAAGGATTGTATCCTTTGTGGTCGAAGGATACAAGATTGGAATCCTTAGGATCAACCCCACCAATAGCCGATAACAAAGCCTGCCTTTGGGATGGACAATTTTGTAGTACTTCAAGAGTCGACATAGCGGATGTCGATTGGGCCAAATCTTCCACTATGTTATAATGCTGCGCCGCTCTGGCGCGAGGATTAAATGTCAACTTGTGTACTACTCCCTTTGGCGGTTTTATTGTTAATTCAGGAATGATGGGTGGTACAACTTCTGTCGAAGTTGTTGTCGAACTACTTGGTTGATCTTTACCTTTGTCGTTCGACAGCTGCAGATTCTCGTAATCTTTGTTCCTTGTCGAAATCAAAGCATCATTTTGTTGCTTGGAGATCGACAACATTAGCACTTGCGACGGGGAAGCATTTCCACTATCAACCAGATTTTGACCTGGATTGGGAAACGGATTAGTTAACACAGCTGAGGTTTGCGAACTTTTGAAGAACCTTCTAAGCTCAGCTTTGTATGGACAATCGGCTGTCCAATGATCCTCGTCACATATCATGCACGGACTTTTTGGTTTCCCTTTCCTAGGAGGGTTTGAAGAAGTTTTTTCAGGGGATGACTCACCCTGTTTCTTCTTCTTCCCTTTGTTTTGCTTCTTCTTGCTTCCTGGTTGATGGGTTTCTTTGCCTTTATCTGCTAATACGGCATTTACTTCCGAAGCAAGAATCTCTTATTTTGCATTTTGATCTGAAGTCTTACGAGCTTTCTTAGACGAAGCCTTTGTCGATTTCGTGTTTGTCGTGCCAATCACACCATCGTCGGCATGAGAGTCACTGTTTGATTTAGGAGGAGGAGGAATTGAGAATTCCGGTCTAGGGGCGTCAGGTATTTTGTTGTAGAGCGTGCCAGACTGAGTATAGACTAAGTCTAGATATTGAGCACGAGCAATAACTTGCTCCTCCGTTACGACTCCCCCCTTGGCCACATCTTCTGTTATAGCAGGAAGTAACGACTTTATAAACCATTCAGCTAATAGCTGATCGGGAACGTACGTTTTCACCATCCTACGACGACGACGCCACTCATGTATATGATCGGATATATGAGTGGCCGTTGTCTGCTTGAAGTTGGTTAAGATTTCTGTTCCCGTTTCATACTTTATCGGTAATTGAAAATGGGTTAAGAAAATCGTGGCTAGGGAGCTGATATTGTCGAACGAGGCTCTAGGTAATTCAATATACCATTTTGCCGCTGGACCTGTTAACGTCCTCTGGAAAAGGCGAAGCCTTATCGAATCATCATTTAGGGTGTTTGATGAACACCACAGATGAAAAGTCATCACGTGATTCGATGGGTCTTCACCTGGATTTCCATTAAATTTAGGAATGTCCGATGGAAGTTTGTGAGGAATCGCTGGCCACCAAGGGGCGTAAGCAATCGGATCGTTGGTTAACCGGTGTAAATCGGGTAACTCTAAAGTTGCCACAAATGGTAACTGTTGATTCAGGTTAGGTGAAGCATACCCAGGGTATGATGGAATCGCTTGAGCAGTGGGCCTTTGCATACCAGCATAATGTAATTGATGTTGGTACAACTGATATGGTTGGTGGACTTGACCACTGTAAAGTGGTTGGTTTTGACCGTTTTGAATGTACGGTTGTCCACTGTTCGCAAAGATCTGCTGCTCAGAACCTTGGTACACTTGCTGGAATTATGGTTGTTGGTATTGCACCAGCCACGGTTGTGAAGCCATGTTCTGTTGTGCTATACTAACCGTTGGACCAAGGTGTGGGGTAATTGTACCCATTTGGACCTGTGTCGCCCCACCAGTTGGCGATTGTGGTTGTGTCACAGGGTCAAGGGGTTGTTGCATTACAACCTGAGAAATCTGAGGCTGACATACAACAGGCATCGCTTGAACTTGTGACACTGTTACAATAGCTGGTGTGGTCGGGATGTTCGACATAGGTACACATTGTTGCATAGAATATACAACCCTTGGTTGTTGAGGTAGCATAGGTACCCAACCACTTGATGTAATTCCAGTATAACCTGAATACTGTTGTGAACTCCCGTATGGATACCCTCCCGGAGGGGTTATTGAAAGGGCATACTGCCCCCCATACGGTAGCAATCTAGAACTCAAGTGGATTGTTTGTCCTTGGGGACTAGATTGCCCAAATTGACTTCCAAATGGATCAATCTGGCGAGTTTCAACATAAGAGTTGCCAGATATTATTCCGGAGGAACAAACTGGAACAGACCACATTGTCAAAATAGTCCCTGGGTGGACTCCTTCTAGCGGTTGTGAGCTAGTTGGGACAGATGGTACGCCGACAAACATTGTCAGAGGGATGGCAGGGGCTTCTGCTGTCACTGTGTCATTCGACACAGTCCTAGATGTTGACGGTTGTTCAGACATTTTGAGTCTATCCAATAGATTGCCTAGCGATTCTACAGGAACTTCCACTGGTGATGGACTAACTTCTGATGTCGAAGGAAATAGAGTGACCCCGACCCCAAAATGAGTTGGAGTACTTGCTTGTGGATCTTCTACAATTTTCTCTATCGCAATCAAACCAGGTGGAAGGGGAAGACCGTTAGGTCCGTAAAATATGTCTGGTGCCGAAGAAGGGGTTGAATCGACAGCGACAGTTGTTTGAGGAGCAAGACTCTCTGAACCGGTTACAGATGGAACTGGTTCAGTAACGCAAGTATTTGCTCCCAGACTAGGATCAGTGTTACTGTCCCTCTGTGGCTGTTGAACTTCTTCTATAGAGGCAGGGTTTCCAGAAATGTTTGGAGTAACCGGAATCTCAGATGTCGTTGGAACACTTGTTCTAACTTTGATAGGAGATTTCGAACCGGTTAAACGAGTTCGATTCCGGAGACAAAGACGGTTGACTCGTAAGCCTCCGCGAATGACGGGGTTTCAATTGACTTTCTTCCACGATTGCGGATTACTCGATCAACCAAAATACAAAAGGGGAAAGTGTGTTTCCGAATTAAATGAATTTTTTAGACGCTTTTAGACACAACTTGCTTTTTCACTTTTAAAGAGTCGAGAAAAAGCTAAAGATGACTCTAGTCTCCTTCGATGTTTTAACGAGCCCGAAGTGACAAATGCTCAGATGGACTTTTTACGTTATAGAGTCTAAAAAAGGCCAAAAGGAACTGCTCTGGAGTTCTAGGCAAAGGGTGTGCCAAACTTTTCACAAAACCGCAGAATACTTTTTAGGGTACGGGCGGTCGATCTTCATGAATGCTGTGTTCAGCGCATTGCGATCAGTAGGGCGGACGACACGGCTTCCTAAGGATAAAGGTTTTATGCCTATAGGGGTCTCCCAATATATACGCAACGGTACGTGGGAGCACAATCCGTATTGGCGCTATTGTCCCTCAGGAGGAATCACCCACCATCAACGAGATCGACAGTCACCAGGCTTTACGACGCCGGAACACGTCTCTAGCCTAGACCTCTATGTTGTGCGTTATGTTGCAAAGCGTTGTTAAGTTCATTCAATTTATTTTAGGTTGATCTTTTTAGAAGTTTGCCTTTCAAGGTTCACCACAAGATGTATGATACAATTCCTAGATGCAGTCTAAAGATGATAAGCAAGCTTTATATCTTTTCAACTTTGAAAATCCTAGCTACTAAGGGAAAAGAAAGACACCATCTTTTCTCAAAGAGCAATCAGCACACTCTAATGCACTTTTCCTAAATCAAACATGCAAACTATCAAAATGCAAATGCACAATGCAGGTGTTTGTTTTCCGCTTTCTTAGTATTGATGCCTACACAGAAAGCTTCTTGTACAACTTTGAATTTGCTTTTAAATGACAAGTACAAACAAGTTTACTTTTTCGAAATCAGAGAGGGTAGAAGAGATTACAACACTTGACGATTTTCGAAATGAATACTTGTTTCGAAACTTAAAAGAGACAAACTCAAACCAGTAAGCAAGAGTAAATGTATAATCAACTGCAAACAGCCAATGAACTCTCTCCTAAGATCACAATCAATAGATTTGAATCAAGGGCTACAGGATGATTATTTCACTCTTGCAAAGGAAAACTGTAAATGACGCCACAAACACATAAAAACACTCACAGTCTTTTTGTACAAAAGGAGGCGGAATCTAAGCAGAGAAAAGGAGTTATCAGACTGGTACCTATGCTGGTTACAGGCTGCAAAAATCAGAGATCAAAACAAGGCAAAACAGAGAAGAGAACCCCAGCTGCACAAGGGAAAACTGGATCAGTGCAACCTCAACACAGGGGTTTTGACATTCAGCGCAGGTAGCCTTCACGGGACCTACGTTGAAATGCAGAATCCCTTCACAGGGTCTGCGCTGAAGGAGAAACTCTCGTTTCTCACTGGTTCTGGGTCACAGATTGCTATTTAATCTACAGTTTCAGGCCAAATCAAAGCAACAAGAAAGGTGCAATCAAAGGGATGCTTTGAGGGGGTACTGAGATCTATCACAAAGGATCATAAAATCATTTGTGAGTCCATTGTTCAGATCATAGACAAGTCCAGTGATTGGATCAAAGCAGCAACTGTCTACTTTGCATCTGAGAATAGCAGATGCAGTTCGATTGTTGCTGTTGAGTCTATGAAACAAACAATGATGGAAACACAAATAAAATGACTAAACATATCTCCCCAGCGGAGTCGCCAATTTGTTGTGGGGAAAAATGCCTATGCAGGACGATCCTATCCACCTAAGGTGTGACAGTGCCTTAGCAACAAACAGAGACAGCGATTCTAGTATTCTTCCTTTATGAATTAAGAATGAAGAGAGATGGATGGACTAACCGGTGTCTTCCGTTTGTCCCTCGTTCTGGTTTCTCTTCTCTTGGAGAGTTCCCAGCTACTTGCCTTCCTGCTCGCCCAGCTTCAAAAGGTTTCTGCAAGATCACAAGAAGAGAACACTACAAAAGACATGGATTCATATTCATAACTAATTCAGGATTAGAAATAAACTAAACATACTAATGCAATCATACATAAAAAATACATCAGTATATAGGAGAAACCAAGATAGCTTTATTGATGAATAACAAGGTTCAGGAAGAGATACAACCCAGAGGGCTCCAATCCAGCATCTCCTTCCCGACAAATGGAATTCCTATCTTCACCCCCTTCAAAGCATTAAGCACCCAATGATTCCAATCTCAAACCAACAACAATTCTTTGCAATAATTCCAGCCTCCAGATCTCATGGAGGAGAGATCCATATATAGATGTTTGGAGAGAGGATGAGTCAGCTTGAGATCTGACTAGTGTCCTCTCCCTCTGCCAGTTCTTGATTCCACTTGGAGGTTCTTGCTTCCACTTGGAGATTTGGAACCTCTTACTCATCACCAGTCGAATTCCCTGAGGCAAATGTCATTGAGGAAGATTTTGGAAGCTTCCTGGGCTTTGACACATCGTGGAATGAACTTGCCACATGTCAACTCTCGCTCAGCGCAGGTAGCCAGTGTTGCCTTTGACATTCAGCGCAGGTAGCCAGTGTTGGCTTTGACATTCAGCGCAAACAGCTAGTGGAGCCACTGAATTGATCCTGAATTGACTTGTTTTTGAGCAGTTTCTGGTGGAGAACTTCTGTGAATTGCTGTGGTTTGTTATCCTTGTTCCTCTAGGGGTAGGAACAACATGTTTAGGGACTTTGGATCCCTTAGATTATGGACATTTTATGCTCAATGTTGTAAGGCACAAAAATGTCTATAACACCAGAGTATTTTGAAAAAGTGGGATTGACCACAAAAACATGTTTCAGCTCATGCTCGATATAAATTAGATTGTTGATAGCTTCCAACAATGCTTTTCTTGTTATGCTGCCTTTAATATTAGAGAGATTTGCAGCATCTTTGGCTATGCCTTGGAGCCTATTGACATAATATTCTTTGGCCATGAGTTTATCATTAATGACAAATGAAGAAGGGAGAGATTTATGGGTTAAAGGCTCAATTCTATTAAAAATTTTGTTCACTATTAGCTCCAAACTCTGATAACTGTACATTTAGGTTCTTCTTAGTTAAAACCTTTTTCACTTGAAGAATAGTTTCTATTATTTCTGCTACTCCCAGCTCTTCTAGATCATACCTATTCCTTGAATTGAGAAATTTGACTATCCTGTTGGTCATGATGGAATGTCTCCCAGCTCTAGATTAGTAGCTGAAATAGCTTCTATAGCTTTTTCAACGAACTCCTTTTGTTCAAATATAATTTGTATTCTAGGCCAAATTTCATTCATGCCATTGATGATGTTGTTCCAGATGATCTCCTTCACTCTTCTTAGAGTGTTGCAATGGCTGATTCCTTTTCATATTTTTGCAACCTTTTAATTAAGGTCCACACCCTCTACATTTCTACTGAGTGTTCACTTTCAGCTCTTTTGATTTGGTCCTGCAGAACATTAACTTGGGTTTCTAGTATCTTGATCTCCTCAGTCTGAAGATACATGCTCTCCATGGATCTGGCTAGTTGTTCTATACTGCTTCCTGTCCCTGTAGAAGTAGTGGTTAGAGTGGCTGTAGGAATTTCTCTAAGAGGAAGAGACTCCATAGTGGTGGCAGCCTTCTGTACTTTCTTTTCCTTCTCTTGTATCATTTTCTCCATCTCTACTTCCATTTGTTTAATTTGGAGAGATTGCTCTATTATTAACTTCATCATTTCGCCCTTCCGACTCTCTATTTCCTCTATCTCTTTGGTCAGGGGATCATGTGTCATAGGAATTTTGAGCTGCTTCTTCAAAGCTGCTATATCCATCTCCTTTTTCTTAATTATCTCTTATGTTTCTTTTACATCTGAGGGATCATACCCAATTCTCACTAGTAAGTCTTTCAAAGACTTAATTCTGTTGTCCTTTGACTGGGATGAAATATTTTCCATCTTTAGTTGAGACTGGGCATTTGACAAGGCCAAATGCATTTTAAACAAATTCATGGAGGTATTGGTCAGAGTAGAAGAGATCATTTCACCTGTTTGCTTGTGAATTTCCATCCGACAAATAGGATGAACGTTCTTGGCATCAAACTCAAAAGTTGTATGTTTGTAATCAACTGGAGTTTTAGGCTCTGCTACCCATGCTTCCAAAAATGCCATATGCATTTTTCCTTTTTCTGAATCAAACAATGAGAGGAGTCTGCCTTGAGAATTTTCACTTTGCTTCCAAAATTGAGCATAAGTTCTCTTTTTCAATATCTCATTCTTGATTATAATTTCCCTGAAAATGTCAAAGATGGTCTCCTCCTTTTCTCCAGTTACATTTGTAGATGTGGAAAATTTAAGAGATTGTTGTCTTTCTGAAATTGGAGTGGCAAGAAGAGATTGACCTACTGTTGGGGATGAACCTGAAATATGACTGAGGTTGATGACTGTTTGATGTGGTGATTCCTTGCTTATGTCCATGTGCATTCTGGCCCATTTCCTAAATTTCAATTTGAATTATTTCATAGAAGTATCAGTCCTTGCTGACTGATCTTCTCTTGGACTTTTCCTAGTTGATCCCTCTTCTTGTTCGTTGCCTTTGTTTGATCTATCTTCTCTTCTCTTCCTTTCTTGTTGTCTTGGGGTCTGTGCCCTTGAAGAAGAAATTACTTGTTGCTAAGCCTCTTGCAGTGTGTCAAGCATCCACTCAATCTGGTTCATAAATTTCTCTATTTCAAGCCTTTGAGTGTGAATGTAGGGTGTTGACTTGTTATCTACCCTTTTCCTGGAGATGATGCCCCATGGGTCATAGGACCATGTAAACTTATGAGTGAATTTCATTTCCTTGAATCTCTTGTCTGCCTCCTCACCTGCAGCCCTGTTGTTGCAAATGAAAGGACCAATCTAAGATTTGATCCTAAATTGTGGTTTCTTCTTTGTTTCTAAAAAATATATTTCATTTGCATTGATCGTTTGTCTGATATATTCGAGTGCAAAGATCCTCATGGGGAGGAACTTTGGCATCTTGTAAGGGGCCAACTCACATCCATATAATCTTAATTTAGTATAATTTTGGTACAAGTACCAATCTCCTATTCTTTCTTCATTTGTCAACTGCATGATCCTTTTAATTTCTTCACTGATTCTGGGTTTTGTAGTCCCACTAAGGAGGCTCATAGCTGGGTGAACAAATATTTCTACAAATGCTTTGTAGCTAAAATCCTTTTGATCTTTCATCACTAGGGTTGTCCAGAAAATAATAGATCGGGGTTCCCTATTCATTCAACTTGCTCATTTTAAACTGAAATCTTCCTACCTGAAAGTAAACAAACATATATACCATGACTGAGGAGTACTTAAACACTTCTTCTATAATGAAATTTACAAACTACTCATGGATGGTATCTACTAGAAATTGACTGAAATTGAATAGGATAGAGGGCTTTGATTCTGCTGATAATATGGATAAGAAACCTATAATAGCTTCATCAAGCCACTGATTTGAATAATAGCCTAGTAAATAAGAAAGAACAGTGACTATATGTCTGGTTCTATCAGGAAAAGCAGAGGAGGAATAAGGAGGATTCTTGCTTGGAAGTGGGGTTTGCTCAGTCATAAATAGTTCTAAGGTTTTGGCTCTTTTGGTAAAGTCTAGCCTCTTATACATCTCACTGACGATCTCATGGGAAAAGGGAGTGGTTCCTTCATGTTGTGGAGTTAAATCCTCTCTGTGGACAGAGACGATCCCTACTAGCCCAGACCGGGTCTAGCAACAATCACAGAATGCTACCACGCAAGTCCCTAATTGCAAATACAAAGTGGATGGTGAGAACATACTTGGATTCCAATGCTAGTGTTCGTAGAAGAGATGTCGCCCTTGTTCCTTTGCCTTAGCCGGTCACGATCCCCACGATCTCCGTGATTGGACACTTGCACATGCAAAGGACAACATGAAAACAAGCATAAAATCTAGTAGATGCAATTATATATCAGTCAAAAAAGATATAACTCAACATCGAACATAAGACAATGAGAGTGGAACCATAATGATAGTCATTTATTATTAATAAATAACAAAGAAGAATACAACCATTGTTCTGACGTCAAATCCTCCTTTGTCTTGGTAGTCAGCTACACAAGTCTTGCAAAGCTTGTTGGGATGAGGAACAAGCCTCTCTCTCTTTGGGTGACAAGAATCTCCTTACTTAGATTTGGCCTTATGGGTGCAAAGAAGGCTCTTGCAGCTTCAAACTCTCTATCACTATGGTGGGACTAGAACTATTGTAACTAGCTTGCTCAAGGCATAGAGGCAAGCTTTTATAGATAGAGAAGAAAGAGATAGGATCAACCACATTATTCATGGGATTGGCTTTATCACTTGGAAACTTCCATGAAAGGTGGCAAACCACTTTCCCTTCTATGGAGATTCGAAGCCAAACCATCCTAGCTCAACATAGATTCAGTTGGTGAATGGGTTGAAGAGAACCTTCTGGAGCTTGTTGGTTAAAAACTTTACTCAATTCGGTTGGCGCGAGTGCGACTCTGAGACAGAGCGCCAATGGCGCGCCCTTTTTAGAGGATTTCGCTCATTGGCGCGGGCAGTGAACTATGGACCCGCGCTAATGAAAAAAGAGCTGTTTTCATGGGTATTCTGCAGGAGATGTCTTCAGGGCATATGAATCTCATACTTAGAGGAATATGATGCAAGTGGTTTCAGGTCATGTCACTTCTCACAGGTCCCGGAATGAGTCCTCCAGTGTGCGGGCGAGGGGTAATAGGGACGGTGACAAACAGTGACAAATTGCTGTGTAACACTTCAAATACAGGAGCCTGCATCATCTGCATAATAGACTTCACATCAATGGTAAATAATATGTGTCATGTTGGGGCCGTCACTGCCCTTTGCTGTGGGTTATAGCATAAGTAGATTTTCCTGATTAGTTCAGGGTAGCTATGGGTTGTAGGTAAGATATAGAAGGGTAAATTAGTGTCCTAGAGCCCTATGTCATCCACTTCATCTATGAATTTATCCTCCCACCAGTAGTAGATGTCAAATAAATTAAACTCTAAGAGTGTCTCATGTATTTTTAAGTCTTTGTCTGCAAGGGGTATGTGATCCAAATCTAGTGGTGGGTGCACCATTGGATTAAACACCTCATGTTCTTTATTCTTTGGTGGCATGGATGTCTTCTGCTAAAAACTTTTAAACCTGAACTGTGTCAGATTTGCAGCTAAACTGCCATAGAAAGGGTTGAGAAGAAATGGGAATTCAGTGAGGGAGAAAGAAAATGATTTAACAGGAAGTGGGATTCAATAAGGGGAATGATTTATCATTGCAGAAAAATGGAGTTTTCTGTGCCTATACTGATTTTTGAGTGTGATCATTGCTTTCTCTGTGTATGCTTGTATTAATTTTGAATTACACCTATAAGTAGATAGAGCACGTTAAAATTTGTAAATGGCGTGAAATGGTGCATTTGTAGTTTTACTGTGTTCATGTTGGATTGGCCTGAAGTGGTGTAGGTTCGTTGGCTAATGGTCCAGCCAATTGAATGTGCAACGATGAGAATGGGGGTGATAGGTGGATGGGACAGAATGGGGTCATGACGTGGTAGGAGTGGTAAACGGTTAGAACGTGGGAAGAGTTTTAGAGAAGGCGGAAGCCACTTTTCAGGGGGCCCTAGGAGTGGTAAGCGAGATGAGTGAGGGGGGGTGTGAAATCCCGAGAACGTGACATGTTAGTGGTTTGAAACCAATAATTTCGAACCCCCCCCCTCCCCATGGCATTAATGTTTAGAGGGTTAGGGGGGGACCAGAAAATGATATGGGTCGTTAGATCAGATGGTGGGTGCAAAGATTCGATGAGAGGTGAGGGGTGGGTTATGTTTGATGTGATGGGTACATGAGTGGTGGGGTAGGAGAATTAATAGGGGTTGGAATATTAAATATAGGGGTATAGAATAAGGTTAGGGAAAATAACATAATACCCCTTCTGTTGAGGAGGTAAATCCCCTCTGCGGACAGAGGCGATTGCTACTAGCCCAGACTGGGTCTAGCTAAGTTCCTAATTGCAAATTAATAGACCAGTGATAAAGGCCTACCTGGATTCCAACGCTAGTGCTTGTAGAAGAGGTAGTGCTCCCGTTCCTTTGCTCCGACAGATCACAATCCTTGCGATCTCCGTGAATAGACACCTGCACATGCAAAGAACGAGACAAACAGAAGCATAAAATCTAGCATATGCAACTATATGTCAGTCAGAAAGGACATAACTCATCATCATCACAAATAATAACAAGAGTGGAACCATAACCAATAGCCGTTCATTAATAATCAATCAAAGAAGAATACAACCAAAGTTCTGATGCTGGATTTTCCTTTGGTGGGTCAACAACACATGTCTCGCAAAGCCTGTCAGGAATAAGGAAAAGCCTCTCTCTATTTGGATCTTGGAGAATAATCTCCTTGCTTGGATTTGGCCTTAAGGGAATCAAGAAGGCTCTTGCAGCATGAAGCTCTTGGGAATTTGGAATTATGAATCTCTGGAACTAAAATCTATCCAACTCTCTAACTATCTAGCTTCAAAAACTCTAGAACTAGCTTTCCAAGGAAAATGGACAAGCTTTTATATATGGAGGAAGGGGAGTTGGGATCATGCACAATAATCATGGGATTGGCCATATCATCAAGGAAGTTTACATGAGAGGTGGCAAACCACTTCCTCTTTATGGAAATCTGTAGCCAAACCACCCAACTCAAGATAGATTCAATCCAGGAATTTGTTAGGATGAAACTTCCGTCGTTTGTTTGTTAAAAAACACCACTGATTATGGTTGGGTCGGGTGCGACTCTGTGACAGAGCGCCAACTGGCGTGCCCTCTTTGGAGGATTTCCCCTATTAGCGTGAGGGCTACACAATGGAACTGCACCAATGGAAAAAGGGCTATTTTTAGGGTTTTTCAGCAGGAGATGTCTTCAGGGCAAATAAAGCTCACATTTAGAGGAATGTAATGCAAGTGTTTGTAGGCCATGTCACTTCTCATAGGTCCCGAAATGAGTCCATCAAGACATGGAAGAGGGTTAGCAGGGATGGTGACAAATTTCTGTGTAACAGATGCCCCCTAAAGCATGAGGCCCAAGAGAGAGAGAGAGGGGTGAAATGCTTTACGAGAACATGTCCAACCGAAAATACTGCTGCCGGAAAACCTGCGTAGAGAAGTACAACTAATATCTCAAATACATGATATATGTGGTATGGGCGCAACCATTCATAGCAGAGTACACTATAATCTAGATCCAAGGAATGGGCGCAGCCATCCAGCGAGGATCGATGAATAGACTCAGGCATGGTCGCAGCCATCTAGTGAATGAGTCATGTAATAATCATAATAATCCATAAAATCGCAGCCTGGACTCCAACAGACAAAATCCAAGGTCTTGCGCTCCATCTCGACCCGAACAAAGTACAAGTTCAAGCATACGAATATATGAGCCGAAGTCAAACATGCAGGAACATCGTCTGATTACCAGCTAATGGTGAAAGTTGTTAACAGACGCGAGAGGTACCACCAATAATGACAATGGCCCTCAGGGTACTATAGGTACAATCTACGGTGTGCGAATCAGTGAGCCGGCATCGAACACCCGTAGAATCATTCGATCAGAGGCCAATGATGAAAACCTCACATCGAAAGCGAAGAACCTGCCATTGAGGCATGCAGGATCTAAGGCAGCAGAAGGGAGTCTCTAGATCAGCTTCCTGGATAATGAGCTGAAGTCGACAGGAAGTGACCTTGATCGAAGGTGGGCCATAGTGTTTCCCACATCATCGACACAAGACAAAGGATGATAAGGTTGTTGTGAATCAGGATTATGTGAGTTATCAGAGGGAGGTTGTTATTTCGCAGAGGTCAACTTCTCTTGAACATATTGGCAGCACGACAGCGGACTTGGCAATATTTGACATCAATCTATCAGAGGTCATGGTGACAAGGCAAAGAGCAAATGAGAGGTCAAACAGGATCACCCAAACCCACGGAGGCAAGTGAAAATGAGATGAGATGTCCCCACCCAGACACGAATGCAGACAAGTGCCATGTTCAAGAGCGACATACTGTCGACACGTCAATGATTGTGGTTCCATTTTCCCCACCATTTTTGGCGAGTACCCCAGTTAGTTTTATCAACAAGCTTGACGGGGATAGCATATGCTTGTAAGCGTCATTTCGATGGAATCCAATGTCATCAAATTTTAACGAGCCTAATAGAGGAAGAAATCGGCGTCTTTTCATGTTTGAAGAGTTTGAAAAGACATCAAAAAAGTAAACTCCAGGGGTGTCCTTTTTCATAAAGTTGTGTCTCTCGAGCCCGAGAAAGTATAAAACAATGCTCGAAAGAATCGCTCGACCATTACGATCGAGGAGTACTTTTCATGATTAGTGACTTCGACCTGAAAAAGTAAAAAAGTGATCGAAATCACGTTGTTTCGTAACCGTTAACGAGCCTAAAACGACAAGGGCCGGATGATCTTTTCGTCTTTACATGGTCGGAAAAGAGTTTAAAGACGACCGCCTCTCATTTACATTTAGCGAGTCGAGAGGAATAACTCAGCATTCTTTTCATGTTTAGAGAGTCAGAAAAGAGCAGAAAGATGACTCCATAATGACTTTTTCGTATATTTACCGAGTTCGAAAAAGTATAAAATACAACTCGTTTCACCGTCTAAGTCGCATAAAAACCTGTCGCTGCACAAAAACAAGTGTAAAATCCATTTTCGACAAAAATATATTAAAATATTCATAAAAATGACTTTTAAAAACCTATTTTGAGTTAAAAAAACCATAAATATGTCAAAATGGTAAAAATCAAATTTACTTTTTACTTTTACCTCATTGGAGAGCGACAGTAGTGCTTTGGTGTGCGATCTTTAGGTGACGATTGCGACAAATCCGTGCGACCAATCGGAGCGCCGTCAGTTCCAGGTAAGAGGCACCTTCTCATGCTTCATTTTAGTCCATTTTTTAGTCGTTTTTGCTTGCTCCATCGACCTCTGTGGAGGGAATTTGAAAAACTAGGGCTGTGCCCATTGGCGCGGGTATCAGGCATGGACCCGCGGCAACGGGTCTTTTCATTCCAAAGGCCCACGCCAACGGCTGAGCACATCCTTTTTTCAAATTTTAACATTTTAAATGCATTTTAACTCCATTTCTTAGGTTACCAGAGATCTAATTTATGTTTTTCGATCTTGTGGATGCAGGGAAACGAACAAAATGGTAATCCAATGGAAGGAAAGGGAGCATGATAGTGTGGACGCATTGGCCATAGCAGACGAAGGTTGCATGGAAGCCCTTAGAAATTGCGGGCTAAAAAAATTCTTCCTGACCTCTTACTTACGAGCTCAACCTGAGCTCTTGCAGTACTTGATCAATCTTTGGGACGAACACGAGCAAGTGTTCCGTATACGAGATCAAGTGTTGGAACTGGATGTTTCTGACATCTATTTCATCATGGGGTTGTCACGCAGAGGTCCGGTGCCCATACTGACAGGGAGCAGACCATCTGGCGAAAAGATAGGCGAGGTGATGGAACGGGTGTGCCCAGGGGCACAATTCGGGTCCGGGAGTGCAAAGGTGGATATTTCCACCATTCAGGATCTAACACTCAAGGCGGTGTTATTTACCATCACACGGGCTGCGGGGGCGCAGGCACCCCACGAGGCAACAAAGAACCAACTCATATTGGCCACAGAGTGTCTGAATCCCACTATCTTTGATTGGGCGACAGCGGTGACTACCAACATGAAGAGACAGCTTACAAAAGCTAAGCGAGGCAAACTGCAGCAGTTTGGGTATGGTTCTATTCTGGTATCATTCATTCTAGAACGATTACCAATCTTTCAGGGCCAGGGGGCCATCGTAGCTGATCCAGTGCCACGAGAGCCGAGAATGGCTCGCTGGGCAGCGTTGATGCCCAGAGGGGGAGGAGGCCAACAGATGTCCTGGAGGCCAGAGTTCTTTGGGTGGCTTCGTTGCCAACTGATCGTGGTCGAGGATTGGCCGTATGCAGGGACTGACTTCACCGGTGACCCGGATCTCCCACTGCCAGAGGGAGATGAAGGGGATGAGGAGATGGGTATGACCTCTTTTTGATTTTATTTGTTATTATTTTTTTGTGTTAATACATGTTCGTTCTAACAATAGTTATATGTGTATGCAGATGTTGGCCCAGAGAGACCAGCCGACATGTCCCCTATGTCGTGGAGAAACTAGCCTGCAGCTGACCCTCAGGAAGAGGGTGCCGAGGGAGGGGAGCTGATCCAAAACCTCGAGGGAATTGCTCGGGGGATTTCGGATTATGCCCGGCTGGAGGATGTCCCACTAGCATATCAGAGGCATACAATGGGAGTTCCCAGTCGCATCCACCATCTCTTTAGACGCCTAGTGCGTGTGGTGACGTGCTATCATGAGCACCACCGAGATTAGACACCTAGGTTCATTTTTATGCATATTTTTTGAGAGACATGTCGTCTCCAGATGTATCAAGATGAACATGTATTATTTTTTGATCTATGTGATGCACGCTGTGCAAACATTTCCACATATATATACATATGCCTATTTGGATGGATCTTTTACATGTGATGATGTTTTTATATGCTATGCAGATGTCTAACACAAATGTAATCTAATGTATCAGTTGCATAACAAACGACCCAATGCGAAATGTATTTAATGACATATTTTATTTTTACGCAAGCTTAAAAGCACACATGACAACACATATGCAAACTATGCTTGGAAACAAGGGAAACGGGCATGCCCCCAGCATGATGTCTCAATCTGAGGTACATGCCCCCCAAGCTTTAGTCCATTGAAAATGGAGTGAAGGTTGACAATATTGTGATCGCACTCAAATTGCATGAGCTCATGTTTCATTATTTTAACGAGGTTGACACACTTAAAAGAACTATCCTCATGACACCTAGTTTCATTTGTTAAGGAACTTGACATAGGAAAGGAACTATGCTCCGACCAGACCCAGTTACATTTTTTAAGCAGCTTGACATAGGAAAGTGAACTATGCTCCAACGAGACCTAGTTTCATTTTTTAAGGAGCTTGACATAGGAAAGGAACTATGCTCCAAATGAACTTCATCATAATGAACATGAAGTCGTTGCTTCCAAGAGTGTCACTCCTGGTGGAAGGAAAACGTCTTGGAAGTCAGAACCCAATGCCCCTAGGACACTATGCATGACGACACCATCACTAGATATAGGCACGGGATAAGTGGCCACGTAGTTGACTTGTGGTGGGGTAGACACAACCGGTGGATAAAAACCAGGAGGGGATGGAAGCTGCGCAGGAGGCACCGGGGGACTAAAGAACGATAATTGATCTATAGTCATGATTCTTCCGTCGTGTGGAAAGAAAAACACACAGAAAAGTGAAGAGACAAGGGCCCCCATGGCATAAACATAGTCATGACCAAGGAGAAGACTGAAATCTAAAGCACCTTGGGTAACCAGTACGTCTATATAGACGGTTTTTCCTCCCAAAGTAACAGGAAACTTCAGGAGGATCCCTAACGGTTGACTGGTTCCTCCGTCAAATGCCAGCAGATTCTTTGCGACTGCCACAAGCTGTGGGGAGCCCAAAGCTTGCCAAGTAGTGAAAGGCATAAGACTGACAAATGCACCCTCATCCAAGACAGTGCCAGGTACTGCATTATCATAGGCATGTAATGTAATCTGGAAAGGCACATGGGATGGAAGGCAGAATGTATTCAAATGACTCCAGTCGAAGGAAACGACCGAACTACTTGGTGGGGGAATCGTATGATTGCCTCCTGCGCTTCAGGAATCGAAGAAGGACTCTCTTGATCAGCGAGAATAGGAGGGTCGTTCTTGGACTCAGGAGAATCTGACGAGATGAGAAGAACATGAGCAGTAGAATCATGATGCTCCTCCGGAACAGAGTAATCAACAGGTGGTGAACCCAAGTCGATACTATCTCCGACCAATGGTTGGTCTGGAGCAGGCTCGGCACAGCCAGGTTCGGGAAGAGGAGCCCAGACAAGAGAAGAATCTAAGTCAATCTCATTGTCCATAGGGAGGGGGTTAGAAGAGAGCTTCTGATAACCAATAGGAAGTTGGGGTGAAGAAGCTATAAGACTTTCCAAGACAGCGGAAGCTTTATCCATGAGCGGACAAAGGTGAAGGGGATGGTTGCCTTCACATAGTCTACAGGGGATTCGAATCTTCCCTTTCTTATGAATGTTGTCAGTTGAGAGGGTGGCATCGCCATGAGCTTCAGAGGATGATGAAGGACGAGCCGGATTGCGAGACCATACTTCTAGGATCCTGGGAATACCAGGACAATCACGAAGAACACGGTCACCCTTGCACAACTTACAAGGAAACTTAACCTTCCACGGGGGGGCAGAAGGTGTTTCAACCTGGGATAGATTTGGAGTAGTAGCTGCACTTTTAGCCTCTCGCTTATGAGACTTCTTCTTCTTCGTTTTCTTCTTCTTCTTGTTAGCCACCTGGTTACTTGAATCTAGACTTTCCCCAGGCGAAGTAGAAGACGAGGACGTAGAAACAGGTGAAAAAGGGGAGAGGTCCACCTTGTAATCAACATGATGTTGTTCGGGTGGAGGAACTGATTGACCAGTAGTTGAGACATTAGAGACCACAGAGGTTGAGAACAACCAAACAGGCAACTCGATGGTTAACCCAGGCAAGGACAAAGTTGCCATATATGGAGCACCGACATTTCCAAAAGAAGGAAATGGACTAGGGTTTCCATCTGGGGGAAAACCTTGGCCGGTAGACTCGGGGAAGGTTGCCATCAAAAACAAGAAAGAACCCTACTCAAGCTAACGCAAACAAGATCTAACAGGGTAGATTTGAACGTAGTCGAATAAATTTTAAGACACAAGGACATAACTTGATCTTTTCATCTTTAAAGAGTCAAGAAAAGGACAAAAATATGACTCTAGTCGCCTTCGAATGTTTAATGAGCCTGAAGTGACAAGTGCTCAGATGGACCTTTTCTTTTATGGAGTCCGAAAAGGAACGAAAGTGACTACTCTAGAGAACTAGGCAAAAGGTTTACCAGACAACTCGTAAAACTGCATATACACCTTAGCAATCATATGAAAACCAAGGACTTTCCGTACAACAATCAATCTTCCCGAATGTTGTGTTCGATGCGTTACGGCTCATAAGGTGGCAGACACGGCTTCCTATGGATAAAGGATGATAACCTAGTGGGGTCTCCCCATATACTCGACAGTACGTGGGAGCTCAAATCCGTGCTAGACCACTATTGAGTCACGGAAGGAGGAATCACCCAACCTTGAGTGAAACAAAAGTGACTAGGTTTAACGACGCCGGAGCACGTCTTTAGCCTAGACCTCTAAATGTGTGCGTTATGTTCCAATGCGTTGTTAGATTCATTCAGTTCATTTTAGAGTTGATCTTGGATTATGTTTCAGTTTTCAGGCCTTACCGTATGTAATGTCTCAAAATTTTCCAAATTCAAACTATATGCCACAATATATCATTTCATTTGATGAATGCTAGCTACGAGAGAGTTGAGAGCTTTCACACAAACAAAATGATCATATAACAATCAACAATATCTCTAATGTAGCTAATGGAAATTAACAAGCTTTTCTTCAAAGTCAGTAATTACTAATAACAACGAAAAGCTCTAATTCACATTAACTAATCAAGAGCAAAAGAGATTTGTCTTTTTCTTTAAAAATTGATGGCAAGATGCACTAAACAAACTTTGAGAAATGATAACAAAAGAGTAAAAACACAAATTTCACTCAATGCAAACACAATCAGATCCCTAAATGCCAAAGCAGTCCTTCAAAAACGAGAAAAGTCCCAAAGACACAAATGAGCCGTGTAATCTAGGCCCAAAACGAAACAAAGCGGAGTTCAAGTGAAAAAGAGGTAGGTCACTCAAACAATGCAATGAAATGATTAACAACCACTAAACGAGTGCAAGGGAGCGATCAGAAAGTCGACTGGACCAATAGAAGACCAAAACTCCTAAGGAAGGCTCGACACACAAAGCCACTAGATGCCCTAGGGCTAGAAACGTGAAATCGATAGAAAATGGAAAACACCCAAAGGGTAAAGGTTAAAGCCAGTCAAAAAAGACTCCAACACACTCAAGCAGTCGAAAAAAGGGTACCCAGAACAAAAACCAAGCTCAGGAGGCTTAAAAACAAGCAAACTTCAATCAGGCTACAACTAGCGCCTTTTAATGATTGACGCGGGTTGTATATGAGCAACTAGCACCAATTGGTGCGACTGTTACACTATAAAAGCGCACTAGTAAATTTTGCTATGCCAAAATAAAAAATAAGCGATCCAAAGCTAGGCCAACAATAACCAGGTAAACCAAGAGGCGAGAAACAGCAAAAGAACTCAACCCAGAAGGCTAACCAAGCAGGTAAAAACCAAGAAACAACCAAAAAGCAAGACAAGCTCCCCAATATGGTCACCAAATTGTTGTGGAGGTAAATCCCCTCTGCGGAGAGAGGCAACCCCTACTAGCCCAGACCGGGTCTAGCAACAATCATATAACGCTACAGTGCAAGTTCCTAATTGCAAATTAATATACCAGTGATAAAGGCCTACCTGGATTCCAACGCTAGTGCTTGTAGAAGAGGTAGTGCTCCCGTTCCTTTGCTCCGATAGATCACAATCCTCGTGATCTCCGTGAATAGACACCTGCACATGGGAAGAACGACACAAACACAAGCATACAATCCAGCATATGCAACTATATGTCAGTCAGAAAGGACATAACTCATCATCATCACAAATAATAACAAGAGTGGAACCATAACCAATAGTCGTTCATTAATAATCAATCAAAGAAGAATACAACCAAAGTTCTGACGCTGGATTCTCCTTTGGCGGGTCAGCAGCACATGTCTCACAAAGCCTGTCGGGAATAAGGACAAGCCTCTCTCTCTTTGGATCTTGGACAATAATCTCCTTGCTTGGATTTGGCCTTAAGGGAATCAAGAAGGCTCTTGCAGCATGAAGCTCTTGGGAATTTGGAATTCTGAATCTCTGGAACTAAAATCTATCCAACTCTCTAACTATCTAACTCCAAAAACTCTAGAACTAGCTTGCCAAGGAAAATGGACAAGCTTTTATAGATGGAGGAAGGGGAGTTGGGATCATCCACAATAATCATGGGATTGGCCATATCATCAAGGAAGTTTCCATGAGAGGTGGCAAACCACTTCCTCTCTATGGAAATCCGTAGCCAAACCACCCAACTCAAGATAGATTCAGTCCAGGAATTTGTTAGGATGAAACTTCCGCCATTTGTTTGTTAAAAAACACCACTGATTATGGTTGGCGTGGGTGCGACTCTGTGACAGAGCGCCAACTGGCGTGCCCTCTTTGGAGGATTTCCCCTATTGGCACGTGGGCTGCACTATGGAACCGCGCCAATGGAAAAAGGGCTATTTTTAGGGTTTTTCAGGAGAAGATGTCTTCAGGGCAAATAAATCTCACGTTCAGAGGAATGTAATGCAAGTGTTTGTAGGCCATGTCACTTCTCATAGGTCACGGAATGAGTCCTCCAAGACATGGGAGAGGGTTAGCAGGGACGGTGACAAATTGTTGTGTAACACCTTCCCCTTTTAAATTTATTTTCCCAACATTAGGAAAAAACATTGAGATATGTCATCAAACCTTAAAGATATTTTCATGTCTTTTTCCCTTTGCAATTCTTCTTAACCTACCTATCCTTATTTTTCTAATCTAACATTTTTTCTATCTTTTTTAATTTTCACGGTGCATTTGGACCTACAGACCCTTTATGTTTTTCTTTTTATTTCTAACCTACTCTATCACTTATTTCTCCCATTGGTCTAGATTGAATAGTTGAACCAATTTCATTTCTACCTAACTACTGATTTTCCAACCTTAAACTATTGGGCATATATTTATTTTATACCCTATCAACAGAAATTGAAATTTGTTCAATCATGCTTAGACTGTATGAATTGAACAACATTTGGGGTTTTCTTTTCTTCTAATATTTTTTTCTCTCTCTTTTTTTTTTTTATATACCCTCTTTTCATTTTTCTATTTTTTTCATGAAATCAATTGAATATTGAAATCTATGAACAATATGAAAAATGCCAACTGTGAAATACTAAATCACCTTGAGATCCTATAAATTATAGGACCCTAACAGTTGGCCCTTACTGGAGTCAAATGAGTATATATCATTGTATGGTCTAGTGATTTCAAGTCCAAGTTTTTCCATAACAATCTTTGGCATGAGATTATGTGATGCTCGTGAATCCAACATAGCATTACGGAGGATTTTGTCATGAATATTAAGGCTGACATAAAATGGAGGAACACCCCCTTCTTGAGGTTTGTCATCACAGAAGTTTAGGTTGGTCATCATTCAAGTTCACTGTATCAGTGTCTTCTTCTATGTTAGGTACCTTTAGGACTTGAGACCTATACACATTCTTGTTTATCAGTTCAGTCAGAGGAATAGAAATTTTGAGTTTACCAAGTTCATTCTCAATACTGAATGGTGTTTGAATTTTAAGAAGATTTGAGAAATCAACTCTTTTAGCCACTGCTTTGGTGACAAGTTCAATTTGTTGGCTTGTACTAGGGATATTAGTTTGGGCAGTTTTAGTAGAAACATCAATGATTTTCCTAGTAACATTCTTTGTGTTCTTCTTTTCTGAACTGTTTACATTTTTCTTAGAGCTTTCAGTTGTTTTCTTGAGATCAAGCTCAACAGTATTCTTAGCAGGGAAATCAACATTCTTTTTGTTTGAGTTATCATTGTTTTTCTTACTCCTAATATTATACTATCTATGAACTTCTAATATGGCATTCTCAAACCCATGTTTATAGTCATCAGACTCTTCATATTCCAATTTTGTTTGAGCTAATAAGAACAATTCATGTTCTTCTTGTGTAAGAAAAACATAACTATCCTCATTTTTCCCCATTAAACTAATCTAATTTTCCTCTACTTATTCAACCACACTTACATCTTCATCAACAAAGTTTTCTTGAAATAGAGGTCTAATATGTTGCTCATAGCCTCTTTGGTCTCTTTGTCTAATTTGTGGAGTGTTTCTTCTGGGATTTGGATTTCTGTTCTGTGGAACTGGTTGGTTTTCCCTAGGGACACTTCTTTCATTCAAAATTATCCTCTCCATCATTCTTTCCATCATCCTTACTAAAGAATCAATCTTACCATCTATTGCAGAAGTTGAAGCTTCTTCCTTTATTGTCACCCTCCTTTCAGTTTTCATCCTAGCTCTTTTTTCTTGTAAATTTTCTTCTACATTTATGACATCTCTTTGCATCACTTCTAATGTTGGAGAATTCCTTTCCCTAAGCTGGTAGACATATTTGTATCAAAGCCATCTGGGAATTTGTCAAGGCCAAATCCTAAGGTGGTTTAAGATTTACAGGTATTGCATTATAGGTATTAATGAATCTAGCACAATAGTCTTGTACACTTTCCCCTAATTCCCTTTTAATATTTTCATATTCTGATTGTTGTTGGGAAAAGTATCCATTTGGAATGCCCCTATCCCACTCTAAGGTGTGATAGTGCCTTAGCAACAAACAAGGAAAACTAATTGAGTATTTCTTCTTTATGAAATGTAAATGAGGAGAAAGGATGTAACTAGCCTGTGTCTTCCGCTAGTTTGTTGATCCAATCACTCCTCTCTTCAGTGGCTCTCAGCTCATTGCTCCTTCACCGGCCCAGCTTCACCGAATTCCTGCAAGATCACAAGAGAGAGAAACTACACGAAGATATAGATATACATTCGTAAAAAGCTCAAGATCAGATTAAGCTAAACATGTAAGCATAACAAAACATCATTGGTACACAACATGTAGGAGAAACTCAAATAGTTTATTGATAGAATAAGAAAGTCCAAGAGGAGATACAACCAAGTGAGTTCCGATCCAGCATCTACCTCCCAACAAAGGAATCCCTTCCTCTCCTCCAACAAAGCATAAATCACCCAATGTACTAATCTCAATCTCAAACCAAGAGCAATTCTCTGCAAAGTACAAAATTCCAGCCTCCTGAACCTCTGGGTGAGAGATCCATATATAGATGTAAGCAGAGAGGATGAGTCAGCGTATGTTTTGACTTGTGGCTTCTCTCTGTCAGTTCTCGCTTCCACTTGGAGGTTGAGAGCCTCTTACTCATCACTAGTTGAATTCATTGAGGCAAGTGTCATTGGAGAAGATTCTGGAAGCTTCCATGGTCTTTCCACCTCGTTGAATGAGCTTGCCATTTGTCATTTCCCGCTCAGCGCACCCTGGTAGTGCTTCCACCTGCGTTGCAATGCACCTAGCCAGTGTAGCCTCTGCATTTCAACGTAGGCAGCTAGTGGAGCCTCTGAATTGATCCTGAATTGACTGTTTCTGAGTGGTTTTTGGTGGAGAACTTCTGGGAGAAGCTGTCATTGGTTGACCTTGTTCCTTTAGGGGTAGGAACAAATCTTTTAGGGACTTTGGATCCCTTGGACTATGGACATTTCATGCTCAATGCTGTAAGGCACAAAAATGTCTATAACAGTTGCCCCCTAAAGTATGAGGCCGTTTATCGGGTGAAATGCTTTATTAGGAGGATCCGAAGTTCTTCCAATGCTGGGAGGAGACCTGTAATAAGATACAATACAATACATTATTTTTCATACTGTTTTCATGATCTGGCTGAGGCGGGCATTCCCATGCTCAGCTTTATAAATTCATTTTTCTGTACATAGAACAGACAATCGTCTGATGGTAGACTGATGATTTTGATGAAATCGTCATCCTTTTGGTAGGATGATTATATGTGCTGCAATGCTGTACATGTCAATGTCTTTATTTTTCCTGAATATATATCGCAGCCCTGATGGATCAAACTAGATCCGGGGTCTTCAATCTCGTTCGATCTTCACTCTAAGTACAAGTCGATCCATGTGAGAAATGTTCTGAAGTCGAACATGGAAAGACATCGCTTGATTACCAGTCAATGATGTAAACTGTTAACAAGCGCGAGAGGAATCACCGACAATGATAATGACCCTCAAGGTATGGCAGTACAATTCACGTGGTGTGAATAAAGGACTTGGCATCGAACACCACGCAAAATCTTTCGGTCGAAGGTCATTGATGTATACCTGTCGCCGGAAGTGAGAAACTTGCCATTGAGGCATGCAAGCTTCAAAGTACTGAAGGGGGTGTTCCTAGATCAACTTCTTGGATAATGAGCTGATGTCGACAAGAAGCGATCCGTCAAAGGAGGGCCTTAATGTATCCCACATCAGTGACACGGAATGGAGCAAATGATTTTGATGGAGGTAAAAACGATCTGATGATATATGGTTCAGGGTGGCGGTCATGAAAGGATGAAGGATAATGTATGGTAGTGGATGGGACACGGTTGACTTCTCTGGATGACTTCTCTTGAACATATCGGCGACACTTATGTGATGGATTGGTATCATTTACCCCAAAGATGGATGGTATGGTGAGACCATGGTGATGTGACCGGTGAATGAAACAACCCAACCCGACTCAGGTACGGAGCGGAAGTGTCATGTTCAAGAGCGACTTGCTACCAATAAAAGTTCTTTGAGTTTCTTCCCAATTTTCCCCAGTCATTTCTGACCAGTACCTCTTTATTTTTGTCAAGCTTGAGGAGGATAACATATGCTTGTTCTATAATTTTCCCTTCGGGCAAACCCATCGCTATGTTTTAACGAGCCTAACGATAGTGAAACTCATTCTCGTCTAAAGACAAGTTTGTCGCTATTAATGTTTTTTAACGAGTTTAACGACAAAGATAACTCGGTCCCTTTTCATTTTTAGAGAGTCTAAAAAGGTACATAAAGATAACTCCAAAGTTCCTTTTTCGTCATCTAATCCCTTAAGTCCGAAAAAGTATAAAACAATACAGAAGGGATGAATTTTCGATAGTTTTTACGAGCCGAACAAAACAAGCGCTCGATCTTTTTGTGCAATAATCCCTCAGGTCCAAAAAGATTAAAATCTAGAGGGATAGCACTTCCGGTCGCTTTAACAAGCTGGAAGGCCAAAACTCGGCAATCTTTTCATATTTTACGAGTCAGATGAAAAGAGCTTAAAGAAGACTCGTCTTTTGAGGAACAAGTGATAAAACGGGTTAGCAGCTGATTCCAGGTAAGGGTTGGAATTTTCCAATCACAGCAGTGTCACAAGGATGTCTAGTGAAATCACTCTTCGCAGCTGTTCCTCAAAATGGGTAAACAATCAAATGGAGGTGAATGATCGACCAATGGAAAAGTGGAGGTGACGGTGCAAACACGACCAAGGCTTTAATGGCTGATAATGTTACATTCACGGTGGTTATTTACCAGAGGGTAGTTCATTTTTTAATGAGCTTAAACGCGGAAAAACACTGCTCGGTCTTATGTTTATTTTTTAACGAGCATGAACTATGTGCTAAAACTGCTCGGTAACATGGTCTAGTTTTGATTTTTTACCATAAATAGCTTTGCCTTTTCAAAGATAGTACTATACCCTCAATTGCTGCATCAAACTAGTTAGAAATGAATAACATTTTCTTGAAAATGAGAATAAAACACTAATATTTCACTTTGAACTACGTAAAAAGCTATTAAAAAGTGTTTTTACCTCTCATTTTACCATTTCATTTGAACTTGGTTTGTTGGAGCTTTGGAGGTGCCTCTTCCCCCTTGATTTTCATCAGCTGATTTTGGGAGATTCTGTGGATGATTCTCGGCGCCGTCTGGACCAGGTAGGAGCTAAACCTGAGCTCTTTCATTTCATGGTTTCCTTTCTGCATTCTGTGCTTGATTTCCTGTTTTTCTGAGCCCCTGGGGTTTGATGGGGTCGCTCTGCCATCAACGCACCTTGTTCACTCGAAACCTGCGTTGAATGTCAAGCAGCATGAAGGCAGTTTGACCTTCAATGCAGGTGGAACACTGTGCAGGTGCGCTGGGCGCAGAAAAGGATTTTGTTGCACAGTTTTTGATGAAAATTTTGCCTGTTTCTCATCAAAATCAGGATCTAACTCATCTCATGTTTGTTTTTCAGAGATATTGGAGCAAAATGACCCTTACATGGCGAGAACGAGAACATGAAGAAGAGGACATGATTGCCCTACATGATCCGGTTACAGTGAACGCGCTGCAGAACTGTGGTCTGCTGAAGTTCTTCCGCATCTCTAGCATGAGACAGCAGATCAACCTACTGTAGTATTTGCTCGATGCTTGGGATCCTATCAACCAAGTTTTCTAGATTAGGGGCAAATCTATCCCCTTGACCGCTGTAGACATTTACTTCTTGACTGGCTTGTCGAGGCGGGGTGCCCCCATCTCTTTGTCAGGTTCAGCGCGAGGGAGTGACTCTGTGAGAGATTATGTCCACCAGTATTGCAGGGAAGGATCTCAGCCGAGTAAAGACGGCAAGATCATTATCCGTGAGGTTGCTGACAGGTCCCTTAGGTCTATCCTGTACACTATTGGTAGGATGGCCGGTAGTGCGTCTCTTCATGTAGCCAACAGATCCTATATGCAGCATGCCTTGGAGTGCCTCCAACCGAAAATATTCAACTGGTGTGATGCAGTACTTCTTCTGATGAAAAATCAGTTGACCAAGGTAAAGGACGGGAGGTTGAAGAACTTTGGGTTCGGTTCTATTTTGACCGCCTTTGCTTCGGAGAAGATACCACTGATGCAGCCACAGTACATTGCACTCGACTTGCCTTCTCCTACTGAACCACGCATGTAGAGATGGGTTGACCACATGTCTAGGCATGCTGGTCAATCTCATATTTCTTTTTCTGATACCTTCTTCAGGTGGTTTGAGCGTCAGGAGATGGTCTATTTCGAGTATCCATACGTTGGCATGGACTTCCAGGGTGATCCGGATTTAGTACTGCCGAACGGCGAGCAGTGGGGCGCTATTGGTAAAATATTCGACCATATCACTGTTTACTGTTTTTATTCATAATGTCCTTGTGCTTTATTCTATCAAGACTTTAATCAAACTCATGTGTGCATGCAGATGTTGGTCCTGTTCGTCCAGTAGTTCGCCTGAGAGTGCTAGCCGCTGCCCCAGCAGGAGAGGCCGCCGGGAGGGTTATCCTTCGTGACCTTGATGTGGCCGAGACCCTTACATCTGTGCAGGAGCAGGTTGAGAGCCTTACTCTCGGTATTCCAGATGTGAGGATCGACGAGTTACCTTTACAGCTGCAGCGGCATACTACTGGTGTGCCTAGACGATGGACTCGTCTCTTACGCATGATCGCACAGGCTGTGATGTGCTATCACGAGCATCACTAGACTAGGGTGCCCACTAGCATTTTGAGTTTTTGGGTCATGTGACCGATTTTGTCTTGGTTACAGAACATTATATGTAAACCATAAACAACTTATATATATATTTTGATTTTCGGGGTTTTATTCTGGTTGAGTTATGTGATCCGCATGTACAACATTGATGATGTGTTTCTTTTTATAAATGTCGCAAATGTCTATCTAACACATAGTTTGCTAATGAGTCGGTTAATGTGTTTAAGTTTCTGGAAATATGTTGGTATTGAATTAAATCAAATTGTCTTTCCAAAATCTTAACCCTTAGGAACATGCGATAAATGGCTGGATTTCAGACGGAATATATACCATTGAGTTGTAGTATTACGAGTTGTGAGTCTAGCCTGACGATTAGTCGGTGTATACCATGGGTGATGGCATCAGAGAGCAGTTCTATCAACGCGCTATACTCAGCGATGTTATTCGTTGATTGCCCAATACATACACCTCTGAAACTTACTAACTCGCCACTTGGATCAAAAATGGTCCAGGGTGCAGAGGACAGGTTCTGCGAACTACGACTCGCTCCGTCGGCATATCCAACACATGTCTCCAAAAGGTTAGACATCTGCAATAAATGTAAAAAGGTGGATTACTCGACCAAACAACCTCTTTAGCGAAAAAAAAATACAACAAAAGCATATTGGTTACTATTTAAGCATAGTAACGCTTGAGGTACAACTCATTACGAGGTTGCGCTAGTGGAATTCCGTCATAATCCATTAACTCATAGGCTCCTTTTGCTAACACTCGTTTAACAATGTAGGGGCCCATCCATAAAGAATTGAATTTACCTGCTCCCAATTTATCGGATTCTTGGTCGTAAAGCAAGACTAAGTCACCTTCTGAGAAGACACGGGGTTTGACATTTTTGTCGAACTGCGCCTTGACTCGTTTATTATGGGCTTCGTTAGCCAAAGCGGAATCACGGCGGGTTTCATCCAATTGGATTAATTCCAAGAAACGGGCCTCTTCTTCTGAAGTTCCGGGGAGGAGATCAATTGTGAGTTTAAGAGACGAGATTTCACACTGGACTGGTAAGACTGCTTCCAGGCCATATACCAGTTGGAAAGGTGTGAACCCGGTCGCATTCCTTACCGATGTTCGGTAAGCCCACAAGGCTGAGTACAGGATTAGGTGCCACCTTCTTTTGTGAACTCCGATCATCCTTTGCAACATACGCTTCAGGACCTTGTTGATCGCTTCAACTTGTCCGTTGGCTTGCGGATAATACAGGGTACAACTGTCATGAGATAGCCCTAGCTTGGCAGCTAATTCAACCATCATGTGATTGCGAAAATGCGATCCATGATCCGTAACTATAGCCTGTGGTACGCCGAATCTGGTGACTACATGATTGAAAAAGAAAAGGGCAGCTGTTTCACCAGTGTTATCTAATGTAGGCATCGCCTCGGCCCATTTGGTAAAATAGTCAACGGTGACTATAATATACCCATGCCCCCCGGTCGAGGTGGGGTTACATGTTATGAAATTGATGCCCCATTTGGCGAACGGCCCCATTTTGCTATCAAAAACTTGACAAGCATGGCAACTTCTGACTGCGGTTATACAATCCTTGAACATTGTCGGCCAGAAGTATCCTGCTCGTAAGATTTTTTGTGCTGTAGCATAACCAAATTGATGCCCCCCACAAGCTCCTGAATGACACTCATTCAGGGCTTTCTCGGCCTCCTCATGGGTGAGACACCTTCTCAAAACTGTATCGATACCACGACGGTAAAGTGTATCACCCACGATCATGTAGTCTTTTGCTTGGTATCGTATACGTTTCTGTTCGGAGTGAGAGGTGTTAGGCCTAAACTTTTGGGTTTGGAGATAAATTATTATATCCCCATACCACTCATTGCTTGTGGATATCAGAAACAAATTCTCGTCCACGATTGATTCTTCGGATGTTTCATCATTGGACGACGATGGGAGATCGCATAATAATTCTACAAAAACTAGAGCTTTCTTTGATTTGGATTTTACGAATTCCAGATCAAACTCTTGAAGGATTGCTATCCATTTTGAATATTTTCCCCCCAGCAACTGTCGCGACAATATATAAGTCATGGGGTTGCAATCAGACAAAATGGTAGTTTTCCGAAAGAGGACATAGTGTCGAAACCTTTGTATTGCTTGAACAGCTACAAGCGCTAATTTTTCAACATAAGAATATTTACTTTCTGTATCATTTAAGTTTTTACTTAAATAATATATAGGGTGTTCAATTCCATCGACTTCTTGAACTAAAACCATTGCGATGGTCGTATCTGCTGCAGCCAGATACAGGTTAAAGTCTCTTTGATAATCGGGTGCGTACATTAATGATGCTTTTATTAAGGAATTCTTTAAAGCATCAAAGGAAGCTTGCGCAACCTGATCCCAAACGAAGGGTACCTCCTTTTTCAAAAGACGTGTATAACCTTTAGCAAGTTCGGCGTAATTTGGAATGAACCTCCTCAGAAAGTTTGCTTTCCCTTGGAGTTTCTGAATCTGAAGCAAATTTGAAGGTGGAGGCAAATTGATGATTGCCTGGACCTTGCAAGGATCGAGACGAATCCCATCCTTGGAGACTACGAAGCCAAGTAAACGACCAGAACCGATGCAAAATACACATTTGTGCGGATTGAGTCGTATCTTGTAGTGTCGGTAACGTAGAAATATCGCTCTTAAATGCTGCGGATGATCAGTCCGCTTTCGCGAATGAGCCAGAAGGTCGTCGAGGTATGGTTGAACGATGTTCTTGATGTCATGGAAGGCATAATTCATTGCCCTCTGAAAGGTCGCCCCTGCGTTCTTTAAACCAAAGGGTAATTTTCGATATGCGAATGTGCCCCACGGACAAATGAATGCAGTCTTTGACTGGTCCTGTGGGCGGATATTTATTTGATTATACCCAGAAAATCCATCCATGAATGAAAATATTTCACATCTGGCGCATTCATCAATTATCTAGTCGATGAAGGGTGTAGGGTAGTTTTCTTTCGGACAAGCTTGATTTACATCCCTATAATCGACACACACTCTAATTGTCCCTTGTTTCTTCATAACAGGGAAAATGTTCGATACCCAATCGTTTAGAGGAACCGGGTAGATAAAACCAGCATGGAGAAGTTTTTCAACTTCTTCCTTAATGGCAGTGGCTCTTTTGGGGTGCACCTGCCTAAGCCGTTGTCGTACCGGTTTGACATCTGGATACATCTTAATTTCGTGTTCAACGATACTCGAGTCAATGCCTGGCATTTCGTCATATGACCAAGCAAAGACATCTCTGAATTTGCGAAAAAGAGCGTTATATATTTCTAGTTCTGAAGGAGAACAACCTTTGCCGACATAAATATTCTCTACAACATCCGTTTTAGTCGAGATATTTATGGCTATAGTCTCTTCAATATTGGATAAGTTTCGCTCGGAATCCACCGTATTTACAATATTTGATAGGAATTCGAAAACTGAAGGATGATAAAGGTCATCTTGAGTATCTTCTTCATAATCAGGAAGAAGGGAACGATGGTGGTGATCATTCCATGGGGCCCCTTCAATCATCATTGATTGTAGAATTCCTTCGTCGGTTCCATGCACTCACGACCAAGGATCTGAAGGGGTTCCATATTCTCTAGACCTATCTACCCAAACGCTTGACGAGCGTTGATTTGGGTTTGCCTCCCATGCTAGAAACATTGATTGCTACAATATTTCTATTAGGCTTGGGGGCAAAACCATTGCATGATCCATGTTGATATCGTTTTCTGAAATCTTTGTGGAAGATATCATATTGCAGGTTCCTATCGACGCTACTTCCGCCATATTGATTGGAGGTGGAAGAGCGAAAGTTCCCATTAGTATAGGATCTTTTAGTAGGCCTACTCCGATATTCTGAAGCGAATGGGGGCTTCCATGGATCAAGGGAATGCTTCCTGTAACTTGTGAACCATTAGGGAGGAAGTTTTGTTGGTCGACGATCGTAATCCCCCCTTGAAAGGGAAATGCAATCTTTCTAAAATAGGTCGACACAACAGCTGCCATGGCGTAGATCCACGGTCTTCCTAGTAGGATGTTGTAATCAAGATTCCCATCGATGACTTCGACATCTATTTCTATTGTTTTTCCCACTAGTTCAACTTTCAAGTTATTTAGGATACCATATGGGGTATATTTCCTTCCGTCGAATGCTTTTAATGTTGTCGAGGATCGGGACAAGGTTGGAGATCCTAAAGTTTTCCAGCAACTCATCGACATAATACATGTAGATGCCCCCTCATCAATAATTGTTCGATGAACAGTTTTGTTGAGGGCTTTCACTTGGATAAGGAATGCTAGTTGCGCTGGTAACTGAGGATCATATCCTTTGTGATCGAAGGATACAAGATTGGAATCCTTAGGGTCAACCCCACCAATGGCTGATAACAAAGTCTGCCTTTGGGATGGGCAATTTTGTAGTACTTCAAGAGTCGACATAGCGGATGGCGATTGGGCCAAATCTTCCACTATGTTATAATGCTGCGCTGCTCTGGCGCGAGGATTAAATGTTGACTTGTGTACTACTCCCTTTGGCGGTTTTATTGTTAATTCAGGAATGATGGGTGGCACAACTTCTGTCGAAGTTGTTGTTGAACTACTCGGTTGATCTTTACCTTTGTCGTTCGACAGCTGCAGATTCCCGTAATCTTTGTTTCTTGTCAAAATCAAAGCATCATTTTGTTGCTTCGAAATTGACAACATTAGCACTTGCGACGGGGAAGAATTTCCACTATCAACCAGATTTTGTCCTGGATTTGGAAACGGATCAGTTAACACAGCTGAGGTTTGCGAACTTTTGAAGAACCTTTTAAGCTCAGCTTTGTATGGACATTCTTTCGTCCAATGATCCTCATCACATATCTGACACCCTGAGGGGGGTGGTTTCCTATTTCCAGGAGGGTTTGAAGAAGTTTTTTCAGGAGATGATTCATCCTGTTTCTTCTTCTTCCCTTTGCTTTGTTTCTTCTTGCTTCCTGGTTGTTTGGTTTCTTTGCCTTTATTTGCTGATACGGCATTTACTTCCGAAGCAAGAATTTTGTCTTTTGCATTTTGATCTGAAATCTTACGGGCCTTCTTGGAGTTGGCCTTTGTCGATTTCGCGTTTGTCGTGCCAATCACGCCATCACCGCCATGAGAGTCATTGTTTGATTTAGGAGGAGGAGGAATTGAGAATTCCGGTCTAGGGGCGTCAGGTATTTTGTCGTAGAGCGTGCCAGACTGAGTATAGACCAAGTCTAGATATTGCGCACGAGCGATAACTTGCTCTTCCGTTACGACTCCCCCCTTCGCCACATCTTCTGTTATGGCAAGAAGTAACGACTTGATAAACGATTTAGCTAATAGCTGATCGGTAACGTACGTTTTTACCATTCTACGATGACGTCGCCACTCATGTATATGATCAGATATGTGAGTGGCTGTTGTCTGTTTGAAGTTGGTTAAGATTTCCGTTCCCGTTTCATACCTTATCGGTAATTGAAAATGGGTTAAGAAAGTCGTGGCTAAGGTGCTGAAATTGTCGAACGAAGCTCTAGGCAATTCAATATACCATTTTGCCTCTGGACCCGTTAACGTCCTCTGAAAAAGGCGAAGCCTTATCGAATCATCGTTTAGGGTGTTTGATGAACACCATAGATGAAATGTCATCACGTGATTCGATGGGTCCTCACCTGGATTTCCATTAAATTTAGGAATATCTGAAGGAAGTTTGTGAGGAATCGCTGGCCACCAACGGGCGTAAGCAATTGGATCGTTTGTTAACTGGTGTAAATCGGGTAACTCTAAAGTTGCCACGAATGGTAACTGTTGATTCAGGTTAGGTGAAGCATACCCAGGATACGATGGGATTGCCTGAGCAGTTGGCCTTTGCATACCAGCATAATGTAATTGATGCTGGTATGACTGATACGGTTGGTGGACATGACCACCGTAAAGTGGTTGATTTTGACCGTTTTGAATGTACGGTTGTCCACTGTTCGCAAAGATCTGCTGCTCAGAACCTTGGTATACTTGTTGGAATTGTGGTTGTTGATATTGCACCAGCCATGGTTGCGAAGCCATGTTCTGTTGCGCTATACTAACCGTTGGACCAAGGTGTGGGGTAATTGTACCCGTTTGGACCTGTGTCGCCCCACCAGTTGGCGATTGTGGTTGAGTCACAGGGTCAAGGGGCTGTTGCATTACAACCTGAGAAATCTGAGGTTGACATACAACATGCAATGTTTGAACTTGTGACACTGTTACAATAGCTGGTGTTGTAGGGATGTTCGACACAGGTACACATTGTTGCATAGAATACACAACCCTTGGTTGTTGGGGTAGTATAGGTACCCAACCACTTGATGCAATTCCAGTATAACCTGAATACTGTTGTGAACTCCCGTATGGATATCCTGCCGGAGGGGGTAATGAAAGGGCATACTACCCCCCATACGGTGGTAACCCAGAACTCAAGGCGATTGTTTGCCCTTGGGGACTGGATTGCCCAAATTGACCTCCGAATGGATCAATTTGTCGAGTCTCAACATAAGAGTTGCCGGATATTATTCCGGAGGAACAAACAGGAACGGACCACATTGTCGAAATAGTCCCTGGATGGACTCCTTATAGCGGTTGTGAACTAGTTGGGACAGATGGTATGCCGGCAAACATTGTCGGAGTGACGGCAGGGAGTTCTGTTGTCGCTGTGTCATTCGAAACAATCCTAGATGTTGACGGTTGTTCAGACATTTTGAGTCTATCCAAAAGATTACCTAGCGATTCTACAGGAACTTCCACTGGTGGTAGACTAACTTCTGATGTCGAAGGAAATAGAGTGACCCCGACTCCAAAATGTGTTGGAGTACTTGCTTGCGAATCTTCTACAATTTCCTCTATCGCAATCAAACCAGGTGGAAGGGGAAGACCGTCAGGTCCGTAAAATATTTCTGGTGCCGAAGAAGGGGTTGAATCAACAGCGACAGATGTTTGAGGAACAAGACTCTCTGAATCGGTTACAGATGGAACTGGTTCAGTAACACAAGTGTTTGCTCTCAGACTAGGATCAGTATCACTGTCCCTCTGTGGTTGTTGAACTTCTTCTGTAGAGGCAGGGTTTCCAGAAATGTTTGGAGTAACCGGAATCTCGGATGTTGTTGGAACACTTGTTCTAACTTTAATGGGAGATTTCGAACCGGTTAAACGAGTTCGCTTTGTCGTACTGTTTTCGATTCCGGAGACAAAGACAGTTGACTTGTAAGCCTCCGCGAATGATTAGGTTTCAATTGACTTTCTTCCACGATTGCGGATTACTCGAGGAACCAAAATACAAAAAGGGGGAAGTGTGTTTCCGAATTAAATGAATTTTTAGACGCTTTAGACACAACTTGCTTTTTCAATTTTAAAGAGTCGAGAAAAAGCTAAAGATGACTCTAGTCACCTTCGATGTTTTAACGAGCCCGAAGTGACAAATGCTCGGATGGAATTTTTCCGTTATAAAGTCTGAAAAAGGCCAAAAGGAACTGCTCTGGAGTTCTAGGTAGAGGGTGTGCCAAACTTTTCGCAAAACGACAGAATACTTTTTAAGGTATGGGCGGTCAATCTTCCCGAATGATGTGTTCAGTGCATTGCGATCAGTAGGGCGGCCAACACGGCTTCCTAAGGATAAAGGTTTTATGCCTATAGGGGTCTCCCAATATATACTTGATGGTACGTGGGAGCACAATCCGTACTGGCGCTTATCGTCTCTCAGGAGGAATCACCCAACCATCAGCGAGATCGATAGTCACCAGGTTTTACGACGCCGGAACACGTCTCTAGCCTAGACCTCTATGTTGTGCGTTAAGTTACAAAGCATTGTTAAGTTCATTCAATTTATTTTAGGTTGATCTTTCTTAGAAGTTTGCCTTTTTGGATCACCACGAGATGTATGATACAATTCCTAAATGCAGTCTAAAGATGATAAGCAAGCTTTTATATCTTTTCAACAATGAAAATCCTAGCTACAAGGGGAAAAGAAAGACACAATCTTTTCTCAAAGAGCATAGAGCACACTGTAAATGCACTTTTCCTAAATCAAAGCATGCAAACTATCAAAATGCAAATGCACATATGCATGTATTTGTTTTTTCTTTCTTAATATTGATGCCTAAAAAGAAAGCTGTTGTACAAATTTGAATTCGATTTCAAGTGAAAACATAAACAAGCTCCTTTTTCAAAATCAAAAAGACGATTACGACACTTTATGATTTACTTGTTTCGACACTAGAAATGCATAAATTCAAACCAAACGACAAAAGTAAAAGCTTAATCGACTGTGAACAGCAAAGAAACTCACTCCTAAGATCAAAACGACACTTACGACAAGTCTAGATCTAAGGGCGACAGTATGACTAGTTTACTTTTGTAGTGGGAAACTGCAAATGATGTAACAAATACACAAAGAACAAACACAGTTTCTTTATACAACTGAGGTGGAATTGAAGCAAAGAAAAGGGGTTTCAGATAGGTACACTGACTGATAACAGGCTGCAAAAAACAGAGATAAAACTGAGTAAAACGAAGCAGGGAACCACAACTGCACAAGGCAAAGGTTGATCAGCGCACCCTCAGCACAGAGAAACTGAACTTCAGCACAGGTAGCCTTCACGGGACCTGCGTTGAAATGCAGAACCTCTTCACAGAGTCTGTGCTGAAGCAGAAACGAGAGTTGTTTCTGGGTTCTGGGTCACGGTTTGCAGTTTAATCTACAGTTTTTGGCCGGATAAAAGCTATCAATTAGGTACAATTAGGAGGATGATTTAAAGGAGGACTAAGATCTATCACAAAGGGTTGTTAGAGCACTTGTGGATCAGTTGTTCAGATCATAAAAATAGGCCTAGTGAGTGGACTAGAGTGGCAGATCTCTACTTTGCATTTGAAAATGGCAAATGCATTTCGATTCGGCACTCCTGAGTTTATGAGAAGAACAACAATAGAAACAGAAATAAACTAACAAGATACGATCCCCAGCGGAGTCGCCAATTTGTTGTTGGGAAAAGTATCCATTCGGAATGCCCCTATCCCACTCTAAGGTGTGATAGTGCCTTAGCAACAAACAAGGAAAACTAATTGAGTATTTCTTCTTTATGAAATGTAAATGAGGAGAAAGGATGTAACTAGCCTGTGTCTTCCGCTAGTTTGTTGATCCAATCACTCCTCTCTTCAGTGGCTCTCAGCTCCTTGCTCCTTCACCGGCCCAGCTTCACCGAATTCCTGCAAGATCACAAGAGAGAGAAACTACATGAAGATATAGATATACATTCATAAAAAGCTCAAGATCAGATTAAGCTAAACATGTAAGCATAACAAAACATCATTGGTACGCAGCATGTAGGAGAAACTCAAATAGTTTATTGATAGAATAAGAAAGTCCAAGAGGAGATACAACCAAGTGAGTTCTGATCCAGCATCTACCTCCCAACAAAGGAATCCCTTCATCTCCTCCAACAAAGCATAAATCACCCAATGTACTAATCTCAATCTCAAACCAAGAGCAATTCTCTGCAAAGTACAAAATTCCAGCCTCCTGAACCTCTGGGTGAGAGATCCATATATAGATGTAAGCAGAGAGGATGAGTCAGCTTATGTTTTGACTTTTGGCTTCTCTCTGTCAGTTCTTGCTTCCACTTGGAGGTTGAGAGCCTCTTACTCATTACTAGTTGAATTCATTGAGGCAAGTGTCATTGGAGAAGATTCTAGAAGCTTCCATGGTCTTTCCACCTCGTTGAATGAGCTTGCCATTTGTCATTTCCGGCTCAGAGCACCCTGGTAGTGCTTCCACCTGTGTTGCAATGCACCTAGCCAGTGTAGCCTCTGCATTTCAACGCAGGCAGCTAGTGGAGCCTCTGAATTGATCCTGAAATGACTGTTTCTGAGTGGGTTTTGGTGGATAACTTCTGGGAGAAGCTGTCATTGGTTGACCTTGTTCCTTTAGGGGTAGGAACAACTCTTTTAGGGACTTTGGATCCCTTGGATTATGGACATTTCATGCTCAATGCTATAAGGCACAAAAATGTCTATAACACTGATAGAATTTGTAAAGGGTTATTTTTGACTTCCCATCTACTAAGAAAGGTTTGGTGGAATGCAGGGAGATAATTTATGCTATTTGCAGGCAAAGTTTAAACCATTTTCGAACTCCTCCTCCTAAAATTTGAGCAAACATTCTGAGCTTAACACTTTTGTCATCTACCTCTTGCAGGTTGAAACAATAATTCATTTTATCAACGTGTTTTTGGGTTGTTAAAGGACCTGTCCCATCAAATAGTGTGATTTTAGACTGATAGTCTTGTGGCATATTAGCCAGTGGTGCTGGCAACATCAAAGGAGCATACTTGGCAGCCATGATTGGTGGTGGTGGAGGGCCACTTGAAGGAAGTTGAACAGTGGATGAGGTTGGACTAGTACTAGGTGGAAATGAGAGTAAAGGAATTTGAGTAACCTTATGTTGAAGGATAAATAAGGGGTGGGAATTATGGAGGTAGTATGACTTGGTGACTGAATATATTCAAGCTGAGATGTGAGGGAAGAAGTTGCTAGGTTTAAAGCAGTTAATTCCACTTACTGCTAAAGGTAAGCATCATCGATTTTAGAGGTGAGATCTATCAAGAGATCTTGTAGAGTATCAAAATTCTACAAGAGGTGAAGATCTGATTCAGTTTGTGAAGGAATTTCCCTCACTGGGCTCTTTGGTAAGATTGATGGATCAAAGATAATATGATCTTTCCAATTCTTTGAATTAGTCATGAATAAGCCTTGTTCAAAGTGTAAATCAAATTGGATATCTTGAAAGGTAACCAAGTTTTAAGGGAGTGAATTGGCTCTGTGAAGAAATTTGTTGCTCATCTGACTCTCCGTTCTAGGGCTTTTCCTTAAGATCTTTTCAGGATTGTCCACTATGGTAGGAGGATTTGGATCTGGGTGGGATCTAGTAGAGATTCTTTTTGGAGTCAATGTTCAGATGCTAACACACAGACAAATTGAATATACACACGAGTATACAGGAGACCAATATTAGGAATAATCTTATTATACAAAGCTTTTGACTGGGCACTCTAAATTCAAATGAAATAATAAATTTTCAATAGTTCCCCAGTATGGTCGCCACTATGTTATAGTTCTGTGATTGTGAATATTGGCAAGACAAAGTCACAAAAGATACATCAAACCGCTTAACAGTCTAGAATCTAGCCCTCCTAGACTCAGAGAGGGCTCTCTGTGTATATTTATGATTTATATTTATTCCCAGTGTTTTAATATCTGAGGCTAGATGTAATAATGAAAGAGATTTCTTACTTGGTTGCTTGGTTGTTTGATTGTTTGGTTGGGGTGGGTCATATTTGAATCCTTTCCATTGGGCTATGGTGTCAAAGCCTCGGTGCTAACATCAATTTTCCAGAGCATTTGCAAGGCAAGCTAACTATATTTACTCGATCTAAAAGCATAATGAAAAATGAGATGACAGAATAATGATATCAGTAATGATTAAAAAGAAATTAAGTATTTCTTAATCATACATCAGAGGAAAACATTTAGATTGTAAACATAGATAGAAATAAGATTCTCCAACAACATATCTTAATCTAGAATTCCTTCTTTACAATAAGACTTAATGATGCATAATGAATAAACAACAATACATTCAATCATAGAAAGGAAGACATCACCAGGTTAACACAGTTCAAGTATCTCGCAAACGGTCCTTTTATTGATGCTCTAGCTCAAAATTACAATGCTCCAAAAAGAAAAAAATAGTTCAAATGACTCGGGTCCAACCACTAATACTTCCAATGCATGAAGTAGTTAACAAAAACCTACAAATATTGCCTTATACACTTGGAAATTTGCTACTAATTACACTAAAAGAAAATTGACTAGTGTAACCACGAAGTGGCCACGATGAGAAAACTGGGACATCTGGTCCTTTTTCTTAGGGATGTTGTTGCTGAGAAATTAATTTCATTGTAGTGGCTTTGCTGACATGGTTGGTGCTAACTCAAATCTACATTTTCATGTTAATCATCCTTGTCTTGCTCCTCCTAATAATCACATAGATCACTCCATGCCTCTTCATATGGAATCTTGATCTTAATTAACCTCCTGTATATTTCATTAGCTTCAGTGTATTTTTCAAAAGTGGGTTTGACCATAAAAACATGTTTCAGCTCATGCTCAATATAAATTGGATTGATGATAGCTTCCAGCAATGCTTTTTCTGTTATGCTTCTTTTAATATTAGAGAGATTTGCAGCATCTTTGGCTGTGCCTTGGAGCCTATTTACATAATATTCTCTGGCCATGAGTTTTTAATTAATGACAAACAGAGAAGGGAGACCTTTATGGGTTAAAGGCTCCATTCTATTAAAAAAATTGTTCATTGTTACCTCCAAGCTCTGACATTTTTCTTCTAGTTGTACATTCAAGTTCTTCTTCGTTAACACCTTTTTCACCTTAAGAATAGTTTATGTTCTCTCTACTACTCCTAGCTCTTCTAGCTCATACCTGTTCCTTGAATTGAGAGATTTGATTATCTTGTTGGTCGTTGCTGACATGTCTCCCAAATCTAGATTAGTAGTTGAAACAACTTATTTAGCTTTTTCAACTAACTCCTTATGTTCAAATATAATTTGTATGTTGGGCCAAATTTCATTCATGCCATTGATGATGTTGTTCTAGATGATATCCTTCACTCTTCCTAGAGTGTTACCAATGGATGATTCCTTTTCAGATTTTTGAAACCTTTTAATTAAGGTTCATGCCCTCTGCATTTCTACTGAGTGTTCACTTTCAGCTCTTTTGATTTGGTCCTGCAGAACATTAACTTGGGTTTCTATTCTCTTGATCTCCTCAATTTGAAGATTCATGCTCTCCATGGATCTGGCTAGTTGTTCTGTACTGATTCCTATCCCTGTAGCAGTAGTGGCTGGAGTGGTTGTAGGAATTGTTGTAAGAGGAAGGGCCTCCATAGTGGTGTTGGTTGTTTGTGCCGTCTTTTCCTTTTCTTGTATCATTTTCTCCATCTATTCTTCCATTTTTTTTTAATTTGGAGAGATTTCTCTATTATTAACTTCATCATTTTAGCCTTCTGACTCTCTGTTTTCTCCATCTCTTTGGTTAAGGGATCATGTGTTGTAGGCATTTCGAGTTGCTTCTTCAAAGCTACTATATCCATCTCCTTTTTCTTAATTATCTCTTTTGCTGCTTTTACATCTGAGGGATCATACCCAATTCTCACTACTAAGTCTCCCAAAGACTTACTTCTATTGTCCTTTGACTGGGATGAAATCTTTTCCATCTTTAGTTGAGACTGGGAATCTGACAAGGCCACCTGCATGTTAGACAAATTCATGGAGGGTCTGGTGAGAGCAGAAGAGATCATTTCACCTATGTTCTTGTGCATTTCCAGTTGATCAATAGGATGAACATTATTGGCATCAAACTCAAAAGTGGTATGTTTGTAATGAGCTAGAGTTTTAGGCTCTGCTATCTTTGCCTCCAAAAATGCCATATGCATTTTCCCTTTTTCTGAATCAAAGACTAAGAGGAGTCTGCCTTGAGAAGTTGCACTTTGATTCCAGAAATGAGCATAAGTGCTCTTTTTCAATATCTCATTCTTGATTTTAATTTCCCTGAAAGTGTCAAAGGCGGTGTCCTCCTATTCTCCAGTTATATTTGTAGATGTGGAAACTTGAAGAGACCATTGTCTTTCTGAAATTGGAGTGGCAGGAAGAGATTGACCTCTTGTTGGGGATGAATCCAGAATATCACTGAGATTGATGACTATTTGTTGTGGTCATTCCTTGCCTATGTCCATGTTCATTTTGGCCCTTTTCCTAAATTTTAATTTGAATTCTTTCATAGAAGTATCAGTCCTTGGTGACAAATATTCTCTTAGCCTTTTCCCAGTTTCTCCCTCTTCTTGTTCCTTGCCTTTATTTGATCTATCTTTTGTTCTCTGCCCTTCCTGCTGTCTTGGGGTCTGTGCACTTGAAGAATAAATTACTTATTCCTCAGCCTCTTGCAATGTGTCAGGAATCCACTCAATCTAGTTCATACATTTCTCTATTTCAAGCCTTTGAGTGTGAATGTAGGGTGTTGACTTGTTCTCTACCCTTTTCTTGGAGATGATTCCCCATGGGTCACACGACCATGTGAAACTGTGAGTTAATTTCATTTCCTTCAATCTCTTGTATGCCTCCTCACCTGTTGCCTTGCTATTGCAAATGAAATGACCAATCCGAGATTTGATCCTAAATTGTGATTTCTTCTTTGCTGCTACAAAATGTATTTCATCTACATTGATCATTTGTCTGCTATATTCAAGTGCAAAGATCCTCAAGGGGAAGAACTTTGGTAGCTTGTAAGGGGCCAAATCACATCCATATACTCTTAACACAATATAATTTTGGTACAAATACTAATCTCATGTTCTTGCTAATCCATCAACTGCATGATCCTTTTAATTTCTTCACTGATGCTGGGTTCTGCAGTCCCACTGAGGAGTTGTAGAAATTCTCACTGTAGATCAACAGATTATGCAATATATTAAAGCAAAATACAAGATCTACTTCTACAACAAACTTTGTGGAAGCTTAATCGAATATGAGCAAGATCAATGAGAACACATATAACTAAGAATGAGAAATCAATCACACATAACATAGAAGAAATAACCTGGGGAAAGCCTCAGCCTAAAACCCCAATCTCTGTATTATCATACAAGTGGAAATATGTTCAAGTTACAAAAAGAATCAGCTCTCAAGCTATCATGCTCTCTCTGCAATCAAACAATACTGCTCATAGACAGTCAAAGGCTCTCACAACATTCTCCTTTGCCCTCCAAGCCTCCTATTTCCTTGCGTGGTTTTTCCTGGGGTCTAGTGCTTCCACTTGTGTGAATTCCCACCTCACACTGCTCACTTGGCTCAGAAATAACTGCAAAAACGTGAAGGAGATAATTCCTTCAGCATGGATGAGTTTCCTATATAGGAAAAATCCTCCAAGTAATAGTACATTTTCCCTTCCTATGATCTCAATTGGGTCTCTGACTGAACTTACATGCATGAGTTATTTATGAGAGAACATTCAGTTATCTGGAGAGCAATAGTTACATGAATGCAAGCATTAACTAACTGAACTCACAATTAATTCCACAAACTGTTGGAAATAATCTAACTGGACTTAACTCAGTTAACTGAGCTAACTAATTACAACTCAAATTATAACTCATCCTTATCTCTTTAACTAAGGGATAAATTACTTAATCAATGGAGAAATTGTTGCATGTCTTCACATAAACTTCATGTTTGATTTTCTCCAACTAATTAACTCAAGATGAATTAATTCATTATTAATCAAACAACTTCTAAGATCAAATTTGAATTTTACTTCTCAAATTTAGTTTAGGGACTAACTAAAATTGGAATCCATCCCGGAATGCAATTTATAGCAATGCTATTTTTAGCACTTCCATTTTCCATTCCTTGTTGCTATGTCCAACACTAGTACCCGAACTGCTATTTGTAGCAATGTTATTTTTAGCATTTCTTGTCTCCATTTTCAACACTCCCTCTCAACAAGAAAGGCATTCATCTCAAACCCGATCCTGAACCTTTGGAATGTTCTGCATGCCACACTTCTCCCAAGCGTTATTGCTTCAACAACTCTAGAAAAAAAATTTCCCAACTGACCTCTCTGTTGGGCTAGAAATACTCTCTGATGCTAAAGCTTCCTTTGTCACATACAAGTTCTCCCTCTATGACCTCTGAGTAGCTACAACACTCCATGCATCTCGCACTGTTGCACACCTCTCTATGCCATCCTACACTGGTGCAACACTCGTATGCCTCTCACATTATTGCAGCCTGCTAGCTCTTTAATGTCTTGGGATTCCTGCACTGTACTTCTCTCTGCCACTCCATCCGCATCTATCTCTACCCACTCAGCTAATCCTGCTACTCCTCATTGGGGCTCCTGTATCAAGGTCTAATCAAAGAGGTTGGGTACCTCAATGATCCTGCCCCTATTCAAGCCTTCTTGGGACTATCACTCCACATCGCCCCACCTCCTACCTGGAGGTATGGATGCATGTGCTCCCTCTGCCCATTTGGCTCAAAATTTCCCCCTATTGGAGGTCTTTGCATGAGTGGATGCCTCCACTCGATCTCCTCTCACCTTCTCTAGTTGCGGCTGCTCCACAACCTCCTGAAGTTGTTTCACCAATTGTGGCTCCTCCACAATTGTCTGAGACTTCTTCTGGCACTCCATGTTGGGAGGTAATGTACTTTCCCTCTCAACCACCAAGTCTCCATCAATTTCCTTTCTCCTCAAGGCTTTGCATGCATCTTGAACCTCAAGAGCATACAGGTTCTTGACTTGTGAATCGATCTGCTTCACCTGTCTAGTGGTGATGTGTCAAAGGAAAACGTTTCCCTTACTGAAGACTACATCATAGCCTTTATCTTCCAGCATTGCGATTGAAACCAAATTTTTTCTCAGTCCTGGTACATACTTGACATCACTCAAGGTAATGTGAGCTCCATGCTCCCTCTGAAAAACAACCGTACCTACACGTGAGACACTATACTTTTCGTCATTACCCTTCTCTATGAGTATCTCGAGATCTTTCTCCTTCAAGGTACTGAACAAACTCTTATCGCCGGTCATGTGGAATGAAGCTCCACTGTCAAGAACCCAACCACATCCCACCATGGATGAAACCATGCATGCGAAGAGGGTGAAATCCAACTCGAACTGTGAGGCCAATGCATCATCTTCAGATCCATCCTTGAATCCCATCTTGGATTTCTTTAGTGGAAAATTTGTAGCAAAATGGCCCATCTCACGACAATGAAAGCATCGCACTTTCGATTTGTAAAACTTCTTCCCACCATGTGAAGAACTCAATTTGGGATGAGAATCCTTCTCCTTCCCTTTCTTCACCTTACTCACTAAGGTGCAATTTTCTTCATGCTCCTTGGATGAAGAACCATCTCTGGTGCTTCTTCTTATCTCCTCCTGCATTAGATCCGACCAAAGTCATTTCCAATTTGGCAGTTTCTCTCTTCCATTTACTAAGACTTGGTAGCTAAGCCAGCTCTTAGGAAGATCGAGGAGAGCAAGACTCACCATCTCATCATTGGCTATCATGATCCCTACGCTTCCAAGCTCATCCCTGCTGGTTGTGAGCTTGTTCAGATATGTAGAGGTCGTGTCGCCCTTTTCACACTTGATTTTCCGAAGCTTGTCTTTAAGCGCTAGCTTCCTCTGATAGATGTTGTTCTGATATAGATCTTTCAATGTTTTCCACATCAAAAATGGTGTCTCCTTCCCATGGAGGCTCGAGACAATGTGGTCACAAACTCCCTCTAGGAGGATTCTCTTCACTCTAGCCGCACATTTCTTCCATTCCACCAATTCTATAGCATTAGCAGTTGCCGTATTGGGGACTTCTTGATCAATGAAGTCCTTTAGATTGTTCTACTCTAATATTTCTTCCATGCAATCCTTACAGGCTATATAATTCGAGCTGCCATCAAGGGCATACTCGAGTCTTAAACCGTTGGACGCCATTGGTGAAATTAAGATGTGATAAGATATTCAAGAACCTCAAACTTTGAACTTCTCCATTCTTGTATAGTGTTCTCTCCTTTGATCACCTTTGCTCTGATATCATGTAGAAATTCCCACTGTAGATCAACAGAGTATGTAATATACTAAAGCAAAATACAAGATCTACTTCTACAACAAACTTTGCGGAAGCTTAATCGAATATGAGCAAGATCAATGAGAACACATATAACTGAGAATGAGAAATCAATCACACATAACACAGAAGAAATAACCCAAGGAAAGACTCAACCTAAAACTCCAATCTTTGTATAATCATGCAAGTGGAAATATGTTCAAGTTACAAAAAGAATCAGCTGTCAACCTATCCTGCTCTCTCTGCAATCAAACAATACTGCTCATAGACAGTCAAAGGCTCTCATAACCTTCTCCTTTTCCCTCCAAGCCTCCTATTTCCTTGCGTAGTTTTTCCTGGGGTCCAGTGCTTCCACTTGTGTGAATTCCAACCTCACACTGCTCACTTGGCTCAGAAATAACTGCACAAACCTGAAGGAGATAACTCCTTTAGCATGGATGAGTTTCTTATATAGGAAAAATCCTCCAACTGATAGTACATTGTCCCTTCCTATGATCTCAACTGGGTCTCTGACTAAACTCACATGCATGATTTATTTATGAGAGAATATTCAGTTATCTCGAGAGAAACAGTTACATGCATGCAAGCATTAACTAACTGAACTGATAATTAATTCCACAAATTGTTGGAACTAATCTAATTGGACTTAACTCAGTTAAGTGAGCTAACTAATTACAACTCAAATTACAACTCATCCTTATCTCTTTAACTAAGGGATAAATTCCTCAATCAATGGAGAAATTGTTGCATGTCTTCACATAGACTTCATGTTTGATTTTCTCCAACTAATTAATTCAAGATGAATTAATTAATTATTAATCAAACAACTGTTGAGATCAAATTTGAATTTTACTTCTCAATTTTAGTTTAGGGACTAACTAAAATTGGAATCCATACCAAAATGCTATTTATAGCAATGCTATTTTTAGCACTTCCATTTTTCATTCCTTGTTGCTATGTCCAACACTAGTACCCGAACTTCTATTTATAGAAATGCTATTTTTAGCACTTCTTGTTGCCATTTTCAACAGGAGTCTCATAGCTAGGTGAACAAACATTTCTACAAATGTTTTGTAGCTAAAATCCTTTTGATCTTTCATCACTAAGGTTTTCCAGAAAATAATAGATTGGGGTTCACCTTCTTCATTCAACTTGCTCATTGTAAACTGAAATTTGTCTGCCTAAAAGTAAACAAACATATATGCCAGAATTGTGGAGTACTAAAACAGTTCCTTTGTAATGGAACTTAAAAATTTCTCGTGGATGAAATCTTCTAGAAATTGACTGAAATTGAATAGGATAGAGGGATTTGATTATGTTGATAATATTGATAGGAAAACTATAATAGCTTCATCAATCCACTGATCTGAATAATAGCCTAGTAAATAAGAAAGAATAGTGACTTGTCTGGTTCTATCAGGAAAAGCAGAAGAGGAATAAGGAGGATTCTTGCTTGGTAGCAAGGTTTGCTCAGTCATAAAGAGTTCTAAGGTTTTGGCTCTTTTGGTAAAGTCTAGCCTTTTATACATCTCACTGAGGATCTCATGGGAAAAGGGAGTGGTTCCTTCAATGATAGGAGCCTACATCATCTGCATAATAGACTTGGCATCAATGGTAAACAATATGTGTCCTGCTTGGTCCATCACTGCCCTTTGTTGTCAGTTATAGAATAAGTGGATTTTCCTTATTAATTCAGGGTAGCTATGGGTTTTAGGAAAGATATAGAAGGGTAAATTAGTGTCCCAGAGCACTATGTCATCCACTTCATCTACAAATTTATCCTCCCACTAGCGGTAGATGTCAAATAAACCAAACTCTGAGAGTGTCTCATGTATTTTGAAGTCTCTGTCTACAAGGGGTATGTGATCCAAATCTAGTGGTGGGTGCACCATTGGATTAAACACCTCCTGTTCTTTCTTCTTTGGTGGCATGGTTGTCTTCTGCAAAAAACCTTTAAACCTGAACTGTGTCAGATTTGCAGTTGAACTACAATAGAAAGGGTGACAAGAAATGGGAATTTAGTGATGGAGAAAGAAAAGGAATGAATAGGAAGTGGGATTTGAGAAGGGGAATCCTTGATAATTACAGGAAAATGGATTTTTTTTGCACCTGTACTCATGTATGAATTTTGAATTTCACATGTAAGTAGATATAGCATGTTAAAATTTGTAAATGTCGTGAAATGGTGCATTTGTAGTTTTACTGTTTTCCCGTTGGATTGGCCTGAAGTGGGATGGTACTCTTGGCTAACGGTTCAGCCAATTGAATGCGAAACAAAAGGAATGGGGGTGATAATCGTAGGGGACAGAATGGTGTCATGAGATGGCAGGAGTGGTAAATGGTTAGAATGGGGGAAGTGGTTTAGATAAGGTGGAAACCACTTTTCGGGGGGCCCTGGGAGTGGTAAGCGGAATTAGCGAGGGCGAGTGTGAAATCCCGAGAGTGTGACACCTCGGTAGTTTGAAACCTTTGATTTCATACCCCCCTCAGCATTAACGTTTGGAGGGTGAAGGGGATCTAGAAAATGATATGGGTCGTTAGATCAGATGGTGGTTTCGGAGATTCGATGAGAGGTGAGGGCTGGGTTATGTTTGATGTGATGGGTACGTGAGTGGTGGGGTAGGAGAATTAATAGGGGGGGAAAATATTGAATATAGGGGTATAGAATAAGGTTAGGGAAAATAACATAAGACCCCTTCCCCTTTTTAATTTCTTTTCCCGACATTAGGAAAAAACATTGAGATATGTCATCAAACCTTAAAGAACTTTTCATGTCTTTTTCCCTTTGCAATTCTTCTTAACCTACCTATCCTTATTTTTCTAATCTAACATTTTTTCTTTCTTTTTGCATTTGCAGGGTGCATTTGGACCTACAGACCCTTTCACTTTTTCTTTTTATTTCTAACCTACTCTATCACTTATTTCTCCCATTGGTCCATATTGAATAGTTGAACCAATTTCATTTCTACCTAACTACTGATTTGCCAAGCTTAAATTGTTTGGTAGATCTTCATGTTCTACCCTATCAACAGAAATTTAAATTTGTTCAATCATGCTTAGACTGTATGAATTGAACAACATTTTGGGTTTTCTTTTCTTCTGATTTTTTTTCTCTGTTGTTCTTTTTCTCATTTTTTTTATATACCCTATTTTCATTTTTTTTTTTGTGAAATCAATTGAATATTGAAATCTATGAAGAATATGAAAACTGCCAACTATGAAATGCTCAACCAGCTTGAGATCCTATAAATTATAGGACCCTAACACCTTCCATTATACTTTTCAATCAATCTAGTATTAGCGTACCCAAACTGTAGCTTCATCATTCTTTGGTAATCTCTCCATCCCACCAAACTATCCTTATGTGCACCCCACCATCGTGTAGGCGTAGCGTGCAACTCCAATTCTAATGATTGGAAGTGGTGGTCTTCAAGGACTTTGCGCTCAAATTAATCTAAAGACACATCTACATCAGTTAAACCATCATAATAAGGTAAATTTCTTAACTCTGAAGAAACACAGTGGAACAACTTTGTCATCATATCGCACCACAATGTAGAAAATTGATGTAAGAAGTTCTATAAATTATCTAATTCCTTGTCTAAATCAGAGGTGCAAGAACTCTCCCATTCCCATGCAATCAGTCCATCTACTTTCAGATTGATCAAGTCCTGATCTCATGTGATTATCTTGTAAATTTGATCCAGTTTGTCATCACTTTCTTCATAATTGTGGACTGGTTCAGTATAGCGCGCCCCTTCTGTAGGGTGTTGAGTGCAGGTATTGCTATCAAGAAGACTCCTTTAACACTTAATTGTCAACTTGGGGGTTTCATAAACTTAGAGATGAAGCATAGGAAATGCCAAAAATCATATGAACTTTTCCAAACTCTATTCCTACTTCCTTAATTGCAATCTTGCATAATCAAAAAGAAAAGATCACCCAACAATTTACACCAAAGATATTCTAGTGCTGGAATATGAAAGAAAGTGCTTTTGTAGGAAAGCAAATGAAAGGGATTCTCAAAACCTCTTGCAACAATATTTGAAAATGTAAATATATGTCTATCTTCAGTATAGTTGTGTTCCAAATTGATAATTGGACCCTTGAAGATATCTCTCTCCTTTTAGATCTTCCTCCCTATACTAAGTTATTATTCCTGTACTTCTGCAATGTCCTTGCACTAGCACCAGAAAAAAGTTCAAGTGCTGGGAGTATATTTTACACCTGTACTCAAGATTTATGTCTTTATGCAGGAACTCTAAGCCTCAAGGTTAGAGCACTCTATTCCTGTATCGGGACAGAGGTTCCTGTACCAAGATTTCTAATCTTTCTTTTGAGAAGATAAAGAATGTATTAACTAAGAAAATAACTTGCAAATGTGAACAAAACTTTTTAAAGTAAATTACTTAAACTGAAAGATGCTTCAACTAATATTTTAATGTCTAAAACAAGAATTAATTCCAAAGTCAAAACACGCTTTTAATTAAGGAACTTCTTCATGTAATCTAAGAGATAATTTAAATGTGATAGCAGGCTTCAATCCTATATAGCTATCCACACTACTAATCTGCATGCATAACCTTTTAAACCCAAAAATATTTCCTTTAAGAATTATTACACATGAATCAGATCCTTCCTAAACAGTATAAAGTGCAGGCACAGACCAGTGTGTGTTGCAACAACATTTTGTTTCAGAAGTGTATTTAATTCAAAATATCAAAAGAACTACGAAATGGAAATCATGCTTTTCAGAATCGCATTAAGACTTAATAAAAATCAAACTCTTTAGGATCGCATTAAGACTTATCAAATAAAAACAAAAGACTATTACTATAATGAACCGAAAGAATCAATTTTGGAGACCAAAAATGCACTAGTGCAGGAATGCGTGCATGCACGATCCAGGAAGAAAATGAGATTAAACTTCAAAGAGGGAAATCATAAAATTAAACTTCAATCAAACTCGCACACCACAGATCTATCACACTGTAATGAAATCAGATTTAAACCTCGCAGAAAGATAAAAGAAACATTTGCTTACTTCACACTGTGCATTAAAAATAATTAACACACCTTAATCATAAAAGAGAAGAACACAAGGGAGAACAAGTTGGGTTGGTTAGGCCCTATCCAACTAGCTCATTTCCCTGTTTAGGAAACATAAAGACTCGGCTCTTTAATCAATGCGTCAATGCAAAGTTACAGTGCAAGATTGAGAAAACATGGCATAGTTCCTTTCTATTAATGATCATCAAATATACATCATGAATTCGAATCCAGCCCAGAACAAGGGTGATATAAGCAAAATTACAAAAGGACAGAATCATAGTATCCTTTCCATATCTATCGCTTGCTACCATTTTCTATCTGAGTCCTAGGTTCTATACATTCATTCAGGCCTACAGTCATAACCAAATTACAACGAGAATTCCAATCTGAGCCTTTTGGCTATAACAAAATAACAACAACAACTCGTGCTAAGCCTTTCAATTATAACAAAACACTATTCTAGGTATTCAACTGGCGACCTAATCTCCACCATATCCCTAATTTTCCTCCATGCTCCAAGCCCAACTCTAGTTAATCATTTCAGAACACAGTGTCCACATGGAGTGGTGAGTTTTCATGGTAGTTGAAGATTCCCCAGCGGTGCAAGAATCCTACCTGCACTCGACCATGATAACAAGATAATTAATTCATTGTCCACCAAATACTTCTAGGAAGAGAATTATTAGTTGCAAATATTTAAAGGCATAAAATCTATGAAAATGATTAATTAAGAACATTCATAACCTTTAAACATGAAACATAAATCAAGTGAAGGAAGGGATACAATTCTTGGACTAGTGCAGGAATAAGGGATTTTGCAAGGTTAAAACAAATGTATAAGGTTATGCTTTTGAAGGGAAAAAGGGTTAAAAAATGGACCAATTTAGCTTACCAACATCCTCCCCTCCTTAAGATGTTGTGGTTCCTCACACAACCATTACCTACTGTAAACAAAACCAAAACAGAAGGGCCTCCCTTTAATTCTGAACTTGTATACTGATCCTTGCTTTCATTATCTCTTCCTACTTCAAACCTTTTTAAGTTTCTTGGTCACCTTATTAAGACACTCATAACACTTCGAAGCCTGATACTTGCATATCTTAACTTATCTCTTATGTCACTTCACCTCCCTTGCCAACTCTGTGTTCACTCATTTCTGCTCTGTATGTTGTTCCTTCATGGCTCAGTTTAAGACCTCCAAGCCATAAACATGTTTCATGCGTTCTTCTATGCAACTATTGAAGTAGAGGCTGGAGTTCTCTATTCTTAATTCCTTAGGCCCCGACTCTTTAGCATTCGACTCCAAACATGTGTCATCATATCAAGGTTGAAATTATCCTGACCACCTTTCATTTCCTGCATTGTAATATCATGAAGGGTTTCGACACCCAGAATATCAATGTTACTAAGGGTCTCAGCGCCTTGCATTTTTACCTTGTCAGGGGTTTCAGTACCCTGCTCCTCAGACTTATTAAGGGCTTCAATGCCCTGCTCATCTATCTCATCAGGCATTTCAGTACCCTGTTCTCCAAAACCATTGAGGGTTTCAACACCATGCTCATTCATCGTGGCAAGGGTTTTAGTACCCTACTCATTCATCATGTCAAGGGTTTCAACACCTTTGCTCATTCATCATGTGAAGGGCCTCAGTACCTACTCTTCAAAATCATTGGGGGTTTCAACACCCTATGCCTTGTCGTCCAACTAACCCTCTATCGGGTTCATAATTGTACTCAACATCACCTTTCTTTTCTTCATTCTACCAAGGAGGAATGATAAGGGTGTGTCATCTTGCTTATCCACATAGTCACCATCAAGCACTGTGTGAGCTACTACCTTAGCAACAACTAAAATATTATCTTTACCTGGCGAAACAGGAGGTGATTCATCCAACAATATCAGAGAAGTCGACTGAATGTGACTTACCCTTGAGGAGGCAGTTCTTCGCCTCACCGATCTCCTAGTCTCAGTAGGATGCAGGGTCATTGTTTCCGATTTCTCATTTTTGCTTGCACTCCTCTTCTAAGCTGACTTCAGTATTTCTGCACTTTTCTTCTGGGTGAACTTCTCTGCACTTTCCTTTTGAGTCGAATTCTCTACCCTCCAGCCCCGAAACTCCTCCAAGAATCCCTCCCAAGTCATACTTCTAGCTTCTAGCTCCTTCTTGACTAAGATTGTGATCATCCCGTGCTGATATAATCTGCATGAGGCCTGATTAGATTTTCCTTTCTGAACCCCATTTGCCATATTTTCTAAACTCCAGAGCAAATAATATTGCAAATTGATGAGCTTACTAGACTCAAAGTGTAAGAGTAGGTGTATGTGGTAGAGGAAAGTTAGTGAATAGTGGCCTTCACAAGTAAGGAACTTCTGCAACACATACATGAGATCCTTCCACTTCCCTATCATGGCATTCCACTAGGGGCCGTTCTTCTAGTCTACTTTCTACTTTGGGTTGACCAAGAACTGGTGCCATAGTTTCTTTTCTAACTTTTCCTTCTTGAACCATTTCTCCCCTACTATTGGCAACCCTGTAGCTGTTACTCTAAATTCTAATGAACCAACCTTGGCTCGGCTCCCATCAAAGCTCTGGGCAAATGCTATTGCAACATTTGAGTTGAACCCATCTAACTTCTGTTGGAATGGGAGGAACCTGGATTCCTACAACATTGCAAGACTATTCCTATACTCAGCTGTCTATTCCATCTCTATGGATCGTGGCTTGGTCCTTACAAATTCCATGTCCGTTCAAATTCACCCACACCCTGTTTCAAAATGATATTATAACAAAAAGAACTCAAATGGTGATCAAGCTACACACCTGCCATTATATCAACCATTCCCCAAAGGGTCGTTCTTCATCATTAAAATTACACGGACGCGAACGTGAATTGGTGCCGGTACAGGTAGGCTATAATGATTGGAAGAGGTGGCAGTTTAGATAATAATTTCACATAATGGTCATGCAAGGTCGGACATGGGGTGGGGCTATTATTATCAAGTGATTAGATTTTCAAGGGATGGTAAGTATCGAATTCGAAGAGAATTGTACCACTCCACATTTACTCCATGATTTCACATAAAGTATACTTTAGTACTCATTAAAAAGATAATATTTTATAGCCTAAAATATCCTTGCACTTAAATGATTTCTCCCTAATCTAGTAAATGATGAAACAAAGAATTAATCATAATATAAACTGAATGTCATTATTTGCAGGTGGCATAGCTGTTCTACCTATACAAAGGTTCATGAAACAAAATATAAGCTACAAAACACATTTTTTGCACCAGGTGTTCCTACACCAACACATGTGTTTTGAATTGGGTGCGCTCAACAGTGATGATTCCTGCACTGAATCATGACTGTAGTTGAATGTGCCTGCACCAACCATGCCTACACCAAGCATGCTTTCACTTTATACATGCTTGCACTACCCATGCTTACATCGAATCTTCTTGCACTTTGAACACACATTCCTGTACTAGGGATATTTGTAGCATAATAGGAGCCAAAAGACAATTCTAATAGAAAAAAATTCATAGGTTGGATTAAAAAAGATTTGTTGAATATAAAAAGGAGATTTTATTCTCCATTGCTTAGTGTTAACATATGCCTTTCAATTTGATTTGTGGGTTCACATCAAATCCTGCAATCCATCCATGAGGGAAAAAAAAGAAGTGCGAAAAGGGTAAACTTTTAGAATGGGAAGGAAATTACGACAGGGAATTCAAGAGCGAAACCATCAAGAGGGATAAATCGAAAATGAATTTTGGGGAAATAGTTTCAAGGAAAAAGAGGGAAATACGAAATTGGATAGGGAAATTTCTTTGAAGAAAGGGATGGTAAACTTTTGGGATAAAAAGAATAAAATAAGTGGATTTTTTTTAAATGGGAATAGAAGAAAGGCAGAATTTCACCTGATATTTTCTTGCATAGTGCTGATCCATAAAATAAATGCATCAGGAATTGAGTGTTTCCTGAGATAATATTTTTTTTCTAGCTATCCCAAACTTGGATAAGGGCCCGGTTCCTGTACTTGAATCTACTTCTTCTTGGTGACAATTAACACATCTAAAGATCAAGCAACATTCCCATTTTATTACAACTAATCTTCCTGCTAGCAAGTTGGTTTTCAGGTTGATCCTTTTGTAATCATGTCAGTAGAACTGATTTTCACAATCACAGGAAAAATTCTTTTACTTTTTCTTTTTAATTATTTTCTTTTTTTACATTTTTATATAATTTTTTTGGATTTTCCTTAAATTTCATTTCAAGAGAGAAGAAATTAGATCACAATAGGCTGGCATAGCCACCTACAAACTGAATTTCAGACTATTATTGTACATGCTACATGAAGTCTTCCTTTGTCATGGGCTAAAAATATACTTTAAGCCTATGGCCATTCACAAGGAAAACTGAATCCTGCCCATCGATGGTTTTGACTTCTACAACCCCATTGTCAAAGACTTTAATCACCTCATATGGTCCCATCCAACTAGTATGGAACTTCCCTTTAAAATGTTTAAATCTAGAATCAAAGAGAAGTACCAAATCACCTTGTTGGAACTACTTTTTCCTGATAAATGTGTCATGCCATTTCTTGCATTGTTGTTGCACCAAAATATTCTATTAAACAACATCCCTTCAAAATTCATGCAATTCGCTTAGTTGCAATAGACGTTGATGTTGTGCTTCTGAGACATCTAGACCCAGCTGAACTGCAATACTGAAAGTATTTATCTGAAACTCAATCGGAAAAAGGAATTGTTTTCCGTACACCAGCTCATATGGTGTATGCCTCGTGTTGTTCCTCCAAGTGGTTCGATAAGCCCATAAGGCTTCAGGAAACTGACTAGTGCAATCCTTCCTATGCATGTTTACTATTTTGGTGAGGATGGGTTCAATCACATTATTTGTGGATTCCACCTAGCCATTTTCTTGTAGGTGGTATGGTGTAGATTTCCTTTGCCAAATATTATATTGATTCACGACTTCTTATACCAAGTTAGAAACAAACTGTGGTCCATTTTCAGAAATGATTTCTCTAGGAACACCAAATCTAGTAAAAATTTCATTAAACAAAAAATCAACAACAAATGTTTCAGTGGCAAAAGAAACAGCTTTTGCCTCTACCTATTTAGTAACAAAATCAGTACAAACCAAGATATGATTTTTATTTAAAGATGTTGGATTTATGGGTCCTACAAAATCAATAGCCCATTTTTAAAAGGGCTCAATCATGACTTGAGGACATAAAGGAATTTCATTGGCTTGAACAGGTTGACCCATTCATTGGCAACTATCACAACGCTTAACATATTGTTTGGCATCCTTAAACAAAGAAGGCCAAAAATAGCTAGTGAGTAAAATTTTATATGCAGTTCATTTGTCAGCAAAGTGGCCAATGCAAGGTTCATCATGGGTAGATATTAAAATATCAAACATTTCTTCCTCTCTTACACATCTACGAATAAAAAAATATGGTTTGTGTAAAAGAGGTCTCCTTGTATCCAAGAATATGAAGCACTTTTATGAATAATATTCCACTTTACACGAGCGGATAAGTGAGGTGGTGTCTTTTTGGCGACTAAATAGTTGGCTGTGTCGGCAAACCATTGAGATTTTTCTAACATAGCAAAAAGATGTTCATCAGAGAAATCATCATCAACAGGAATTTCTTCGCCAGGATTGTTTAATCTGGAAATATAATCAGATACAACATTAGACTTTCCTAGCCTATCAACAATTGTAACATTGAATTCCTATAATAAAAGTAACCACCTAGTCACTCTACTGCTAGTTAAAGGTTTATTCATTAAATATCTTATAGCAAAATGATCAATATGCACATAAAATTCATATCTTGTAGTATAATATCTGAATTTATTAATGGCAAAAATAACGGCTAAAAATTCTTTCTCAGTCACTGTATAGTTAAATTCGGCAGGTGACAAATTTTTACTGATTTAGTAAATAGTGTAGGACTGTTTATTCTCTTCTTGTCCTAAGGTTGTGCCAATAGCAGCGTCTGAAGTATTGGAGCAAATATGAAATGGTAGGGACCAGTTTGGTCCTCTCAAAAATGGTTCCTATACTAATTTTCCTTCAATGTTTGAAACGACTATTGGCAATCCGTGGACCAAGTGAATTCACTATCCTTAGCTAGTAATCAAAAAGGGGGGTCACAATGTTGGATAAAATTTCAATGAATCTCTGGTAATAACCAGTATGTCCCAGGAAACCTCCCACTTGTCTTTGAGTTTTGGGTGTAGGAAGATCAATAACTTCAATTTTAGCAGGGTCTACCAGAATACCTTTGTCAAAAATGAAATGACCAAGAACCACTCCTGCTTTGCACATTAATCTACATTTTTTATCACTCAAAGCAAGATGGGCCTCTTGGCAACGTGTTGTGCTATTCAAAAACCCCCCCATTTATTAATATAATAGCTAATATTCTATCAATAAATGGGGACCCTTAAAAAATCCTTCCAAAAAACAAATTTAGCATTTAGACACTTTCTTTTAAATTTTTGGAATAAAACAAGATATCAAGTCAAAACCCTTTGAAAACTAGCAATACTCGCCTTTTCGCATATCACTCGACCGAGCGTGTCAAAAGAATTATTAACAAGAAAAACATGCCAAATGAGATCTAAAGGAATCATCGTGCTTAACCTAGATATCATTAAGCTTTTTCATTAAAAACTAGGTCCTAAGGCATTTCCTCTCGAAATAAAGCTTGTATCACATATCACAATTCACAAAGGGCGCACCCTCATGAAGTATGTTGAATCATGTGAAATGTGATATTACGATGCAATGGTTAATGTTATCGCATCATGTCAAAAATACTTAAGAAAGGTTTGAAATCTTACAAACCACACAATGTTGCGAAATGCGATAAAAGCTCGGACCCGATTGAAACCTATGTTATAAAGTAACACTTAAGTCCGCTACACAAATGAAAAATGCTTTATAAAGTAAAATACTACTAAACAAGCTATGCTTTAGAAAATAATAAAGAATGTCCTGCATCTCACATCCCACATAAAACTAAGGAACTTTAAGAAAGCACACAAACAATACGCGATAATGTGATTTGCAATATTGCATCGCAATTGGAAAATCAGCATTTTTGCAAATCAAAGATCACAACCTTAAAATGTTTTCTTCCCTCTTTACGATGAAAAACATTAATGAGCAATAAAGGTAGCGATAAAAAACCATTAGTGGGCATTTAGTATGGGATAATGGCATTTATGTTTGAAAAGCGGCTCAACATGATACGATATCTTTTATCTATGTTTAATTAAAACTCCTTTCTTGTCACCTTTTCAAGGTTATTTGTATCATTCATTCTTATTTTCATTCTCGCGTGTGTATATCTGATAGCTTCCGCTTTGCTCCATTTTAGGAAAAATCTACAGCAAGAGTAGTTAGGAATAATGGTGAAGAAGGGAAAGGCAGTCACGTCTGAAAAGTAAATAATGATCCCTCTATTCTCTAATAGTACGTGCAGTAGAGATAGGGGAAATTCAACATGGGAAGCCATGTATGATTTTCTAGAAGAAGAGAAACCAAGGCTTCTAGTAGCAAAGGCCATTGTCAATGCACATGTTTTCTCCGATGCCTCCTACTTCGAGAAAAAATGCTTGTTTCTACACTGCATAGCCGCAAGGCCAAAGATAATCCCATATACAGATATGGTCAAGTGGATAATTGATGTGCTGGACATGTCAGACAGGGAGTTCAAGAATAATAGGCAAGAGGTTATGGGATAATTTTTACCATACATCCTACGAATAATGTACAATTTACCAGAGCCACAGAAGCTCTACAATAAATAGTTCCTTGAGAACTCTGCTAAGGAGAATGAAGATCCGACAAACATTACGCGGGCCTGGATAGAAAACGAAGGCAAGATCAAGTGGGATAGGGTTGGTATGTATGCTACGTCATCTATTTCCCCACCTTATAGTTTTGCAGCATCCATGCTATCTAGATTGTTTGGTAAGCCCATACCAAATTTTCCCCAAAGTGGTTGCCATTAATAGATGCAGTTGTGAACGCAACAATAATTAATTGGGCTCAAATTTTGTCTAATAATTTTGTGAAGGCCATTAAGGAGTATAGGATAAAGATGAGTCCCTCTAATAAGCGTTTGTCCCCCATTTTTCATGAGTTCCTCTGTAATGGACGCAATTTGTTTTAGCTCTAAATTTCCTATTATGGGATGGAAGTGGACTGTGCAAGACCCGATTCCTATCCATTTGTACCAAAATATTTTGTGGGAGTCTCAGTTTCACCCCCACTTTTACAAGATTTTTCAAGGAGTTATGTTCCCCATCCATAAAAAAGTCTACAACACAACTGCCCCTAGGTTTTTCAAAGAAGTTGAAGTGGATATTTTACCTGTAGACAAACAGTTTGGGGAGGATACATTTACCTATATCAGAGTATGTGGGAGCATTTCTTCACCAAAAGTCCTCCCATACTATGTCCCCAATAAGTTAATGGCCAGGGAGATAAGCTACCAAACGACAAGGGAAGGTGGGTTGAGCAGAGGGTTGAAAGAACATAAAAAGGCCATCTGGCCTACATTTCTGTTGCAATGTGGTGCGTTTGCATGACATGATTTTGGACATGCATGCAAAGAGGCAGATATTATGAAATATTTGATATTAGCTACATTCCCAGGAAGACAGTATGACTCACTTATAAGGACTTCACCACTATGGTGAATGTGAAACCATTCACCCATGAGGACGATGCCTTCGATGACCTCTTCCTACAAAAAGAAAAATTTTGAGATGTGATGCATATGGCATCACTAATTTTTGCCCCAGATGATGTTGAAGCTTTCCATGTGTACAGAAAGATCAGATTATTGAAGGTCCCATTGGACCTACTATAGATTGAACCAATAAGGGAACCAACTCTTAGTGTAAGCTTGGAGGATAGCTCTAAAGAAAATTCCAGAGAAAATTCCAAAGAAGAGACCTGGGAGAGATCTACTCATGAGTCAGACTACTCAGAGCAATAGTCTCAAAATGGGGGAGGAAATAAAAATAAAGAGTCTGAAAGGGACATAGCCAAAACTACAGAGGAAACAATCGAGCAAACCTTTGCAAAGAAACAGGCAGAAATTCACTCTACTTCCACTCAGTGAGAAAAACCCTAGTTATTTATTTAGAAAAGGAATGGGAACATGTCAACAAGAAGATTCACATAGATGAACAAACATCTGATATATAAACTCCTAAATAGCCACAACACAAATCAACTCAAGAAATAAAAATGGATAAAACTGTAGGCACTCAGGATGTGGAGCTCATTTTTGCCATCCCCACTTCAGAAATTATTTTGAGAATTGAGGAAATTCCTCCATTATATGTGTTTTATAGTTCTACCCACAAAGCTATTGTTAAGCAACAGAGGAAGAAAAGGAATCTAGATGTTGCAGCTATTACGACTCATGACAATGAACCAATGGACATTGTATGGAAAGACTCGCCCATCAACCCATCTGAAAACCTCACAATATCGTCGCAATTTGTAGGAGCCTATGCCACAAAAACTATTGACAAAGCGACAGAGGTCCAAATGTTGCTTGGAGAAAAGGAAAAAAATATTCTGACATTGGAACAACAATTAGCTCAGGAGAAATCTAATCAACAAGCAGAATTATGAGTAGCCCAACTCCAGCAGGAATTTGAACAGATGAAAATACAACATCAGGTCATCCTAGTGGAAAGAGATGCACATATACAAGCCATGACAGATAAGTAAAAGACATTCCGCAAATCGATGAGTTCATAAAGGAAGGACTCAGTCTTGACTCCCAACTAATATAGCAAAAGGAAGTTCTATGCCAGAAAATCTCGCAAATAAGTCCTTATTACGAGATCAGTGACAAGCTAACAAGCCAAGTTGTCGACATGAGACTTGAGTATGAAGAAATCCATAAAAGGATTTCTAAATTTATCACCTGGCAAGATTCAAAAGAAGGGAGAAACGCTGATTTGCCAAATCTAGAGGAATCACATAAAGACATCTTGTTTATATATTGGGATTCTCAGCTCAAGCAAGAATAAAGGGCAACGATGGTCGCAGTAGTAGCAGAAAACAACATCATTGAAGCCATCAACAAAAATCTACATGGCGCCAACCTGGTCACATAATCCGCACCAGGTTTCTTCCAAATGTCAAACAATTAGAGCAACAATGGAGGCAGGAAGAGAATGAAAAGGAGGAGGTGATCAGACAAATGGGAAAGCTAATCTAGGAAGCATAGTGGTAGTTCTTAGTGAAACCATACAACCAATGGATGACCTTGCGATGCTTAACTACCTCCACACAAAAAATGGTGCTAGCACTGATAGATGCTATATTTGTTGGGTAGTTAACATCAGTGCTCGACCAACTGATGCAGCTCAAGCCAATGATAGATATTTTCAATCTCAAATATCAAATGCAAAGGAGTTAGTCACTTAGTTTTATTTTCTCATGATCCAAGGAAGGTCGTTTATACCTCCTCAACCATTTTTTTGTAATAATCTATTTTAGGACCTATAGTTTAGTATTTAAACCCCTCTCATGAATTTAGAGAGGGCTCAAGAAATTTTATCAGAAACATTCTTCAAAACATGCACTTCTGTATCTTTGAGGAGGTTCTGATGGAATGAATGGAACAGGATCTATTTTCACTTAAATATCTAGCATGCTCTACTGAAATGCACTTTTGTACTCTTATAATATGTCTGATTGATTGAAATTTGGTCAATATTGTTGAGACAGAGCAGGACTCGTCATATATGGTACTTTTATATTATGATCTTGTTTTATTTATGTATCAGGAAATACTTCTTCTTTTAATTGTTTTATGTGTGAAAGTATAAATTAAATTAAGCATTATTGCACTTTTGTATGTTGTCAACTTTGACTTTATTCTGAATACATGAACTATTTATATGCGATATAACTTTCACAATCGTTTTGGCTAACTATTTATCCAAAATTATTATTGTTAAACGATTTGATTTCTTATTGCTGTTGAATGATCTATATTACCAAATGTTGTAGGACATCATTGTAGATCGCATATTGTATTTAATTCTCAGGTATATTTATATTCAAATAATGCTTAAACTATGATATATGCATGTTTTTAATAGTTTAGATTAGATCACACTTAGCTTAATCATTCCCCCATTACATCATATATCACCCCATCAACACTATCAAAATCTTTTCTGGGAAACTAGTCCCATTACCCCTAGTCAGAGCCACTACACCAAATGGAAAAGGAGCTGCTAATCAAGGTCCGGACCGGGTGGTTTTCCCCCATGTTGTAGCAATGATTTTCGAGGCTTCAACATTTTGGCACTAGAAGGAGGGTCTAACTATGAATGGCAAGTAAATTCAAATCAACAAGCAATTATAAGAGTAAAACTCCCTCACCATCTCCTCCAACTTCTTGACCGCATTCAAAATCTCCAAATCCTAAACGAGAAGTTGTAAAGAACCCTTTAGAATCCACTATTGTGATTTCAAAAAATTCAAATAAATATTCTTCTATAGGAACCCCTGAAGTTCAACCTTTGATCCATAAGTTATAGGGGATTTCAATATCTCAAGAAGAATTTGAGTTATACCAAGATAATGTTTCTTCTCAAAGGTTAACTAGAGCATAGATTGAAAAACTTTGGATCCCCCCATTTGAATTTCCTCTACCAAACCATAAGAGAGCTAACAAGACACAATTTGAATCCCATAGTGAGGTTCTCTCATCATCACCTCAAGCATCTTCATTCATTCCATCCATTTCATCACAGAATCAACCATCTGCCTCACAACTATAGATCATGGTTTACACAAGTATTGGAGCACAAGCCTCCTCTACCCAGTCACCTTCAACCAATGGAACATCTTCCTCTACATAGATACCTACGATGGCTCAAAACCCATTGAGGCCATGGACGAATCTAGGAGTTGTACGGATGGCAGGACCCTTACATCAATTGTTGGCCCATCCAGAAAAATGGTTACCAAAGTTCAATCCTAATGATGATTTACCAACCAAAGAGCACATAAAAGTTTTTATGTTGTCCATAAACCTAAAAGAAGTGGTGGAAGAAGATGCAGTTGTAATATTATTCCCTTATACCTTACAAGGATTAGCAAGGTCATGGTACTTTTCATTACCATCAGGTTCCATTAATAGTTGAGATGCCTTTCAAGAGCAGTTCCTAACCAAGTTTGGAGATAACAGATCAACAACTACTCTTATCAATAATCTCTCCAACTTGAAATCCGAACCTAGGGAACCGATTAAAGGCTTCAATTCTGGTTTCAATAAGTTATTGAATAAAATACCAACAACATCTAAGCGCAACGATGAAGTCCAAAATGAATGGTACATTACTGCTCTCCCTTCAAACACAACTATTTTCATCAATATAGCTGCCAAACCAACTTTGGAAAAAGACATGAAAGAATCCATAGTTGTATAAAAACGAATTCTAGCCTTAGATAAGAAAAATGCATTAGAAGAGAGAAAATCCAAGAAAGTGACTTTTAGGGACAAATCCAAGAAAAAACCACCTAAATATCCTTTTGATCTTGAAGATTTACAAAAAGTACTTAAAACCATGTCCAATGAAATGCTTGACATCAAGAAACAGGTAGCAGAGACTTCCTCAAAGAAATATTTCAAACCATACAAAATAAATCCCCCCTTTGATACTAAGCCTCCAAGCACCATATCAAATGCTGAATCGGATGTGGAGGAAGATGAAGTCTCAACAGCTGAAGAGCAAACAAATGATGAAGAGATAGTCGAGTTACAAGGAATGTGAGATTTTATCCTCCCCAATTAGGAAACACAAGAAGCATTACCTGTTGCAACCAAGAGTAGAAGCCCTATTGATTTGCCACAAACAAATTCAAAGCAGAAGGTATCAACTCCAGCTCCCAAAGAAAAAAAATAGGTAAGAAATCTTCATCTAAATCCACTCAAACCACTCCTCCTCAATCAAATGCTTCACCTCTAGCTAAAACCCTGATAGTCTCCGATGAAATGGAGTATAATATAGTGGGAGATATGAAACATAATACGGTGAAAATTACCTTTCACAAGCTTAGCAAGTTGAAACATCAATAGAAGTTATTTCTCAAACATATAAAATTAGCCCCTACTTCACCTCTTCCCGTTATTGTAATCTCACAAGCTACCCAAGAAATGGGAAGGCCTCCTAATACCTCATTAGACAGAATCGATCCTACCGATATTGCTCTAATTGGAGGAAGATCTAAATCCCATACTCCTCCATTTCTTTTGACTTTTGAATTTTTCAACAAAATCTACACAACTATTTAGTTGACTCTAGAGTTTCATCAAAAATTCTACCACGAACAGTTTGTGCCAAATTGAATGTTGAACCCCAAAAATCTGCGATACGCATTGTGCAATTAGACCGATCCCAAGTCGAAGTTATAGGAGAGCTAAATCAAGTCACTATTAGAATCTCATCAAACCCTAAAGTGTGTCAAGTAATTGGCATTCTTGTGGTTGATATCCTCGAGTTCTATGGTTTAATCCTTAGCAGAGACTGGTCAGAAAAGCTTAATGGCTATTGTTGGGTTGTGTTATATTCTTTCCACGACTAGCTCTCCTAGTTAACAGGGGGGTTAGAGGAGCGGAGCCCCCCCTTCATTGCACCGATTACGCAGTGGGGGGGTCATAGGGGGTTTGTGGGGGGTGGTTAGCCGCCCTCTACAAGGTTTGTGGCAATGCCCTGGGGAATTTTTTTTTCGGACCTTATATTAGGTGGGAGAACCTATCTATGGTTTTGTGCATGGTTTTTGCACGTTGTTTTGGGAGTGATGGTTTTTAGTCCATGGTATTGGATGCTTCAGCATGTATATATGTATTGTAACATTGAAAGGAACATAATGAAAAATCAAGTTGGTAGTCCCATTTTTGGGATCCAGGGGAAAATATTTCTGTATAATTGTTTTATGTGTTATGCTCTCGCTACTGTTTATTTTTTGTGTTTTAGAATTCGTATGCAGGTAATTTTTGTACAGGGTTAACCTACAACTCTTTTGCAACTGAATAGTCCCACATGTAGCTTCCCTATAATGGCAAGCCAAATCGAATAAGGGTTGACCGTAAAAAACATTAAAAGTACATTGTTACAGAACTAGAAGGAGAAAATGAGCTAGTCGCATATAGCAACAATATCATCGAAAACTACTCATTGAATCATTTCCAGGAAATTTCAATGCTAATACTTCGCCTTTATTGGAAAATTTTTTGTATCCCAAGTTGAAAATTTCTCTCAAACATATACTTCTAAGTGTGTAAATTTTGTAGATAAACCTGTAATTATCTCTTTATTTTGGAAATTATTTTTTGACAGATCCAAATCTAACAATGGATCCAGAGTAGGATGCATATTAGTTAGCCCAGAAGTGGAAAAACAATGTTAGCATGTAGACTTGAATTAAAATGCACAAACAACACCGCTAAATATGAATCATTGGTTCAAGGGTTGTATAAAGCCATCGAACTTAATATCAAACATCTTCAAGTGTTTGGGGATTTAGAAATTGTGATAAAATTGGTAATAAATACTATAAATTGTTTGTCTGGACATTTGAAACATTATCAACCCTTAGTCCAGGACCTCACTTCTCACTTTACAACGTTTAAGATTAACCCTATCCCAGGACTCCAAAATGCGAGTGTTGATCTACTGGCTAATGTTGCATCCAATATTATTCCACCAGAGGATTATAGCCCCGATCATTTTCCTATTGAATTGATTTTTAGGCCTTCCATTCCTGATAATGTCACCAATTGGTGAGTCTTTAATAACAATCCGGATATCATAATATTTCTGACATCTGAAGGCTCGTACAATGACTAGATAATTGATGAAGATAAACATGATAGCCAGCTTAAGAAAGGAGAAACTATAAATGTCATACCTAAGTCCATGGTTAAGTTGGAAGACTAATAGGATCTTAATGATAGATTCAAGAAGCCCACCAACTCAAAACTTCAAAGTTCAACTTTGAGGTTCGAATTAGTTAATCTTGGAACTCACCTTAAACCTTAAAATATCAATAGAGTTCTAGGTCTAGGTCTTACACCAGATGAAAAATCAACCTTCGTTCATTTGTTGAAGAAATACAATAATGTCTTTGCTTGGAATTATGAAGATATTAAGACATATGACACTTATATAATTCAACATACCATCCCCATGATATCTGATGAAAATATCGTGCAGTAAAAGCTAAGAAAGATTCACCCAAATATAGAAAATGAGATCAAATATGAATTGAATAAATTGCTCAAGGCCAAAATTATCTTTCCCGCCAAGCACTCAAGGTGGGTTTCTAACCTTGTTCCTGTCAGAAAAAAGAATGGTGATATTCAAATATGTATAGACTTTCACAATCTTAACAAAGCTTGTCAGAAGGACAACTTTCCATTACCTCCTATGGAACATATACTACAATTAGTTGCAGGCTCAGAACTAATGTCTTTTCTAGATGGATTCTTGCGTTAAAATCAGATTTTAGTACATCTAGATGACCGGCTGAAGACTACCTTTCGAACCAAATGGGGCACCTATGCCTATCCAAAGATTCCATTCAGGTTAATCAATGCTGGTGCCACATTTTAGAGACCCATGGACATAGCTTTCAAAGGCTTAGTTAATAAATTAGTGGTAATCTATTTAGATGATATAACTGTCTACTCAAAATGGCATGGTAATCATTTAAAGGATTTAAAACAAATCTTTGAGCTTTGTCAGTGGTATGGAATTTCTCTCAATCCCAAGAAATATTTCTTTGCTTTAAGTGAAGGAAATCTCCTTGGATTTATTGTATCCAAAGAATGGATTCACATTGACCTTGATAGGATAAGAGAAATTTATGAAATTCCTTTACCTCATAACAAAAAATATGCAGTCTTTCCTAGGTCAGATAAATTTTGTCAAAAGATTTGTCCCTGACTTTTCACGAATTGTTTTACCTCTTCAATCCATGAATAAGAAAAATTATCTTTTCAAATGGGGACATACAGAGCATGAAACCTTTGATCTGATTAAAGAATAAATCTTCAATGCTCCCTCACTAGCAACCCTGAATTTTTCTAATCATTTCATTTTATATACCTTTTCTTATGAGAAATCATATGCAACTATATTAACACAAGTCAATGATGATAAAGTCGAAGCACATATTTCTTTATTTAGATCCAATTTGCAGGGGGTTGAGTAAAACTATTCAGATGTTGAAAAACAAGCTTTCGTTGTTTTCAAATCAATATAACATTTTAGACCCTTTCTCCACAAAACCCACACCAAGTAATAGTCTCATTCTCAACAGTGAGAAATTTGTTAATACAAAGGGATATAGGAGAGAAAATGGAAAATTGGGTAACGACATTGCAAGAATATGACATAGATATTAGACCAACCAAAATTGTAAAAGGTCAAGGTTTTTGCAAAATGTTAGCACGAGAATCCAAGTTACCAGCACTACAAGATTCAGATGATGATATACAAGTATATGAGGTAAGCCTCAATGACACTAAATCCAAATATGTTGATATCATTTTTTATTTGAAAAATGGATATGCCCCCACGCAACTAAGTTACAAAAGAAAAAGGTCTTTAAGGTTAAAATCTAGACAATATCAAATCATCAATAATGTATTATTTAGAATAAATTATGATTCTATTTTGTTTATATGTCTTGAAAAATATGAGGGAGAAAAGGTTTGCAGGAACTCCATGATGGACCAGCTGGTGGACATTTTGGAGGGGACACAACCGCATATAAAATCCTGCATGTTGGCTATTATTGGCCAACCTTGTTTAAATAAGCACATGATTATGTAAGGAAATGTAAATTTTGTCAAACAGCTACCGAGAGACAGAGGAAACCTGCATTACCATTGCAACCAATCAACATTGAACAACCATTTGAACAATGGGAACTGGATATAACAGGTGTGATCACTCCACACTCTTAAAAGAAGCATAAATATATCCTTGCAACAGCTGATTACTTCACAAAGTGGGTGGAAGGAATTTCAGTTAAGGTAGCCAATTCTGAAAACATTATTGAATTTATTGATCAATTTATTATTACCAGATTTGGTTTGCCATCTTCCCTCATTTTTGATAATGCATCTTATTTTTCAAGCAATGCTACAAAAGAATTTGCTCTTAAAATAGGTTTTAAACTTAAATACTATGCTAACTATTATTCTCAGGGAAATGGCTTGGCCGAATCTACAAATAAAAATATCATAAAAATTATTAAAAGAACCATTGATCAAAGTCAAAAAAACTGGCACAAATATTTAATATTTTCTTTATGGGCAGATCGAATAACACAGAAGGCCTCAATCGGCCCTTCTCCTTTCAATTTGGTCTATGGGAAAGAACTTATCCTCCCTACAAATGTAGCTATTCCCTCTCTAGCCCTAGCTTAATTTATTGAGGAAACCCCTTCCTCCTATATGCAAGTGAGACAATCACAAATCCTTAAGCTCGAAGAAGAAAGGGAAAAGGCCAAAATCAGACATGCACATCATTAATAGTTAGTCAAATATTTTTTTGATGCAAATTATGTAAGTTCAAATTCCTTCCAACTTAGGGACTTGGTATTGAAATGGGATAAAGCACATGAGGAAAAAGGCAAGCATACCAAATTCCAAATAATGTGGCTTGGACCATTTCAGATTGTGGAACAAATAGGCCCATCAACCTTTTTATTGCAAGATCTATCAGGTAAGAGAGATTCTTTGCCTGTTAATGGGAAAATCCTAAAAAAATATTTTTCATAGAAGATAATCTCTTCTATTCATTGTATATTATTGTTTTTACTTTTTAGGAAAATAAAAGTTCAGTAGCATTTACTTTTGGCCTTTATAATAATAGTCTCTTTTATATTTTGACTTTTCTCTTAGAAGTAGAGATTGTTAAGAAGAAAATTTTTACATTCGAAACATAAGCTAAGTTCTATCTCTCTGAAATTGCTTGTCCTCTACCAAAATTAGTTATCCTTTGATGAAACTCAACTTTGTAAAAGAACCTTTGTTCTACCATCAGTTAAGAAAATTATCTATAACAAAGCAAGGACTCTCTACAGAGAAGCATTTTTAACTCTATAATTGTCATCTAAAACATCTTAAGAAGTCAATGATTCTCCCCATCTAGTAAGCTTTCACTTTTTAGAGTGTAATTCTAAAATATGCTTAAACTTAAAGGATAAGAGGTCTCATCAAGAGCCAACTTACCATGTTCATAGGGAAATAACTAGCTGACATTACCAATACTGCATATCAAAACAGGGTAATGGCTTGAGATTGTATCAATCAAAAGACAAGGGGTCTCATCAAGAGCCAACTTGTTCAGTTAAGTTACAACCAGTGAGTGGTGTTGTCAATTTTGGCCACCAAACCAAGACAATGGCCTTTAAGGAGAAAAATGAAAATTTTGATGAAAAGAGAATTGTTTAGAAAAAAGGAAAGAAAGTAAGTATATGAATCTGAACTTATCTTTAAAATTTTCACTCTTATCTAGATGGGATATTGAATCATTGTTGGTTAAAAGGTAACCATGTCGAGGCTATGGATGCTTATTGGCAACAGAGGCTCTACCTATGACAATTGAGTACATCTAAAAGCTGATTTGAGAGAGTCCCCTGTTTTTATCTTTAAAACCAAGTAATGACTAATGTAGACAAAGCAATTTTCATATTGAAGAGGATAATCAAAAGGATAATAGTTAGATAGGTTTTGTTTTTATTATTCAGAGAAATGTTACTTATCTTATATTTCATGTATTTTTATTTTTTGAACTACCTTTATTTTGGAAGTTCTTAGAAATTTCAAAATTTGTCAAAGATAACTAGTTCTTCCAGCGAATCACCAATTGTTGTGCTATTCATCAACCCCCCCATTTATTAGTATAATAGCTAATATTCTATCAATAAATGGGGACCCTTAAAAAATCCTTCCAAAAAACAAATTTAGCATTGATACACTTTCTTTTAAGTTTTTGGAATAAAACAAGATATCATGTCAAAACCCTTAGAAAACTAGCAATACTCACCTTTTCACATATCGCTGGACAAAGTGTGTCAAAAGCCTTATTAGCAAGAAAAACACGTGAAATGCAATCTAAAGGAATCACCACACTTAACCTAGATATCATTAAGCATTTTCATTAAAAACTAGGTCCTAAGGCATTTCCTCTCGAAATAAAGCCTGTATCGCATATTGCAATTCACAAAGGGTGCACCCTCACGAAGTATGTTGAATCATGCGAAATGCATATTGTGATGCAGCAATTAACCTTATCGCATCGCGTTGAAAAAACTTAAGAAAGGTTTGAAATATTACAAACCACGCGATGTTGTGAAATGCAACAAAAGCCCATACTTGATTGAAACCTATGTTATAAAGTAACACTTAATTCCACTACGCAAATGAAAAATTCTTTATAAGGTGAAATCCCATTAAACAAGAAATGCTTTAAAAAAAAATAAAGAATGTCCCACATCTCACATCCTATAGAAAAATAAGGAACTTTAAAAATTCGCGCAATCAATACACGATAATGCGATTTGCAATATTGCATCGCAATCACAAAATTGAAATTTTCGCAAAACAAAGCTCGTAACCTTAAAATGTTTTCTTCCCAATTTAAGATGTGGAACATTAATGAGAAATAAAGGTAAAAATAACAAACCATTAGTGGGCATTCAGTATGGGCAAATGGCATTTAGTTTTTGAAAAGCGGCTTGATGTGATACGATATCTTTTCATCTGCGTTTAATTAAAACTCCTTTCTTGTCACCTTTTCAAGGTTATTTGTGTCATTCATTCTTATTTCCATTCTTTCTTGTGTCTATCCGATAGCTTCCGCTTTGCTCCATTTCAGGAAAAATCTACAGCAAGAGTCATTAGGAATAATGGCGAAGAAAGGAAAGGCAGCCACGTCATAAAAGTAAAAAATGATCCCTCTATTCTCTGATACTATCCGCAGTAGAGACAAGGGAACTTCAACATGGGAAACCTTGTATAATTTGTTCGAAGAAGAGAAACCAAGGCCTCTGGTAGCAAATGCCATAGTCGATGCTCATGTTTCCTCTGACGCCTCCTACTTTGAGATAGCATGCTCGTTTCTACACCGCATAGTCGCAAGGCCAAAGATAATACCATATAAAGATATGGTCAAGTGGATATATGATGTGTTCGATGTCTCAGATAGAGAGTTCAAGAATAACAGGAAAGAGGTTATGGGATCTTTTTTCGCAGATAGCCTATGGCTTACGTACAATTTTATCAGAGCCACAGAAGCTCTACAATAAACAATTCCTTGAAAAATTTTCTAAGGAGAATGAAGACTCGATAGACATTACGCGGGCCCGAAAAAAAAACAAAGGCAAGATCAAACGGGATAAGATGGGTATGTATTCTATGAAATCTATTTCTCCCCCTTATAGTTTTGCAGCAACCATACTATGTAGATTGTTTGGTAAGCATGTACCAAATTTTCCTTGGAGTGGCTGCCATTAATAGATGCAGCTATGAACGCAACAATAATAAATTGTGCTCAAATTTTATCTAATAATTTGGCGAAGGCCATTATGGAGTATAGGAGAAAGAGGAGTCCCTCTTTAAGGGTTTATCCCCCATTTTTCATGAGTTCCTTTGTAATGGACGCAATCTGTTTTAGCTCTAAATTTCTTATTATGGGATGGAAGTGGACTGTGCAAGACCCGCTTCCTATCCATGTGTACCATAAGAGTTTGTGGGAGTCTCAGTTTCACCCCCATTTTTACAAGATATTTCAAGCAGTTATGTTGCCCATCCATAAAAAATTCTACAACACAACTGCCCCTAGGTTTTCCAAAGAAACTAAAGTGGATATTTTACCTGTAGCTAGATGGTTTTTGGAGGTCATATTTACCTATATCAGAGTATTTGGGAGCATTGCTTCACCGCATGTCCTCCCATACTATGTCCCTGACAAGTTAATGGCCAGGGAGATAACCTACCAAACAACAGGGGAAGGTGGGTTGAGCAGAGGGTTGAAAGAAGAGAAAAAGGCCATTTGACCTATATTTCCATTGGAATGTGGTGTGTTTGCACTACATGATTTTGGACATGCATGCAAAGAGGTAGAGATTATGAACTCTATAAGATGAACTACATTCATGGAAAGGTAGTATGACCCAAATGGCACTACTAAGGACTCCACTACTATGGTGAAAGTGAAATCGTTCACCCATGAGGAAGATGCGTTCGATGACCTCTTCCTACAAAAAGAAACATTTTCAGATGTAACACATATGGCATCACTACTTTTTTCCCCAAATGATGTTGAAGCTTTCCATGCGTACAGAAAGAGGAGATTATTGAAGGTCCCATTGGACCTACTACAGATTGAACCAATGAGGGAGCCAACTCCCAGTGTAAGCTTGGAGGACAGCTCCAAAGATAATTCTAAATAAAAATTTGAAGCAGAGACCCAAGAGAGATCTATTCATGAGTCAAAGCACTCAGAGCAGCAGTCTCAAAATGGGGGAGGCAATAAAAAGAAAGAGTTTGAAAGGGACACAATTGGAACTACAAAGGAAATAGCCAAGCAAACCTTGGAAAATAAACAGGAAGAAATTCACTCTAGTTCCACTCAGTCAGCAAAACCCCAATTATTTATTTAGACAAGGAATGGGAACATTTCAACAAGAAGCTTCACAAAGATGAATAAACATCTGAGATATAGAATCCTAAATAGCCACAACATAAATCAACTCAAGAAATAATAATGGAGAAAACTGTAGGCACTCGGGATGTGGAGCTCATTCCTGCCACCCCCACTTCAGAAATTAGTTTGAGAAATGAGGAAATTCCTCCATTAGATGTGTTTTATAGTCCTGCCCACAAAGTTTTCATTAAGAGAGAGAGAGGAAGAAAAGGAAGCTAGATGTTATATCTCTTACGACTCTCAACAATGAACCAATGGACATTGTATGGAAAAACTTGCCCATGGACCCATTTGAAAACCTCACAAGACTATCACAATTCACAGGAGCCTATGCTATGGCAACTATTGACAAAGAGACAGAGGACCAAATGCTGCTTAGAGAAAAGGAACAAAATATTATGCTGTTGGAACAACAATTAGCTCAGGAGAAATACAACCAACAAGCAGAATTACAAGTATCCCAGCTCAAGCAGGAATTTGAACAGATGGAAATACAACATCAGGCCAGCCTAGTGGAAAGAGATGCACGAGTACAAGCCATGACAAATAAGTATAAATAAAATCCACAAATCGATGAGTGCATAAAGGAAGCACTCAATCTTAACTCCCAACTAATATAGCAATAGGAAGTTCTATACTAGAAAATCTCGCAAATAAGTCCTTATTGAGAGATCAATGATAAGCTAACAAGCCAAGTTGTCAATATGAGGCTTGAGTGTGACTAAATCCATAAAAGGATTTCTGACTTTATCACCTAGAAAGAATTAGAAGAAGGGAGAAAAGTTGATTTTCCAAAGATGGAGGAATTTCATAAAGATATCTTGTTCATAGATTTGGATTCTCAGCTCAAGCAAGCAGAAAGGGCAACAGCGGTCGCAACTGCAGTAGCAAACAACATCATTGAAGCCATCAATGAAAATTTGCATGGCACCAACTTGGTCACAGAATTAGCACCATGGTTTCTTCCATATGTCAAACAATTATAGCAATAGTGGAGGCATGCAACGAAGGAAAAGGAGGAGCCGATTAGACAAATGGGCAAGCTAAGCTGGGAAGCATACTGGTAGTTCTTAGTGAAACCATACAACCAGTGGATGACCTTGCGATGCTTAAATACCTCCACACAAAAAATGGTGCCAGCGCTGACAAACGCTATATTTGTTGGGCAGTTAAAATCAACGATCGACCAACCGATGTAGCTCAAGCCAATGATAGATATTTGTGATCTCAAAGATCGAATGCAAAGGAGTTAGTCACTTAGTTTTATTTTTATTTTAGTTTTATTTTCGCATGATCTGAGGAAGGTCATTTAAACCTCCTCACCTATTTTTTTGTAATAATATATTAGGACCTATAGTTTAGTATTTAAACCCCTCTCATGCATTTATAGAGAGGTCTAGAAATTTTATCAGAAACATTCTCCAAAACATGCACTTATGTACCTTTGAGGATATTCTAATGGGATGAATGGAACAGGATCTATTTTCTCTTAAATATCTAGCATGCTCTATGGAAATGCACTTTTATACTCTTAGAATATGTTGGATTCATTGAAATTTGGTCAATATTGTTGAAACACATGAGCAGGACTCGTCATATATGGTACTTTTATCTTATGATCTTGTTTTATTTATGTATCAAGCAATACTTATTCTTTTAATTATTTTATGTGTAAAAGTATAAATTACAGTTAGCATTATTGCACTTTTGTATGATGTTGGCTTTGAATTTATTCTGAATACATGAATGATTTATATGTGATATATCTTTCACAATCATTTTGGCTAACTATTTATCAAAAATGATTATTGTTAAACGATTTCATTTCTTATTGTAGTTGAATGATCTATATTACCAATTGTTGTAGGACATCATTGTAGATCACATATTGTATTTAATTCCCGAGTATATTTATATTCAAATAGTGTTTAAACTAGGATATATGCATGTGTTTAGTAGTTTAGGTTAGATCATACTTAGCTTAATCATTCCCCCATTACATCATGTATCACCCCATCAACACTATCAAAATCTTTTCTAGGAAACTGGTCCCATTATCCCTAGTCAGAGCCACTACACCAAATGAAAAAGGAGCTTCTAACTAAGGTCTGGACTGTGTGGTTTTCCCCAATGTTGTAGCAACGATTTTCGAGGCTTCAACACAATGTAAAAATACTTTTTCTAAATTTTTAAGAGCCTCATCAAATGTTTTACCAAACACAGAAAAATCTTCCATATAAATCTCAACACATTCAAGATCAACAAAAATAGCCAGTACAACCCTTTGAAAGGTAGCAGGTGCATTACACAAGAAAGGAAGCACTCGGTAGGAAAATGTACCTGAAGGGAATGTAAATGTGGTTTTATATTGATCTAAAGGTGCGACCTAGATTTGATTATACCCACTGAAGCCATCTAAAAATGAAAAGTATTTTTTACCAGAAAGGGTATCTAGCACATGATCAATGAAAGGAAGGGGAAAGTAATCCTTGAGAGTGGCTTTGTTTAATTCTCGATAGTCAATGCAAATATGCCATCTCCCATATTTCTTAGAGACTATCACTAATGGATAGACCCACTGGCTATCAGAAATGGGGTAGATGAAATTAGAATCTAAGAGTTTTTGTAATTCTTCCTTAACAATATATCTTAGCACAGGATTCATTCGTCTCTAGGGTTGTCGGACAGGGAAGGATCCATCCTCAATATAGATATGATGAGTACAGGTCTCAGGAGGAATTCCTTTCATGTCTTCATAACTCCAAGTGAATGCATCCAAATGATCTTGCAACAAGGTAACAAGTTTCTGTTGTTGAGATGAATCCAGGTTTGAACTAATGTGTAAGGCTTTTCTTAGACTAATTTCAACAAGAGTAGTCTCGAGCTCAAGAGTACAGGAAGATGATGCAACAACATGGATAAGGAAAGTTAGGAATCATATTTTTCTTGAAAATCTAGAGTAATATCTAATGAAGTGTATCAAAACTAGGCATAGTGTTGAATCGAAGAAATAGGTCAGGCCTCCTCATCACTATTGTCATAATCTAACCATAAGGTATCCTTGAGTTCCCGAATAGATCTAACAGGTGGGTATAAGGTGGCCTTTTTCCTAGAGTCTCCATGTGAAATGTACATGTCACTGAAGCAACATCCAACATTGGCATCAGCCGTGGCAAGCCATGGTCGCCCCAGAATCAAAGGATGTCCTCCCATGGGATTCTTTGGCTGAAGCACAATGAAATCTGTGAGGTATTCCCATGAATCTATAGAGACAACCACGTCGTCCAATACTCCATTGGGCTTCATTTTAGATTTGTCTGCAAGTTCAAGCATGGTGGGTGTAGGATGAATGTGACTCAACCCAAGTTGTTCCATGGTTTTCCTGGTCATCACGTTAATGGCCTCCCCCAGGTCTATTAATACATTAGAGATAAGGATATCACCTATTTGGACATAAACAATTGGGTTTCCAGGATCTGTATATTTCTCCATTAATACGCATCATGTCATCAACTCAGCTACTCTACCAACAAACTGAATGGTTTGAGGTTCTACTCTCTTCCTCCCTGGATTTTTAAGACATAATTCCCGAATGATCTTGGTACATATGGGAATTTCTTGGATATCCTGAAGTAAAGGAAACTCCATGGCCAACCGCTCTCGATAGGGGGGCTGGTTTGAAGAAGATGGTGAATATAAAGGTACGATAATGGGTTGGAGGGTGATATTATTTTTCAAATTATCAGGATTTACCTCCTCATTTTTCTCCTCAATAATCATCGTCGACTCTTTTTGTTTTTTTGGTTTAACTACCCTTCCCTATCTCAATTGAAGCTCATTTATCCCAATTGGCAAGGTTCAATAGGTGGGGAGAGGGGATGGTCCAACTGAATGAATCAGTTGTACAACATTATTATTAGGATTCGGTACCGTTTGAGCAAGTAGTTGAGGTGGTCTGAATGGTGGTGGAAAAGGCAATGGTCGAAATTGATTGACTCTGCTAAGGTAAAGAGGGAAAAGATGGTTGTGACATATGGTTTGGTGCATAAGAAGGAGGATATGATGGCATCTAAGAAGGATAGGAATGATATGAATGGTTTGGCCCTCTCCATCCTTGTTTCAATGGCTGAGAGGACTGTCCATGATGGAAATGGTTCCCATGCTGCCAATGTTGAGAGTGATTATTACTATTATAATAGGAATATGGAGATGCATTATAGACATAAAATGTGGTTCAGAAGCCATACCTGCACTTACCTAAGGCCAATTCCTTCGCGCTCCCATGGCATGTAAAGACTCAGGTTCAGAAAGCTCTCCTTCGAGTACAAATTTCAATGCTAATATGGAGGGGAAATCCTCGGTGGCATGGTTCTCTACACAAGAACACATTTATTAGCACTTTTCATATCAGTAGGACATTATCTTAAAGGATGCTTCTTTCTACACTTTAGACAAAAAATAGACAATGACTCTTGTTCTTTTTCTAGTTTTTGCTGAAATTTCAAAGAGTCTATTTGTTTGCTAACAATATTCATTATTTCAATTTTCATATTGTCCATCTTATTCTCCAAGCTAATGATCATAGCATCTGTAGATCCCAGTTTTTTAGTTTTTCTTCAACCTCCTCTAGTGGATCTAGATTGGTTTCTAGAGAACTTCTTGCACAAGTCACAAATTTGTCCAAAAGTTTTCTAAGAAATGTCTCCTTGTCCTAATAAATTTAGATTATGTCTATAATCCTCGGTAAGTCCTCATAGGAACAAGGTTCAAATATTACTTAAATCAAATTTGTGTCTGGACCTTTGGAGTATATACAAAATCTCTCTAAGTAATCTTCTAAGGTCTCATCATCAGCTTGTACAATGGTGAAGATCTCATCCAACATTTCTCTAGTTTTACAATATTCCTGATATTTATTCAAAAATACTTTCTTCATTTGGCCCCAAGAACTTACAGTGTTTCCTCCTAGTCCCATGAACCAACACAAAGCTGAATCCTTGAGAGTTGCAGGAAACAACTTTAATTTATGGGCATCGGAAGAATAATCATAACTCCGACATAATATATCAAATTCAAATAGAAATGAATCTGGGTCTCCATGTGTTATGTACCTAGGGGGGATAATATGGGGTACCAAGGGAGGTACCCAAGGTAATAATGTAATAATGGGATGGGCCATAGTAATAAATAAGGTGGTTAACCCATGTCATGTAAGGGACCACAAGTAGTTAATAATAATGTAAGGGGCCCATGGTATTAGTTGATGGTATGAGGGAACCATGGTAATGACCCATGGTATTGTATGTATGAGGCCTATATAGAGGCTAGAGACTCCACATGGAAGATGAAGAGAAGTATTATTGTATGAACATGCATATGGCTTGTGGAGTGTTCTCCTTCCTTAAGGAGTGAATGTATGGTGTTGCCCTACCTTAAGGGTTTGATCAATAAAGAATCATTTCATCTTATTTCTGGGTTATTTGCATTATCTTATACTTTTATATCAGAGCTATAATATTTCTGGTTTAGATCTACAACAATTGGTATCAGAGCACTTTCTTGGGCACAAAAGTGCGAGATTTTTTTTTTTTTTTTCATTTTGCAGGATTTTTGGGTGGCGAATTTGCAGATTAGATCTGTATGTTTTGGTGCAAGATCTAAAAAATATAATTGCCGATCTGTATTCCTTGTGAAAAAATACCCAAATTCAAAAAAAAATCAGTTGAATCGGAGTCCGGATGCAGGAGATATCGCTGATTTAAAAATCAGTGGGGTTGCAGACAATTTTCAGGGAAGTGAGTTTTGTGACGCAGATCTAGAAGTCCTGGTGCCAGATCTACAAGATCTAATTGTAGATCTGGAATCTTTATGAAAAAGCACCTAATTTCAAAAAAAAAAATCAGTCGAATCGGAGTCCGGATGAGGGAGATATCGCTGATTTAAAATCAGCTCTTTTTGCAGAAATTTTGGGTTACAGCGGGAGAGTTGCAGTGCAGATATGGAATTATAGTGTCTGGATCAAGATTTCTATCACATGGGCAGATGCAGAATGATTGTTCCATTTCTGAAAACAGGTCATAATAAGGATTCTGAGCAATATTGACGAAACGGTGACCATTTCAAATTTTCGCCAATTTTTGTGATGGAGGGCCGAGATATGAATTTGAATGACTTATATCCATTTGATGGCTCTCATCCAGCCAAATGGCTAGCATAAATGGAGAAATGTTTTAGATTGAATTACATCATGAATGATCAGACTCAGCTGAATTTGGGAACAATGTACTTGGACCATGAAAGATTGCAATGGTGGCAAGGGCATCAACGTCGCTATCATTGGCCCTTGACTTGGGACAAATTCACTAAAGCTCTTATGGACCGCTTTGACCAAAAAGCTAATCTTGTGGATAAGCTCACACAGACAGACACACAACCTAGCAAAGATTTTATTTTTACGGGAAAGAAGGAAACCAAGGAACCTAAAGGGTTATTTTCTGCTGGTATCTCCTTATTGCAGGTTCATGGATTGATTCAGAAGGAGAAAATCATTGTGTCTATAAATCCGAGTTGCAAGCAAAATCTCATAAATGTCAATTTGGCAAAAAAATTGCAAGTCCCAGCAAAACAAATTGCACATACACAGGATGATGATAAGGATGTTCAAATCTATAAGGATTTGAAGCTTTCTATGGATAAGTATGTGTTTCATGGTGATTTTTATGCTTCAGAGATGGATAATATCGATGTTGTTTTAGGATATCCTTGGATGGAATCTGTGGGTACTATCAATATTAATGTGCAGAAAAAATTCTTGAAGCTATGGTATAAAAGGAAGAAAATTACATTACAGGATATTTCCATCCATAAACAGGTAGAGTCCACAGAGGTTAACGCACAAGATGTTACAGGGACTGACATATCAGATGATGAGCAGTTGATGGTCGACAATCAAACACAAATAGAGGCTGAAGCAGAAAAGGTTACAGGTGCTGATACATCTGAGGACGATTCAGTGGTTGAAGTCATATTGAAAAAGAAGACACCACAAGAGGCACCACAGCAAGGTGAAGTAAAGAAAACGCCATCGTGGGTTAAAACTTCAACATATCATCACCCACATCACCCAGCAAGACAACAATCAAGATGGCAACCAATTAGCCACATGGACAACAAACCCCGCAGGACAGATCGAGAGGAACAAAGATCCACCTACTACACTTCCACACAGAAGAGCTACCGCAGTCAACTTCCATCTCAAGCGAGCGAGGCACCAGCGAGATCGAGGGTTCACCTTTCTCTTGGATGGCTAGATGCACGTGCATGGTATCAGTGGACTACTCTCTTGAGTATATCTTATTCTTTATGTTCTTCTCATGTTTCGGGGACGAAACATGTTTACGGGGGTGGAATGTTATGTACCTAGGGGGGATAATATGGGGTACCAAGGGAGGTACCCAAGGTAATAATGTAATAATGGGATGGGCCATAGTAATAAATAAGGTGGTTAACCCATGTCATGTAAGGGACCACAAGTAGTTAATAATAATGTAAGGGGCCCATGGTATTAGTTGATGGTATGAGGGAACCATGGTAATGACCCATGGTATTGTATGTATGAGGCCTATATAGAGGCTAGAGACTCCACATGGAAGATGAAGAGAAGTATTATTGTATGAACATGCATATGGCTTGTGGAGTGTTCTCCTTCCTTAAGGAGTGAATGTAGGGTGTTGCCCTACCTTAAGGGTTTGATCAATAAAGAATCATTTCATCTTATTTTTGGGTTATTTGCATTATCTTATACTTTTATATCAGAGATATAATATTTCTGCTTTAGATCTACAACAATTGGTATCAGAGCACTTTCTTGGGCACAAAAGTGCGAGATTTTTTTTTTTCATTTTGCAGGATTTTTGGGTGGCGAATTTGCAGATCAAATCTGTACGTTTTGGTGCAAGATCTGAAAAATCTAATTGCAGATCTATATTCCTTGTGAAAAAATACCCAAATTCAAAAAAAAATCAGTTGAATCGGAGTCCGGATGCAGGAGATATTGCTGATTTAAAAATCAGTGGGGTTTGCAGACAATTTTCAGGGCATCGAGTTTTGCGGCGCAGATCTAGAAGTCCTGGTACGAGATCTACAAGATCTAATTGTAGATCTAGAATCTTTGTGAAAAAACACCTAATTTAAAAAAAAAAATCAGTCGAATCGGAGTCCGGATGAGGGAGATATCGCTGATTTAATATCAGCTCTTTTTGCAGAAATTTTGGGTTACGGCGGGAGAGTTGCAGCGCAGATCTGGAATTCTAGTGTCTGGATCAGGATTTATATCACATGGGCAGATGCAAATGATTGTTCCATTTCTGAAAACAGGTCATAATAAGGATTCTGAGCAATATTTACGAAACGGTGACCATTTCAAATTTTCGCCAATTTTTGTGATGGAGGGCCGAGACCTGAATTTGAATGACTTATATCCATTTGATGGCTCTCATCCATCCAAATGGCTAGCACAAATGGATAAATGTTTTAGATTGAATTACATCATGAATGATGAGACTCAGCTGAATTTGGGAACAATGTACTTGGACAATGAAAGATTGCAATGGTGGCAAGGGCATCAACGTCGCTATCGTTGGCCCTTGACTTGGGACAAATTCACTAAAGCTCTTATGGACCGCTTTGACCGAAAAGCTAATCTTGTGGATAAGATCACACAGACAGACACACAGCCTAGCAAAGATTTTATTTTTACGGGAAAGAAGGAAACCAAGGAACCTAAAGGGTTATTTTCTGCTGGTATCTCCTTATTGCAGGTTCATGGATTGATTCAGAAGGAGAAAATCATTGTGTCTATAAATCCGAGTTGCAAGAAAAATCTCATAAATGTCAATTTGGCAAAAAAATTGCAAGTCCTAGCAAAACAAATTGCACATACACAGGATGATGATAAGGATGTTCAAATCTATAAGGATTTGAAGCTTTCTATGGATAAGTATGTGTTTCATGGTGATTTTTATGCTTCAGAGATGGATAATATCGATGTTGTTTTGGGATATCCTTGGATGGAATCTGTGGGTACTATCAATATTAATGTGCAGAAAAAATTCTTGAAGCTATGGTATAAAAGGAAGAAAATTACATTACAGGATATTTCCATCCATAAACAGGTAGAGTCCACGGAGGTTGACGCACAAGATGTTACAGGGACTGACATATCAGATGATGAGCAGTTGATGGTCGACAATCAAACATAAATAGAGGCTGAAGCAGAAAAGGTTACAGGTGCTGATACATCTGAGGACGATTCAGTGGTTGAAGTCATATTGAAAAAGAAGACACTACAAGAGGCACCACAGCAAGGTGAAGTAAAGAAAACGCCATCGTGGGTTAAAACTTCAACATATCATCACCCACATCACCCAGCAAGACAACAATCAAGATGGAAACCAATTAGCCACATGGAAAACAAACCCCGCAGGACAGATCGAGAGGAACAAAGATCCACCTACTACACTTCCACACAGAAGAGCTACCGCAGTCAACTTCCATCTCAAGCGAGCGAGGCACCAGCGAGATTGAGTGTTCACATTTCTCTTGGATGGCTAGATGCACGTGCATGGTATCAGTGGACTACTCTCTTGAGTATATCTTATTCTTTATGTTCTTCCCATGTTTCGGGGACGAAACATGTTTAGGGGGGTGGAATGTTATGTACCTAGGGGGGATAATATGGGGTACCAAGGGAGGTACCCAAGGTAATAATGTAATAATGGGATGGGCCATAGTAATAAATAAGGTGGTTAACCCATGTCATGTAAGGGACCACAAGTAGTTAATAATAATGTAAGGGGCCCATGGTATTAGTTGATGGCATGAGGGAACCATGGTAATGACCCATGGTATTGTATGTATGAGGCCTATATAGAGGCTAGAAACTCCACATGGAAGATGAAGAGAAGTATTATTGTATGAACAGGCATATGGCTTGTGGAGTGTTCTCCTTCCTTAAGGAGTGAATGTATGGTGTTGCCCTACCTTAAGGGTTTGATCAATAAAGAATCATTTCATCTTATTTCTGGGTTATTTGCATTATCTTATATTTTCATATCTTATCTATAATATTCTTGGGTTAGATCTACAACAATTGGTATCAGAGCTACAACATTTTTTTTTTTTTCCTAAAATCTTTCGAAGGTTCAATTGACTTTATAAATGAATATTTAACTACACCAAGCTAAGTAGCAAGGCCATATATACGTGTGCTTATCTGTATAACAAAGAAAAAAATGAAACCAAGCACTAATATATAATGATGCTAAAATTTAAGGCAACACCTATTAGGATGCACAATGTAATATACCAACTAGTAAATAACAATGACTATGATCCATATTTATGAAGGAATGAAATAAAATGAAGATTCAAACAAAAGCACATAGATACAATGAAAAAAAAGTTCAATTAATAAATAGCAACTGTTGAAAATTGTTTACTTACATAAGAGAAACAACTAGCTCGGGCGATGATAGCTTATCTCTGAGAAGAGATGTGACAACTACACACATTCTGAATTGTGTTAATATTAGCTTTGTAGACCTTTTTATCATCAAGAAACAATGCAAAACCCTAAAAATCCAAAAGCCTAACCCTAGGAGATGAAGCGCTAAAAGCTTTTGGGCCCCGCTTGGGCGATGGCACAAGTAGTGCAGGATCAATTATATTTTCCAAAAGATTATTAGAGATTTGGCTAATAGAAATAATTAGTAGTACTTCCACTTTTTAACCATGGATATTCACCCCCACTTTACCATGGAAATTATTAACTTGTAAGTAGACTTTGTTCCAATACCATGGCTCAACAATACCGCATGCCCAAAAATCATATCTCATTTCACAATCAAAATATTTTATAAATATAGTTTTTAATTTTATTTTATTACATTCCTCGGTTGAGAGACACTCTCCAACCTAATATGAAAGAGATGTTGTAATGTCTGGTTATATTATGATGTTGAAAACTTTTGAAAATTGTGTATTCTATTATGTGTATTATATTATGTTATCTAAATATTTTGACTTGGTAAAATTTCTTTATATATATATAATCCAAAAAAATAAAAAGATAATATTATTAATTATAATTATTAATTAAAACATTTTGAAATTACATTAAAGAAAATTAAATAAATAATTATGATTATTATTTATTAATAATTAAACTAGTCTATATCCATGTTAACTCTGGATCTATTTAGCTCTAAGAGGGATCAAATCTCTCTGAGTTGCAAACCTTTCCTCAAGTTTTGCACTCAAAAATAAAAGGTTTTCACCTAGAGATGAGAGAATTGATCCCTCTCAACTCTTGATAAATATGTAGTTAAGATGGATGTAGTTTATATCTTTGGAATAAGCGGTTGATGGCAATAAATTATCACTTCAAATTTTGGGTTGTGAATTCATATTATATCTTTTTCCATTAATCCTATTTCATGTGGTATTAGGCCATTCTAATTTGGATTAAGATCACAACTATAATTGTTAGGTGAGTGAATGGGTGGAAATTCAAGTATGTTAGGATATTATTGCAATTTAAGTTAGAATGGTACTAAATTTGTTGAGTGTTATGGTCCTATAAAAATAATTGTCTAGCTTATGTGAGTTGCCCAAACTCATCTGAATCTTCCTCAGAATGAGGGAAAATTTTAGGAACCCTCCCAGATTTATATGTATAATAAATGGGCGAATCGCCATGGTATAGGAAAAATGGAAGGTGATTTAATCAATAATATAATATGTATATATAAAAAAATTGTGAATCTCTCACTAGATTATATTATCTTATAAAATCAGGGAAAATCTTTTACTAAGTTATAAAATTTTGTAAGATCTTGGCGAATCTTTCAATGAATAATAAAACTTTGTAAAGTCATGGTGAATCTTAACATTGTGAACTCTTAGAGATTTTTTTCAAAAAGCATAAAACCATACTGTAATAGAATTGAGCACACAACCACATAATAATGTTACATTTTCTTGAATGTAATATTAAAAGACACACATTTATTCAAGTTGTTATTGTCGGTATCTTCATCCCTCCATCAGAGATCAAATCCTCTTGTTGCATTTCATATTAGGTGTCCCACCCAGTCATTTTCATTCCATTATGCGCATGGATCAACTGACGGTAGTGGCATTCCTATAGTTTCCCTCATGTTATTTACCTGTTGGTTCATGTCTGTTCATCAAAAAGCATATACAATCTTCTTTTTATCTTAAAGATTGCAAAGGTTGTATTTAGGGTTTCATTGTTAATTAGGTCTAGGGTTTCATTATGGTTTCGTCAAAAAACGTTTCAAAGTGTCCAATAATTACCAGCAGGCCATGAGGAGGTTTCAACATCAATAAATTTCATCGCCAAGTGTTCGAAAATGTGTTTTTCCTCAAAACTATGTTTTGAGGAAACAACGAAGTATTTAGCTTTTATTGTACAATCAAGAAATTTTGTTTTTCTCATTGCATATCACTCCATCTGCAACCCTGGTTTCTTTCCTTAGCCCCAGTAGTTCCAACACCTACAAAACATGCAAAGCTCAAGTCATTTAGTTCATCAAAAAACTTAAAAGAAGTGAAAAAGTCCAAAAACACAGTGTTTGAAAATAAAGTCATTTCAAAACATTATGAAAGCGGGTTTGGAAAAATTAAAATTAAAAATATCCATATATAAATCATTTCTCCAAGTGTTTAAAGCTCATTTGCACTACAAGAGCAAAGAGGAAACAAATCAAAGTGGTTGTGGGAAGTTTGGGTGAAAATCGCTCCAAGTTGACCAGCGCGGCGCACTGGGCAGGAGGTGCGGTGCACTCACTAGGCTCGATGCATTTGGCCTCATTTTACAGTGTAAAAAAGCACGAGCATGGCGCATTGGGTTGGATGTGTGGCGCACATAGCCAAAGACCCCAAAAACTTCCAGAACTTACTCCAATCTCCAAAAAATGCACTTATTCTCGTTGTTCCAAGTAGGTTGACCCTTTTTCATTGCTCTTCGTCTAAGTTTGATGATTGTTTGATGGTGTGTGTTACATGGTGAACGGTTAAGAGAATCAAACCCTACCATTTGAACTTCCTCAAAAAACAATTGTTGCCTAGTGTTTTGATTAACTATTTTGCTACCAAGTCTATCATTCCTCCATCACCCCCTTATCACATTTGTCCATTGATTTCCCCATTCCCTAAGTTCTCCTACCCCCTAAATTCATTAATCCCTTAATCCCATATCCCAAGTTCCCTTTCCCAAAATCCCTAATTCCCTATTTCCCTAAATCACCCTTCCAGAGTCCCTCATTTCATTGTTTTCCGTGGATGGCAGAGGTCAAACACATCACTAAAAATATTTCAAGATAGTTGAACATATAAGCATCTACTTCTCCAAGGTAGTTTATCCACCAGCAGCCATGGCATCTGATCCTTCATATGATTATGAAGAGGAGACACAAAGTGACTCACCCACAGAGGGACATGCACCTAGGAGGCCTCATAGAGGTGGCTAACACATTAGAGAAGAACCAACCACTCTTGCTGAATTACAGACCTACCCTCTTGCGATCTTTTGTTTCCAGCATCGGTCATGTTATGAATTTTGCGAGAAGGTTGCTAGCATTCAGTTTCATCATGAGTTGGTTCATTTGTTTGTATTGCATTTACATGGTGATCAAGCCACTCTAGCTGGTGTCACCTTCACATTAACACCATAATCCATTTCACTAGCAACCAGTATTCCAAACATTAGAGAGCCATGGAACAAGAGGCAGAAAATTGACCAGCAGCATTATGAACTATATATACATTAAGCCCGGATTTTTGAGACAGCTCAAGAGAGTGTTTCCTTTTTGGTACCTCAAAGATGAATATGCTCCTTTAATGAAATTGATCATGAAGTATTTCAGCTGTGAGGGCCGGTTCTCTCGTTTATATGCTTATCACATCAGGCTGCTGATGCATTTTACCAGGGTACAGATGATGAACATCCATTACTTCATGTGTTGAAACATAGAGAATATGACCACCCTTATGCAACAGACGACCCCTCAGCAACAGTTCAACAGTATTTACCATTTTGCTCTCATCAAAATTGTGGTCATTCATCAGCTTGGCTTACAGGGCATCACTTGGGAGGACTTCATCTCTCGTGAGTTTTGCAGAGATTCATAGGGACCTTCAGAGGCTAGGCATGAGACAGGTGGACCTCCTTATCAGAATTAGGGCCATGAGACCGCTAGTGTGCCTGTGTTCATCACCTATCAAAAGGGCACTAGACAGTTGTTTGTAGCAGCAAAGCGAGTGTTATCTCCACCCGGGGTGGAAGGGGACTCGCTTCCATCATCAGCACAATAGGTTCAGGATAGAGGCAAGAGGCCACTACAGGAGGAAGGACCATCAGGTGAGCGGCAGACTGATTTCATTCTCATTAAGGGTGATGATACCGCTATGGGCCCATAAAGCACAAATCTTAGAGAAATCATTAAGGAGCAGCAGGTGGACATTGATGCCTTGTCTACCAACTTGGATAGAGCCCAATGGACTATACAGTACCTGGAGTAGAGGAATAAGTAGCTTGAGGACTAGCAGGTGATTATGGAGTTGCAAAACATTCGGGAGAATCCCCAAGTTGGCCAAAGGAGGAGGGTGGAGTTCACTTCATTGGAGAAAGAGATCAATGCCAATAGGGAGTCATGGCTTGAAAGAGTCAATGTCCACTTGGAAAGGAAGCTAAGGAAGGCTATCAATGAAAAGAGTATGCTTAGAAACCTGTCATATCATTACCTGGTGAGAAACAAGGTGTGCCAAGCTAGATCAGGAGCTTGAAAGCAAAGTTGAAGAAGAGATCAAGGAGGAAAAAAGCGCAAGATAAACTTCAAATCTTGGCTAAGGCTTCCTTTTCCCATCACAACACTTGATGGAGAATACTCAGACCAAATTTCAAGAAATTTGGAGCAATTTTTTCATTTTGGAAATTTTTTGGCACAAAAACAGGATTTTTGCCTTATGCGTCGTGCCACCTGGTGCTCGCTTTTGATAGGAGACTCCAAATGAAAAAAACTCAGAATTTTTGGATTTTTCATGAAAAATATGTTTGCCTACTAATGGCCAAGAAATTTGGACAGGTTTTGAGCCCTTGTTACCGGGAAAAGTGTCTATTTAGAACTGCTCTATCCCACTAAGGTGTGACAGCTGCCTTAGAAACAAACAGAAAAAAAAAAATTACTTTTGTATTTCCTTTATGAATTATAGATAGAGAGGAATAGAAAGAACCAACATGTGTCTTGCGCTAATCCTTTGATCCAATCCCTCTCTTCTTTGATAGTCTCCAGCTACCTGCTCCCTTGCATGCCCAGCTTCACAAAGTACTTGTAAGATCATAGAAGAAGAGCACTATACAAAGACATGGATCTATATTCATAAACAACTTAGGATCAGATTTAAGTTAACCATACAAATGTAACAAGCATCAATGATACAAAAGCATGGAGGAGAACTCAAATAGTTTTTATTGATAACCAAGAAAAGATCCAGGAGGAGTTACAACCAGTGGTTCTGACCCAGCATCAACCTCCTAGCAAAGAAACCCCTCTTCACCTCAAACAAAGCATAAATCACCCAACAATATGATGTTTGTCTCTAGAAACCAACAATAATTCCTTACAATATGCAAAATTCTAGCCTCTGGATCTCTGGGATGAGGGATCCATATATAGATATCTGTAAGGAGGATGAGTCAGCTTGTGATTTGATTAGTCTCTTCTCTCTATCAGTTCTTGCTTCCACTTGGAGACTGAGGGCCTCTTACTCATCCTTGGTCGAATTCAGTGAGGCAAGTGTCACATGAGAAGATTCTGGAAGCTTCCATTACCTCTCCACCTCGCAGAATGACACTGCCATTTGTCATTTCTCGCCCATCGCACCCTACAGAAGGGAGTTTTGAAATGCAACGCACCCTCACAGTGTATTTAGGTGCAATGCAACGCACTTAGCCAGTGGAGCAGCTGAAATGATCCTGTTTTGACCAATTCTGAGCAGTTTCTTGTGGAGAACTTCTAGGAGAAGCTGTAATCTATTGACCTTGTTCCTTTAGGGGTTAGAACAACACTTTTAGGGACTTAGGAGCCCTTGGTTTATGGACATTTCATGCTTGGAGTTGTAGGGCACAAAAATGTCTATAACAATTGCCCCCTAAAGTATGAGGTCGTTAACCTTTTAGTGTCGGGTGAAATGCTTTATTATGAGGATCTGAAGTTCTTTCAATGTTGGGAGGAGACCTGTAATAAGATACAATACAATACATTATCTTCATACTGTTTTCATGATCTAGCTGAGGCAGGCATTCCCATGCTCAGCTTTATAAATTCATTTTCATGTACATATGATAGACAATCGTCTGAGTGTAGAATGATGATTCTGATAGAGCCATCATCCTTTTGGTAGGATGATTATCTGTTCTGCAATGCTGTACATTTAATGTCTTCATTCCCCTAAATATATATCGCAGCCTGGATGGATGAAACTAGATCCGGGGTCTTCAATCTCGTCTGATCTTCACTCGAAGTACAAGTCGATCCATGTGAGAAATGTTCCGAAGTCGAACATGGAACGACATCGCTTGATTACCAGTCAATGATGTAAACTATTAAAAAGTGCGAGAGGAATCACCGATAATGATAATGACCCTCAAGGTACTGCAGTACAATTCACATGGTGTGAATAAAGGACTTGGTGTCGAACACCACGCAAAATCTTTTGGTCGAAGGCCATTGTTGTAAACCTGTCGCCGGAAGTGAGAAACTTGCCATTGAGGCATGCAAGCTTCAAAGTACTGAATGGGGTGTTCCTAGATCAACTTCTTGGATAATGAGCTGATGTCGACAAGAAGTGATCCGTTACAGGAGGGCCTTAATGAATCCCACATCAATGACATAGAATGGAGCAAATGATTTTGATGGAGGTGAAAACGATCTGATGATAGAAGGTTCAGGGTGGCGGTCATGAAAGAATGGAGTATAATGTATGATAGTGGGTGAGACACAGGTGACTTCTCTGGATGACTTCTTGTGAACATATCGGCGACACTGATGTGATGGATTGGTAGCATTAACCCCAAACGTGGATGGTATGGCGTGACCATGGCGATGTGACCGGTGAATGAAACAACCCATCCCGACTCGGACACGGAGTGGAAGTGTCATGTTCAAGAGCGACTTGCTACCAACAAAGTTTCTTTGAGTTTTCTTCCCAATTTTTCCCCAGTCATTGCTGACCAGTACCTCTTTATTTTTGTCAAGCTTGAGGAGGATAACATATGCTTGTTATATAATTTTCCCTTCGGGCAAACCCATCGCTATGTTATAACGAGCCTAGCGATAGTGAAACTCGTTCTCGTCTAAAGACAAGTTTGTTGCTATTAATCTTTTTAACGACAAAGATAACTCGGTCCTTTTCAATTTTAGAGAGTCTGAAAAGGAACATAAAGGTAACTCCAAGATTCCTTTTTCGTCATCTAATCTCTTAAGTCCGAAAAAGTATAAAACAATACAGAAGGGATGAATTTTCGATAGTTTTAACGAGCCGAACAAAACAAGCGCTCGATCTTTTTGTGTAATAATCCCTTAGGTCCAAAAAGATTAAAATCTAGAGGAGGGATAGCACTTCCTGTCACTTTAACGAGCTCAAGAGGCCAATGACTCAGCAATCTTTTCATATTTTACGAGTCAGTGGAAAAGAGCTTAAAGGAGACTCGTCTTTTGAGGAACGAGTGATAAAACGGGTAGCAGCTGATTCCAGGTAAGGTTTGGAATTTTCCAATCACGGCAGTGTCACAAGGATTGCTAGTGAAATCACTCTTCGCAGATGTTCCTCAAAATGGGTAAACAATCAAATGGAGGTGAATGATCAGCCAATGAAGAGTGGAGGTGACGGTGCAAACACGACCAAGGCTTTAACGGCTGAAGTACTACATTCATGATTGGTTATTTACCGGGGAATAGTTCATTTTTTAATGAGCTTAAACGTGGGTGGAAACATTTGCTCATGTCTTATGTTTATTTTTTAACGAGCTTGAACTATGTGCTAAAATTGCTCGATTAGATGGTCTTGTTTTGATTTTACCATATATAGCTTTGTCCTTTCAAAGATCGTACTGTATTTTCAACTGCTTCATCAAACTAGTCATAAATGAACAATATTTGCTTGAAAACGAGTTAGAACACTAATATTTTACTTTGAACTACGTAAAAGTAATGAAAAAGTGTTTTTACCTCTCATTTTACCATTTCATTTGAACTTGGTTTGTTAGAGCTTTGGAGGTGCTTTCCCCCCTCGATTTTCATCAGCTGATTTCGGGAGATTCTGTGGACGATTCTCGGTGCCGTCTGGACCAGGTAGGAGCTAAACCTGAGCTCTTTCATTTCATGGTTTCCATTTTGCATTTTGAGCTTGATTCCTAGCTTTTCTGAGTCCCTGGGGTTTAAAGAACTCGTTCTGCCATCAGCACACCCTCAGTGTATCAAAAACTACGTTGAATGTTGGCCTGCCTAAAGGCTATATGACATTCAACGCACCTAGAACACTGGTGCAGGTGCGTTGGGCGCAAAAAGGGAATTTGATGCACAATTTTTGATGGAATTTTTGCCTATTTCTCACCAAAATCAGGACCTAACTCCTCTCTTGTTTGTTTTTCAGAGATCTTTGGAGTAAGATGACCATTACATGGCGAGAACGTGAGCATGAAGAAGAGGACATGCTTGCCCTACATGATCCGGTTACAGTGAACGCGCTACAGAACTGTAGCTTGCTGAAGTTCTTCCGCATTTCTAGCATGAGACAGGAGATCAACTTACTACAGTATTTGCTCAATGCTTGGGATCCTACCAATCAGGTTTTCCAGATCAGGGGCAAATCTATCCCCTTGACTGTAGTAGACATCTATTTCTTGACTGGCGTGTCGAGGTGGGGTGCCCCCATCTCTTTGTCAGGTTTGACTTGAGGAGGCGATTCTGTGAGAGATTATGTCTGCCAGTACTGCAGAGAAGGATCTCAGCCGAGTAAAGACGACAAGATCATCATCCGTGATGTCACTGACAGGTCCCTCAGGACTATTCTGTTTGCTTTTGGTAGGATGGTTGGTGGTGCGGCTCTTCATATAGCCAATCGATCTTACATGCAGCATGCCTTGGAATGCCTCCAACCGAAGGTGTTCAACTAGTGCGACGCAGTACTTATTGTGATGAAAGAACAGCTGACCAAGATAAAGAGCGGGAGGTTGAAGAACTTTGGGTATGGTTCTATTTTGACCACCTTTGCCTTGGAGAAGATACCACTGATGCAGCCGCAGTACATTGCACAAGATTTACCTTCTCCTACTGAACCACATATGGAGAGATGGGTTGACCATATGTCTAAGGATGCTGGCCAGTCTCAGATTTCATTTTCTGATACCTTCTTTAGGTGGTTTGATCGTCAGGAGATGGTTTATTCTGAGTATCCATACGCTGGCATGGACTTCTGGGGTGATCCAGATTTAGTACTGCCGGATGGCGAGCAGTGGGGCGCCATTGGTAAAATCTTTGACCATATTCTTGTTTATCGTTTTTGTTTATAATGTCCTTGTGCTTTATTCTATTAAGACTTTAATCAAACTCATGTGTACATGCAGATGTTGGTCCTGTTCGTCCAGTAGTTCGCCTGAGAGTACCAGCTGCTGCCCCAGCAGGAGAGGCCATCGGAAGGGCTATTCTTTGTGACCTCGATGTGGCCGATACTCTCACAGCATTACAGGAGCAGGTTGAGGGCCTCACTCTCGGTATTCCAGATGTGAGGACTGATGAGCTACCTTTGCGGTTACATCGGCAACTACTGGTGTGCCCAGACGATGGACTCGTCTCTTACGCATGATCGCACAGGCTGTGACTTGCTATCACGAGCATCATTAGACTAGGGTGCCCCCTAGCATTTTGAATTTTTGGGTCATTTGATCGATTTTGTCTTGGTTACAGAACATTATGTGTAAACTATAAACAATTCTATATATTTTTGATTTTCGGAGTTTTATTTTGGTTGAGCTACATGATCCACATGCAAAACATTAATGGTGTGTTTCTTTTTATAAATGTTGCAAATGTCTATCTAACACATAGTTTGCTAATGAGTTGTTAATGTGTTTAAGTTTCTGGAAATATGTTGATATTGAATAAGATCAAATTGTCTTTCCAAAATCTTAACCCTTAGGAACATGCGATAAATAGTTGGGTTTCGGACGGAATATATACCATTAACTTGTAGTATTACGAGTTGTGAGTCTAGCTTGACAATTAGTCGGTGTATACCATGTGTGATGGCATCAGAGAGAAGTTCTATCAACGCGCTATATTCAGCGATGTTATTCGTTGATCGACCAATACACACACCTCTGAAACTTACTAACTCGCCGCTTGGATAAAAAATGGCCCAGGCTGCGGAGGATAGGTTCCGCGAACTACGACTCGCTCCGTCGGCATATCCAACACATGACTCCAATAGGTTTGACATCTGCAACAAATGTAAAAAGTGGATTACTGACCAAAATAAACACTTTAGCGAAAACAAAAATATAACAAAAGCACACAGGTTACTATTACGCATAGTAACGCTTGAGGTACAACCCATTACGAGGTTGTGCCAGCGGAATTCCGTCATAGTCCATTAACTCATAGGATCCTTTTGCTAACACTCGTTTAACAATATAGGGGCCCATCCATAGAGACTTAAATTTACCTGCTCCCAATTTATCGGATTCTTGGTCGTAAAGCAAGACTAACTCACCTTTTGAGAAGACACGGGGTTTGACATTTTTGTCGAACTACGCCTGACTCGTTTCTTATGGGCTTCGTTAGCCAAAGCGGCATCATGACGGGTTTCATCCAATTGGATTAATTCCAAGAAACGAGCTTCTTCTTCTGATGTTCCGGGGAGGAGATCAATTGTGAGTTTGAGAGACGAGATTTCACACTGGATTGGTAAGACTGCTTCCAGGCCATATACCAGTTGGAAAGGTGTGAACCTGGTTGCATTCCTTACCGATGTTCGGTAAGCCCACAAAGCTGAGTACAGGATTAGTTGGCATCTTCTTTTGTGAACTCCAATCATCCTTTGCAGCATGCATTTGAGGACCTTGTTGATTGCTTCAACTTGTCCGTTTGCTTGCGGATAATATGGAGTAGAGCTGTCGTGAGACAACCCTAGTTTGGTAGCTAATTCGACCATCATGTGATTACAAAAATGTGATCCATGATCTGTGACTATAGCCTGTGGCACGCCGAATCTGGCAACTACATGATTAAAAAAGAAGAGGGAAGTTGTTTCACCGGTATTATCTAATGTAGGCATCGCCTCGGCCCATTTGGTAAAATAGTCAACTGCGACTATGATGTACCCATGCCCCCCGGTCGAGGTGGGGTTACATGTCATGAAATCGATGCCCCATTTGGCGAATGGCCCAACAACAACTATTGGTTGTAGAGGTGTGGGTGGTCTTCTGGTTTTGCTATCGAAAATTTGATAAGCATGGCAACTTCTGACTACGGTTATGCAATCTTTGAACATTGTTGGCCAGAAGTATCCTGCTCGTAAGATTTTTTGTGCCGTAGCATATCCAAATTGATGTCCCCCACACGCGCCTGAATGACAATCATTTAGGACTTTTTCGGCCTCCTCATGGGTGAGGCACCTTCTCAAAACTGTATCGATACCACGACGGTAAAGTGTATCACCGATGATCATGTAGTCTTTCGCTTGGTATCGAATACGTTTTTGTTCGGAGTGGGAGGTGTTTGGCCTATATTTTTGAGTTTGCAGATAAATGATTATATCTCCATACCACTCATTGCTTGCAGATATCAGAAAAAAACTTTCATCCACGATTGTTTCTTCGGATGTGTCATCATTGGACGACGATGGGAGATCGCACAATAATTCTGCGAAAACTAGAGCTTTCTTTGACTTGGATTTTACAAATTCCAGATCAAACTCTTGTAGGATTGCTATCCATTTTGAATATTTTCCCCACAGAAACTGTCGCGACAATATATAAGTCATGGGGTTACAATCTGACAGAATGGTAGTTTTCCGAAAGAGGATATAGTGTCGAAATCTCTGTATCGCTTGAACAGCTGCGAGTGCTAGTTTTTCAACGTAAGAATATTTGCTTTCTGTATCATTTAAGTTTTTAATTAAATAATATATAGGATGTTCAATTCCATCGACTTCTTGAACTAAAATCATTGCGATGGTTGTATCCGCTGCAGCCAGATACAGGTTAAAATCTTTTTGATAATCAGGGGCGTACATTAATGATGCTTTCATTAGGGAATCTTTTAAAGCATCAAAGGAAGCTTGCGCAACTTGATCCCAGACAAAGGGTACCTCCTTTTTCAAAATACGTGTATAACCTTTAGCAAGTTCGGCGTAATTTGGAATGAACCTCCTCAGAAAGTTCGCTTTCCCTTGGAGTTTCTGAATCTGAAGCAAATTCGAAGGTGGAGGAAAATTTATGATTGCCTGGACCTTACATGGGTCAAGACGAATCCCATCCTTCGAGACTACAAAGCCAAGTAAATGACCAGAACTGACGCAAAATACACATTTGTGTGGATTGAGTCGTATCTTGTAGTGTCGGCAACGTAGAAATATCGCTCTTAAATGCTGCGGGTGATCAGTCCGCTTTCGTGAATGAGCTGGAAGGTCGTCGAGGTATGGTTGAACAATGTTTTTGATGTCATGGAAGGCATAATTCATTGCCCTCTGAAATGTCACCCCTGTGTTCTTTAAACCAAAGGGTAATTTTCGATATGCGAATGTGCCCCACGAACAAATAAATGCAGTCTTTGACTGGTCCTGTGGGCGAAGAATCCATCCATGAATGAAAAGATTTCGCATCCGGCGCATTCATCAATTATCTGGTCAATGAAGGGTGTAGGGTAGTTGTCCTTTGGACAATCTTGATTTACATCCCTATAATCGACGCACACTCTAATTGTTCCTTGTTTTTTCATAACAGGGACAATATTTGATACCCAATCGGTTAGAGGAACCGGGTAGATGAAACCAGCATGGAGAAGTTTTTCAACTTCTGCCTTAATGGCAACGACTTTCTTGGGGTGCACCTGTCGTAGTCGTTGTCGTACTGGTTTGACATCTGGATACGTCTTAATTTTATGTTCAACGATACTCGAGTCAATGCCTGGCATTTCATCATATGACCAAGCAAAGACATCTCTGAATTTTCGGAAAAGACCGTTGTATATTTCTAGTTCTGAAGGAGAACAACATTTTCTGACATGAATATTCTCTACAACATCTGCTTTGGTCGAGATATTTATGGCTATAGTCTCTTCAATATTGGACAATTTTCGCTTGGAATCCACCGTGTTTACAGTATTTGATAGGAATTCAAAAACTGAAGGATGATACAGGTCATCTTGATTATCTTCTCCACAATCACGAAGAAGGGAACGATGGTGGGAATCATTCCATGGTGTCCCTTCAATTACCATAGATTGGACAATTCTTTCGTCGGTGACATGCACTCACAACCAAGGATATGAAGGGGTACCATATTCTCTAGGCCTATCTATCCAAACGCTTGATGAGCGTTGATTTGGGTTTGCCTCCCATGCTAGGAACATTGATTGCTACAATATTTCCGTTGGGCTTGGGGGCAAAACCACTGCATGGTCCATGTCGTTTTCTGAGATCTTTTTAGAAGATATCATGTTGTAGGTTCCTATCAATGCTACTTCCGCCAGATTGATTGGAGGTGGAAGAGCGAAAGTTCCCAGTATAGGATCTTTTAGTAGGCCTACTCCAATATTCTGAAGCGAATGGGGGCTTCCATGGATCATGGGAATGCTTCCAGTAACTTGAGAACCATTGGGGAGGAAGTTTTGTTGATCGATGATTGTAATCCCTCCTTGAAATAGAAATGCAATCTTTCTAAAATAGGTCGACACAATAGCTGCCATGGCATATATCCATGGTCTTCCTAGCAGGATGTTGTAATCAAGATTCCCATCGATGACTTCAACATCTATTTCTACCGTTTTCCCTCCTAGTTCAACTTTCAAGTTACTTAGGATACCATATGGGGTATATGTCCTTCTGTCGAATGCTTTTAATGTCATCGAAGATCGCGACAAGGTTGGAGATCCTAAATTTTTCCAGCGACTCATCGACATAATGCATGTAGATGCCCCCTCATCAATAATTGTTTGATGAACAGTTTTGTTGAGGGCTTTCACTTGAACAAGGAAAGCTAGTTGAGCTGGTAATTGAGGATCGTATCCTTTATGATCGAAGGATACAAGATTGGGATCCTTTGGGTCAATCCCACCAATGGCCGATAATAAAGCCTGCCTTTGGGATGGGCAATTTTGTAGTACTTCAAGAGTCGACATAGCGGATGGCAATTGGGCCAAATCTTCCACTATGTTATAATGCTGTGCCGCTCTAGCGCGGGGATTAAATGTCAACTTGTGTACTACTCCCTTTGGCAGTTTTATCGTCAATTCAGGAATGGTAGGTGGCACAACTTCTGTCGAAGTTGTTGTCGAACTACTTGGTTGATCTTTATCCTTGTTATTCGACAGCTATGGATTCCCATAATCCTTGTTCCTTGTCGATATCAAAGCATCATTTTGTTGTTTTGAAACCGACAACATTAGCACTTGAGACGGGGAAGCATTTCCACTTTCAACCAGATTTGTTCCTGGATTTGGAAACGGATCAGTTAACACTGCGGAGGTTTTCGAATTCTTGAAGAATTTCTTAAGCTCAGCCCTATGTGGACAATTCGCAGTCCAATGATCCTCATCATAGATAAAGCATGGATTTTTTGGTTTCGTATCTCCAGGAGGGTTTGAAGAAGATTTTTCAGGTGATGATTCCTCCTGTTTCTTCTTCTTCCCTTTGCCTTTTTTCTTGCTCCTTGGTTGTTTGGTTTCTTTGCCTTTATCTGTCGATACGGCATTTACTTCCGAAGCAAGAAGTTCGTCTTTTGAATTTTGACCTGAAATCTTACGGGCCTTTTTGGATGTAGCCTTTGTTGATTTTGTGTCTGTTGTGCCAATCACGCCATCGCTGGCATGAGAGTCATTGTTCGATTTAGGAGGAGGAGGAATTGAGAATTCTGGTCTAGGGGCGTCAGGTATTTTATCGTAGAGCGTGCCGGACTGAGTGTAAATCAAGTCTAGATATTGCGCACGAGCGATAACTTGCTCTTCTGTTACGACTCTGATCCGGATTTAAACAGGAACACAACAAATTACAGAGATAACCATATACACAAAGATGCAGCGGAAATAATACTTCATTTCATTAATGGAAAATACTGAAATATGCTTACAATCAGAAATGGAAATAAACCAGCTAGGGCGATGGTAGCTTATCTCTGAGAAGAGATGTGATGGCTACATGCCTCTGAACTATGTTACAATGAGGCTTGAAGGCCTATTTATTGTTGAGAAACAATGGAAAACCCTTTACATTCCAAAACCTAACCCTAGGAGATGAAACGCCAAACTGTGGGCCCCGTTTGGGGTAAATTGGTACATCAACTTCCCGGGGTCGTAACTTTGGCATATGATCTTCGTTTGACGCGTACAATAACTCATTAGAAAGATCTATCCGAGCACTATCATTGTTGGAATGGGCAACATCGGTCCATTCCATGGACCCATGTTGCCCCCGGATTCCCCAAAAAACGTCGTTTAGGGCCTCAAAACGGCTCCGGAAGTTCAGGACCCGAAAAACTGCTAAAAATAGTAAGTTGTACTACATTTAAGGAAACTGAAAATGCTGAGAAAGAAAATGGTGGGGGTCCAGGTGGACTTGGCAAGTGGCCACCAATATCCACCTGGATCATTCCTCCCCCCTTAGGAAGCAATGGTCTCCATTGCGTTGAGCTCCTCCATGAGATGAGGAAACTTCTGCTGAACTTGTTCCCTGGTGAGCAACTTGCCCTGCTGAAGGAGTTGGCCTGCTTTGACAACTCGATACAGTTGGATATTCTGTTGGGGAGTCTTCTTGATCTGTGTGTCCATGATCCGATCAGTTACAGCTTGTTCCATGCAATCTGGATTTAATTCTGTGGGTTTGAGCTGTTCTGCAATGTCGGATGTGTCTAGCAATGGTGGAAAGTATGGCCGAAGGCGGTCCACATTGAACACTGGGTGCAGGCCAAGGAATGGGGGAATGCTAAGCTCAAATGCATTGTCTCCCATAGCCTTAGTAATGGTGTAAGGACCATATCGGAGTGGTCTCAATTTCCGATAGGCTCCAGTAAGGCGTTCCTTTTGCAAATGCAATCAGACTTTGTCGCCCACCTGAAACTTGTGTGGCACCCGATGTTGATCATGTCGCTGCTTTTACTTGGCATTTGATTTCTCAAGAATGTCATGGACCTGCTGGCGAATATGTTGGATGTGCTCAATGAAGCTGGTGGCCTTATCTGTTTCGGACTGGACATGAGCTGAATTCATGTGAGTAGCTGCAAGTGGCATGGCCACATCAATGGGGTATAGTGGCTGGAATCCCAAACCCACCTGAAAAGGGCTATGGCCAGTGGAGCTGTGAAGAGCTCGGTTGTAGCTGTGATTAACATAGGGGAGGCTCTCGTCCCATGTGCATGGATGCTTTGAGTTATACATGCGCAGAATGTGCACAATCATCCTATTGACAACCTCTGTCTGGCCATCAGTTTGAGGATGGAAGGTTGTGGACTTCGTGAGTTTGGTGTCCAGCATTGACCAGAGACTGGACCAAAATGTGCTGAGGAACCGACTATCCCGATCTGAGATGATAGACTGTGGGATCCCAAAGTGCACCCACACTCGTTCAAAGAAGAGTTTAGCAGTGGCTTCTGCTGTGATATTGTTTTTGCAGGCCACCATAATGGCCATCTTCGAGAACCTGTCGACGACCACAAAAACACAGTCATTTCCATGCTTAGTGGAAGGAAGGCCTGACATGTAATCGATGGAGATGGATTCCCAAGGTCAACTAGGGGTAGGCAACGGGGTATAGAGGTCGTGCTTCTTAATGGTCGGTTTGGCAATGGCACAGGCAGTACATGATCGGATGTACTTCCCAACATCCTGTCGAAGATTCGGCCAATAGAAATAATTTTGCAGTACTGCCACTGTTTTCTCGACCCCGAAATGCCCAGCAGCCCGACTGTAGTGTACTTCCCAAATCAACTTGGCATGTTCGCTTGAAGGAACACAAAGGTGACCGAGGTGGCATAATAGGGCATCCTGGAGGTGAAAATCTGCAACATGCCGACCCTCCAAGAGTGTCTGGTAGGTGTGGCTGAATTCTGGGTCGCTTTTGTAGAGAAGTGGCCAATCAGAAGTCTCGTGCCCACAAGAGTTGAGCACGGTGGTTAGCGCCATGATCGGTGGTCAACTGAGGCAATCTGCAACATTATTGGTGCTGCCCTTTTTATACTTGATATTCAAGTGAAACTGTTGCAGGTATGTAGACCACTTCTGATGGCGATCATTCTGCAATTTCCCTTGGGTCTGTATGAACTGCAGGGGTCGGTGGTCTGTGTGGTTGACCGTTTCCTTCCCCAAAATGTAATGCTTCCATTGTTGGCAGGCCTGTACAATGGAATGCATCTCTTTATCATAAGTGGGGTACTTCCGGACTGTGTCTGAAAGTGTTTCACTGTGATATGCCACTGGATGTCCATGTTGAGTAAGGACTGCCCCAATAGCATAGTCAGAGGCATCTGTCTCGACCTCGAATGGTTGTTGTAAATCTGGTAACGCGAGCATTGGTGCCATGCAGAGGCGATCCTTCAACTCCCTGAGTGCCTTCTGTTGAGATTCAGACCAAAAGAATTTTGCTTTCGCCCCTCCCTTGGTGACTTGACTCAAGGGCCAAGAAATATGAGAAAACCCCAACACAAACATGCGGTAGAAGTTGGCAAGACCCAGAAAGCTGCGGAGCTCTGTTAGAGTGGTTGGAGAGGGCCAATCCCGAATGACTTGGACCTTGGATGGATCGACATGCACCCCCTGTTCATCAATGATGTATCCTAGATACTGAACCTGGGTCATGCCAAAAGTGCATTTCTCCAAATTGGCACATAGCTTGTGTTGCCGCAGTGTTTGGAGAACCTGTCGGATGTGGTGGAGGTGCTCTTCCCAACTCTGGCTGAAGATCAGAATGTCATCCAAGTATACTACTACAAAGGAGTTGGTGAATGGCCGCAATATGTCATCCATTAGCCTCATAAAGGTTGCAGGAGCATTCGTCAATCCGAAAGGCATGACCAACCATTCGAAGAGGCCCTCCTTGGATTTGAAGGCAGTCTTCCACACATCGGAGGGTTCGATTGGTACCTGGTGATATCCTGACTTTAGATTGATCTTGCTGAAATATTTCGCCCCCTTTAGTTGGTCTAGGAGGTCATCAATCTGCGGGATCGGGTACCTATTACGGACAGTGATCTTGTTCAGCGCCCGATAGTCAATACAGAGTCTCCACGTCCCATCCTTCTTCTGTACCAACACGATCGGGTTCCCACAGGGCGATGAACTCGGACGGATGTGACCTTTCTGTAGGAGCTCCTGAATCTGCCTCTTGATTTCATTGTTCTCCAGAACGGAGCGCCGATAAATTGGTCCATTGGGCAGCGGCGCACCTGGGGTTAGATCGATGGAGTGCTTGACTTGACAGTGCAGAGGAACCCCTACTGGGGAGGTGAAGATGTCCTCGTACTCCTCCAAAATCTTGTCCATCTGTAGTTGTCGTGCAGAGGGACCCCATTTGGAGGCCGCGGCCACTGTCTTCTTCTTTCCTTAAGGGCGTATCATCAGGAAAACAAATTTCCTGGTTTTGGAAATGATCTTACTGCATTGTTTTGCAGTAATCAAAGAGATGGCAGCAGGTGGTGCTACCTCTGGTATCCTCAACAACTTATTTCCCAATGTAATAATAACAGCACGAGGCCTTGATTCATACACAGCATGTCGCTTCCACAAGTATGGTTGTCCTAGTAATACATCACAAACTTCAAGGGGAGCAATGTCACATAATACCTCATCCGTGAAGGGCTTGATGTTGTATGGAAGGCGACACTGCTGGCTCACGCGAAGATCTCGTCCTTGGTGAAGCCACCCAATGGTGTATGGTTGTGGATGTGCTGTGGTCGGTAAGCCCAACCGCTTCACGACCTCTGCTGAAATGAGGTTCTTTTGACTCCCGCTATCAACAATGAACTGTATCGGGGAGCCCTTTACCCACATCTGGGAGTGGAAGAGACACTCCTCCTCCTCTGGATCTTCGGGTTAATTTTTCTGGATCTTTGCGGTAGCAACAGTGGCGCTGGGATCCGCATCAATGATCTGCTTCCCTTTTTCATACCCCTTATCGGGTTCTGACTCAGAGTCGGAACATGCATCTGATTCTGAAACCTTTAGCTCAGCCACCAGTGACTGCTTGGCCCGACACTCACTTGTGTTGTGAGTGGAGCTCTTATGGAACTCGCACCATTTTCCAGTGTCCTTTCTCGGCTTCGCGGCGGTGTTCTTTGCTTGCGTCTTCGGCTGGTTGTCTTGGGTTGTCCCGCCTTGGCTTTGTCCTTTGTTCTGTGGTTTAGGGGCACCTTTCCCCTGCTTTGGATTCGCAGATCCAAAGTCTCGCTTCTTTTGTTTAAACTTCTGTTCGACCTTGACGGCATATCGGTATGCTGCGCCGAGCGAGGGGATGTTTAGGAGTTGTATTTCTTCCTGGATGTACTTGTGTAGGCAGCCACGGTATTTGAGTATCAAATGTTGCTCCAAATCCTTGATACCCAACTTTGTGCGAAGGGTATGGAAAAGATTGGTGAACTCCGGCACGTCTTGGTCCCTTCCTTGCCACAGCGTGGTCCACTTTATGTATTCATCCTCATAGCTTCCAACAGGGTAGTACTGCTCCTTGACGGCATCCCGGAACGAATCCCAGGTGGGTGCGGCTGAAAATAGTGAGCCAATACTTTCATCTTTCTGCTCGCAGTAAGCTTCCCACCAGTCCTTGACGTGGGGGGCTGCTTTGAGAAGAGCAAAAATAATCTTTTCCCGACTCAAAAATTCATGAACAAAAAAATAATCCTCTAGCAGATTTAACCATTTATCTACGGCATCTGCGTCTATCTGACCCTTGAATATGGGGATTTCAAAATTAACTTGTACCTTAAAGGGCGTGGCGTTTCCAGAGTAGCTGTTGGAAGCCGATGCGTCGCTTCTGGGTAGCCGCTGAAGGATTTGGGCAAAGTTGTCCATCATCGCATTCTGTTGTCGCTCGAGGGCTTCTTCGAGCAAGATTTTGATGGGATCTCCTGCCCCCTTTTCTTTCTTCTCGTCCGCCATGGGAGGCCGTCGGGATTTGCGAGGCTGGTCTTGCAAAGGTTCAACCAGTTCAAGCCCTAACTCCTTATATCCTGACCTTGTTGGGGACATGCAAAGAAAAACAGAGAAAAAAAAGCAGACCGCTCTAATACCACTGATCCGGATTTAAACAGGAACACAGCAAATTATAGAGATAACCATATACACAAAGATGCAGCGGAAATAATACTTCATTTCATTAATGGAAAATACTGAAATATGCTTACAATCAGAAATGGAAATAAACCAGCTAGGGCGATGGTAGCTTATCTCTGAGAAGAGATGTGATGGCTACATGCCTCTGAACTGTGTTACAATGAGGCTCGAAGGCCTATTTATTGTTGAGAAACAATGAAAAACCCTTTACATTCCAAAACCTAACCCTAGGAGATGAAACGCCAAACTGTGGGCCCCGTTTGGGGTAAATTAGTACATCAACTTCCCGGGGTCGTAACTTTGGCATATGATCTCCGTTTGACGCGTACAATAGCTCATTAGAAAGATCTATCCGAGCACTATCATTGTTGGAACGGGCAACATCGGTCCATTCCATGGACCCATGTTGCCCCCGGATTCCCCAAAAAACGTCGTTTAGGGCCTTAAAACGGCTCCAGAAGTTCAGGACCCGAAAAACTGCTAAAAATAGTAAGTTGTACTACATTTAAGGAAACTGAAAATGCTGAGAAAGAAAATGGTGGGGGTCCAGGTGGACTTGGCAGGTGGCCACCAATATCCACCTGGATCAGACTCCCCCCTTTGCCACATCTTCCGTGATGGAAGGCAGTAATGACTTGATAAACCATTCAGCTAAGAGCTGATCGGGGACATACGTTTTTACCATTATACGACGACATCCCCATTCATGTATATGATCAGATATGTGAGTGGCCTTCGTCTGTTTGAAATTGGTAAGAAGTTTTGTTCCCGTTTCGTACCTTATTGGTAACTGAAAATGGGTTAAAAAGGTTGTGGCTAAGGTACTGAAGTTTTCGAACGAAGCTCTAGGCAATTCGATGTACCATTTTGCCGCCGGACCCGTTAACGTCCTCTGAAAGAGGCGAAGTCTTATCGAATCATAATTTAGGGTGTTTGACGAACACCATAGATGAAAGGTCATCACGTGATTCGATGGATCTTCACCCGGATTTCCATTAAATTTAGGAATATCTGATGGAAGTTTATGCGGAATCGCTGGCCACCAAGGGGCATAAGCAATTGGATCATTGGTTAACCGGTTTAAATCAGGTAACTCCAAAGTTGCCACAAATGGTAACTGCTGATTCAGGTTAGGTGAAGCATTTGATGCTGGTAACTTTCGTAAGGTTGGTGGGCATGACCATTGTAAAATGGTTGATTTTGACCGTTTTGAATGTACGGCTGCCCACTATTACCAAATATTTGTTGCTCAGAACCTTGGTATACTTGTTGGAACTGTGGTTGTTGGTATTGTACTAGCCATGGTTGTGGAGCCATGTGCTGTTGACAGATACTAACAGTTTGACCAAGATGAGGGGTAATTATACCCGTCTGAACCTGTGTCATTCCACCAGTCGGCGATTGTGGTTGAGTTGCAGGGTCAAGGGGCTGTTGCATTACAACTTGAGAAACCTGAGGTTGGCATACGACAGGTAGCGTTTGAACTTGCGACACCGTCACAATAGCTGGCGTAGTCGGTATCTTTGACATAGGCAAGCATTGTTGCATCAAATATACAACTCTTGGTTGTTGAGGTGGTATAGTTACCCAACCGCTTGAGGTAATTCCAGTATAACCTGAATGTTGTTGTGAACTCACGTACGGATATCCTCCCAGAGGGGATAATGAAAGGGCATACTGCCCCCCATACGGTGGTAATCCAGAACTCAAGGGAATGTTTTGCCCTTGGGGGCCGGACTGCCCAAATTGACTTCCAAATGGATCAATTTGTTGAGACTCAACATAAGAGTTTCCGGATATTATTCCGGATGAACAAACAGGAACAGACCATACTGTTGAAATAGCCCCTGAGTGGGCTCCTTCTAGCGGTTGAGAGCTAGTCGGGACAGATGGTATACCGGCGAACATTGTCGGAGTGATAGCAGGGAGTTCTGCCATCACCGTGTCAGACGATACAGTCCTAGATGTTGACGGTTGTTTAGAAATTTGTAGTCTATCAAAAAGATTACCTAGCGATTCTACAGGAGCTTCCGCTGGTGGTAGACTAACTTCTGACGAAGAAGGATATAGAGTGATCCCGACTCCAAAGTGCGTTGGAGTACTTGTTTGAGGATCTTCTACAATTTCTTCTATGGCAATCAGACCAGGTGGAAGGGGAAGATCGTCAGGTCCGTATAATATTTCTGGTGCCGAAGAAGGGGTGAAATCAGCAGCGACAGATGTTTGAAGAGCAAGACTCTCCGAACCGGTTATAGAGGGAACTGGTTCGGTAACACAAGTGTTTACTCTCAGACTAGGATTAGTATCACTATCCTTCTGTGGCTGTTGAACTTCTTCTGTAGAGGCAGGGATTCCAGAAATGTTTGGAGTAACCGGAGTCTTTGATGTCGTTGGAACACTTGTTCTAACTTTAATAGGAGATTTGGAACTGGTTAAACGAGTTCACTTTGTCCGTACTGGCTTCGATTCCGGAGACAAAGACGGTTGACTCGTAAGCCTTCGCGAACGACAGGGTTTCAATTGACTTTCTTCCACGATTGCGGATTACTCGATCAACTAAAATAAAGGGGAAGTATGTTTCCGAATTAAATGAATTTTAGACGCTTTGACACAACTTGTTTTTTCAGTTTTTAAGAGTCGAGAAAAAACAAAAGATGATTCTAGTCTCCTTCGATTTTTAATGACCCTGAAGTGACAAGTGCTTAGATGGACCTTTTCTGTTAAGGATTCTGAAAAGGAACGAAAGGGACTACTCTGGAGATCTAGGTAGAGGGAGTACCAAACCAATCGCAAAACTGCAGAATACTTTTTACGGTACAGCAGTCAATCTTCTCGAATGCTGTGTTCAGTGCATTGCGATCGATAGGGCGGTAGACACGGCTTCGTAAGGATAAAGGATTTAAACCTATAGGGGTCTCCCAAAATATAATCGATGGTACTTGGGAGCACAAGTCCATACTGGCACTTATCGTCTCAAAGTGGAGGAATCACCGAACCATCAGTGAGGACAGCAGTTACCAGGCTTTACGATGCCGGAATACGTCTCTAGCCTAGACCTCTAAATGTTGTGCGTTAAGTTCCAAAGCATTGTTAGATTCATTGGATTTATTTTAAGTTGATCTTGTTTATGAAGTTTGCCTTTCAGGTTCACCACAAGATGTAGATGTAATTCCTAAAATGCAATCTAAAGATGATAAACAAACTTTTATCTCTATTGTGCAATGAAAATCCTAGCTACTAGGGGAAAAGAAAGACAGAATCTTTTCACAAAGAGCAAAGAGCACACTGTAAATGCACTTTCCTAAATCAAGCCAAACAGACTGTCTATATGCAAATGCACAAGGATGTATTTTTTTTCGACTTTCTTAGTATTGATGCTAAAAAGAAAGTTGATGTACAAATCTGAATTTCTTTTCAAGCGACAAATATAAACAAGCTCTTTTTCAAAATCAAAAATAGAGATGATTATGACACCTTACGATTTTGAAATGAACACTTGTTATTGACACTATAAAATCACAAATTCAGACCAAAGGCAATAGTAACAGGATAGTCGACCATCAACAACAATCAAACTTTCTCCTATGATCGAAATCGGCACTTGCGACAGATTCAAATCAAAGGATGACAGTACGACTATTCTACTTTTTCAATAGAAAACTGTAAACGACTCAACAAACACACAAAAACATCTACAATTCTTTTGTACAAAGGAGGCGGAATAACAGCAAGGAAAAGAGGTTTCAAATAGACATATACTGATCACAGGAAGCAAAATTCAGGGATAGAATTGGAAAGAATGAAGCACAGGAACCACAGCTGCACAAAGCTAGTCTGATCAACGCACCTGTAACATAGAGAATCTGAAATGCAGCGTAGGTTGCCCCTTCGGGAAGTGCGCTGAAATTCAGGATCTCTGAACAGTACCTGCTCTGGGCTAGAAACGAGACTCTGTTCGGGTTCTGGGTCACAATCAGTAATTCAACAATCAGGGGTAGATCTAAAGAGGATCTAAGAGCTATCACAAGGGCAATCAGATAGTTTTTGAATCAGCTGTTTAAATCATAAACAGATCCAGTGAATGGATTGAAGCAACATTTATCTACTTTGCATTTGTTATGGCAAATGCAGTTCGAAAACTACTTATAAGTTTATGAAACAAACAACAAAGAATGATACACAAACAAACTAATTAGACATCCCCAGCGGAGTCGCCATTTTGTTACCGGGAAAAGTGTCTATTTAGAACTGCTCTATGCCACTAAGGTGTGACAGCTGCCTTAGAAACAAAAAAAAAAAAAAAAAAAAAAAAAAAAAAAAACTACCTTTGTATTTCCTTTATGAATTATAGATAGAGAGGAATAGAAAGAACCAACTTGTGTCTTGCGCTAATCCTTTGATCCAATCCCTCTCTTCTTTGATAGTCTCCAGCTACCTGCTCCCTTGCATGCCCAGCTTCACAAAGTACCTGTAAGATCACAAAAGAAGAGCACTATACAAAGACATGGATCTATATTCATAAACAACTTAGGATCAGATTTAAGTTAACCATACAAATGTAACAAGCATCAATGATACAAAAGCATGGAGGAGAACTCAAATAGTTTTTATTGATAACCAAGAAAAGATCCAGGAGGAGTTACAACCAGTGGTTCTAACCCAGCATCAACCTCCTAGCAAAGAAGCCCCTCTTCACCTCAAACAAAGCATAAATCACCCAACAATCTGATGTTTGTCTCTAGAAACCAACAACAATTCCTTACAATATGCAAAATTCCAGCCTCTGGATCTCTGGGATGAGGGATCCATATATAGATATCTTTAAGGAGGATGAGTCAGCTTGTGATTTGATTAGTTTCCTCTCTCTATCAGTTCTTGCTTCCACTTGGAGACTGAGGGCCTCTTACTCATCCTTGGTCGAATTCAGTGAGGCAAGTGTCACAGGAGAAGATTCTGGAAGCTTCCATAGCCTCTCCACCTCGCGGAATGACACTGCCATTTGTCATTTCTCGCCCATCGCACCCTATAGAAGGGAGTTTTGAAATGAAACGCACCCTCACAATGTATTTAGGTGCAATGAAACGCACTTAGCCAGTGGAGCAACTGAAATGATCCTGTTTTGACCAATTCTGAGCACTTTCTGGTGGAGAACTTCTGGGAGAAGCTGTAATCTGTTGACCTTGTTCCTTTAGGGGTTAGAACAACACTTTTAGGGACTTAGGAGCCCTTGGTTTATGTACATTTCATGCTTGGAGTTGTAGGGCACAAAAATGTCTATAACAGCCCTCAAAAAGGTAAAAAACACTCAAAAAATGACCTCACTACACCTATTTTGACACACAGGAAGCAGTGTTGGGAGAATGGACTTTTGGAGCGGAAAATCTAAGCCAAAATTGAAAAATTGCACTTGGGTTTAAGTGCCAAAATGATTTCCTAGCTCGCCCCATTGAGATCTCTGCAGGACTGAGCCTCAATCCCGACACCCCAAAATTTGCCTTTCCCTCTGAGCCAAAAAATCATCATTTTATCAAATCAAACTGTCTTGCACATATACCTATCCTAAGATCAGTAGATATTTCAGTCATCTCAAGCACCCATCGATCTTTATTTTCTGAGATTTACCCGGAGAGAGCCCTCTCTTGACCTGGTAGGGATAGCTACCAGGTTGAGTGTGGTTTGATGTTGGCCCTGGATCCTAACTTTTCAACGTGAGGTAAATCTAGGCTCTAACATAGTGACGACCATACTAGGGAAGAAATTTTTTGTTTGTTAGTTTTCTTCGTTTCATAAACTACAGACGAAGCCTGAAGTTTTCTAGGTAGCCTTCGAAATGCTTTTGCTTTGCATTAGCGCAAGTAGATAAAAGCTACTTCAGTCAATCTCCAGTCTAGTTTTATAAACGAAAACATATAACTTGCAAATTTCCTCAGTAAAATGTATTACATTCAGATCTAATTGTTGATGGTGGACAACAGTCAGACACAGGAAGGATGAAATCATTCACATGGTGACTCCAATGTCGAAGAATCCCAAGGTTCTGAATTTTTATAGCGAATCTACTCTTCAAGAATCAGTAGCCTGAAGAATTTCTTGGTCAATTCATTGTTATCAAAATGGATTTTCTTGCTCGACGGTATGCTCCCATGAGCCGAGATCACATTCCAGGTTTTCCAAATAAAATTCCAAAGGTAAATTGGCAAAGGAATTTGCCTATGTTTAAAGATGTAATAGGAATGATGTTGCTTTACATCTCGTTATATTTCACATACATATTCGCAAGTTGAAGGTTGATTTTCCTAAAGATTGCTTGATGAAGATATTCATGGCCAGTCTGAAAGGTGAAGCCCGATCTTGGTATGATAATTTGTCACCTGCTTGTATTTACTGTTTAAAGGATTTTCATACCATGTTCTTTAAAAGGTATAAGAAATCTTATCCATCCTTAAATTTGGTTCAGAACTGTTGCAAACATGTTTATAGTCTTATTGAACATCTTCAGAAAGTTTATGAAGATGATGACTTCATGGATGATGAGATCATGGAAGCCCTATATGAAAATCCATTTCAACAGCATAAAGAGAGTGATAGTTGTCAAGATGATCAGGAAAATTTGTAGAAGGATCAAGATCTTAGTACAGTGGAAATTGTTGAAAGAGAAGGTTTTATTTCAGATCTGTCCATAGAAGAAGATAGTATGCAGGGAAGACAAGTTTCAATTTCAGAATGTGATAAAGTCAAGTAATCTATTTCAGATCTAGATTCAGATCGTGATTATCAAGAGTACCTTGGTCTGAATTCTATTAAGGAGAGCTCTGTTGTTGAGATCATCTGGAAAGAAGAAGATAGAGTCATTGACCCAAGTGTTCTCATTTCGTTAGAACAAAGCCTTCATGAGGAGGTAATCCAGTCAGTTCAAGAAAACCAAGATGAGATCTTTGTTCAAGTAAGTGAAAAATCTTCTTTCAATCAAGTCAGCTATTTCAGATCGTGATTATCAAGAGTACCTTGGTCTGAATTCTATTAAGGAGAGCTCTGTTGTTGAGATCATCTGGAAAGAAGAAGATAGAGTCATTGACCCAAGTGTTCTCATTTCGTTAGAACAAAGCCTTCATGAGGAGGTAATCCAGTCAGTTCAAGAAAAACAAGATGAGATCTTTGTTCAAGTAAGTGAAACATCTTCTTTCAATAACTCAGTGGTAAATGATAATTTGATTTCCATGTCATATGAAGATGATCGACAATGTTTTCAAATTTCAGAAGATCAGGGAATTAAGGAGTGTCATTCAAGTTTTTCATGTTTTGAAAAGTTATTTCATGAAGACAATCACTGTTTGAGCAAAAGGAAACAAAAAGTCCTATCTCCTCTGTCTGAAGATGAGATAGATCAACACCTAAAAGGTCATGTTATAGCTTAAGTTAACACAGATCTGCAGTGTGCACATGGTCAAGAAGGTGATGGTGGAACTTCTTCCTCTTTCGAAAATGATGATAGCCTTGTAATTAGCTTTATAGATCAACAAACAGATAATATTTTCTTTCATGAAGATGATAAGGCTGTCATGTTTGATAATATTGAAGATTGTTTTCTGTTTAATAATGAGCTAGACCATGAAGTTGATGAATATGAGCTTGAGAGAGAAAATATGCCAGAATTTCTCATGGTCAAGGAATTTACAGCTAACACTCAGATGGAAGAAGCTTATACCTCTCTGTGCCTTCCTATCTCTCAGCAACTAGTTGTTCTTTCAGGTTAGAATAAAGGGAGTACTTGTATTTTTGATGTTGGATCTCAAGACAAGCTAGTGCTTTGGGATTTTCAAGATCCCTTCGGCATTCTTTTGCAAGAATTAGAGAAGATAAATGTTGCCTTGTTTGTTATCATAAGCCTCGGTTAAAGTGGTTATTGTGAGCTTCCTACATGTACATCGTTTTGCATGCTCGGGAAAAGTGAGAGAAGAATTTCAGTATGTAGCCATCTGCTGGATTGGTTACATTGGAAGGCTCACTTCACATGATTGTACATATTTCATCAGTAGGTAGGTGGTTGTCATCATGATTTGAAGCCCTCAAATCTCGATGGTCCGCTACCATTTGAAAGCTTTGTAAGTACTTTTTTCAGTTAAGTCAATCTTAAGTCATTTTTTGTTTTTGTCAGTTTGAGTGTCTAATTTCAGCTATTGAATGTCTAGTTGCAGCTGTTGAATGTCTAGTTTCATCTTTTCAGTGTCTTGTTTCAGTTTGAGTTAGTCTTACTCATTTCAGTTATGAGTCTTGAGTCTTGTGTTTTGTTGTCAAGATATTAATTTTATTTTGCTGAGTTTATTGACTCCATAGCCCAATGGATGAAGGCACTGCCTTCTTTCCCAAAGATCTATAGTTCTTGGCACCTCCAAGGAGCTACCATCCCCATTGGAGCCAATGTTAGTGTCAGTATCTTCATCCGTCCATCAGAGATCAAATCCTCTTGTTGCATTTCATATTAGGTGTCCCACCCAACCATTTTCATTCCATTAGGCGCATGGATCATCTAACAGTAGTGGCATTCCTACAGTTTCCCTCATGTTATTTACCTGCTGCTTCATGTCTGTTCATCAAAAAGCATATACAGTCTTCCTTTTATCTTAAATATTGCAAAGGTTGTCTTCAGGGTTTCGTTGTTAATTAGGTGTAGGGTTTCATTAGGGTTTCCTCAAAAAATGTTTCAAAGTGTCCAATAATTACCAGTAGGCCATGAGGAGGTTTCAACATCAATAAATTTCATAGCCAAGTGGTCGAAAATGTGTTTTTCCTCAAAACTTTGTTTTGAGGAAAAAACAGAGTATTTAGCTTTTATTGTACAAAAATGATGAAATTTTGTTTTTTTCATTACATATCACTCCATTTGTAACCCTGGTTTCTTTCCTTAGCCCCATTAGTTCCAACACCTGCAAAACAAGCAAAGCTCAGGTCATTTAGTTCATCACAAAAATTAAAAGAAGTGAAAAAGTCCAAGAAAACAATGTTTGAAAATAAAGTCATTTCAAAACATTATGAAAGTGGGTTTGGCAAAATTAAAATTGAAAATCTCCATGTATAAATCATTTCTCCAAGTGTTTAATGCTCATTTACACTCCAAGAGCAAAGAGAAAACAAAGAAAAGTGGTTGTGGGAAGTTTGGGTGAAAATCACTCCAAGTTGACTGGTGCGGTGCACTGGGCAGAAGGCGTGGCGCATTGGACCTAATTTTACAGTGTAAAAAAGCACAGTTGCAGCGCATACACTGGGCGTGATGCATTGGGTTGGATGCACGGCGCACACAGCCGAAGAGCCCAAAAACTTCCAGAACTTGCTCCAATCGCCCAAAAACGCATGGATTGTCATTGTTCCAAGTAGGTTGACCCTTTGTCATTGCTCTTTGTCCAAGTTTGATGATTGTTTGATGGTGTGTGTTACATGGTGAATGGGTGAAGGAATCAAACCCTACCATTTGAACTTCCTCAAAGAAAATTGTTGCCTAGGGTTTTTATTAATTGTTTTTCTACCAAGTCTATAATTCCTCCATCAACCCCTTATCCCATTTGTCCATTGATTTCCCTATTCCCTAAGTTCTCCTACCCCCTAAATTCACTAATCCCCTAATCCCCTATCCCAAGTTCCCTTTCCCAAAATCCAAAATGCACCAAAACCTAGTCTCATACTTAAAGTCCCAAAGTACAATCTAAATCCCTGTTCCCTTAATTAACCCTTCCCCAACAGTCCCTATTTACCTAAATTACCCTTCCACAGTCCCTCATTTCACTGTTTTCCCTTGGTGGCAGAGGTCAAACACATCACTAAAAATACTTCAAGATAGTTTAACATATCAACATCTACTTCTCCAAGGCAGTTTATCCACCAGCAGCCATGGCATCTGATCCTTCATATGATTATGAAGAGGAGACCCAAAGTGACTCACCCAAAGAGGGACATGCACCTAGGAGGCCTCATAGAGGTGGCAAACACATTAGAGAAGAACCAACCACTCTTGCTAAATTACAGGCCTGCCCTCTTGCCATATTTTGTTTCCAGCATTAGTCATGTTATGAATTTTATGAGAAGGTTGCTAGCATTCAGTTTCATCATGAGTTGGCTCGTTTGTTTGTACTGCATTTACATGGCGATCAAGCAACTCTAGTTGGTGTCACTTTCACATTAACACCAGAATCCATTTCACTAGCAACCGGTCTTCCCAACATTGGAGAGGCATGGAACAAGACGCAAAAAATTGAGCGGCAGCATTATGAACCGTATATTAAGCTTGACTTTTGAGACAGCTCAAGAGAGTGTTTCCTTTTTAGTACCTCAAAGATGAATATGCTCCTTTAATGAAATTGATCATGAAGTATTTCAGCTGTGAGGTCCGGTTCTCTTGTTTATATGCTTATCACATTAGGCTGCTGATGCATTTTACCTGGGTACGGATGATGAACAGCCCTTACTTCATGTGCCAAAACATAGAGAAGATGACCACCCTTGTGTAGCACAAGACCCCTCAACAGCAGTTCAACAGTATTTACCATTTTGCTCTCATCGAAATTGTGGTCATTCATCAGCTTGGCTTACAAGACTTCATCTCTCATTATTTTTCCAAAGCTTCACAGGGACATTCAGAGGCTGGGCATGAGACAGGTTTACCTTCTTATCAGCATGAGGGCCATGAGGACGCTAGTGTGCCGGTTTTCATCACCTATCAGAAGGGCACTAGATGGTTGTTTGTAGCAGCAAAGTGAGTATTATCTCCACCCGGGGTGGAAGGGGCCTTGCTTCCATCATCAACACAGCAGGTTCAGGACCGAGGCAAGAGGCCACTATAGGAGGAAGGACCATCAGGTGAGCAGGAGACTAATTTCATTTTCATTAGGGGTGATGATACCGATATGGGCCCGCAAAGCACAAATCTTAGGGAAATCATTAAGGATCAGCAAGCGGACATTGATGCTTTATCTACCAACTTGGGTAGAGCCAAATGGACTATACAGTACCTGGAGTAGAGGAATAAGCAGCTTGAGGACTAGTAGGTGATTATGGAGTTGCAAAACATTCGGGAGAATCGCCAAGCTGCCCAAAGGAGGAGGGTGGAGTTCACTTCATTGGAGCAAGAGATCAATGCCGATAGGGAGTCATGGCTTGAAAGAGTCAACATACACTTGGCGAGGAAGCTGGGGAAGGCCATCAATGAAAAGAATATGCTTAGAAACCTGTCATATCATTACTTGGGGAGGAACAAGGTGTGCCAAGCTAGATCAGGAGCTTGAAAGAAAAGTTGAAGAAGAGATCAAGGAGGCAAAAAGTGCAAGATAAACTTCAGATCTTGGTTGAGGCTTCCTTGGCCCATCACAACACTTGATGGAGAAGACTCAGCCTAAATTTCAAGAAATTTGGAGCAATTTTTGCATTTTCGAAATTTTTTGGCACAAAAACAGGATTTTCTGCGCTATGAGCCACGCCACCCAGCGCTCGCTTTTGATAGGAGCCTCCAAATGACAAAAACTTGGCTTTTTTTGATTTGGAATGAAAAAATATGTTTTCCTACCAATGGCAAAGAAATTTGGATAGGTTTTGTGCCCTCGGAAAGGTAAAAAGCACTCAAAAAATAACGTCATTGCCCCTATTTTGACACATAGGAAGCAGTGTTGGGAGAATGGACTTTTGGAGGGAAAAATGGAGGCCAAATTGAAAAATTCCAGCTGATTTGGAAAGTATACAGGTATACCTTTCCAGCCAGCACACCTAGAGCTCATTTGGAAATTGGGAGGGCCTCCAAACATGGGTCCAAATAGGCACGATGCATAGAGAATCAGGCGTGGTGCATAGAGGAAATTTTGCGAGTTTGACCAAGTATACTCTGTTTTTCGCCTAGCTTTGGTTAGTTGGACCTTTTCACCTTCTTAATTTCAAATTTGTGATGTAATTTAATTTAAATTGATGGATCATGATGTAAATATGTCAAATTTTCACTCATGGAGGTAGATTCATCCATAAAAAGTTAGTTTGCAACTAAATGAATCAGTGCCCTGGTTTTTAGAGGCAAGTTGTTCCTCTGCCTGATTTCTAGTTCTCAGTTTAGAATTAGTTGGAACACCTCCTAGACTTGTGAGCTCGACCCCTAGAGGCTAGGATGAGTTATGGTTTGTCTATATCTTGTGATCTTTCAGTCATTAGCATGGTTGGACTTTTGAGAAAGCCTTGAGCTTCATTGTACACTCATATCAGCATTTTGGCTAAGGAATTGAGACTAGGATTTGCAGCACTCTTTGGGATTCATGTGGAAATTTGTCTTAGTACAATGATTCTCTTTGTAATTTTGAATTTGTTTATGTGTTTTAAGCCATTATCTATCTTATTTCTTCTGAACTAAACAAACAAGAGTGTAAGTAGAATCCATTGAAAGTGCAATGCTCTACTTGAAGTTTGCTTTAGTTATTTGATGTTTTCAGCTGTTTGGGGAGGATCCATGATTTCACTTGCCCTCTTCAACACCTCACCCGTCTGCTCCTTCCATCCCATTAAAATTTAAGTGCCAAAACGATTGCCTACCTTGCCCCATTGAGATCTCTGCAGGACTGAGCCTCAATCCCCACACACCAAAATTTGCCTTTCCCTCTAAGCCAACAAATCATCATTTTATCAAATCAAAATCTCTTGCACATATACCTAGCCTAAGATCAGTATATATTTCAGTCATCTCAAGCCCCCATCGATATTTATTTGCTGAGATTGACTCGGAGTGAGTCCTCTCTTGACCTGGTAGGGCTAGCTACCAAGCTGAGCATGATTTGATGTTGGCCCTAGATCCTACCTTTTAAGCCTGAGGTAAATCTAGGCACTAACACAAGTTAGACAAATAGATCTCCTCGGAGGAGAAGATAAGTAATGTCCATGTTTCTGGCAGGTTATTTTGTCTCTGCAACTCTAATATAAACAAGATTTGTTTTAAAGTTTTATCCTATATTCAAATAAGACAAACATATCTTATCAGAGAAGAAAAGTGACATCCATCTTGTTAACAAGCCCTTTTGTCTATGCAACTCTAAGATAAACAAACTAGATTACTAGTTTTATACTTAGCAGAAAGAAATTGATCTAAATGCATCAAATGTTAATAAAATATGAAACAAGAGAAATAACTTTTCATGAAGTGAACTAGAACTTTTACAAATTTCTTGCACATTCCTAAAGTTCTAAGTTTATAGCATCAATTATTTTTTCTTTATAGCTCTTGGTGTGATGAGTTCAACCTTTGTGTTAAAACGCCTTGTACTTTTAAAGAGAAAATTTTATTCAATAATGTAAATAGGGTAGTGTATGAATTAATACATTAATTGTCGCACAAGGTTAAGCAATGGCTGCCTATGATCATGGAAGAAACTCAAACTACTTAACGGAGGACGCTAGACATAAACAAAAGAAAAAAATGTGATCACTTGTAAACGTGAATCCTAATCTCACTCCATATTCCACACTCACTATAAATAATTTGATGAGAGAAATTTTCCATGGAGAATGATGCAATTCAAGAACTCCAATAGCTCATTACTATTCTAAATAAATATTGCATGCTAAAAGGGAGGAAGAAAAAATTGTCCCAAGCCCTAATCTATATCTTTAACTTGGGTATTTTGTTTCCTGTATTTCGTCATTTAGTTTTCTCAGGATGTTTAAGCTCGTTGGGAAATTTACAATTGTAGATAAAGTATTGTGACACTCATTAAACTCAGCCTTGCCCCAGTCCAAGACTAATTCCATGTATGGTATTCACATATTAGTGAAAAACATCCTATATTTTACACTTCCTAGAGTGCTAGTAATTTAAGTCAACATAAAGGGAAAAATTTGAACCTTAGAATTGAGATTGATAAAGGGCCCAATATGCTATAGTTCACCTAAATGTTCAAAAAAATTAAAATCATGTCAGCATGGAACAAGATAGTGGGGTTTAATGTTTTCAAAAGAAATGTAAAACTATTTTCAGACATATAAATAGGGAAACCTTGAGCCATGAAAGTGAAGCAATAATATGTTCAAAACTAAAGTTTACCATCGATGTATATAAAATGTTTCAAATGATTTCCTTCAAATAGTGATAGAAATTCAATCAACACAACAAGGGGAATAAACTATCTCAAACTCCAATAGGTCATTACTATTCTGAATAAATATTGCATCCTAAGAAGGAGGAAACAAACATTGTCCCAGGCCCCAATCTCTATGCCTAACTTGGGCATTTTGTTTCCTAGAATTCCTCATTTAGTTTTCTTGGGATGTTTAAGGTCAATGGGAAATTTAAGATTGCAGATAAAGTATTGTAACACTCATTAAACTTAGTCTTACCTCGACCCAATACTAATGCCATGTATAATATTCACGTATTAGTGAACAATATCCTATTTATTATGCCGCCTACAGTGCCGGAAATTTAAGTCAACATAAAGGGAAAAATTTGAACCTTAGCGTTGAGATTGACAAAGGGCCCAATATGCTATAGTTCACTTAAATGTTCAACAAAATTAAAAGCATGTCAACATGGAACAAGATAGTTAGGTTTAATGTGTTCAGAAGAAATGTAAAAATATTTTCAGACATATAAACAGGGCAACCTTGAGCCATGAAAGAAATGAGAAATAAGAAGTCCATAATAATTGCAAAACCATGGGGAAAAAACAAAGTTAAAAGAACTTTATCCATTTGAGGACCATAACCAAGACAAAAATCTTGTCATTCATTAAGAAAAAAATAACTATTACAAGGAAGAAACCTAGAAAATCATGTCCACCTCTAAATCCTAATTCTAGGTGATCCCTATAATGGCCCCACACTTTTTTAGAAAATATTGTCATTTCTAGGTTTTAGAATTTTTATCGTGCTTGGATTTAAATATAAATGCATGGAGTGATAAGGAAAACTAATAACTGGAGTGGGGTTTGAAATTATTTATGGTATAAGAGCTTGGTTGGCTGAAAAGTGCATAGAAGGAGAGAATCTAGAGCATCTTTGAGGAAGCAGAAGTGTCGAGCATTATGGTAAATATGACACAAAATCCAGTAGCAGTACCTGATGAACCTGTACAGTTGGCAGAGTTTAACAAAAAGAATGCTAAGGTAAAAATAATGATTCTTGAAGGAGTCAAATATCATGTAATTCCTCATGTAAGAGGAAAGACTTATGCACATGAGATGTGGACAGCCTTGACCAATCTTTACCAAAGCTCAACTGAAAATAGAAAAATGGTCCTAAAGGAGAAACTGAAGGCCATCAAAATGGCTAGTATTAACAGTGCTACAACATACCTCACAAAGATCACTTTAGTGAGTGATGAGTTGACAGTCGTAGGTGAGATCATTTCACCCACTGAGTTGGTGAGGATTACTTTGAATGGTCTTACCAAGACTTGCGAGAATTTTGTGGATGAAATTGTTGCATAGGAAAACCTTCCCAGATGGGAGAGCTTTTGGGATTATTGCATTTAGAATGAGATCATAAAGAACCATCTTGGGGTAGCCAAATAGGTGGAGGAGGATGACAATGTGGCATTATTAGCAAGAGGCAAGAAAGGAAAAGCAAAGAAGCAAACTTCCTATAGTGGAGGCAAAGGAAAAGGTAAAGGGAAGCAGGAGAACAAGGAGAAGGACTATTCTAAAGTCAAATGTTGGAATTGTCAAAACTTGGGACACTATTTTATTGTGTGTCCCAGGGAAAATTTTAAGAACCACCCTAAATTTATATGCATAATAAGTGGGCGAATACCCATGATGCATAGGAAAAATGGGAGGCAATTTTATCAGTAATATAAAATGTATATATAATTTTTTTGGCGAATCTCTCACCAAATTATATTATCTTGTAAAGTCATGGTGAATATTTCACTGAATTATAAAATCTTGTAAGATCTTGACAAATATTTCACTGTATAATAAAACAAATCTTGGCAAATGTTTTTCAAAATATGAAACCATATATGATAATATGAAAGCATATTCATTAAACTGTAATATACTAACATACATGTTTGGAAAAAAGAAACATAATTTTCTCTTCCTACAAAAAATGTTGCAAGTTTCAGTGGCCGTCTCTGTCACTCTTTCATATCCTTCTATTAGTTTTGATCATATTCCACAACAAAGTTCTTGTAGGTGTTGATCTTGACCACCAGTTATATCAAGGTAGGAGAGATTAATATTTTCTTTACCACTTTTGTCAATCTACCACTTTTGTCAAGCTATCAAATTTCTTTCTTATTCCATAGAATCCAACTGCGAGATAAAAAAATAACACAACAAGTTTGTTTACCCCAACACATCAACAATTAGTAAGCCCCAACTATATAATATAAGAAAGTAGTAGGTATCCTAAAGGCCTGAAGGGGATCTAATTGAAAGAAGTGACTGTTGTCCATAAGCCTTCCAATCAATATATAAATATATAAATGTAGATTTATTATTATTTTAATTGGAAATATTCGATTAAATAATAAAACTTAATTACCTCTCCCAATCTAAATTTCTTATTTGCATAATTCACTACCTTCATACGTCCTGCATTTTTTAACAGCATTGTAACATGTGGATAAATTTCCTTCTTGATGCACAATCTCTGCCTTTTAGGAAAATATGGTGTAGTGGCCCAACCCCTACAGATCATTAAGACAAACTAAGAATAACAAAGAAGATGAAAGGTTGTACAAACTAGCATGTTTTTCAAACAACTAATCCAATATTAGTACCTTAACATTTTTATGAAGATATCATATTGAGAACGTCTGGAAAATGGTGGGAAATCTGGCCAGTGATTATCTCTCTTCTCTTAGGGTGATGAGGAAAGAGTGAGAAGATTTCATTGCTTTGAATTTTTTTTTTCTAAATCAGAAAAACCAATATTAATGGAGATATTGATAGTTTTTACTAAATTTTGTGAAGTGACTAAATGTAGCTTTAACCATTCACCTTAAGATTTTTTTTACAATATAATTTCGTAAGTTTATTTAATATCTTCATTATAAAAAAAACCAACCTATATCCATCTTAACTCCACATCTAACACTCTTAGAGGGATGAAATCTATTTATCCCTCTCACGGCTTGGTAGACCCGAAATTAAGATGGATCTAAGCTGATAGAATTTCCCCTTTAAATAATCTATGCACACATGAATACCATGGTATTACCATGGGTCAATACCATGGGTTATCTTAAACCTGGAGCTTAAAAACTACTATTAGTAATTTATAAAAATTAATAAAATTAACAATTGATTTTTATTTTATTTTTCTATTTTAACCAAGTTAAAATGTTTAAGTGACATTAAATTACAAGATCCATTTTTACTCTTGATCTACCAAGCCCAGAGAGGGATTGTACCACGATATTTGATCCTTCTTGGGGCTTATTAGATCCAGAGTAAATATGGATCTATCCTAGTTTAATTCCCCCGTTTAAATAGGTTAATTCCATGTGAAGACCATGGATCAATACCATGTGCCATATTTATTTTTATTAATACTAATATTAGGGTTAATAATGTTTTTTTCATGGTACTAATAATAATTTGTCCCATGGTATTTGGCCCATAGGCTTCACCTAAATATAAGGTGACTTATGGAATAAATATAAAAAAATGTTTTACTTATTTACCATACCTCTCGTTTATTTATATTTTTATTAATTTACGATACCTCTTTTATAAATATGGTATTTGGCCCATAGGATTCAGTTAAATAAAACCTCTTTTTTGAGCCTTCTTAAATAGAAAGAGAGTTACAGACTAAATATAAAAGGAGGTTTTATTTATTTACCATAACTCTAGTTTATTTATATTTTTATTTATTTCCCATACCTTTGGACTAAGTATAAAAAAAGGTTTTATTTGTTTACCATACCTTCAATTTATTTATATTTTTATTTATTTACACCCACACCCTTGTGTTTCGTTAAATATAAGGTGACTTATGGAGTAAATATAAAAAAGGGGGTAAAACACACTTAACTTCTTTGAATACAATCAAAAAACGATGGCTAGGGTTCCTGCTCCAGGTTTCAATGCCACCACTGTAGTGTACACCAGAGATGGGGGCTACACAGGAACCACCCACAGAAGATCGATTCTTGGACACCTTCTCCTCCCGCATCAGGGTAACCGAACAAATCGACCAGTTGTATAGGATGCAAGAGAGGCAGTGTGGCTGATTCAGTCAGCGAGGGGGAGATTATGGGCCGCGCTGCCTGAGGCGTTTCATCACTCTATTGAATAGGCAGGAGTTCATGCCAATGAATGGAAGATGGATGTAGTGGCTATGAGCCCAGAGACCCAGTTTTTCCTTCCGTAGATACATACTATTGCCAGAGTAGATGGATCTCTGGATAATGCCCCCTATATGCCAGATCCGGAGAGCCCAAGGCGTAGACAAGAGCCAGAACTATGTGACCCATTTGGGGTCACAGAGGAATTGCTCGATCCATCTGATTGAGGCCTTACATAGAACGATCCACTCTGCATGGATAAAGATCTGATACAGATCTTTATCAAACTGACAGGGGGAAAACATTACTGGTGTTTTCTTTCTCACCCTATAGACCTAACATTGGTTCTGCTGGGTGACTTCCCACGTCAGCTCTTCTGCCTGTTCCAGACTCCCACCTTCCCAGAAGGCATTCTCTTCGTCCTCCACATGACTTCCGCAACTGCTGTAATTGTGGTCTGTCTGATTCAAAGCCCTCCCTTTCACCGGCCGGGGTCCAATGGATCCATATCAATTGGACTAAAAAATTCGAGATCTACTTATGTTCAAAAGGATTCTTCATTGTGGCTTTTGACTTAAATGAAGATTAACAGAAGGCATTAACGGGAGGCCCTTGGTTCTGGGGCTCGACTGGGCTTTTTCTCACCCCCTCGTTTCCAGACTTCGACCCTTCTACAGATGTCATCAGCAAGATTCCCATTTGGGTTAGGCTCCCGAATCTTTCAGCACATATGTGGCATATCTCTATCTTCTTAGCCATTCCAAACACCTTAGGACGCTACCTGGCTATAGATTCTTCACAAAAGGAAAATGGACTCTACACCTACGACAGAATGTGTGCAGAAATAGACATTAGAAAAGGACTGTCGGATTAGATTAATCTCAAGTTTGGAGGTTTCCACTGGACTCAAACCTTGGATTATGAGAATACAGCCTTCTGTTGTCGCTATTGTCATCAAACGGGGCACCTCCAGAGTTCTTGTACCCAGTTCCTTGACAAAAAGAAGAATCTGAATCACAAACCCAAATCCAAAAGTTGGAATCCATGTGTGCCTCCCCCTCCTATGGACAATACAAATTCCTCTAGTTCGGATGAGGAGGAAATTGTAACAGATGGGCAGAATGTTGAGATTCCGCTGGACGCTCCCTCGGTCGATCCGGCAAACCCCTCTTCCCCTCAGATCTCTAAGAAACGTTCTCATTTATCTTCATCCTCATACTCTGATAAGGATATTCTGCCACCAGGGTAGAATAGTCTTCAACTTGTTACGGCTCAGCCAAACTCCTCTAGATGGGTCAAAGTAAGCAAGACAAAAGGCAAAAAATATTGTGTGGCAGTAATTGCCCTCTCAGGGTAGATCTCTCTGCTTAGTTCTAGCTTTTTGTATTCCCATATTTTCTATGGCCCTTTCCTTGTTTGTCTCTATGGAGCAAGGTGGATAGCCTTTCACCTTTGGCTCCCTTGCTTTTCTGCTTCGCTTCCATGCAAGCTTGATTGTACTATACTTTTCTAATCTTAATAGAATTAGTCTTTATTGAGAAAAAAATAAAATAAAATGAAATAAAATAAAAAAATTTAAAAATAAAAATTTAAATAAAATAAAATAAAATAAATATAAATATATATATATATATATATATATATATATATATATATATATATATATATATATATATATATATATATATATATATATATATATATATATATATATATATATATATATATATATATATATATATATATATATATATATATATATATATATATATATATATATATATATATATATATATGTTTGTGTTTTATCTATTTACCATACCTCTAGTTTATTTATATTTTTATTAATTTAATGTAACTCTTTAATAAATATGGTATCTAGCCCATAGATTTCACTTCAATAAAACTTCTTTTTTGAGTCTTCTTAAATAGAAATAGGGTTATGGATTAAACATAAAAATAGGTTTTGTTCATTTACCATACATCTAGTTTATTTATATTTTTATTTATTTACCATACCTTTGAAGTAAGTATAAAAATAGGTTTTATTTATTTACAATAGCTCCACTTTATTTATATTTTTATTTATTGGGATGACCAAGCCCTCTCTCTCAACCAACCAAGAAGACAATTTATGTAACATGCTGAGAGGCAAAATTCTACCATTTTTACATATGAAAGACTTGGGTCCAGTAGGCCTAACTCACTCTAAGGATTACCCTCATATTCCTTCACTGGTTCATCAAGAGGCATGGTGTTGGGGGGCTGGTTCTGGAGGATTTGGTCAATGAGGTTATCTTCATCAGGTTGCCCCCATCCTATGACAACATCTAAGGTACAGATTGGATGGGATGTAGTATGATACCCTTCATATTCCTCCTCTTCCAACCATAGGGGCAAGTCATGCTCAATGGATGGTTGAGTAGGAGGGTACAATACCAATTCTTTGGACAAATGCCTATTGCTAATGGTCATGTTCCTAGCACTACAACTTATGCAAGCATCAACATTGGCTAGCCATGGTATTCCAAATATGAGAGGGTAGCCATTGAATTTAGTCTTGGGCTAGAGAACTATTGAGAAATGGAAATAAGAAATTCCAGTTTAATTTTTCCTTGAACTAAACTATGAATTAAATTCGAATTATATTCTCATAGCAACTTAAAATTACTTAATTAAGTTTACTAAACTCAATTAACTTAGGAAATTCGAGTTGGAAGTCTTTCTGTCATCATGTGTACTTTATCCCTACCTTCTAGGAGTCCAATGTGAGTTAATTGTGAGTTGTAAAATAGATGACTCAGTTTCATGAATCAGTTCAGTTAAATTAGTTCTCAAAATGATTGAGAGAAGTAATATTGAGTTAATAGTTAGTGGTGACATTGACAAACTCCACTAGTGATACTCTAGTTAACTGAATATTTACTCATTAGAAACTCATGCATGTCAATCATGAGAAAGACCCATTTGAGACTCGAGTGTAGGGACAGTGTACTATTTGTTTTAGATTTTTCTAAGTTCCAATGATAGTGCATGCATTAAGGAATTGATCCTTGAGGGATTGCATAATTTTTAGATGCCTTATTTCCATTTAAATACAAGTTATCATTCATAGGAATTACTCATTGGAATAGAGACTTGGAGAGCTTGTGAAGAGGCTAAGATTTGGCCTTGAGCTTGCTTATGAGTTGGAGATTTAATTTGCCTAGTGCTAGGATTTTTCTAGAGAGAAAAAGCATTTTAATTTCATCTTGATTTTCCTGATTAATACAAAATAGATAGTGGGGTTTTTAGTTATGCCTTTCCCCGATATTTATTGCGTTATGTGACAATGATGTTCTTCCTCTTTTCAATTATTGTTTGCTCGATCTTTATTTTCTTCCCCTGTAAAGAGTAGAAGTAGATTATTGTCTCTTGCTTTAGCTTGTGAATCTACATAGGATATTCTACATAATATCAAAGCGAAATTGTTTTTTGGGCTGAGAGTTTATAGAGAATATCTGAGAATTTATGTGCAAAAATTTCAGAAACAAATTGAATATTTGGACTCCTTGGGAAAATATACCCAAATTGAAAAAAATAATTGGCCAAATTGGATTTCGGATAAGGGAGATATCATTGATTTAAAATCAGCTCTCTAGAGGAGGTTTCGAAGTTTTGATTTTTTGGGTTACAAGTGAAAGTCAAATTTTCATACATACTTCAAGATCGATAGATGGCATTCCATGGGTTGAGGCTTGAGTATGGCTTGGAAGGAATCTCAAATTTCATAGCCTGGAGGGACATGATGAAGGATGTACTAGAGGACAATGGCTTGAAGGAATTTGTTGAACAAGAAATTCCTAAGCCAACAGTGGCTGATGCACAAATCTTGGTTGAGTGGAAGAAGTGTCTGGCAAAGGCAAGGTGGATAATCCTTGAGGGAGTTTGAGATTATATTATCTCATGGCTCCATGGAAAGGAAACCCTACATGCTATGTGGAAAACATTGACAAACTTTTATCAGAATAAAAGTGATTAAAGGAAGTTGGCACTAAAGGATAAACTTCATAAAATCAAGATGGAATCACAGTTGCCAAGGAGGATATGTTGAGCCTTGCTCTTCTTCGACTCCAAAAGAGTTGGCATAGTTATCAAGAATATGTCAATTGGTCGATAGAAGCTACCAGTTGGGAATGACTATGGTTAGATTTGATGCAGGATGAGATCAGGAGGAACACCAAGGATGGCTCTTCATCAAAGAATGGTGATGAAGAAAATTGTGCCTTAGCAATTAATGCAATGAAGGGGAAAGGTAAAATTTCCCATTCCAAATCGGATTCTTATCATGTAGGTAAGAAGAATGACATGACAAAAGTTAAATCCTTTCATTGTCACAAGATGGGTCACTTTGCTACAAATTGTCCATTGAAGAAGTCCAAGGAGAAGTCCTTAGGAGGAGCAGCAGGTGAGACTTTGACCTCCCAATTTGAATTGGACTTTTTCCTCATTGCATACATGGTGTCTTAAATGATGGGAAGTGTTTGGTACTTATAAAGTGGAGCTTCTTTCCACATGACTAGCGACAAAGAGTTATTCAGTGAACTGTGGGAGAAAGATCTCAAGATGCATATCGAGATGGGTGATAATGGTAAGTATAGTGTGAACTGCGAGAGAAAGATCTCAAGATGCATATTGAGATGGGTGATGACAGTAAGTATGGTGTAAACTATGGGAGAAAGATCTCAAGATGCATATCGAGATGGGTGATGATGGTAAGTATAGTGTTACTAGTGTTGGCACTATTAATTTTTAGAGGGAGCATGTGGCTCCACTCACCTTGAGGAATGTTATGCATGTACCCGGATTGATGAAGAACTTGGTATCCATTGCCATGCTTGAGGATAGAGGCTATGATGTGATATTTTCGAAAGGAAAGGCATTCTTTCGATACATAGCCATGGATCAAGTAAAGAAGATAGGGATTCAAGTTCAGAGTCTCTATAAGATAGAGGTAGAGGACTGTGTTGCTTTGAGTTCAAAAGTGGAAAAGATGTTGAGCTGAGACATCGACGAGTTATGGCACAGGCGATTGGGCCACTTGCATCATGGGGCTTTCAAGATATTGTAGAAAATCTCTATCAGTCTTCCCAAAGGTACGCTTGAGCAAGTTGAACCATCCTATAAGTTTCCTTTTCAAATGTAGTAGTTACACCGACATCGCTCAACCTACTTATAGATACCAGGTTTCTAGCTAGCCCTTAAATGTGTAGAACACCAAGGATTGTTCTAACCCTTCCATCTTTCAGCATCAAAATAAAGTTTATTTGTCTTATGGTCTTGGTTTTCGAGTCATTTCCAAGGAAAACATCACGTCCATCATACCTTTCATATTCACAAAACTACTTCCTATGTGGAGTCATATGAAAGGAGGCACCTAAGTGGATCAACCATATGTCATGATCTGCATGTGTGTTGGAAGAAGCTAAACACACATCCCCTCCTTCCTTTAAGGAGGTTTTATCTTCTTTGGAGGAACCATCATTATATCCCTTCCCTCTCTCAAAGATTTTAGATCTACAATTCTTCCTGAAATTCTCTTATGTTCCACATTTCCAACACCCCTTTACAAATTTTCCTAGAGATTTAGATATACCTCTAGATTTAGATCTTGCACTTCAGGACTTATTATTGTTTCTACCCTATGAACACCCTTATATATAAGGCCTATGTACTCTAATTTTCTATGTTTTTCTTCCTTATCTCCTCCAACAAAAGGGATGAGACCACATCATCAAAAAATAACGTAGTTACATTACTACCTTAGGCTATAACCAAACTAACACATGAGTCTAATAAAGAGAATAACAAATTGATATGCTTATCTTCATCAAAATAGAAACTTATGGACTTGCCATGGTACTGAAGGCATTTGTATGACCCATCACCAAGTCCCCATCATTCATATTTGGGTTGTACGACTTTTTCCACGAGAACAATTTGTTTACCAAAAACTTACAATAATACAACACCCCCAACTTGTTTTATAATTTCTTCATTATAGCTTCTCCTAAAACATTTACTAATGCACCTTGGTGGCCTCCTCTACCGTAAACATTCCAAGCCACACCACAATGCCCTTGCCTAGATCTCGAATCTCCATAGCCCATTTTCCCTTTGGATGCTGCCTGATACCTCTGTACTTTTCGGAATCCTTTAGAGGAGGAATCACCGCATTTTCACCACCTTCAAAACCCAACTAGAGTCAAAATAACATAAAAAAGAAAACCCTACAAAGCAATAGCAATTTCTAAATTGCAGAGAGTTCGTTAATAGTCGAAGCTCACCTGAAGAAAATTCATGGTTGAAGTTGAAAATATTCTTGCTAGGCTCAGTTTTTTGTTTGCAATTTCTAAAATGAAGAGAGTTCGTTAATAGTCGCAGCTCACCCGAAGAAAATTCATGGTTGAAGTTTACAATATTCTTGTTGGGCTTGAAATATTCCGACACAGATCCACCATTGATGAACAACATATCGAAATCCCTGGGAGTTACACAAAGAGATCCATTGAGGGAAATGAGATTTTCTTAAGGTCCACACATCTTTTTGTTTTAAAAACAAAAGGTGAAGCAAAGCAAAACAAGGACTTGATCAAGAAAATACTGATTAGTCATAATGAAACTTGGGCTCAATACTGATTAGTCATAATGAAATATGGGCTCTGCTTCTGCTAAAGCTAAGCTTATATAAGGAGGAAGAGGACCAAGATCGACATATTTCATAACTAAATGGTTTATTATTTATTTATATTTACTAATTGCAAAACCACGACATGACACTAAATGAAATAGGCATTCCATTGCGGTGGACCATTGCTCCGAAGCACGGAAGACTATAATTGATATTCTATATCTCTAAAAATAAATATTATAATGGTTTTGCTAAAAATATTATAAAATAAAATATTATAATTTTATACGAATTATGGTTTCGAGCAAGTGGTATTGGTCCATGGTGTTGTAACAAACTTTAAATCATAAAATATTTTACTTTTAAATGAATTATGGTTTTTGGGCAAGTGGTATTGATAAGCTATAGTATTGGACCATAGTATTGTATTGGTCCATTTTATTGCAACAAACTCTAAATTATAAAATATTTTAGTTTTAAATGAATTATGGTTTTCGCGCAAGTGGTATTGAGAAGCTAGGGTATTGGACCATAGTATTGTAACAAACCCTAAATTAATATAAGACTTGGTAAAACAGAATTAAGACTTTTTATTTTTTAATATAATTTTTATATCTGAAAATTCAATTTAAAACCACATAAAAATAGTATCAACCGATTAGAAATGGAATAGTCTTTCATTGTGACTTTTTGGAGTTTTCGGAGGATTACGGTTGAAATCTGGCAACAAATATTATTGTCAAATCTTGATTTGTGTTGTTTAAACCTGTTTTTGACTACATATATGGATTCAACACCCCCATAAACCCACCAAACACACCAATTATGAAGAGTTCACATGTCAAACTTGTAATTTTAATGAATCCCTATCAGATTCTAGATAAGCTAAATCGGAAAAATTTCCAAAAAGTAGCACTTAAAAACTACTTGATTAGAAAAAAATAATTTAACCTTTAAAAATTAATAATTAATTTTTAATTTTAAAAATATTCAATTTAATATTTTTTTTTCAAAACTTTAATAAACTTCATATAATCTATTTAAATATTTTAAAACTAATTGAAAATCAAGGTTTCTTGACCAAAATTAAAAATTGAAATGTTTGCCACGTATAATAAAACTTTGCTACTCTAAATTGTACCTTTAATGAAAATAAACTCACTAGGTTCTATTCCATGGATTCGAAAAATGAACATTGCACTAATTGTTTCAAACCTCAATGCCTGAGTTCACATATCCACACAATAAAACATATGCTAATTAATATCTTTGGAATAAGTGATTAATGACAACAAATTATCACTTAAGGTTTTGGGTTGTGTATTCAACCTTAGTCTCTTACATTATCCTTGCAATTCTTCTTTTCCCCTTTTTTTTTCTCAAAAAAGATAAAACCAACATGATTTTGAATTTCATTGATAACTATGTCTAGTACACTGACTATAACACAAAAGAAAAATAGAAATTCTAGATTTTGAAATCTATCCCTATAGAAGTATTTACAAAATATGCATATGATAATAAATATCATCAAAAGTTTATGACTTTAACTAAACATGGAAACTTGTAGATCAACATCAATTATGCTGAACTCAAGTAAACAAAAATTTTCCAGTACTTTGAAGATCGTCATTACTATATGCAGAGAAATTGATCTCCCCGAGTTGATATATATGCCCCACCTTTGAGAATGCATCAACAATACTATTTTGTTCCTTGTATATATGAGAAAAAGTCACCTCACTGAAATGTCCAATCAACATCCTAATTTTCTTGATCCAGTTACAACAAAGGAATTAATGTAGGTGGATAGACCTTAAATTTGGTGACTATTTCCATAACCAATTTTTTTTTACTTATTGATCATATAATAAAGGTCTTACATAGAGGTATAAGACAATCTTACACATTGATGGTATTTCAATATTTACATTATTCCTATTTCATATGATATTATGCCATTCTAATTTGGATTAAGATCACAACCATCATTGTTAGGTGGGTGAATGGGTGGAAATTCAATAATGCTAAGATGTTGTTGCAGTTTAGGTTGGAATGACAATAAATGTGGTTGAGTGTTATGGTCCCCTAGAAATAAATGTTTATCTTATGCAAGTTTCCCAAACTCATATGAATCTACATGAAAATGAACTTTTTCCTTCTCCTATCTCTTCAAAATGTATAACAAGGCCCATTTCCCATCCTCTTATAGGACCATGTGAGTTGCAAATCTAGAAGCTCATCTAACATTAATCATCATATAGAAATTGCAATCTGTTCATCATGTAGATTAATAACAAAATCTAGAATTGAAATGAGTTGAATTGCTGTGATGGACCAAAACACTTTCAAATATTTATTTTGTTGTATGAAAAATTGGATGGTGGGTGTACAAGTAAATGCAAGCACTACACAAAAGGAGGAAAAGGAGAATCACCATATACAAGTTTTCTCATCCATGTAAAATATTGGGCCATTTCATGTTTAAAAATCAGTATATAGAAACCACTAACAAGCATCATGACCAATATATTCCACATACAGCCTAATATCACCATAATATCCCTAGTGAGCAACCAACCACAACTTAGAACTCCCCCTCCCCTCCACACGCACACATCCAACATTTGGACTTTGTTTATGCTTGTATTTAGAGAAATATATACATGCTAGATTTCTTAGTAGGAGGCCAAATAATTGTTTTTGAGAATTATCAATAGGATTCAGTAAAAGGGGTATACTCAAAATGCATGTAGGCTTAACAAACTATGAAGGAGGCCTAAAGGTTCTTTTCTTTTTCAAAAACTTTCAAAGGTTCAATTGATTTTACAAATGAATATTTAACTACACCAAGGTAAGTAGCAAGGCCATACATAAGTGTGCTTATTTTTATTACCAAGAATAAAATCAAACAAAACACTAATATTTAATGATGCTAAAATTTAAGGCAACACCTATTAGGATGAACAATGTAATATTCCAACTAGTAAATAACAATGAAAATTATCCATGTTTATGAAGGAACGAAATAAAATGAAGATTCAAACCAACATACATAGATACAGTGAAACAAAAATTCAATTAATAAATAGCAACTACTGAAAATTGTTTACATACATAAGAGAAACAAACTAGTTAGGCAATGATAGCTTATCTCTGAGAGGAGATGTAACAAGTACACACATTCTAAATTGTGTTCAAATGAGGCTCAGAGGCCTTTTTATCATCAAGAAACAATGCAAAGCCCTAAAAATCCAAAAATCTAACCGTAAGCAATGAAGTGCTAAACATTTTTGGGCCCGCTAGGGTCAGTTGGAATGTCAACTTCCCAGGGTTGTACCTTTGGCATACGATGTATGTTTGGCACACATGATACGTCATTAGAAATGTCTATATGAGGAAAACATAGTTTTACTGCAAAAAATATTGTTGGCTTCCAAGTTTCCCGTTTCTAAAAAATACACCATTTAGGGTCTCAAAACGGCGTCGGAAGTTTAGGACCCAAAAATTTGCCAAAAATAGAAAATTATCAAAATAGGACATTGTGTTGGAAATTAGGAAACTAAAAGGAAATAGTGTTGGGGGTCCAAAGTGGATATAAGAGAGTCTTACATAGTGATGGTATTTCAATATTTCCATTATTATTATTTCAGGTGGTATTATTGTTACCGGGAAAAGTGTCTATTTAGAACTGCTCTATCCCACTAAGGTGTGACAGCTGCCTTAGAAACAAAAAGAGAAAACTACTTTTGTATTTCCTTTATGAATTAAATATAGAGGGGGATAGAAAGAACCGACCTATGTCTTGCGCTAATCCTCTGATCCCATCCCTCTCTTCTTTGACAGCTTCCAGCTACCTGCTCCCTTACTTGCCCAGCTTCACCAAGTTCCTGTAAGATCACAGAAGAAGAAAACTACACAAAGACATGGATCTATATTCATAAAAAGCTTAGGATAAGATTTAAGCTAAACATACAAATGTGACAAGCATCGATGATACACAAGCATGTAGGAGAAACTAAAATAGTTTTTATTGATATACAAGAAGATCCAGGAGGAGTTACAACCGATGATTCCTGACCCAGCATCAACCTCCCAGCAAAGAAGCCCCTTCTTCACCTCCAACAAAGCATAAATCACCCAATACTCTGATATCTATCTCAAAACCAACAGCAATTCTTTGCAATGTACAAAATTCCAGCCTCTGGATCTCTGGGATGGGGGATCCATATATAGATGTATGCAAGGAGGATGAGTCAGCTTATGATTTGATTAGTGTCTTCTCTCTGTCAGTTCTTGCTTCCACTTGGAGACTGAAAGCCTCTTACTCATCCTTGGTCGAATTCAGTGAGGCAAGTGTCATTGGAGAAGATTTTGGAAGCTTCCATTGTCTTTCCACCTCGCGGAATGGCACTGCCATTTGTCATTTCCCGTTCAACGCACCCTGATAGTGCATTTAGGTGCGTTGCAACGCACCCAGCTAGTGTATTTAGGTGCTATGCAACGCAGCTAGCCAGTGGAGCAGCTGAAATGATCCTGTTTTGACTTATTCTGAGCAATTTCTGGTGGAGAACTTCTGGGAGAAGCTGTAATTTGTTGACCTTGTTCCTTTAGGGGTTGGAACAACACTTTTAGGGACTTAGGAGCCCTTGGTTTATGGACATTTCATGCTTGGAGCTGTAAGGAACAAAAATGTCTATAACAGTTGCCCCCTAAAGTATGAGGCCGTTAATCGGGTGAAATGCTTTATTATGAGGATCTGAAGTTCTTTTAATGCTGGGAGGAGACCTGTAATAAGATAAAATACAATACATTATCTTCATACTGTTTTTCATGATCTAGCTGAGGCGGGCATTCCCATGCTCAGCTTTATAAATTCATTTTCATGTACATAGGACAGACAATCGTCTGAGTGTAGACTGATGATTCTGATAGAGCCATCATCCTTTTGGTAGGATGATTATCTGTGATGCAATGCTGTACATTTAATGTCTTTATTTTCCTGAATATATATCGCAGCCTGGATGGATGAAACTAGATCCGGGGTCTTCAATCTCATCTGATCTTCACTCGAAGTACAAGTCGATCCATGTGAGAAATGTTCTGAAGTTGAACATGGAAAGACATCGCTTGATTACCAGTCAATGATGTAAACTGTTAACAAGCGCGAGAGGAATCACCGATAATGATAATGACCCTCACAGTACAATTCACGTGGTGTGAATAAAGGACTTGGCATCGAACACCACGCAAAATCTTTCGGTCGAAGGCCATTGATGTAAACCTGTCGCCGGAAGTGAGAAACTTGCCATTGAGGCATGCAAGCTTCAAAGTACTGAATGGGGTGTTCCTAGACCAACTTCTTGGATAATGAGCTGATGTCGACAAGAAGTGATCCGTCAAAGGAGGGCCTTAATGAATCCCACATCAATGACACGGAACAGAGCAAATGATTTTGATGGAGGTGAAAACAATCTGATGATATACGGTTCAGGATGGTGGTCATGAAAGAATGAAGTATAATGTATGGTAGTGGGTGGGACACAGGTGACTTCTTTGGATGACTTCTCTTGAACATGTCGGCGACACTTATGTGATGGATTGGTAGCATTAACCCCAAATGTGGATGGTATGGTGTGACCATGGTGATCTGACCGGTGAATGAAACAACCCAACCTGACTCGGACACGAAGTGGAAGTGTCATGTTCAAGAGCGACTTGCTACCAATAAAGATTCTTTGAGTTTTCTTCCCAATTTTTCCCCAGTCATTGCTGACCAGTACCTCTTTATTTTTGTCAAGCTTGAGGAGGATAACATATGCTTGTTCTATAATTTTCCCTTCGGGCAAACCCATCGCTATGTTTTAACGAGCCAAGCAATAGTGAAACTCGTTCTCGTCTAAAGACAAGTTTGTCGCTATTAATCTTTTTAACTAGTTTAAAAACAAAGATAACTTGGTCCTTTTCATTTTTAGAGAGTCTGAAAAGGTACGTAAAGGTAACTCCAAAATTCCTTTTTCGTCATCTAATCCCTTAAGTCCAAAAAAGTATAAAACAATACAGAAGGGATGAATTTTCGATAGTTTTAACGAGCCGAACAAAACAAGCGCTCGATCTTTTTGTGTAATAATCCCTCAGGTCCAAAAAGATTAAAATCTAGAGGAGGGATAGCACTTCCTGTCCCTTTAACGAGCTGGAAGGCCACGAACTCGGCAATCTTTTCATATTTTGTGAGTCAATTGAAAAGAGCTTAAAGGAGACTCGTCTTTTGAGGAATGAGTGATAAAATGGGTAGCAGCTGATTCAAGGTAAGGTTTGGAATTTTCCAATCACGGCAGTGTCACAAGGATGGCTAGTGAAATCACTCTTCACAGCTGTTCCTCAAAATGGGTAAACAATCAAATGGAGGTGAATGATTGGCCAATGTAAAAGTGGAGGTGACGGTGCAAACACGACCAAGGCTTTAATGGCTGAAGTACTACATTCACGGTGGTTATTTACCGGGGAATAGTTCATTTTTTAACGAGCTTAAACGTGGGTGGAAACATTTGCTCGGTCTGGGTTTATTTTTTAACGAGCTTGAACCTCGCGGTAAACACTACTCGATTAATGGTCTTGTTCTGATTTTACCATAAATAGATTTGTTCTTTCAAAGATCGTACTGTATTTTCAACTGCTTCATCAAACTAGTCAGAAATGAACAATATTTGCTTGAGAACGAGTTAAAACGCTAATATTTTACTTTGAACTACGTAAAAGTAATTAAAAAGTGTTTTTTACCTCTCATTTTACCATTTCATTTGGACTTGGTTTGTTGGAGCTTTGGAGGTGCTTTTCCCCCTCGATTTTCACCAGTTGATTTCGGGAGATTCTGTGGACGATTCTCGGCGCCGTCTGGACTAGGTAGGAGCTAAACCAGAGCTCTTTCATTTCATGGTTTCCATTTTGCATTTTGAGCTTGATTCCTAGCTTTTTTGAGCCCCTGGGGTTTGAGGAACTCGTTCTGCCATCAACGCACCCTCAGTGTATCGAAACCTGCGCTGAATGTTGGCATGTCTAAAGGCTATCTGACATTCAACGCAGCTAGAATACTGCTGCAGCTGCGTTGGGCGAAAAAAGGGAATTTGATGCACAATTTTTGATGGAATTTTTGCCTGTTTCTCACCAAAATCAGGACCTAACTCCTCTCTTGTTTGTTTTTCAGAGCTCTTTGGAGTAAGATGACCCTTACATGGCGAGAACGTGAGCATGAAGAAGAGGACATGGTTTCCCTTCATGATCCAGTTACAGTGAACACGCTGCGGAATTGTGGCTTGCTGAAGTTCTTCCGCATTTCTAGCATGAGACAGCAGATCAACTTACTACAGTATTTGCTCGATGCTTGGGATCCTACAGTCAGGTTTTTCATATCAGGGGCAAATCTATCCCCTTGACTGCAGTAGACATCTATTTCTTGATTGGCTTGTCGAGGCGGGGTGCCCCCATCTCTTTGTCAGGTTCGGCTCGAGGAGGCGATTCTGTGAGAGATTATGTCCGCCGGTACTGTAGAGAAGGATCTCCATTGAGTAAAGACGGCAAGATCATCATTCGTGATGTCACTGACAGGTCCCTTAGGACTATTCTGTTTACTTTTGGTAGGATGGCCGGTAGTGCATCTCTTCATGTAGCCAATCGATCTTATATGCAGCATGCCTTGGAATGCCTCCAACCGAAGGTGTTCAACTGGTGCGACACAATACTTCTTGTGATGAAAGAATAGTTGACCAAGATAAAGAACGGGAGATTGAAGAACTTTGGGTATGGTTCTATTTTGACCGCCTTTGCCTTGGAGAAGATACCACTGATGCAGCCGCAGTACATTGCACTCGATTTACCTTCTCCTACTGAACCACGTATGCAGAGATGGGTTGACCATATGTCTAGGCATGCTGGCCAGTCTCAGATTTCATTTTCTGATACCTTCTTCAGGTGGTTTGATCATCAGGAGATGGCTTATTCTGAGTATCCATATGCTGGCATGGACTTCCGGGGTGATCTAGATTTAGTACTGCCGGATGGCGAGCAGTGGGGCACCATTGGTAAAATCTTTGACCATATTTTTGTTTATCGTTTTTTGCTTGTAATGTTCTTGTGCTTTATTCTATCAAGACTTTAATCAAACTCATGTGTACATGAAAATGTTGGTCCTGTTCATCCAGTAGTTCGCCTGAGAGTACCAGCTGTTGCCCCAGCAGGAGAGGCCGTTAGAAGAGCTGTTCTTCGTGACCTCGATGTGGCCGAGACTCTTACAGCTTTGCAGGAGCAGGTTGAGGGTCTCACTCTCGGTATTCCGGATGTGAGGACCGATGAGCTACCTTTGCGGTTACAGCGGCATACTACTGGTGTGCCCAGACGATGGACTCGTCTCTTACGCATGATCGCACAGGCTGTGACTTGCTATCACGAGCATCATTAGACTAGGGTGCCCCCTAGCATTTTGAGTTTTTGGGTCATTTGACCGATTTTGTCTTGGTTACAGAACATTATGTGTAAACCATAAAAAGTTATATATATTTTTGATTTTCAGAGTTTTATTTTGGTTGAGTTACATGATCCACATGCGAAACATTGATGACGTGCTTCTTTTTATAAATGTTGCAAATGTCTATCTAACACATAGTTTGCTAATGAGTTAGTTAATGTGTTTAAGTTTCTGGAAATATGTTGATACTGAATAAGATCAAATTGTCTTTCCAAAATCTTAACCCTTAGGAACATGCGATAAATAGCTGGGTTTCAGACGGAATATATACCATTGAGTTGTAGTATTACGAGTTGTGAGTCTAGCCTGACAATTAGTCGGCGTATACCATGAGTGATGGCATCAGAGAGAAGTTCTATCAACGTGCTATACTCAGCGATGTTATTCGTTGATCGACCAATACATACACCTCTGAAACTTACTAACTCGCCGCTTGGATCAAAAATGGCCCAGGCTGCGGAGGACAGGTTCCGCGAACTACGACTCGCTCCGTCGGCATATCCAACACATGGCTCCAATAGGTTCGACATCTGCAATAAATGTAAAAAGTGGATTACTCGACCAAAACAAACACTTTAGCGAAAACAAAAACATAACAAAAGCATGCTGGTTACCATTACGCATAGTAACGCTTGAGGTACAACCCATTACGGGGTTGTGCCAGTGGGATTCCATCATAATCCATTAACTCGTAGGCTCCTTTTGCTAACACTCGTTTAACAATATAGGGTCCCATCCATAAAGACTTAAATTTACCTGCTCCCAATTTATCGGATTCTTGGTCGTAAAGCAAGACCAAGTCACCTTCCGAGAAGACACGGGGTTTGACATTTTTTTCGAACTATGCCTTGACTCGTTTCTTATGGGCTTCGTTAGCCAAAGCGGCATCATGACGGGTTTCATCCAATTGGATTAATTCCAAGAAATGAGCCTCTTCTTCTGAAGTTACGGGGAGGAGATCAATTGCGAGTTTGAGGGACGAGATTTCACATTGGATTGGTAAGACTGCTTCCAGGCCATATAACAGTTGGAAGGGTGTGAACCCGATTGCATTCCTTACCGATGTTTGGTAAGCCCATAAGGCTGAGTACAGGATTAGGTGCCACCTTCTTTTGTGAACTCCGATCATCCTTTTCAGCATGCGTTTCAGGACCTTGTTGATCGCTTCAACTTGTCCGTTGGCTTGCGGATAATACGGAGTAGAGCTGTCGTGAGACAACCCTAGTTTGGTAGCTAATTCGACCATCATGTGATTGCGAAAATGCGATCCATGATCTGTGACTATAGCCTATGGTACGCCGAATCTGGCGACTACATGATTGAAAAAGAAGAGGGCAGCTGTTTCACCAGTATTATCTAATGTAGGCATCGCCTCAGCCCATTTGGTAAAATAGTCAACTGCGACTATGATATACCCATGCCCCCCGGTCGAGGTGCGGTTACATGTCATGAAATCGATGCCCCATTTGGTGAATGGCCCAATAGCAACTATTGGCTGTAGCGGTGCGGGTGGTCTTCTGGTTTTGCTATCAAAAATTTGACAAGCATGGCAACTTTTGACTGCGGTTATGCAATCTTTGAACATTGTTGGCAAAAAGTATCTTGCTCGTAAATTTTTTTGTGCTGTAGCATATCCAGATTGATGTCCCCCACACGCGCCTGAATGACACTCATTCAGGACTTTTTCGGCTTCCTCATGGGTGAGGCACCTTCTCAGAACTGTATCGATACCTCGACGGTAAAGTGTATCACCGTCGATCATGTAGTCTTTTGCTTGGTATCGTATACGTTTTTGTTCAGAGTGGGAGGTGGTTGGCCTAAATTTTTGGGTTTGGAGATAAATGATTATATCTCCATACCACTCATTCCTTGTAGATATCAGAAACAAACTCTCATCCACGATTGATTCTTCAGATGTTTCATCGTTGGACGACGATGGGAGATCGCATAATAATTCTGCGAAAACCAGAGCTTTCTTTGACTTGGATTTTACAAATTCCAGATCAAACTCTTGTAGGATTGTTATCCATTTTGAGTATTGGCCCCCCAGTAACTGTCGCGACAATATATAAGTCATGGGGTTGCAATCTGACAGAATGGTAGTTTTCCGAAAGAGGACATAGTGTCGAAATATCTGTATCGCTTGAACAACTGCAAGTGCTAGCTTTTCAACGTAAGAATATTTGATTTCTGTATCATTTAAGTTCTTACTTAAATAATATATAGGATGCTCAATTCCATCGACTTCTTGAACTAAAACCATTGCAATGGTCGTATCTGCTGCAGCCAGATACATGTTAAAGTCTCTTTAATAATCAGGGGCGTACATTAATGATGCTTTCATCAAGGAATCTTTCAAAGCATCAAAGGAAGCTTGCGCAACCTGATCCCAGACAAAGGGTACCTCCTTTTTCAAAAGACGTGTATAACCCTTAGCAAGTTCTGCGTAATTTGGAATGAACCTCCTCAGAAAGTTTGCTTTCCCTTGGAGTTTCTGAATCTGAAGCAAATTTGAAGGTGGAGGAAAATTTATGATTGCCTAGACCTTACATGGGTCGAGACAAATCCCATCCTTGGAGACTACAAATCCAAGTAAACGACCAGAACTGACGTAAAATACACATTTGTGCGGATTGAGTCGTATCTTGTAGTGTCGACAACGTAGAAATATCGCTCTTAAATGCTACGGATGATCAGTCCGCTTTCGTGAATGAGCCGGAAGGTCGTCGAGGTATGGTTGAACGATGTTGTTGATGTCATGGAAGGCATAATTCATTGCCCTCTGAAACGTCACCCCTGCATTCTTTAAACCAAAGGGTAATTTTCGATATGCGAATGTGCCCCATGGACAAATAAATGCAGTCTTTGACTGGTCCTGTGGGTGGATATTTATTTGATTATACCCAGAGAATCCATCCATGAATGAAAAGATTTTGCATCCGGTGCATTCATCAATTATTTGGTCAATGAAGGGTGTAGGGTAGTTGTCTTTTGGACAAGCTTGATTTACATCCCTATAATCGACGCACACTCTAATTGTTCCTTGTTTTTTCATAACAGGGACAATGTTCGATACCCAATCGGTTAGAGGAACTGGGTAGATGAAACCAGCATGGAGAAGTTTTTCAACTTCTGCCTTAATGGCAGCAGCTTTCTTGGGGTGCACCTGCCTTAGCCGTTGTCGTACTGGTTTGACATCTGGATACATCTTAATTTAGTGTTCAACAATGCTCGAGTCAATGCCTGGCATTTCACTGTATGAGCAAGCAAGGACATCTCTGAATTCACGAAAAAGAGCGTTATATATTTCCAGTTATGAAGGAGAACAACATTTGCCAACATAAATATTCTCTACAATATCTGTTTTGGTCGAGATATTTATGGCTATAGTCTCTTCAATGTTGGACAAGTTTCGCTCGGAATCCACCGTATTTACAGTATTTGATAGAAAATCAAAGATTGAAGGATGATAAAGGTCATTTTGAGTATCTTCTCCACAATCCGGAAGAAGAGAACGATGGTGGGAATCATTCCATGGTGCTCCTTCAATTACCATAGATTGGACAATTCCTTCTTCGGTGACATGCACTCGCGACCAAGGATCTGAAGGAGTACCATATTCTCTAGACCTATCTATCCAAACGCTTGATGAGCGTTGATTCGGGTTTGCCTCCCATGCTAGAAACATTGATTGCTATAATATTTCTATTGGGCTTGGGGGAAAAACCACTGCATGATCCATGTCGATGTCGTTTTCTGAGATCTTTGTAGAAGATATCATGTTGCAGGTTCCTATGGTTGCTACTTCCGCCAGATTGATTGGAGGTGGAAGAGTGAAAGTTCCCATTAGTATAGGATCTTTTAGTAGGCCTACTCCGATATTTTGAAGCGAATGGGGGCTTCCATGGATCATGTGAATGCTTCCAGTAACTTGAGAACCATTGGGGAGGAAGTTTTGTTGATCGATGATTGTAATCCCTCCTTGAAAGGGAAATGCAATATTTCTAAAATAGGTTGACACAACAGCTGCCATGGCATAAATCCATGGTCTTCCTAGCAGGATGTTATAATCAAGATTCCCATCGATGACTTCAACATCTATTTCTACCGTTTTCCCCTCTAGTTCAACTTTCAAGTTATTTAGGATACCATATGGGGTATATATCCTTCCGTCGAATGCTTTTAATGTCGTCGAAGATCGCGACAAGGGTGGCGATCCTAAAGTTTTCCAGCAACTCATCGACATAATGCATGTAGATGCCCCCTCATCAATAATTGTTCGATGAACAGTTTTGTTGAGGGCTTTCACTTGAATAAGGAAAGCTAGTTGTGCTGGTAACTGAGGATCGTATCCTTTATGATCGAAGGATACAAGATCGGAATCCTTTGGGTCAATCCCACCAATGGCTGATAATAAAGCCTGCCTTTGGGTTGGGAAACTTTGTAGTACTTCAAGAGTCGACATAGCGGATGGCGATTGGGCCAAATCTTCCACTATGTTATAATGTTGTGCCGCTCTAGCGCGGGGATTAAATGTTGACTTGTGTACCACTCCCTTTGGCGGTTTTATCGTTAATTCAAGAATGGTGGGTGGCACAACTTTTGTCGAAGTTGTTGTCGAACTACTTGGTTGATCTTTATCCTTGTTGTTCGACAGCTGTGGATTCCCATAATCTTTGTTCCTTGTCGCTATCAAAGCATCATTTTGCGGTTTTGAAACCGACAACATTAGCACTTGAGACGGGGAAGCATTTCCACTTTCAACCAGATTTGTTCCTGGATTTGGAAACGGATCAGTTAACAGTGCGAAGGTTTTTCAATTCTTGAAGAATTTTTTAATCTCAGCTCTGTATGGACAGTCCGTGGTCCGATGATCCTCATTGCATATAAAGCATGGATTTTTTGGTTTCCTATTTCCAGGAGGGTTTGAAGAAGATTTTTCAGGTGATGATTCCTCCTGTTTCTTCTTCTTCCCTTTGCCTTTCTTCTTGCCCCCTGGTTGTTTGATTTCTTTGCCTTTATCTGTCAATACAGCATTTACTTCCGAAGCAAGAAGTTCGTCTTTTGCATTTTGACCTGAAATCTTACGGGCCTTTTTTGATGTAGCCTTTGTCGATTTCGTGTCTGTCGTGCCAATCACGCCATCGCCGGCATGAGAGTCATTGTTTGATTTAGGAGGAGGAGGAATTGAGAATTCTGGTCTAGGGGTGTCAGGTATTTTGTCGTAGAGCGTGCCGGACTGAGTGTAAATCAAGTCCAGATATTGTGCACGAGCGATAACTTGCTCTTCTGTTACGACTCCCCCCTTTGCCACATCTTCCGTGATGGAAGGTAGTAATGACTTGATAAACCATTCAGCTAATAGCTGATCGGGGATGTACGTTTTTACCATCCTATGATGACATCGCCACTCATGTATATGATCAGATATGTGAGTGGCCGTTGTCTGTTTGAAGTTGGTAAGGAGTTCTATTCCCGTTTCATACCTTATTGGTAAATGAAAATGGGTTAAAAAGGTTGTGGCTAAGGTACTAAAGTTGTCGAACGAAGCTCTAGGCAATTCAATGTACCATTTTTCCGCTGGACCTGTTAACGTCCTCTGGAAGAGGCGAAGTCTTATCGAATCATCATTTAGTGTGTTTGATGAACACCATAGATGAAAGGTCATCACGTGATTCGATTGATCTTCACCCGGATTTCCATTAAATTTAGGAATATATGATGGAAGTTTATGCGGAATCGCTGGCCACCAAGGGGCATAAGTAATTGGATCGTTTGTTAACCGATTTAAATCAAGTAACTCTAAGGTAGCCACAAAGGGTAACTGTTGATTCAGGTTAGGTGAAGCATACCCAGCATAAGATGGGTTTGCCTGAGCAGTTGGTCTTTGCATACTAGCATAATGCATTTGATGTTGGTATGTCTGGTAAGGTTGGTGGACATGACCATTGTAAAATGGTTGATTTTGACCATTTTGAATGTACGGTTGTCCACTGTTCGCAAAGATTTGCTGCTCAGAACCTTGGTATACTCGTTGGAATTGTGGTTGTTGGTATTGCACCAGCCATGGTTGTGAAGCCATGGGCTGTTGCGCTATACTAACCGTTGGACCAAGGTGAGGGGTAATTGTACCCGTCTGGACCTATGTCGCCCCACTATTCGGCGATTGTGGTTGCATTTTGACCTGAGAAACCTGAGGTTGGCATACAACAGGCAGCGTTTGAACTTGTGACACCATCACAATAGCTGGCGTAGTCGGGATATTCGACATAGGTACGCATTGTTGCATCGAATACACAACTCTTGGTTGTTGAGGTAGTATAGGTACCCAACCACTTGAGGTAATTCCAGTGTACCCTAAATGTTGTTGTGAACTCCCGTATGGATATCCTCCCAGAGGGGGTAATGAAAGGGCATACTGCCCCCCATACGGTGGTAATTTGGAACTCAAGGGAATTGTTTGCCCTTGGGGACCAGATTGCCCAAATTGACCTCCAAATGGATCAATTTGTTGAGACTCAACATAAGAGTTTCCGGATATTATTCCGGATGAACAAACAGGAACGGACCATACTGTCGTAATAGCCCCTGAATGGGCTCCTTCTAGCGGCTGAGAGCTAGTCGAGATAGATGGTATGCCGGCGAACATTGTAGGAGTGATATCAGGAAGTTCTACCGTCACCGTGTCAGATGACATAGTCCTAGATGTTGACGGTTGCTCAGACATTTGTAGTCTATCCAAAATATTACCTAGCGATTCTACAGGAGCTTCCGCTGGTGGTAGACTAACTTCTGATGAAGAAGGATATAGAGTGATCCCAACTCCAAAGTGCGTTGGAGTACTTGTTTGAGGATCTTCTACAATTTCTTCAATAGCAATCAGACCAGGTGGAAGGGGAAGACCGTCAGGTCCGTAAAATATTTCTGGTGCCGCAGAAGGTATGGAATCGACAACGACAGATGTTTGAAGAGCAAGACTCTCCGAACCGGTTGTAGATGGAACTGGTTCGGTAACACAAGTGTTTACTCTCAGACTAGGATCAGTATCACTGTCCCTCTGTGGCTGTTGAACTTCTTCTGTAGAGGTAGAGATTCCAGAAATGTTTGGAGTAACCGGAGTCTCTGATGTCGTTGGAAAACTTGTTCTAACTTTAATAGGAGATTTGGAATCGGTTAAATGAGTTCGCTTTTGTCCGTATTGGTTTCGATTCCGGAGACAAAGATGGTTGACTTGTAAGCCTCCGCGAACGATGGGCTTTCAATTGACTTTCTTCCACGATTGCGGATTACTCGATCAACTAAAATAAAAAGGGGAAGTGTGTTTCCGAATTAAATGAATTTTAGATGCTTTTGACACAACTTGTTTTTTCAGTTTTTAAGAGTCGAGAAAAAACAAAAGATGACTCTAGTCTCCTTCGATTTTTAATGAGCCTGAAGTGACAAGTGCTCAGATGGACCTTTTCCATTAAGGAGTATGAAAAGGAATGAAAGGGACTGCTCTGGAGATCTAGGTAGAGGGAGTACCAAACCAATCGCAAAACTGCAGAATACTTTTTATGGTACGGCAGTCAATCTTCCCGAATGTTGTGTTCAGTGCATTGCGATCGATAGGGCGGCAGACATGGCTTCCTATGGATAAAGGATTTAAGCCTATAGGGGTCTCCCAATATATACTCGACGGTACGTGGGAGCACAAGTCCGTACTAGCACTTATCGTCTCAAAGTGGAGGAATCACCCAACCATCAGTGAGGACAACAGTTACCAGGCTTTACGACGCCGGAATACGTCTCTAGCCTAGACCTCTAAATGTTGTGCGTTAAGTTCCAAAGCGTTGTTAGATTCATTGAATTTATTTTAAGTTGATCTTTCTTATGAAGTTTTCCTTTTGGGTTCACCACGAGATGTAGATGTAATTCCTAAAATGCAATCTAAAGATGATAAGCAAACTTTTATCTCTTTTCAGCAATGAAAATCCTAGCTACTAGGGGAAAAGAAAGACACAATATTTTCACAAAGAGCAACGAGCACACTGTAAATGCACTTTCCTAAATCAAGCCAAACAGACTGTCAATATGCAAATGCACATGTGCATGTATTTGTTTTCGACTTTCTTAATATTGATGCTAAAAAGAAAGTTGATGTACAAATCTGAATTTGCTTTCAAGCGACAAACACAAACAAGCTTCTTTTCGAAATCAAAAGATAAAGACGATTACGACACCTTAAGATTTTGAAATAAATACTCGTTTTTGACACTAGAAAGTCACAAATTCAGACCAAAGGCAAAAGTAAAAGTATAGTCGACCATCAACAACAATCAAACTTTCTCCTATGATCGAAATCGACACTTGCGACAGATCTAAATCAAAGGATGACAGTACGACTATTCTACTTTTGCAAAGGAAAACTGTAAACGACTCAACAAACACACAAAAACATCTACAGTTCTTTTGTACAAAGGAGGCAGAATTACAGCAAGGAAAAAGGGTTTTTAAACAGACACATATACTGATCACAGGCTGCAAAAATCAGAGACAAAACTGGAAAGAATGAAGCACAAGAACCTCAGCTGCACAAGGCTAGTCTGATCAGTGCACTTGTAACACAGAGAAACTGAATTGCAGCGCAGGTTGCCCTTTTGGGAACTGCGCTGAAATGCAGGAACTCTTCACAGTACCTGCGCTGGGGCAGAAACGAGAATTCTATCCAGGTTCTGGGTCACGGTTTGCAGTTTAGTCTTTGGTTTTTGGCCAAGTAAAAGCAATTAGTAATGCACAATCAGGGGGTAGATCTAAGGAGGGTCTAAGATCTATCACAAAGGGCAATCAGATCATTTGTGAATCGGTTGTTCAAATCATAAACAGATCCATTGAATGGATTGAAGTAGCAGATGTCTACTTTGCATTTGTTATGGCAAATGCAGTTCGAATGCTACTTATAAGTTTATGAAACAAACAACAAAAGATACACAAATAAACTAATTAGACAATTGTCCCCAGCGGAGTCGCCATTTTGTTACCGGGAAAAGTGTCTATTTAGAACTGCTCTATCCCACTAAGGTGTGACAGCTGCCTTAGAAACAAACAGAGAAAACTACTTTTGTATTTCCTTTATGAATTAAAGATAGAGGGGGATAGAAAGAACCGACCTGTGTCTTGCACTAATCCTTTGATCCCATCCCTCTCTTCTTTGACTGCTTCCAGCTACCTGCTCCCTTACTTGCCCAGCTTCACCAAGTTCCTGTAAGATCACAGAAGAAGAAAACTACACAAAGACATGGATCTATATTCATAAAAAGCTTAGGATCAGATTTAAGCTAAACATACAAATGTGACAAGCATCAATGATACACAAGCATGTAGGAGAAACTCAAATAGTTTTTATTGATATACAAGAAGATCCAGGAGGAGTTACAACCGATGATTCCTGACCCAGCATCAACCGCCCAGCAAAGAATCCCCTTCTTCACCTCCAACAAAGCATAAATCACCCAACACTGTGATATGTATCTCAAAACCAATAGCAATTCTTTGCAATGTACAAAATTCCAGCCTCTGGATCTCTGGGATGAGGGATCCATATATAGATGTATGCAAGGAGGATGAGTCAGCTTATGATTTGATTAGTGTCTTCTCTCTGTCAGTTCTTGCTTCCACTTGGAGACTGAAAGCCTCTTACTCATCCTTGGTCGAATTCAGTGAGGCAAGTGTCATTGGAGAAGATTCTGGAAGCTTCCATTGTCTTTCCACCTTGCGGAATGGCACTGCCATTTGTCATTTCCCGTTCAACGCACCCTGATAGTGCATTTAGGTGCGTTTCAATGCACCCAACTAGTGTATTTAGGTGCTATGCAACGCAACTAGCCAGTGGAGCAGCTGAAATGATCCTGTTTTGACTTATTCTGAGCAATTTCTGGTGGAGAACTTCTGGGAGAAGCTGTAATTTGTTGACCTTGTTCCTTTAGGGGTTGGAACAACACTTTTAGGGACTTAGGAGCCCTTGGTTTATGGTCATTTCATGCTTGGAGCTGTAAGGCACAAAAATGTCTATAACAATTATGCCATTCTAATTTCGATTAAGATCACAACCATCATTGTTAGGTGAGTGAATGGGTGGCAATGCAATAATGCTGAGATGCTGTTGCAATTTAGGTTGGAATGGCAATAAATGTGGTTGAGGTAATGATACCCTAAAAATAAATTTTTAGCTTATGCAAGTTACCCAAACTCATATGAATCTACATGAAAATGAACTTTTTCCTTCTCCTATCTCTTCAAGTTATATAACAAGGCTCATTTCACACCCTCTCGTAGTACCATGTGAGTTGCAAATCTAGAAGCTCATCTAACATTAATCATAATATATAAATTGCAATACGTTCATCATGTAAATTAATATCAACATCTAGAATTGAAATGAGTGGAATCAATGTGATAGACCAAAACACTTTCAAATATTTATCTCGTTTTATCATGTTTGGTTGTGTATGAAAAATATGATGGTGGGTGTACAAGTAAATGCGAGTACTACCCAAAAGGAGGAAAAGGAGAATCACCATATACAAGTTTTGTCATCCATGTAAAATATTGTGCCATTTCGAGTTTAAAAATCAGTATATAGAAACCACTAACAAGCATTATGATCAATATATGCCACATATAGGCTAACATCACCATAATATTCTTATTGAGCAACCAACCACAACTTAGAACTCCCCCTCCCCTCCACACACACACATCCAATGCTTGGAATTTGTTTATGTGTGTATTTGGAGAAATATAAACATGCTAGATTTCTTAGTAGGATGCCAAATAATTGTTTTTGAAACTCATCAATAGTATTTAGTAAAAGGGGTATACTCAAAATGCATGTTGTCTTAGCAAACTGTGAAGGAGGCCTAAAAGTTCTTTTCTTTTCTAAAATTTTTCAAAGGTTCAATTGATTTTATATATGAATATTTAACTACACCAAGCTAATTAGCAAGGCGATATATAAGTGTGCTTATTTTTATTACCAAGAATAAAATGAAACTAATCACTAATATGCAATGATGCTAAAATTTAAGGCAACACCTATTAGGATGAACAATGTAATAATCCAACTAGTAAATAACAATGAAAATGATCCATGTTTATGAAGGAATGGAATAAAATGAAGATTCAAACCAACACACATAGATATAGTGAAACAAAAATTCAATTAATAAATAGTAATTGTTGAAAACTGTTTACATACATAAGAGACAAACTAGCTTGGTGATGATAGATTATCTCTGAGGAGAGATGTAACAACTACACACATTTTGAATTGTGTTCAAATGAGACTCAAAGGCCTTTTTATCATGAAGAAACAATGCAAAACCCTAAAAATTCAAAAATCTAACCCTGAGCAATGAAGTGCTAAAATTTTGTGGGCTTTTTAGGGTTAGTTGGAATGTATACGTCCCAGGGTCGTACCTTTGGCATACAATCCATGTTTGGCACACACAATACCTCATGAAAAATGTCTATTTGAGGACAACAATTTTTTGCTGCAAACAAGTTTATTGGCTTCACATTTTCCTATTTCTAAAAAACATCATTTAGTGCCTCAAAATGGCGCCGAAAGTTTAGGAACCAAAAATTTTCCAAAAATAGAAAATTGTCGAAATAAGACATTGTACTTCGAACTAGGAAACTAAAAGGAAATAATGTTGGGAGTCCAAAGTGGATATAAGAGAGTCTTACATAGTGATGGTATTTCAATATTTCCATTATTCCTATTTCTTACAGTATTACTCCATTCTAATTTGGATTAAGATCACAACCATCATTGTTAGGTGAGAGAATGGGTGGAAATTCAATAATGCTAAGATGTTGTTGCAATTTAGGTTGAAATGGCAATAAATATGTTTGAGTGTTATGATCCCCTAAAAATAAATGTTTAGATTATGCAAGTTTCCAAAAATCATATGAATCTACATGAAAATGAACTTCTTCCTTCTCCTATCTCTTCAAATTATATAACAAGGCTCATTTCACATCCTCTCACAGTACCATGTGAGTTGCAACGCTAGAAGCTCATCTAACATTAATCATAATATAAAAATTGCAATATGTTCATCATGTAAATTAATATCAACATCTAGAATTGAAATGAGTGGAATCGATGTGATGGACCAAAACACTTTGAAATATTTATCTTGTTTTATCATTCTTGGTTGTGTATGAAAAATAAGATCATGGGTATACAAGTAAGTGCAAGTACTACCCAAAAGGAGGAAAATGAGAATCACCATATACAATTTTTGTCATCCATGTAAAATATTGGGCCGTTTCATGTTTAAAAATCAGTATTTAGAAACCACTAACAAGAATTATGACCAATATATGCCACATAAAGCCTAAGATCACCATAATATTCCTATTGAGCAACCAACCACAACTTACAACTCCCCCACCCCTCCACACACACACATACAATACTTGGACATTGTTTATGCGTGTATTTAGAGAATGATATACATGGTAGATTTCTTAGTAGGAGGCTAAATATGTATATTTTTTAAATTGATCAATAGAATTCAGTAAAAGGGGTATACTCAAAATGAATGTAGGTTTAACAAACTGTGAAGGAGGCCTAAAGGTTTTTTTTTCTAAAATCTTTCAAAGGTTCAATTGACTTTATAAATGAATATTTAACTACACCAAGCTAAGTAGCAAGGCCATATATAATTCTGCTTATCTGTATAACCAAGAATAAAATGAAACAAAGCACTAATATATAATGATGCTAAAATTTAAGGCAACACCTATTAGGATGCACAATGTAATATTCCAACTAGTAAATAACAATGAATATGATCCATATTTATGAAGGAATGAAATAAAATGAAGATTCAAACAAAAACACGTAGTTACAGTGAAAAAAAATTCAGTTAATAAATAGGAACTGTTGGAAATTGTTTACTTACATAAGAGAAACAAACTAGCTCGGGCGATGATAGCTTATCTCTGAGAAGAGATGTGACAACTACACACATTCTGAATTGTGTTAAAATTAGGTTTGGAGACCTTTATATCATCAAGAAACAATGCAAAACCCTAAAAATAAAAAAACCTAACGCTAGGAGATGAAGCGCTAAAAGTTTGTGGGCTCCGCTTGGGTCAGTTGGAATGTCAACTTCATAGAGTCGTAACTTTGGCATACGATTTTTGTTTGGTGCGCAGGATACCTCATTAGAAATATCTATCTGAGGACAAATTTTTTTTACTGCAAACAAGTTTTTTGGCTTTGCATTTCCTCGTTTCTAAAAAAACACCAGTTAGGGCCTCAAAACGGCTCCAAAAGTTTAGGACCCAAAAAATTGCCAAAAATAGTAAACTACCGAAATAGAACATTATGCTGGAAATTAGGAAAATAAAAGGAAACAATGTTGGGGGCAAGGGGGATAGGTTGGTGTCCACCAATTTCCACGTAGATCAGTTCCCCTCGCTTAGGAAGCAATGGTCCCCATTGCATTGAGCGCCTCCATGAGATGCGAAAATTTCTACTAAACTTGATCCTTGGTGAGCCACTTGCCTTGGTGAAAGAGCTGGCTGGATTTGACAACCTAATACAATTGGATCCTCTATTGGTGAGTGTTCTTAATGTGGTCTGGGTTGAGCTTTAATGGCGTTAGTTTCTCAGCAATGTTTGGTGTGTCCAACCATGGTGGAAAGTATGGCTGAAGGCAGTCCGCATTGACTATTGGGTGTAAGCCAAGGAATGTACAGATATGGAGCTTGAAATTGTTGTTTCGTATAGCCTTGGTGATGATGTAAGGCCTATATCAGAGTGGCTAAAACTTTTGATGGGATATGTCCAGGTGATATTTCTGCAAATTAACCCAAGCTTTTTTCACCCATCTGAAACTTATGTGGCACCTAATGTTGATCATTTCATTGTTTATACTTTGCATTGGATTTATCCAAAATGTCATGAACCTGCTTGTGGATGTGCTAAATGCATTCAATAAACGTGGTGGCTCTATCATCTTCGGATTGAGCATCTACAAAAGCTTCTTGTGTAGTTGCAAGAGGCAGTGCAACATCAATGGGATATAATGGTTGAAATATTAGGCCCACTAGAAAGGGGTCGTGGCCAGTCGAGCTATGGAGAGTTTTTTATATATTTGCATTGCATATAGGAAAGAATTTCATCCCATCTATGTGGATGCTTAGAGTTGTACATGTGTAGTATGTGCACTATCATTTTGTTGTGACCTCTGTTTAGCCATCAGTCTGGGGGTGGAATGCAGTCAACTTGGTGAGCTTGATGTCCAACAATGACTAGAGGCTCAATCATAATGCATTGAGGAACCCGTTATCATGATATGATATAATGGTCTCTAGGATCGCAAAATTTACCCACACTCGTTCAAAGAAGGGTTTGGCAGTTTCCTCCACTATGATACTCTACTTGCAGGAAGCCAATATGACCATCTTAGAAAATCATTCAATGACCATAGATACACAATTGTTTCCATGCTTGGTAGAAGGAAGACCAAACATATAATCCACGGAAATGGATTCCCAGGTTTGGCTAGGAGTAGTCAGAGGAGTATACAGGCCTTGATTTTTAATGGTTGGCTTGGCGATGGCAAAAGTAGTGCAAGATCAATTATATTTTCCAAAATCTTATCAAAGACTTGGCTAATAAAAATAATTAGTAGTACTTCCACTTTTTAACCACGGATATTCACCCCCACTTTACCATGGAATTTATTAACTTGTAAGTAGACTTTGTTCCAATACCATGGCTCAACAATACCACATGCCCAATAATCATATCTCATTCCAGAATCAAAATATTTTATAAATATAGTTTTTTAATTTTATTTTATTACATTCTTGGGTTGAGAGACACTCTCCAACCTAATATGAAAGAGATGTTGTAATGTCTCATTATATTACAATGTTGAAAACTGTGTATTATATTATGTTATCTAAATATTTTGACTTGGTAAAATTACTTTATATATATATAATCCAAAAAAATAAAAAGATAATATTATTAATTATAATTTTTTTTTTCTAAATAAGATTAATCTATTAACATAAAGGGAGTAAAATTACAACGTGACCGAAGTAAAAAACACTACCCTGAAGAGAGGCAAGTTGTCAAGATAAGCATGGAATGAGACTGCCCCATTTCAGGGAGCTCAATCTTGAACCATTTACTGAGTTTACAAAAATTCAAAAAAGAACTGAGAATCCATATAACAGTCTGAACAAAAACTTGCCCAATAGTATGGGCCGCATGGTGTACTAACATTTCAATAGAGAGCAAGCTAAACATCTGGAGGTTCTTCAAAAATCCAGCACCAACCTATATCAGGCATGTCCCCTTCAAGAGCTGTTGTAGAGCTGGAGGGTCTAGGGTCAGCCAGTGCCATTACCACATTCTAAGCATTATGGGCTTGAGCATCTGGAATTTGCAAAGACGTGCTGCCAATCCCCATCTAGACATTCGAAGCCGGAACAGAAACAGAGCCTGGGCCCTCCTGAAAAGAGCTAGACTCTCCCTCTTGGGCTTCCTCATGGAAAACCATCGAAATGTGAGCAGTGATCCTAGGGCGGTTCAGAGAGCTGCAGAAGTTGAAGAGCGTAGAGCCATACGTGGGATGCCTTCTCCCACTTTGAGTGCATGGATAGTGCCCAATGGAGAAATCACTTGAAAGGGAGGGCGACTCAGAGGAAGGGCTGGAAGGCACCCGCCTAGGCTGACCTCGGCGAGACCTCATTCTGTGGCGACGGCGAGGCATTGGGTAGACCGAAGCAATGGGAGGAGAGCGTGGTGGGGCAGCAGCAATAATTAGGCTAGAGGAAATCAGGAAAACGACCATGCGCAGGCCTGATGCCCAGGATAAGAAACAAAAGGAAGACGGAGGCAGCTCTCCCGAAAGACAAGATCCAGGTTTCAGAGCAGCCTCCCTGTTCAATCTACCAGAGACATCAGAGAGGATGAGACCCACATGATAAATACAGAGAACAGAGCTACGTCCAGACTCTGGATAATTCTGCATAAGAATCGACGGACTTTGCTCCCCCGCTAGCTCATAACTGAGCCTTAAAGCTTCAACCTCCTTCAGGCCTCAAGATACATCCATCATAACTGCAGCAATGAATGGAGCCGAGGTCTGAGATGAGTCGGTGCGTGAAAGAGCATAGAATAGGGTGTCGGATAGGGTGGGGGATTCAGATCCGCTTGAAATTGAGCAAATGATCTCTGCACAACACAAATTCCGAGAGCCTCCATTCATAAACCTTTTAATTATACTGTATTGGGTGCACAGGTGTCGTCCCTCCTCGTGCCACCCCTATCCAATCCTAATTGAAACTTGTTTAAGCACCCACATTCGGGGTATCTGCATCCTGTTGGACCAGGGTTTTGCACTCCTGTTCTTGATCATGATTCTAAATTATGTTCAGAGCTCCAGTGATCATAGTATGCCCATTTTCTACCCCTAGGTTGGCTAGTAGATCAGCGACCTTGTTGCCTTCCCATTTAACATGATTGCAGATGATGGCCCGATTGGTGTGAAGCAATTGTTCAATTGCATACAATCTGTCTTCGAGTCTCCAGCTGTTGGCTATTTTCTGCGCATGAGCCCCATTGAGTAGTTGATTGACCATGTTGATGAGTAATAGGGAGTCACCTTCGATTTCCAGAGGTTGGAAGCCATGTCGTTGGGAGAGGAGTAATCCTTGCTAGAGACCTTCCAATTTAGCCGAGTTATTGGTGTCCCAGCCAATGTTTCCATAAAATATTAGGAGAGGCAAGCCTTCATGATCTCTAAATATTCCTTCGAATCCAGCCTTTTCAGGGTTTCCCTTTGAAGCTACATCAAAGTTGAGTTTGAAAGTATGCTTTGGAGGGGGCGTCCATGGGTGCTTGCTATTGTCGTTGCCTTCTGAAGACCTCAGAATGTGAGTACCTTGTGGGAGATGAATGTTCCAGTTGTCCCATATGGCTTTCTCATTTGCATTGGAGGGGAAATCATCCGGGATCCAAGTTTGGAGTGCCAAGGTCTCTTTAAGATTGATACAAAAGTTGCTCCAAATGATTTATGATGGAGTTCTTTGATCTTTGAATATGCGTTTGTTCCGTTTTTTCCAGATTGTCCAAAGAAGAAGGTTGGGAATCAAACTCCACAAATGATTAAGAAGCTTACTTTTGTAAGGGTGTTGAGGCCATTGACGAATGGAATTGATGATGTCTTCGGATCCTCTGCATTGCTTTTGGCATCGGAAGCTAGCTTTCTCCCACATTTGATTGGCAAGAGTGCAAGAGTCCAGGAGATGTTGTAGCATTTCCTCCTGAGAATTACAATTGGGACACCTGGAGGGACCATGAAAGTTTTTTTTCCTGAGATTGTCCCATGTGAGTATTTTCCGATGCCCTACAAGCCAGAGGAAGAGAGAGACTTTGGGCCAAGTGCCCTGTGCCCATATTCTATCCCAGATGGGATCCAGAGGTGTTGTGTCTTTGCTCACAATGTTGTAAGCCTCTTTGGTGGTGAAGGAACCTCTGGGGGTATATCCCCATCTTAATATATCCCTGCCTTCTGAATATCTGATGCGTTGATTTAGGAGCTCCCTCTCCAAGACCTCATTAATCTGGTGATCTGCATTCCTCATTAGCCTATCGATCCTCTTCCATTGTATGTATCCCTGTTCTGTCTCCGAAATCCACTGTTGATGGACAAATTCCTTTTGTTGATCTTCCCATTCTTGGCTAGGAGGTAGACTTAGGAAGCCGCTAAGCTTTGGAAGTTGGTTCCAGGTGTCCGTCTAGAATCTAACAGTGCTGCCTTTTTTTATTTCCCAAAAGCTGTGTTGTTGGATCAACAGATAATGTTATTTAGTAGCATTCCATATTAGTGATCCTTTTTCATTAGGAATGAATCTTATAAGCTCCTCCGTTGATCTGTGATTGGTTTATTTCGCTGTCCATATGGCTGCCCATGGCTTAGTGGGATCAGAGAGCCATTGCCACCATATTTTTGCGCCCACGATTGCGTTATTATGGTTGGGATCTTACAGACCTATTCCCCCTTCTTCTTTTGGCTTGCATGCTGTGGTCCAATTTACCAAGGCCCATTTGCGATTTGTGCCTATTGTGCCCCAGAGAAAATTGCGTTGTAGAGCTTTGATTTTTTTAAGGATCCATTTAGGCACTGCTAGGATTGAGAAGAGGTAGAGAGGCATTGCCTGAAGCATAGCATTGATTAGCACTAATCTGTTGGCTATGTTCATAGTTCTATGCGTCCATAAAGAGAGGCGAGATTCAAGTTTCTCAAGGAGCATACGCCAGGAGGCGTGCCTGATCGCAGAGTCTATAAGGGGGGATCCAAGGTATTTGGAAGGAAGGGAGGCTATGGAGAAACCCAAAATATGTGCAATGGAATATTGTATGACAAGGGGGGTGTGATAGAAGAAAATCTATGATTTAGCTATGTTTACAATCATTCCTGAAGCGTCAGAGAAGTCATTCAGAAGGGATTTGAAAAGGGAGGCTTCCTGAACAGAGGGGTACCCCAAAAGCATGTTGTCATCAATGAACTGTTGATGAGTAATGGCTAGAGAGTTGTGAATGGATAATCCTTTGAGGTGCTGGGGGAGGAGGGCTTGCTTGATATGGCGTCCCAAACCTTCTACCTATTAGCCTCTTATTGCAACAGGTGTTCATCTTTCATGATTGATAGTTTTACATGTCAAATATGTCATACTTTGCATACTACAATGCTCCATATTTCTAGAAAGAGGCCAAAGAAGAGGCCATGAAAATGTGCCAGTCTAAATGCCACTGCTGTATTCCAATTTTGATGACTTAACCATTTTTGAAGAATGTTCTGTAAAAGGGAAGTCCAAACAGCTTAATCTTGGCTTCCCTAGGTTTCAATTTCTTGTTTTAGAATATAGAGAATTGATATCTATCCAAACAGCTTAATCTTGGCAGATTTGTATATAGGTAGAGAATCAAAGGAGCCTAACTGCTTAATCTGGGCCCTTGGAAGAAATAAGGATAAATTTAGATAGGAGGGCAGTCAAAAGAAAATTTGTAAAGTAGGGTCTACAAGTCTAAGTGCACCCAAACCAAAAAGAAGAAAAAATGCTAGGTAAGTAGGCTGGGTAGGTAGTTTTTGAAGTTGCAGAATGTTGATATGTGATCAGTTTTGTGTTTTAAAGTGATATTGTAATTTAGATCATAGCTACAAGGCAGTTTTCATCTGGAGGGGCGCAAGCTGGACATTTCTAACCTCCCCTTCTTCCTCTTTCCCCTAATCACTTACTAACTTCCCTGAAGAGGTCAAAATCTGCTTGATAACTCTTGAGCTCATCATCTTCCACTATATTTGCCTAAGCAAAGGTCCTCTTTGCTTAGGAATACTATTGTTTCACTCTGTAAGTCCTGTTCCCCTTCAAATAGCCTAAGGTCCCTTACCTTTGTGCTTTCTGGTCATTTTTGCATTAACTCCTAACTCTATTAGTTTAGCTCCCTGAATCATTTCCCTATTCCCTAATATGCAAAAATATATAAAAATCCCAAAAAATAATAATACCCCCTTCCCGGAACTATAGCCATATTTTCCTAAGTCAGGGAAATAACAGTCCATCTGGGGCTGTTATTAGCCCATCCGTGTCCTAATCGGAGTTAGGATGACATCTGGTCAAACTAATAACCTTTTCCCCTAACCCTAAACCTACAAAACCCATGTTCCACCCTTATCCTAAAGTCTTACCCACGAAATATTTGCCCCCCTCGTTTATAACCCCATAACCCACTTTCCTAATGTTTAAACCCCCCGTCGAGTCAAATTAATTGAAAGAGGCGCCACGGGCCCTGTCCCTTATCCTTCCGCCGCCTTGTCCGACCCGCCAGCCATCAGATCTGGCACGCCCAAGATCTACGGTGGGCGGGTCTTCTCATCTCCGAAGCCGCCGAGGGTTAACGCCCGGGAGATCGGCGGTTTTACCGTCGTACTCCCGCCACACGTCACCCTCTCGGCTGTGGCGGAGCCCCCTCTGCCAATACCACTTTTGCCCAAAGGCGGTGCACCCAAAACCGAAAACCGCCTCCGCCCAGTGACGTCATCCTGCTACGTCATCAACCTGCATCAGGCCTCCTACCACTGTACTGCCAAGTCATCACTGCCACATCACTGCCACCGTGTACTGCCATGTCACCTGCCGTACTACTGACGTCACCCTACCATGTCACCATCGTACTGGGTCCCACCCGCTGACGTCATGCTGACATCATCACTCAAAAAGGCGCGAAAGGCGAAAATCGCTGCTTAGGAAGCCCGGATTCAAAATCAGAGGCAGTTTTTCATGCGCGATTAGTGCCTAGCGCTAATCGTGCATGGCTACGAGAAATAGGCCAAAGTGGAAAAGCCCGTCACCGCGCGGCCCCCAGTAAGCCCAAAAGGCGCAGAATGACCCAATTTTCTTCGCAAAGCATTCAGAAAGGGGCAAACATAGTTTTTATAGCAACAGAGGGCCGAACAACTGCCATGAAAGATCAATGGGATAGTCTAAACCACTCAGAAGATATTAAATACTCCAGGATCAGTCCCAAAGAGTATGAGAGGGAAGATGAAGTGGCAAAGAGTATCAGTTCAACAACATCAAAGTAGGTGAAATTAAAAATCTTCATCAAAGTCAGCAAAGCAGTTAAGGCCATTTAAAAGCCTATCTTGTCGGGATTAGTGCACATTAATGCCAGAAAACAGCAGCAAAACCAAGTTAAAGGTGGTGATAAAGGACAAATCATAGTTATTATAGGAGCACTACATCGAGCCACCCAGGACAGACATCAACTCAGTTTTGATACAGCTGCCCTCAGCGCAGCTCAAAGATATTTTCATGTAATTATTTTATGGATAAGATTAGGTTAAAGTAATCATTTCTTTCAGACCTGTTTAGGTCGACTGTAATAGATTGATTTTTGGACAATTTTCCCTATTTATACCGACCCTCTGTATTGTTTATAGGGTTGGTTGGTTGATAATCCTCATTAGAGACTCGCACTGGATATCGGAGATGTTTTACTTAATCAAAGATTGTTGAAAAGCTTTGGAGGAATGACTGTGTGCTCTGTGTCTAATTGTTTGAAGAATTAAATGCGGAATTCTTTTGCTGCTATATGAATCAATAAGTTTTACTTACCTCTGTTATTTTGATCTCACATATGCTCAAGTCACAGAACAAAGGATTGGTTTAGAATTTGCTTAGCTGCACTCTATGCTCAGTTTCTGTGGCTTCTTAATGTTTTCTTCTTGAATTAGGCATAAATATGAATTCTGTTATGACTCATGTTTGACCTATTTTCACATATGAATGACTGTTATCTAGGAATTCTTAACTGCTCCTAGATAGGGCTCATTTGTCTTCTCTTTGCTAACCTGAATGAGAGATTCTTAAGTGCCCCTCATTCCTTAGCCTTCAATCCATCTCTTTTACCTTGAATGATTGTTTCATATACAGCTAGCTTGCTCCATATTCCTTCTTCTGATCAGGAAAACGCACCAGCAGTCCTACTCCTTGACTCCACGCCCAATGGTTCTAAAACTTTCATGCTATCCCTGCCTCTTTACTTGAAAGCATCATCCTTCCCACCAAAAAACAAAACAAAACCCTTTGAACTCAATAACTAGCCTAAGAACCTTATCAACAAAGCTAAATCAGAAAGAGAGCGCCCTCTCTTATTGCAGGTGGGCTAGAACCTGCAGTCCAAAGATTGGTCTGTGGTTACCTCGGCCTTATCCTTTTGAGCCGACTAGAAGGACAACCTCAGTGATAACATAATGGCGACTCCACTGGGGACATCCTCAGATATTTTCACAAACCAAGTTGGAAAAAGGAACAAAATCAGTGCTGTCTATTCCTTAAAACTACAGATGAAGTCTGAATGTCGGCCATGAAGCCTTTGAAACTGTTCTTGCTTTGCAGTTACAGGAGTAAATAAATGCTGCTTCAGTCAATCTTCATGCTAGTTTTGAACTACAGATAGCTATCCTCGAAATTTTATCAGCTCCTTGCTAATTCTAAAAACATTCGCAGAAAATACCAAAACAAATTTAGAATCTGGCTCCCGAAAAGAATTCTCGTTATACTAGGTCAAATCCAGACCCAAATCCACCAGCTGCTTTTGAAAATCTGAACTTAATCCCAAAAATCTTCAGGAAGCAAGAACAAAGAGAAGATTTTACTGATAACAGTCCTGAAGCAGTTCACCCAAGCAGTGTTCCAACCACTATCAAAGTTTTATTTCGTTCAACCCCTGCTTCCCCTTGTTCATCATCTAATTCCCAAAGCACTCCTTCCACACCTCCATTCACTACACATACTACCATTACCACTACTGTTGTTCCAATTGTCCCAGTTGTTCCACTTATCCCTATTGTTCCGGTCGTCCCTGTAAACATGGCCAATAGATATGCACCCCTGCAATTACCTGCAAACCGTGGGGCTATGCCTTAGGATTATCAAACTAAAATCACATATTTTGATGGGACTGGCACTGGCATAGCCCTTCAGCATACAAAAAAGATGCAAGACTACTTTGCGAACTATGAAATAGATGATGATAGTGTGAGAATGAAAATTTTTGTTCAAAGTTTAACAGGTGATGTAAGAACTTGGTTCAGATCACTTGCTGCAAATTCCATAACCACTTCGGATGAGCTTTGCCAATCCTTTACCAACAGATGGGAGAAAAAGAAAGACCCCTTGCACATAATTGCTGAGTACGATACAATAAAAAGAGGCCCTCAAGAGTCTGTCCTAGATTATTGTGCAAGATTCAATAATGTCTATAATGCAATACCACAGAACCTGAGACCTCCACCTGACCTTGCCTTGTATAAATTCTCTGATGGATTCGACCTAGATATGGCCTGTCAGTTAAAAGAAAGAGCCCCTCAAACCCTTGCAGACATGCAAAATGTTGCTGTTAGCATAGAGGCCAACCTAATTGCCAAAAGAAATAGAGCTAGAATGGAGAGAAGAACCACTTTCAAAGAAGAACCCACAGCCTTAGATCAAAAACTTGATGCTATTATCAATGGCATGCAAAGGCTGGGAGACAAAGTAGAAAGTGTTGAGAGGAAATCATCATGGTAAGGACAACAGTCCAATACCATAAGGAACCCAAATTTCAGAAAAACGCAGAACACAAATGCTGGTAGGTCTAGTCCAAACCATGATATAAGACCACCTTTTCATGAAAATTATGCGGAAGCATCTACATCTAGTGAACCCCCAGAGGACACTCACATAAACCTGGTGGATTCGAGGTTTGAGCAACAAATTTTCCTAACTCAACAAGACCAAGATGAGCATGACTTTAATCAATTTCAGACTAAGTCTGGTGAGTCTTTTGATTTTAAAGAAGGCTATGATACTGCTGTGTATGAGATCCACAAACAATATAAGCTGAGAACTAGGACCATTGACATTCCTGAACCTAACAAACCAAAGGATGGCAAACATCCCAACAAGATTAAAGGCAAGGCTGTCATAACAGAACCAGCTGATATACCTGTCCCAAACCCACATGAAGTGACTGTAGAGGACATAACACAAATGCAGCCTTCTATTGACCAGCCTCTGCCACCTTCTTCCTCGAAAGAAAATTTGAACAACAATCCAAAAATCCCTCCTAAAACAGAAAAAACGCAATCAAACACTTCCCATAACACTGATAAACAAGACCAAGTTGCTGATACTCCAATGGAAAAAGGGAAACTTGCCTCTCACATTACTAAAAACCAATCTGAAAAATCATTTGACTTAGAGGCAGAAATAGGTAAATTGAAGATATCCATCCCCTTATCCAAACTAGCCAAACATGATGTGTATAGGCAACAAATTCAAAAGTCACTTCAGATGCTGGAAGTAAAGGACGATGTGAATGTTCTTGATGATCAACCTGAGCTGCTGTTTGGTCCAGAAGTTAATGGAAAATAAACATATGGATCTGTGTTGCCCTTTTATGTCAGTTTACATATACATGACAAAGTCCTGCACAATGCCATGTTTGACTCAGATGCCTCACACAACCTTATGCCCAAAGTTGTAATGGAAAAGCTGAACCTTGATGTTACAAGACCCTACAAAGATCTATTCTCCTTTGACTCAAGTCAAGTCAAGTGTTAGGCCTCATCAAAGACTTGTGTGTCTCCTTAGTCCAATTTCCTAACAAGATAATCCTCATGGATGTGGTGGTTGTTGACATTCCACCAAAGTATGGCATGTTATTGTGAAGATCTTGGGGAGAAAAACCCCAAGGATCCCTCCAATTAGACCTCTCTTATGCCACTATATCTGTCTTTGGGCTTGCAACCAAAGAGATTGTATAGAGAAACACTGATGAAATATGTGGTAACTAGTGAGAGGAAGCCTTAAAATTTTCCCATTTACTCAATCCATTCTGATATGGATTATTTTATTTTATTTAATGATGAGATGAGTCCTCCCATTGATGACAAGCCGTTGGCTTTAGAACTGAACACACACATCAATGAAGAATCGGTTGCCCATACTGATAAAACTGTCATAACAATCAAGGCAACCAGCTTACAAGAAGAACCTCCCCAAACAGAAAATTCAAATCTGTCCACTGCAAGAATGACTGAAACTCTTGACACTAACCACAAGCAAGAAATCACATGGTATTTAGAGTTTGATGGCTCTGTCAACAAGTTAGGAGCAGTGGCAGGTGTCTGGATTCACAATACACATAATAATCATGCAGAAGGCCATGCCTACAGACTAAATTTCAAATGCACTAATAACATGGCAGAGTATGAGGCTCTCCTCTTAGGCCTTAAACTGCTCAAAGCTCTAGGAGCTGTAAAAGTATCCATTTTAGGTGACTCTAATTTAATCATACAACAGATGAAAGGTAATTTTGTTACCAATGACAATAGAATGAGGGCCTATAGGACTGCTGCCACTAGTATACTCAACACATTCACTGAATCCAAGCTTGCCAAGATTTCAAGAGAGCATAACATTCATGCACACAGCCTGGCCACTTTTGCTAGTACATGCAAGCTTCCCTTTGAGCCAAATCATCATTTTACTGCTGAAATAAAACATAGGCCCGCTGTCCCAAACAATGTTAAAGATTGGCAAGTGTTCGAGAATGATGCCCAGATTAATAATTTCCTCACCCTTGAGCATGAGTTTTCAAATATTAACATTGACATGGATGCTATGACGGATGAACAACAACAAACCAATGAAAATCAGCAGGCTGTAACACCTATAACGGCCAAACGAATGCTGAACCCAACTGTTTTTTATAAAACAAATATAGAAGAGCTGAAACTGATGCATTTGGAGGAAATAGCCGAAGCAGAGGCCGAGATTGTTGATCTAAAAGATAACTTACTCCCTGCTGGCCTCACTCCGTTGGAAGACATGTTTGATGCTAATGATGTTCCCAAGAAACCAAAAATTCAACCCCTAAATGCCGCTATAGAAGAACATAACATCGGGACAGCAGAGAAGCCCAAAATGATCAAATTATCTAAAAGTTTTCCACCTGATCAAAAGCCTAAATATGTTGATTTGTTCAAAGAATTCCAAGATGTATTTGCTTGGAGTTATGAGGAGTTGAAATCCTATGTCACCTCAGTAATCCAACACACCATTCCCTTAAAACCAAACCAAAATCCCTTCAAACAAAAACTCCTCGATGCAGAAAAAAACATAGCCACAAAGAATGCCCATTGGATACAGTTCAAACATGCAACATCTGTACAAAAGATCACCTTACAGAGAGCTGCCCCTCACTTCCTTGATTGAAAGCGGTATATAAGGAAGCAAACGAAGAACCAGAATCGGTGTACTTGATCAACCAGCGTCGCCAGTGGCAACCGAGACAATCTGGTATGTTTCCAGACCCAACCTCTTCTTTTCAGCCTCCACAGTATAATGCTCAACAATATGGTATGTGGCAAAACCAGTCTCAACCCCCATTTTCAAACTGGTCACCACAATCGTTTCCTTCTTCAAACCCATGGCTGAATCAGACAAGCCAATTTCGTTGGCCGAATTTTCCTTACACTCCACCATATTGGCAAAATGGCTGATATCCTCCACAATGGACTCCCCCTACTTCACAAAGTTCACCCTGGCAGACAAACTGGCAAAGACCAATGCACCAGCCAGCAGGAACTATTCCGCTCCCTCAACCTACTCTACCAGCCTTATAACAAAATCCCCAGTCTAATTTAAGATCGCAACTCCCAGCTCAACCCAATCCCAATCCAAATAATAGACCGGTCCAATTTCTCCAAATCATCGAATCACCAGAAATAGGACCCGACCTGAGGGAGTGCAATGATCTTCAGCTAAGATCTGGACGTATAATTGGAACTGAGGGAGATAAAACAGTTCATATTGAAGATCAGTTACCTAGAGAACAACAGTCACAACAAGAGGATGTAAACAAGCAGCACACTTATAATCAGGCAACCACATTCTCTCCTCCATTCGTAGAACGATTAGTCATACCTCGACCCATACAATATCCCGACTTTGAAATTCTGGGAGAATTACAAGATCTGTAAATAAAAATCCCATTCCTCCAAGCCATTCAAGACATTCCTATATATGCAAAAACTATCAAAGACTTGTGCATCAAGAAACCGAGGAGGAATATAACAACTAATCCAAGGATCCAAGTAGTCGGTACTTTATCTGATTTACTGTCTGGGAAAGAAACACCTATTAAATATGAAGACCCAGGAAATCCAATTGTAACTGTTCAAATTTATGGTCAGACTCTATCTAATGCCTTAGTTGATCTAGGAGCTTCAATTAATATTTTAACAACCGCTACTTGCCAAAAGCTTGGCATTACATCTGTAGAACCCACCTCTACTCTGTTAGAATTAGCTGACCGATCTGTGGTGAGACCAGAGGGGACTCTACATGATGTCATGGTCTCTGTAGATTCCTGGGAATATCCAACCGATTTCCTGATAATCAATCCAAAAACCCGACTTGATGGACACTCGCTAATTCTAGGTAGACCTTGGCTCGCCACTACCGATGCTTACATTGGCTGCCGGCATGGAAATATGATTATAACCAGAGGACCGAATATCTTATCCTCCAGTGCAGCCAAGTGTCACAGTAATCAAAACTAATAAACACCATGTATCATACCTTACTGATAACATTAGATCTCCATTGACTATACAAGAGGCAATTGATTTTAAAGATCAAACAGAAGATGATGCCATTAATAATTTTATCAGTCAAACTGAATCTAGATCCCGCGCACAGCGTCACATGATAGAAGTAGCATTTGATAATGAATTAGAAGAAGATCCTCTGAAAGATACACATGAACAAACGATACCCGTTACTTCTGTTACAAATAGTAAAATTGTGGAAATTGAACTGGGAAAAACCTTAAACATTAATGCCAACCTCACACCTGAACAAGAAATGAAGCTCATCCATCTGTTAACAAAATATCAAGAAGCATTTGCATGGGATTACCTTGATATGAAAGGAATTGATCCCCAATTATGTACACACCACATTTATATAGAAAAAGATGCCAGACCTGTTCGTCAGCTGCAAAGAAGACTTAATCCTCATCTAAAGGATGTGGTAAAAGCTGAACTTCAGAAACTTTTAGATGTCAATTTTATCTATCCTATTTCTGATAGTAAATGGGTCTCTCCGCTTGTGGTGGTACCAAAAAAGAATGGAAAATGGAGAATTTGTGTGGATTACAGGGAACTAAATAAAGCAACACAAAAATATCATTTTCCTCTCCCATTCATAGACCAAGTATTAGATACTTTAGCAGGAAAGAAATTCTTTTCTTTCCTAGATGGCTTCAGTGGATACAATGAGATTCAAATTGCCCCTGAAGACCAGGACAAAACTACTTTTACTTGTCCTTGGGGAACATTTGCCTATCGGGTTCTACCCTTTGGCCTATGTAATGCTCCTGCCACATTCCAAAGGGCTATCCTTAGCATTTTTGCAGATTTAATAAATGATGGACTTGAAGTATATATGGATGATTTTACACCATATGGAGATGATTTTGATCCAGCACTAGACACCCTTGAAAAAGTCCTACAGCGTTACATTGCTACCAGGCTTTGTTTAAGCCACGAAAAATGCTACATGATGATGACCGAAGGACTTATCCTAGGACACTATGTTTCAGCAGTCGACATTCAGGTAGACCCGGCTAGAATTCAAATACTTTTGCTTATTCCTACTCCTACTACTCAAACAGAGGTACGCAACTTTCTTGGATTTTCTGGTTATTATAGACGATTTATAGAACATTATTCGCACATTGCTGCACCTTTATATGCACTAACTGGTAACGTTGATTTTCTTTGGACAGAAAAATGTGACCGTGCTTTCGAGGATCTAAAGAAGCTCGTATCTACAGCCCCAGTCCTTCGAGGACCAAACTGGGATTTACCATTCTAGATATCATCTGATGCCTCAGATACAGCCATTGGCGCAGTCCTTGGGCAGGAAGAAGATAAAAAACCATATGCCATCTATTACATCAGCAAAAATTTATCCCCTACTGAATTAAATTACACTGTTACTGAAAAAGAATTCCTAGCAGTGATACATGCTGTCAATAAGTTTAGACATTATATTACAGGCTATCCTGTTATTTTATATACAGATCATTTTGCCATCAAATATTTAGCAAATAAACCTGTCACAAATGCTAGAGTAACTAGATGGTTGATTTTATTGCAGTAATTCGACATCACAATCAAGGACCGGCCTGGCAAAGAAAACCCTGTAGGCGATTTTCTCTCAAGAATGCCAAAGCCAATCGATGCAGCAGCAGTTGAAGATCAATTTCCAGATGAGCACCTGTTTGTTGTTGCTGTTCAAACACCCTGGTATGCTGATGTTGCCAATTACCTTGCAGTAGGTAAGCTACCAAAACACTTAACCCCTAATGAGCGCAAGCAGATTGTTCAGAAGAGTACTCGATTTTCGTGGATTGGGGGCTATTTGTTTCACACAGGGGCAGACATGCATATCAGGAGATGTGTTCGAGAAGATGAAATCTTTGACATCCTAAAAGCCTGTCATGATGGACAGTGTGGTGGACACTTTGCTGAGCGTAGAACTGGACATAAAGTATTGCAGACAGGATACTACTGGCCCACGATTTTCAAAGATGCAAAGAAATTTGTCCAAGCCTGTGACAGCTGCCAGCGAGCAGGACGACCTGGTCAAGCTGACGAGATGCCTCTGAAGCCACAATTAGTCATTGAACCATTCGAGCGATGGGCTCTTGATTTCGTTGGCCCCATCAACCCATCATCAAATCAGAAAACATATATCTTGGTGGCAACAGAATATGTCACCAAATGGGTTGAGGCAGACACATTGCCAAGAGCCACAGAGGATTCTGTAATACAGTTCCTGTTCCATCTATTTGTACATTATGGCCTTCCAAGGGAAGTAATTACAGATGGAGGACCAAAATTTGTTGGAAATAAATTAGCTGCAACACTCAATAATTATCACGTCCAGCATAAAATTACTACTCCATATCACCCACAGGTGAATGGGCAGGTAGAAAGCAACAATAAGATAATAGAATCAATCCTAATGAAAACTATTGCATCACATAGGCGTGATTGGGCTGCTAGACTACCCGAAGCACTGTGGGCTTACAGAACAACATGGAGAAGCACCACTGGTTACTCACCTTATCAATTAGTGTTTGGAAAACAACCTATTTTTCCCATAGAATTTGAAATCCAGACCTTACGAACCGCACATGAAGTTGGCCTAGATCTAAGCGAGGCACAAATTAATCGACTACAGTAGATCAATGAATTGGACAAAATTAGACTCTCTGCACTACAAAATACAGCACTAATTCAACAATAGCGGGCTAAATGGCATGATGCGCTCATCAAAAACAAAGTCTTTCACGAGGGAGAGTGGGCTATGTTATACGACTCTCGATTTCAGGACTTCCCTAGGAAACTCCAGACTCGTTGGCTGGGACCATATGAAATCCAGAAGGTGCATGACAATGGGACCATCACGTTAATCACCATTGACGGTTCTGGATACACCTTCAAAGTGAACGGCCACCGAGTTCGTCTCTATCGCAAACCACTTACTCGGGAGTCCTTCTGCCAGCAGCTACGTCGAGACACTGATATGGAGATTTTAGGAGAGGAAGAGAAATCTTCCTCACCTGTAATTCATTAAGGAATTCATTCTTTTCTTTACAGTTTGTACATAAGTTTTTTTTTCAAGACGTTCTTGTATATATGTTTGAACTCAATGATTTTTGCTTTCTCAAAATTTTGATTTTTGCCGTTCCGATTCTAAAAGAACGACGTTTGCGTGTTTTGTTGTTCCTTTTCAAAAGGAACAACATTCTGGATTTTCTGCTGTTCCTTTTCAAAAGGAACAGCATTCTTGATTTTCTGATTTCTGCTGTTCCTTTTCAAAAGGAACAGCACTTTCGATTTTTGCTGTTCCTTTTTCAAAGGAACAGCATCTTTGATTTTCTGCTGTTCCTTTTTCAAAGGAACAGCATCTTTGATTTTCTGTTGTTCCTTTTCCAAAGGAACAACATCTTTGATTTTCTGTTGTTCCTTTGGAATCTTTGATTTTCTGATGTTCCTTTTCCAAAGGAACAACACTTTTGATTTTCTGCTGTTCCTTTTCCAAAGGAACAACATCTTTGATTTCTGCTGTTCCTTTTCCAAAAGGAATGGCTTTGCTTGTTCTGTTGTTCCTTTTCTAAAGGAACAACATTTTGGATTTTTGCTATTCATTTTTCAAAAGGAACGGCGCTGCGTTGTGTTTGCTGTCCCTTTTCTAAAGGCACAACATATTTTGATTTCTGTTGTTCCTTTTCCAAAGGAACGACATTTTTGCCTCTTTTGTTGTTCCTTTTCTGAAGGAACAGCACCTTTGGTCGCTGTTGTTCCTTTTTCAAAGGAACAGCATTTTGAGTATTTTTCATAGCATTTTTTTATTTTTGCTGTTCCTTTTTTAAAAGGAACGACATTTGCACCGCTAGCATACTTTTTCTCTCCTTGTGAAACAGCTTACTCCTTTGCTGATCTCAATAAGAGGATGTTTCTTGCCCATATTCTTTCAAGTCTTTAAAATACAGCTATGCACTTATGCAATGAATATAAAATCACAACATACCGAAATCCGCAAATCATAAATCACTATATTTATAAGGCTCTGCATTAGTAAGAGGAAAAAAGGAAGGATATACCTATTTCTTATCTTTTGTTGTCATTGTTTTACTAATTTTGCTCTGATTGGTTATCTTAATCATGCTGATCCCTTTAACTCTCTTTGATTTTTATTTAGGAATAAGAGCAATGGGCTTATATCTTCCTATTGAGATGATAAGACTTCTTCCACCATTCCTACTCTTAAGGAGTGTTGAACCACCCTTTATGTATAAATATGGAAAAGACTCTATGAAAAAGAAAAATGTGCGTGAACATGATTTATGAGATGTCAAATGCAGGATAGGGGGTCTCATCAAGAGCTAGCCTACCATGATCATGAGGATGAAAGTGAAGTGGCATTCCCACTATGGCCACCACACCAGGGATATGGTCCAAAAGGTATATCAAAAAATCCAACCTTGGAACAGGAGGTCTCATCACGAGTCGGCCTGTCCACGTTTCACTCCTTCCTCGTGAATGGCATTATGGTTAACTAGTCATCAAGCCAGCATAATGGTCTACATTTTGACATAACAACATTCCTAAGTATACACAAAGGATCATGGTTCCAGGGGTGAAAAAAAAACAACTCTGCCAAGGTTATGGACACCTGTTGGCAGCAGAGCACTGTTAATGGTATTGAAGTCACATTAGTTATTCCAATGGGTAAGATACTAATACTCTTTTGTTTCTTATATCCTAAGGAACTAATCATATATTATTTCCTGATTTATACATCGCATGAACATTTATTACCACCAATCATGGCAAAGGAAGTGACAATGACCACTTGAGATTTGGCAAGTACGACAGACGTCCTATCCCCCAGCCTCATATCATATCACAGCAGCCTCTTACGTAATATGCGATCAACTCTCCGCCTCGATTTCGGTAATTCGTTGTCTTTCTAAACATGGCATAATTTCATACGCTGTTCCTTTATGACTTGGTTGCAGATCGGGTGCTGCTCCTTTATTTGACAGCTGGGACAGCCTATCACATTGCGGGGGGGAGGTTAACCTCATTATTCCCTGAACTACGTGTCAGCTCACTATTCGGGAAAGATAGCGTACGACGATATGGCATGGCTTAACGGCATGACATTTCTGTTTTTACGCAAGTTGCTATTCATAATCCATTTCTGTTGCATACTCTGTGTTTTTTTTTCCGAAGCTTGCGATTAGCACCCTCTCTGTGTTTCAAACAGCACAAGCAGTTGCTGTTCCATTGAGGATCTACAGTGAAACCATGGGAGGAAGGGCAATTAGAAGCGAACCTTAGAAGTTGACAGTATCCACTGCTGCCCGAGAGATCCTGGAAAGAGCAGGGTGGCTGAATTATCTCAGTCGCCTACAGGAGTCTAATGAAACAGTAGCAATGGAATTTTTGCAGAACCTGCAGGAGAACCACTCCACAGTAAGGGGGAAGCAGATAGAAGTCACCGACGATATAATTGCAGAAGTCTCGGGACTACCAGCCACCGGACCAGTATGGACACTAAAGAAGGAAAGATTACAGAAGATCATTGAAATTTTCGAGGACGAAGGCCAGAGCTTGACAATCAAGGGGATGGGAGTTCTGCCAGCAACCCTTGGAGAACCCTGTATCGATTTAGCAAAGACAGTTCAGAGTTACATTACCTGCGAGGGGAGGAAAGACGTGGTAAGGCCACGACATCTTAAACTCTTAGCTATTTTAAAACAAAAATTCTCTGTAAATCTACCTGCACTTCTGAATTCATTACTGCATGATGCTGCACGAAGCCTAAAAAAGGCACAGCATGTAGAGTCAGTCGTCAGTCACCATGGACTAATTCGATTAGTAGTTAGTCATAGTCTTACCACTGATTGCAATGATTGAGGGGGGAGTGACAGCACCATCCCCAAAACGTAAACATTCTACAAGCACACCAGAACATCCGGAGAAACGCAGAGAATTGGTAAAACAAAAACATGTTGCTAGTGCATCTAAACCACCAGAAATACACCAGAAATCGGCAAAGCGTAAGCATGCCACCAATACACAAGAATAGCCAGAAAGGCCCAGAAAATCAGCCCGGTTAGCTCGAATAAGAGGAAGGCTAGAAAAGCTTCAGGAAAGCACTAGCCAGCTAGTGCTAATTGAGGACGAGCAACCCTCACAACTAGAAGTAGAGATAGAACAGTCTGAAAAGGAGGCTGAGCAATATGAAGAGAGGGCCGAGCACTCCGAAGAAGAAAATGAGGAAGCAACTGAGCATTCAGAGACAGAAATAGAAGCTGAGCATTCCGAGGAAGAAACTGAGCAATCCAAGCAGGAGGAGGAAATGGGACAGCAGGAAGGTAGCCCACCACAAGACCCAATGGGAGAAGACGAATTGGCCGCAGTTTTGGCAAATATGGGTGAGTTTTGCCAACCTTCCAGTCCAGCAGACCTCCACGACAAACCCCAAGAATAAAATGCATCTGAAAAATCACATGCAGTAGAGGCAGAAGAAGGAAAGCTGCCTGATGAAGCAGAGATAAGAGATACTGAACGGGAACAATCTGTTCCCAAGTCACCAGAGGAAATTCCGGAGGGAGTAGGAGCAGAACAAGAAGTTGTCCAGGAAGAGACGGGACCAGCTAAGGTTCCTACCCCAGAACAGCCAGAGCAGAACAGCGAGGAAGCACCCCAGAAGAAAGATCCAGGGACTAGTCTAGACCACAGTAGACAGCCTGCTGTCCCTTCTAATGAAACGCTGGAAATTAAGAAATTGTGAAAGGAACGACAGAAATTATTGAATACAATAGCCCAGCTCCGACAACAAATTAGAATTCTGAAAGCAAACCAGAAGGTAAGGAAGACCGCAGGGAAGGAAAAGAGGGCCATTGCAGTCAAAACCCGCAAGGCAAAAAGGCGAAGGACCAACGATCACCCTGTTGTTCCAAAACCTACTGAAGAATGGACTGTTGTTCCAAATTATGTTGAGGAACAGACTGCTCTTCCATTTGAAAAGGAACAGCAGCAAGCTGATATTCGTGTTAAAAAAGAAAAGGAGAACAAGGAAATCTAGACAGAGGCACCACCCTCAGGGGTAATAAGGGTTCTGAACTCCAAACATCGTAATAAGAAAGTTCAGGTAAAACTCCCGGCCTCCACTGACCTATGGAAAAAAGATCCGAAGACAAGTACCTTGCATAAGATGATGAAGCAAGCCCAGCAAGAAGCTGAACAACTTAGAGAGCAAACGGTCCCCCGTGAGAAATATGAAGAGTTACAGCAGCAACTAAGGAACGTCAATCAATCCGAAAGCCAGGCCTTTGAAGGGTGGCAAAAGGAATAAGAGAAAGCTACAAAGGTAACCCGTAGGCTAGATACTGTTATCAAGCAGATGGATACCTTGTGTTCTTTATACAATGACGTTTTAGCATGTAGGGCCCCTGCCAAAAACTATGCTTTGTTTTTACTAGAACGATATTTACAATTAAAAATAAAAGTTGTTAAAGCAGGCGCCCCTATACAAATCAACACTGTCAATGACTTTATAGACTGTTGTAAACATTATGGGGTGAAGGTCCAGAGATTGTTGTGTGAATTTTATTTGCATAACCTCGTGCTAGATCAGGAGACTGAATTGAACCCTGGTCCTTTTGTTGGGGACATTCAGTTGCAAGCATTCATCTCATTCGGGGTTAATCAGATTAAATGGCTCAAAGCCTATAACACTTTCTAGAGGCAGGAAAATGGCCTAGACTTATGGGTAAGGGCTGAACCTAGGGACCCAGTGCGGTTATGGAAAGCACATAGAAACCTTATGAGAACTCCGGGTGTCATTGAAACGTTAGGACCTATGCACGAGGCACTCATTCGACAAAGTTTAGAGTATTTTCTTTCCATCAAAGACCTTGCCATTGATGTAGCCAAATTTCGGTATCGAATCTCTAATCCAAACATCCAGCTCAGGGAACTGCTTAAGTATGAGAATTTTGAATTAGCTGCCAACTGTTTGAACCTCTATGGCAAGAGCATTTTGAAAGCAGGGCCATCCTGGTTAGGATATAGATTTCGCAGTCCAATTAGTTGGCACCCTGCACTCGGATATCAAGCCCTGTATGAGATGCCTGAGGGTCAAACAGGTCAGTTCTTTGACTATCTAGTCACTCATTATGGATGTAGGCCTTCGCATGAGGTTCCTTCTCTAGCCTATTCTCTCACTGCCTTGCATGTCAACTACAATGTTTTCATGAGGGCATGAAACAGGGTAAGCAAGGGGGTGTGTGGAGTACCAAAAAGGTATGCTTTTGATGATCATTTCAATAGCTTTTCTGTAGAATTTGTAAACCTTTTTGCATCATGAATCTGGAAAACAATAAAGAATTATAACAAAACATGTGAATTATATGCAAGACTTAATCACTGATAATTGTTATTCTTCTGTGCAGGAAAGGGTGAAAATGAAGAGTTGCCGTTCCGAAGGAAAAGATAAAGACGAGATAACTGCTATCCCTTTAAAGGGAAACCGAATGCAAACAAGGCTAAGTAGATCAGAGAAAATCCACCCGGAAAAGGAGGAGAAGACACCTGCTCGGCGGAAAAGAAAAGAAAAGATTAAGGATTGATAGTTTGGCGAATCCCTTAGGATATTTGATCCTGAGGGATCGCTGCTTTATTTATTTTGTTACTTAGACATCTCCGCCATCACCTTTATATAAGGGGACAACACTGTTAACCAAAGGGGACATATACTTTTATGTAATTTTCTGTAAAAGATCAACTTTGATCATCGAGTCTCGTTAAGAACTGGTTCATTGTACTTTTGTCTTATGTGTTAATATAAACTTGGTGATTACTGTATCTCTACATCTGGATTAATTCAAAGCGGTGTACCCTTGAGGCTAAGGGCCCAGCCCCGGAGGACACTTGCTTTTGTACCACTACAATTTGATTTCTGCGTGGTTTGCTTATTGTTGTTATCTGGTAATCTGATATGCTTTATGAATCGCCATTACATGCTCTGTTAAGATTAATTCATTAAGGTTTTTACAGATAGAATTGTGTATTGACTCTGCATTATATTACTGATCCTTTCAGAGTTGATTGAATGATTATTAGTCTTGGCCGAATATTATTACTATCTCGTTACAGAGCTCTTGTACTGAACATTTACGTCATAGATTCATTCGAAGTCGTATTCAGAAATAATGCTGTTAAATTAAGATTGATCAGATTACTATTCCAGTGTGTTACGTGTGTATGATCTATTGGTGCTGTTCCATAATTTATCAATAGTTAGTGCTGTTCCATTAGTGAATTCTGCTTGATTTGCTTTAAGAGTGAGAGATTGATATTTGATTGTGAAGAGTGCATTTGGGTTAATAGATTAAGTTTGGTTATGACTCGCGAGACTTAGTTGTTCGATTGCTGTTCCATTTCAGATTTGTCGTTCAATTCTTTATTTGTTGTTCCATTTTTCTATTTGCCGTTCCATTTACTTGCATTTGTTATTTTGGTGTGAGAGACAATCCAAGGCTGTAGTGAGCTTTGGCATTCACTGCCTCGCTCCCAGACCCGTGATCCATGCTCTAATTTCCTTTCCATCAGTTTCCAAAGGGATGGGCTATTGCTTCCGAACCCTTGACTGGTAAATTACTTGGTTTTCTGAATGTGTGATTTTCCTTGCTTTTATTTCCTTTCCGTCAGTTTCCAAAGGGATGGGTTATCGTCACCGAACCCTTGACTGATCAGTTGCCTAGTTTTAAGAGTGTATGCTTTAGTCATTTGAAGTAACTTAGTTATAGGCAAGCATCAATTTACTCTTGTATTTTTGTAGAACGCTGTACTACTTGCATTACTCTGGCAAATAGCCTCGGATTGAGTCACTCTTTGTAATAACCAAACGCTCCCAGATTGACATATTAATGTGAGATAATTAGAGGTGAAAGAGACCCTTTTTATAGCTCCACAAACACTAGATATGGAGTAACATCCAAATATGAGGAGGAAGAGAAATTTTCCTTGGTTGGGAAGGGAAAGAAAGGCAAGGGTAAGAGGCCCAAAGCAAGCCGAAGTCTAGCTAGAACAATGACAAGAAGAAGGGCCTGAGTAAGATAAAAAAAATTAACTACCATGAATATGGGCACTATGCAACAAAGTGTCCTCACAATAAGTCTAACAAGAAGCCTCCAGGAGGAGTGGGAGGTGAAGCATCTGCCTCACAATTTCAGTTAGACGTCACCCTGATTGCATTCATAATAAGAACTATAATGGGGAGTGTGTGGTATCTAGATTTATGTGCCTCATTCCATATGATATGATGCAAATACGTCTTCATTATCCTATAGGAGAAGTATCTCCACATGCAAATAGAACTTGGGTATGATGGGCGGTATAATACTGAAGGAATTGGTACCATAACCTTTAAGAGGGAGTCAACCTCCCCTATTCATCTAAAATATGTCATGTATGTACCTAGGTTGATGAAGAACTTGATATTTGTATCTATATTGGAGGATAGAGGCTAGGATATTGTTTTTAATATGTAGCTACCAAGTAGGTGAAACAGATTGGAGTTTCAAGAATATCTACAAGCTTGAGGTGGAAGCTTTCGCTGCATTAAATAGCAAGGCAGAAAAAGTATAGAGTTGAGATGTTGGAGAACTCTAGCACAAAGTCTTGGGACACTTACATAATGGGGCCTTAAAAATCATGCAACAGATTACTACCGGTCTCCCGAAATGTACCCTTGACCAACATGATGTCTACAAGGGATGCACATTGGGGAAATATGTCAAATCCACCTTCCAAGGCCAAGATAGCAAAGTTGGAGTAACCTTGGAGCAAGCCCACTCTAATGTATGTGCACAATTTTCTATAGCCTCTATAGAAAAACACATGTATTATGTTATTTTTGTTGATGATTGTTTAAGAAAATGTTGGATCTTATTCATGTAGAAGAAGGATGAAGTTTTCAAAAAAATTGTTGAATTCAAAGCATTGGTTGAAAAGGATATTTGTCAAATTTTAAAATCCTCGAAAGGTGATAATGGAGGAGAATTTTTTTCTAACGCCTTGTCGATCGGCAAAAAAATTCTCCATCAATATTAGGGGGTGGTTCCAACTGGATATGGGCCTAGCTATCCTTAAACATAAATCTAATCTAATATAACCTAAATTAATACTTAATATACTTACACCTATATTACATCATGTCACATTTCCTTTGCATCTATCTTTAAGATATGGGTTAAAGAAGTAAATTGACAGAAAGGTTTGCTCAATTTAAAAAGGCTAATCAAACCACAATTAAATTATTTATTTGCCTCTTTAATAGAGGACTTAATGAAAACAAAGATGTAAATTCAAAACTAATCTAAAACATGATAAACCTATTTTGAACTAGAATGGGATAGCTCTCTCCTAATCCAAGAGAAAGTTAACTAAAATAGGGGAAAAGACTAGTTTATGGATGAATTTAGAATTAATATTCAAGTATGAATTCCAAAATAGTTTGTAAACTCATAAAATGTTAAAACAACTATGTAAATGAATCTTCTTTAATACAAAGTTATTAACGTAAGTCCATCTACAAGCCTGAATTCATTTTAAATATAATTCATTATAAAATTTGTATTAATCAAAAGAAACGATTCATTTCAATTAATACACATAAAAGAAAAATACACCTATAAATGAATAATAAATAGTTATCATTCACCACAAGTATAATTAAATTAATTAAGTATGATTTCGATCTCATTCTTCCTCTTGGAGATAACTATTGCAAGACTTCAACATCATATCATGATTGACTCAATAATAGTGTTAGAGATCAAATAAATGTACTACTTTGAATGGAAATCAAAACCAATTATAAAAATTTGATATAAATATGAAATTTAACATTCTGGTAACAATACACAAGAATGAAAATTCATTAAACAGCGACAAAATTAAATTACAAATGTGCAGTCCTGGATTATATCAAACCCATAATCACATCTCCTGCAATAGTGCTAAGCAATTATAACAGAGCCATCAACCCTATTTTCTCTCTATAATCGACCTTTCTATACATAATTGTAGTGCTATTGCACAAATCAAACAACTAAAAAAAATCGTCCCTTGAGTGTCTGACCTCTCCACCCTTCGATCGAATTTAGGGGTATTTATATAAGATTTACAGAGCTAATAGCCTCCCTCGGTTCTCTCAGGAAATAGAAATTTAATAAATATATAATTTTTCATAGGTTGGATCACAGGTCGAATTTGAAAATTATTGTAATGAAGTGATGTTCTTTGGCCGAAACAATTGACTCTGTTGTTGATCGAAGGATCCATTAGTTTTTATCAGTCATGGCCTATTATGGAGTTCATTACAACAATTGAGTTAATTTCAACAATATTTACCACACAACAGGAGGTCATTAGAACCATGGTCTGAGCACAATGTTATGCCATGTTACCCAAATCACAGAGGAGATCAGAGATTATTATTAAACTTAAATAAAACAACGTTGAAAGAAAAATACATAACATAAAACCTGAAATCCATTTAAATAGCAATTTTAATAAATATAACAATGACCCTTTATGCAAATCATAAGTGGAAGATGTTAACAAGTATTGGAGAAATGGATATGGGAACTTTTAGAATGAGACAAAGCAAAACAGTTCTGATGTTAGGCAGCTCTAATATGGAGTGAATGTGATATTGTAATCAACCCCCTTTAATAACTTTATCGGGTCCATTATATCAGAGGTTTGTATTGTAGATTTGATATCGAAGGTTTTGCAATTGCTACCATTTAAAAAATTATGATATACAAGCGAATGCGATATTCCAATTAAACCATAGTTAATATGCATATCAGGTTTGACTTATTGGAGCCTAGTAGATATTGAAAGTCATAGAGGGAGGCACATTTGGATATCCGTGATCGAAGAAATATGATTATCAGATATCAGAGGAATTGGATTATCGAAGATCGGATATTAAAGGTATTTCCATATCAGAAATCAGAGCAGAATGTCTATCATAGCATTGGCATACTAGAACTTTTAAGAGGTGACACATAACAAAAAATCTGATATGAGGGATTCTCTGATATAAGGGAGTAGAGGAGGGTTACGTGGTATGTGGGTCCTCCATAATACTTCAATCACTTTATAATATATATCACCAAAACCTATATTCTTTTGTTTGTATTAAAGCCATTTGTCATATGGTTCGGAGTTCATATTTGTATCTTTATTAAAATGGGCTAAGCCACTGACCTCATTATAATATGGTTAGTGTATGAATCTTGGTCTCAGGGGCTATCTTTTATTAATTAATCTAATTAAAAAAAATACAAGTTTGTTAACGTTAGAAAAATGAATTAATTAACTTAAAAGTCTAAATATTAAAACAAAGGCTAAATTTACTACCATACAGGAAGATGAAACAAATGTTAATGAAAAAGATGGCTAGGCTAAACTGAAGCAATAAAAACTAAAATCCTAAATGGATGCAAAAGGGTCCCCATGTCTATTATGATAGAATAAAATGGGGGTGTTGTGTTTTCACTATAACAATGGTAACACTCTACGGAGAAGCAGTTATCTTTGTTGTAAAGATACAAAACCTAGTTTAAAAATGAAGGAAATATAACTATATAAATTAAAATGCTCAAATTTAGATATCCTAACCATTTTATCCCTATTATATTTTGTCAAATAAATATATATACCATTATCGTTCATGAACTTGTAAAATTTTACCCTATGAATTCAATGTTTCAGTAAATTTATATGTACAATAGTCATCTTAGTTGGGCATTAGCTTTCAAGTAAACAAGCTAATAAAGAAAACACAGTATTAATTTAACATTTATACCATAGGCATGGCCACTACTTCCAACAAACATATATAACCTTGACAAGGATGCCTTTTAACCCTTTTTGGTGCCAGCGTCCCATCTTTTAGGAATAAATGTGTAGTTGTAAAAGATAATCTTAAACTTATTTGATGTCAATTGAAGATCATTGTCCTGTCTTGGTAACCAACTAACTAAAATTACATTCATGAGATCTAACATTATGAACAAGCGAACACATGATGGGACCTCTTATCTTTGAGCCTTGTGGTCAAAAGCCATTACCTTGGCTTGGTGACCAATAATGGTAATGTTACAATGTTGGAACTTATGATCATGGTAGGTCAGCTCGTGATGAGACCTCCTATCCTTCAATTGATCATTTTTGTTTTTATGTTTAACAATGGTTACTGTTAATCTCATATAGATCACTTAATAGATGGTTTGGCATACTGCTCCTTAAGAGCAAGGGATGGTGTACAAATATTTAAGTTGACTACTATTCACTTGACAAGCTTGTTCACGAAAAGAACTCATGACCTTGAGTAATTGTTGTTAAATGTGTTTTAATTTCTTCAAAGGTAGGGGTTAAAGATAGTTCATTAACAAATAATGGAAATATTTAAACTCAAAGAACAAAAACTCAAGGACTCTACTGGTTAGAAAAACTAAAAATGAACATAAATGAAATCATCTTCATCAAATCGATCCTTAGAGATTAGGCTCCATTAATAAATAAGAGCATAAAAATGAATCACCAAATGATTATGCCAAGCTGAAAGAGAAAGCACTACTCCATTTTATTATGAAATGAAATGAAAAGAAAATCCAGCTAAGCCTAAAAGTCTTATCAAATTAGAAAGAAGGCAATCAAGATGATAACCTTGATATACATCTTAAAATATAAATAAAGGAAAAACAGAGATTATGTTGATTTTATCTTGTATGATGATTTTTTAATAAAGCTCTTTTGTTTCAAAGAATAACTATTGATTTAGAGTTATTGTTGTATGATTTGACAGGGGTTTTTCTTACTTTTTCAAATCTTTCTTAAAGGCAGATTTTGAGTATTTATAGATTCAATTTTAAGAATAAGACTGACAATTGATTTCAAAATGTAAGTAAAATTAGAAAAGAGAACAATCTTGAATGTCATATGATGAATTTTCTTCCAAAATTTTAGTCATCAGCAAAGCTGAATCTACAAATCAAATCCATGGGAACCTAAAAGAAAAACAACAAAATATAAGAAATAAATAATAATTAAAAGAGAAAAGAAAATAAAAGTTGAAACTAAAGAAGAAATGAAGATCAACATATACACATACCTAAGAGAAATTCATACCATATTACCTTGTGAATCTTGATATCCTATTATGAAGATTATATAAACAGGCAAGACAAGATACATTTATCTCCCATTTTGCATATGTTGACAATCATCAATTATTGAAACTAAATACCAAGTGATATGCTACAAAGATTCTCAACAAGACAAGGTAAAAGAGTTTGACATATGAATAAGTTTAATGAGGAGATATTGTATGCCAGAGATTAAAATTGTGTCTCGCAAGATCTTTCTATTAATGTAAAATCTAATCCTAATCATAATGCAAGTACGTTTACAAAAAGGTAGAAATGAGCATTATAATTGAGTTAGCATCCTAGAATATGAGGTTAACCATTGTAAATATAATGATCAAATAAAATGCTTCATGAATGATCACCCATTATAAGTAAGATGATAAGAAAGTGAATGGTAAAAACTCATTCTTGTTCATTAAAATACCATAACTGCTTTATTTTAGAAGAAAATAAAATAAGCTAAACAAAACTAAATTTATTCCTACTCTAACTCCTTGGAAGGAAAACGACTATGTGATCTGAGTTAGAATATTAGTTTTTAGTGCTAAGATCTTCCTCATATTATAAACAAAATTATTTCATTGTGCTTAAGGATTCATGAATTTTGCAAGTGAAATGAAGAGGTTTTATGTTAATTTTATGAGCAATTTAACATAAATCAAAAGCTGAAAAACAACATAAACATAAACATGTACATAACATCATCAAAAACACATTACAACAAGAACATGATAAAGGAGTTCACCCCTCTTGGGCTATGTCTCCTTGGTCCAGCTTCCAATGGCTTGGGCCTCTCTATTATTCTCAAAAGTGTAAAAATATGGGTTTACAATGCTCAAATGCTTCTGAAACAGGCTCCAATGAGTCTAGAATGTTAAAAAAAGGTTTTCTGGCCTCCTTTTGCATCTAATTTGGTGAAAAAGTGAAGACGTTATGACCCCTCCTAGTTCTCACACTATTCATTCCACAACATTCTCCACATCCTATAGGAACCCACAATTTTGCTCTAAAAAATTGCTAACCGAGTGACAATTTTTCCATGCAGTAGGCCATAATCTCTCGACACCGACTGTCCATCAGAAATCACAATCGACGTAAAAGCTGCGTGGTCTTATGGTCTTGTGAACATAGTAGCTGATGTGAAATTGCGATGTGGTAGACTCGATGGGAGTATTAACTAGAACTGATAAACATCTCGCATCTGGGAACCTATCGCATTTCACAACTAGCAGATAACCGGGGTTTTCAATATGCAGGACTTCTTTTTTTCCTACGGTGACTGATTTCAATCTACGATCCATTGCATAGCAACCTAGGGGCTGATTTTTTGTAAACCCTTCCCTTCGCCTATCTGCGATTGCGATCCATCACATCACACCTATAGAACACTTTTGAATGCATTTCCACCTACCTTATCGCATTGCACCCTGGTTGTTCCGGGGGCGATTTTTAATGGCGACCTGCTTGCGATTGTGATTTATGACATGTGGGGCCCAATGGTGGATTTCCACTTAATTCCTCCTCATTCACTAAAGGGTCGTGCCACATCATCCAATCCTGCCATGTGTCCAAGTCAAACCTGAAATTTGACTTGCTCTAACTTCTGCATATGAGATCGAATTTGAGTGTTGTTTGCACCATTGGATTTAGAATGACGAGGACTTTGATCACTTCTCCCCACTCAAAGTATTTTGGACCCCAAAAGATCACTTTCAATTGACTAGCAGGTGAGGGTACAGTTACCTCACCTTGCTAATCTCAATCCATTGATCAATGAATTGGAGCTTGTGATCTCCATGATGCTTGTCGTGCTTTGTTGTGTACTTGCCTTTATCCTTTTTAAGTTGTTCTTACACTGTTTGATGTACTGTTTGGAGTCGTTCAATGAACTCTTTTGCTTTGTCCATGTTACTATCAGTAGAAACATCCTTCTTACCAAGATGATATAATACATTATGATACAAATGGTAAATAAATTCCTCCACTTGATTCCTTTGACTCAAGCTTGAATATACATCTTGAAAGTATGTATTTTTCTAAACATAACTTTTATGTAAAACAAGATGATTCCTGAGGAAAGTAGTTATACAAACTATAGGCCTAGAAATCACATCAAAAAACTTATCTCTTATACCTCTCTTATACCTTTTGGCCAAGTGGAATAGTAAAAGAAAACCCATCCAATGGAACTGCCTTTGTCGCTGCAACTTAAAAACTTTATCATTGAAATTTTATGAATGAAAAGAAATGGGCTTACCACATTGAAAAAATATTGCACCCACAGCATAGTCACATAGAGAAACCTCAAACTTAAATGATTGTCTCAAGTATGGAAAAGCAAGTACTAGAGCTGTACCGGTCTTTTGTTTTAAAGAATCAAATTTCTCTCGTTTTTTGCCTCCCCACTAGAAGACCTTTTGCACAACTGCCAACTAATGCAAATGAACGACAATAAAAGAAAAATTAACAAAATTTCTCGTCCAACATTGGGATGATCCAAAATAACCTCTTATCGAAATGACTCTCTTGAGCCTACCTACGTAAATTGCGAGCAGAGAAAAGGCATCTGCAGCTTCACGGGGATGTATGACTCTTTCACCTTTGTCTGCAAGAATGGAGTCAATACCACCACATACTTTTATGACATCAATCTTGGAGAGGTCTAACTTCAACTCACCTTCTCCACGTCCCACACAGACTAGCAAAAAACCTTTGGGAACCTGAACACGCTTGGAAGAACCAATTTCACATCTCAAGTACATCAAAGAAGTTTTATCCAACATATACTTTGACATCTTCAAAAACAAATGCTCTTAACATATGACATCAAGAATTCTTTTCTCACACATGATATGTTCATAATGAAATTTTATGAAAATTAAAATGTCATCCAAATAGACTATAATTTCTAGAAATGGCTTCAACACATCTTTCTTCATATGCATAAAAGTAGTAGGAGCATGACAAAGACCGAAAAGCATAACAAGCCATTCAAACAAACCTTATCTGGTTTTGAATGTCATCTTCCCTACATATCCTTCAACAACTCTACTTTGATGAAAACCACTTGAATCCCATTAAAAGAAATGCTTACCATTCTTCTTGGGCACCAAAACAATAAGTGCACCACACAGTAAAGGAGTAGGTTGAATGATCATTTTATTCAACAATCCTCGGATTTGTGCCTTAATTTCTGTGCTTTCCATCACTGACATCCTATACATGCCAATGTTAGGAAGAAGACACTTTTACTGCAACTGTAACTCAAGTTAGAATCCCCTCTTGGGAAGTAATCCCTTTGATTACTGAAACATTTCATCAGATTGGTTAACAACGTCAACCAAATCAGTTTTCAAATTCGAATTACAACCATAAAACACTTCATAATAAATATCATTCTCGGGTTTGATCATGAGAATCATAAAATTCTTGATCAAATTCACCAGTCTTTTCATCTAACCTGCATTAACATGAGAAAGATTTGTTTTCTTGTTGTGAGCCCTCACAATATATTCTACTCCATTTTTGGATATGTGATATTTGTTTCATGTTGATGGAAAATAACTTTTATGTCATAAAGGTATAGGCTTCCCAAAATGATGCCATAGATATCTAACAGCACAACTTCAAGCTCCACTTAATCTATGAATTTTGCAGTGATAGAAAATTTCAGTTTACACTTTCTCATTACCTACAATTCCGCATTGTCACATACCCATCCAAGTGGATATGGTTTATGACGTGGAACAGTTTCCAGATCTAAACTCTTGACAATGTTTTCAGGGATAAGATTGGTTTGAGAGCCGCTATCGAACAACGTATCAATCTTGTTATGTTTCAATATCACCCTTATGTGAAACAATTCTATTCTCCTCTTTTCATTTGGAGTTTAATTTTGTGAGCCTAAAGAACTAGTGCTGTCAATGGGTTCCTTTCCTTGAAACCCCATGGCTGTGATTTTTGTTTCATCGCCCGATTCAAATCCCAAATCATCTTCTTGAGTGATTTTAGTTGTCTTTTCTTTTCCTTTGTTGTTGAATTTCTTTGGTTTCATTTCAGGATGAAGCTTCCAATAGTGAGCTTCATCATGACCCTCTATGGAACAACGTTTGCATGTAACTTTCTCTCCTTTCTTAATGGATGCATTTTTCTTTCCCTTGAAACCCTTGTCTTTCTCTTTACCATTAAATGGATTTTTACTACCTTCTTCTAGGTTGTTTTTCCCTCTTGCCTCAAAATGAGTGGCTTGCACACACACATCATCTAGATTTCTTGAATTAAACATTAAGATAGTATGCCTATGGTAAATGTGTAAATCCCCTATGTACTTCAGCAATGTGTCCTGTGATTGCAAATCTACACCTAATATCAGAGACTTTTTTCTAAATTCTTGGGTGTAATCTTGCACATTTTCACCTTTAAGCTATCTAAAGTTCTCGAATTCATGATGGCTTTCTTCATATAAGCTAGAGGCTAGAATTGTCTTTTAATTGTAGCAATGAAATCATTCCAATAAATTGAGATCTTAATGCGTCTTTTAATTTCCTCTTGGGTCTTTGATTCCCACCATACTAATATTGCACCCTCCATTCTTAAAGAAGATAACTAAATCTTTATGTCATCCTCTTGAAGGTTTTGAATCATACAATAGACCTCCAACTGATGAATCCAACTATCAATCTTCTTTACATTCAATTCACCATTATACATGGGAAACTCGAATTTAACATCATGCTTTTGATAGGAGATTTATCATTTCCTTTTGAAGAATGATGATGAGTATGAGTAAGGGTTGTGTTAGTGGAAGAGTGTGAAGATGCTTGTGAAGAAGAAGACGAAGAAGATGGTGGAGGTGGTGGAGGTTTTTCTCCATTCCCATTACCTTTTCCATTACCTCCTCCCAAAGAGCCTTCTCCTTTGGGAGGTTTGTAACTTTCCCCTTGCAACTTAGTATTCTTCTCTTCATAGAGGACATTCACCATCTCTCTCATATCAAAGAAATCCTTTCTGAAGGTATTCTCATATTCTATCATCTTTGTAGGTTATTCTTCATGAGACATGATCTCTAGAGTCTCAACTACAACTTGAGGTTGAACTGGTGTTGGAGATTGTGGAAACCTTTCACTTCTTCCCCTTGACCCAACTTCAGGGATTCCAATGAGCTTTCCTTCACCTCTTTTGAGTTTTAACCTTATAAGCATGACATAAACTTGCAAACAATTAAATCCTTCTTTCACAAAGAAAAACCTAGTTATCTATACCAAATTTGATCTGATTTAGAATATTAGTTTGCAATGTTAAGATCTTCCTCAAATTACAAACAAAATGATTTCATTATGCTTAAGGATTCATGAATTTTTGCAAGTGAAATGAAGGGTTTTTATGTTAATTTTATGAGCAATTTAACATAAATTAGAAACTAAACAACAACATAAACATGTACAGAACATCATCAAAAAAACATTACAACAAGAACATGATAAAGGAGTTCACCCCTCCTGGGCTACGTCTCCTTGGTCTAGCTTGCAATGGCTTGGGCCTCTCTATTATACTCCAAAGTGTAAAAATATGTGTTTACAATGCTCAAATTCTTCTGAAACCTAATCTAATGAGTCCAAAATGTTCAAAAATGGCTATCTAGCCTCCTTTTCCATCCAAATTGGTGAAAATATGAAGAAGTTATGACCTCTCCTAGTTCTCCCACTATCCATTCCACAAAGTGCTCCACATCTGATAGCAACCCACAATTTCATTCCAAAAATCTGCTAACCAAGAGAGAATTTTGTTGTGTGGCTGGTCATAATCTGTCGGCACTAACTATCCATCGCAAATCACAATTGGCATAAAAAATCGGCTGTCTTAATGTCTTGGGAACATGGTGGGCGATGTGTGATTGCGATGTGGTCGACCCTATAGGAGTATTAAATGAAACTGACAAACTTTTATAGCTCCAAATCTCACTTTTGATGTTTGTGATGCTGCATTCATGGCCTAGGGAAACCCCTCCTTCTAGACCTGGTCCAAATACTTAAAAAACAATGTTTTACTCCCTATACGCAACATTCCCCTGAGCTAAACATGTGTGTACACGGGTCTGTGTATACCCAACCTACGTATCTGCCTTAAAACACTTAAAAAAATTAAATCTCCTTAAATTTGGGCAGAGATCATGGCTTTTACCTGTTGATTACCTATTAGTGCCTGTGGCCCAACTGTTCCCAACGAATTCCCAACTAAAAAACTACTTTGGGAGAAGTATAAAAAGGCTTCAATGGGAAGGCCTAAGGGAGGAGAGAAGAAAGAGGAAAATCAATCTACTGAGATTATCCCTAACCAGGTCTAAATATCCGTGTTCTTCCAACACTTCCCCCATTACAAGAAACCCTTGTTTCCTTGAGTTATGATGTCTTTCCATTAGTTGAGATATCTTGGAGTGAGTCATGAAAGGAGTTTGTTGAAGGTTTGAGATTGGACGAATCTGGAGGACGGTTCCGCTTGGAACCTGCAAAAGGAAGACTCAGGTGAAATCATTCCTTATTGTATTTTAGTTATCTATAATAAAAGAAACACTTGTCTTGTTCCTGATATTAATCTTCTTCATGCTTATGATATCAACGTTATGATTTACATATGAGTAGTTGTATCTATTGTATAACTAACTACGTTTCAATATGCTGTGAAGTTGATTTTCTTATGATGCTTGGTCCATGTACTATTATGTTTTATTGATTTGATTAAAATTGCAGGTTGAAGGATCGAAAGGAACTCTGAGAGGGTTTGGACCCTAGATGGATCTACCCAAACGAAGGACCCCCAAGTGCACCTCTCTTCCCGTAGCTCGTTTATATTAGTATCATGGTTGTGTGGAATTCTTGCTTTTCTTTATAGATAACCCCCGCTCTGCTATGGTATTAACCCAATACCCTAGGGGACCTTTGTCCCTAACAGAATTGGCGACTCGACTGGGGACAATAGTATTGTTGTTCCTAGTTTGGGTTTATTCAAGCCAATTGTTATGAAACGAGATCAAGAAAAGATAGAAAAGATAGATCAATGCCTTAGAATTCAGCTTCTTCGAGGGGGAAACCTCCTTTACATTACATAAAGGAAAAATTCTTAGATGATTCAAATGAAAAAACCTCCTTTCTATATATAGGAGTCTAAGGAGTCACAATATAATCCAGCCGACCTAACAATAATAATATAAAGCCACAAAAATAACAATAGAGGGATTCTATGGGGCATAGTAATAACAATATGGGGGTAATAGGGGCACAACAATATTAATAAGGGGTATAACTACAATAGTAATGGGGTAATCACTAGTATTATAGGGACCCAACAAGCCCCTCTCCTTCAAAAAAATGTTGTCCTCAACGCTTGAGTAATTCTGGATACTTTTGCATACAATTCTCATCCTCCCATGTGGAATCTTCAGCGGATATGTTCTTCCACTTGATAAGATACTCGAAATTGATCGATTTCGTAGCTGTCGAGTTCTTGTTTCTGTGATTGCTTCCGGTTCCAATATAATTTTTCCTTTCTCGTCAAGTTCTGGCAATATTGTTTGAACTGGGAGCTTGTTGCCTATAACCTTCTTTAAACATGAACATGGAAAACTGGGTGCAATTGAGAAACTGCAGGAAGCTCCAATTTGTATGCCATAGTACCAATCTTTTGCAACACCTTGTATGGACCATAATACTTTGGTGATAATTTATTATCCTTATTAGCTTGCTTGAGGGACATTTTCTTATATGGTTGTAGCTGTAGGAATAACCAATCACCTACATCAAAAATTCTTTCACTGCGATGTTGATCTGCCTGTTGTTTCATTCTATTCTGTGCCAACACGAGGTTATCCTTTAAGAGTTGGAGGACTTGTTGTTGATGTTCGATGTGATGTTCCACTGCATGAACCTTAGAATTTTCCCTTAAATATGATGTGATGGATGGTGGTTGATACCCATAAAGTGCCATAAATGGGGTCATTTTTGTTGCTATATGGAAGGAAGTGCTATACCACCATTCAGCCAGAGGCAACCATTTGACCCATTGTGTCTGTTTATTAGATACAGAGCAACGAAGATATCCTTCCAAACATTTGTTTACTATCTCAGTTTTCCCATCAGATTCAGGATGATAAGATGAGCTATGAGCTAACTTAGTACCAAGACAAGAAAATAATTCTGTCCAAAAATTTCCAGTGAAAATGGGATCTTTGTCACTTACAATAATCTTTGGGTTTCCATGTAGCTTTTGAATTGTTTCCATAAATGCAGTAGAAATTGTACTGGCTTTAAATGGATGTGATAATGCACAAAAGTGTGCATACTTGGTAAGTCTCTCAACTACCACCATGATGACACTCCTTCCCTCAGACTTGGGTAAACCTGTGATAAAATCCATTGAAACCTCCTCCAAACATTGGCTTGGAATGGATAAAGGTTGTAATAGACCCATTGTCTTAGTTGTTTCAACTTTATTTTGTTGGCAAATCAAACATTCCGCCACAAACTTTTGAATATCTGATTTAAGGCCATCCCAAAAAAATTCCTTCTTAACCCTGTGGTAAGTTTTTAAAAATCCTGAGTGCCCTCCTAAGTGAGAAGTGTGCAATTCCATAAGAATCTTTTGTTTTAGCTAGCAACTCTTACAGAGGTATAAGCGATCTTTGTACCATAACGAATCATTTTTCCAGCTAAATGTAACAGACATACTGGAATCTTGTTGTAACTTTCGAATAAGTGCCCACACTTCTTCGTCATTCTTCCATTCCTCCCTTGCTTCGTTTATCCAATCTGGTTGGATAATAGAAATGGTGCACAACAGTGCTTCCACATCCTCATCCTTTCTTGAGAGTGCATCTGCCACCACATTTTGCTTCCCTTTTTTGTAGATGATTCCAAAGTCATAACCCAACATCTTTGTGACCCACTTTTGTTGCTCTTCAGAGGATAATCTTTGTTCTAAAAAGTATTAAGGACATAATGATCCGTTTTTACCTTGAAGTGTCTTCCCACTAGGTAGGGTCGCCATTTCAGAAGTGCATGGAGTATTGCCAACATTTCCTTCTCATAAATAGCTTTGCTTAAAAACTTTCCCTTGATTGGACGACTTTCAAAAGAAATGGGTCTTTCATCTTCCATTAGAAGAGCACCAATTCCATTTCCTGAAGCATCACATTCCACAATAAAGGTTTTTGTGAAGTCCAGTGTAGCTAAGATCGGTGCTTGGCACATTGCCTCTTTAAGATGTTCAAAGGCCTTTGTTGCTTCTGGAGTCCATGAAAATGCATCTTTCTTCAATAATGTTGTTAGAGGTGTTGTTATTCTCCTATAATTCTTAACAAACTTGCGATAATACCCTGTCAACCCGAGAAATCCTCGCAGATGCTTTATGGATGTGGGGCTTTTCCATTCCTTAATAGCTTTAATTTTGCTAGGGTCTACCTTAACTCCTTCATGAGATACAATATGACCCAGATATTCCACCTCCTGGACTCCAAAGAAACATTTGGATCCTTTTGCATATAATTGTTTCTCCTCCAATAGTTGTAGCACCCTATCAACATGTTCAACATGATCCTTCCAAGACTTGCTGTAGATTAGTATATCATCAAAAAATACTAACACAAATTTTCTAAGGAATGGTTTGAAAATTGAATTCATCAAACCTTGAAATGTTGAAGGTGCACTAGTAAGGCCAAAAGGCATGACCAAAAATTCATAATGACCCTCATGAGTTCTAAATGTTGTTTCTGGAATGTCTTCAATCTTCATTCTGATTTGATGATATCTTGAACGAAGATCCAACTTGGTGAAGTAAATTGATCCTTGCAATTCATCTAGTAATTCATCAATGATAGGAATGAGGAACTTATCTTTAATAGTGAGCTTGTTGAGCTCCCTATAATCCGGACAGATGCACCATGATCCATCCTTCTTGTGCACCAATACTACTGGAGCAGAGAAAGAACTTTGACTCGGTCGAATTATACCGGCCTCTAGCATTTCTGCAACCATACGTTCAATTTCACTCTTTTGGACATAGGGATATCTATACGGCCTGATGTTTGGAGGAACACTTCCTGGAATCAGATGAATAGCATGATCATGATCACGCATAGGTGGGAGACCTTTGGAAGTCCCAAATACCTTGGAATGATTGTCCAGGACTTTTTGGAGATCTGGAGAAATAGATGATTCCGATGTGGAAACATCTAGCGAACATAATTGTGAAATTACACCTCTTTGCTCCTTTTTTAGAAGCTTTGTCATACCATTAGAGCTGATTATCTTTCCTGGTTTCCCTGCAATACCTCTTAATTCAACTTCCTTTCCTTCTGTAGAAAATTTGATGAAAATTTCTTGAAAATTAAAAGCTATTGTACCCAAGGATTGTAGCCATTGGACTCGTAGTATAACATCAGCACCTCCCATTGGAATGGAAAGCATTGGGCTAGTCAATACATATTCTCCCATGGATAGCTTGATATTATGGCACTTTCCAGAGAAATTTATTGTTCCTCCATTTGCAATCATCACTTGACACTCTGGTGCTGGATATAGGAAGCAATTCAATTCTTTTGCTACCTTACAATGAATAAAATTTTGGGTGCTTCCTGAATCAATCAACACTATTACCTTTTTCTTCTTGATTTGTCCTTCTATCTTGATGGTTTGAGGAGTGGTAATTCCCACCACTGCATTACAAGATATGGTTGGATTTATTTTTTCTTCATCTATCTTTTGTTCTTGGAGTATATCCTCTTCTTTTGACCTTTCTTGCTCCTTTTCTTCTTCCTCTTCACAATCTATGTAGAATAATTTATTCTCAGCACACTTATGACCTTTAGTGTATTTGTTATCACAACTGTAACAAAGCCCTTTTGCTCTTTTCTCTTCCAATTGTTGTGGTGTCAACCTTATAGGTTGTGGAAGACTAGGGACAACAACATTTCCGTCTTTATAGTTGTGAGTGGTATGCTTCCTGGTTGCCATAATTTTGCTTTCCATTTTTCTTTCTAACCTGAATGCCTTCTCTAATGAATCAGGTTCCCAAAGGCGAACATCATGTTGGATATTATCCTTTAAGGACCATATGAACACATCAATCCTATGCTCCTCTGGAATATCTTTTACCCTTATGTTCAATTTCTGGAACTCCTCAATGTGCTCCATTATTGAACCCTTTTGTTTGAGACTTATCAATTGGCTAAAAAAAGTGTTGCTTTTTGTATCCTCATAATGTGTTATGAATTCTTATCTAAAAATTGCCCAAGTGATAAATTGTTTATGAGAGAAAAGCCATTGATACCATACAAACTGATTTGGTTCCAAATATAATGTTGCCATACGTACCTTTTGTGTGTTTCGCACATTATTGAGATCGAAAAATTGCTCCATCTGTAATATCCATGTGGCGGGATCCTTGCCATCAAACTTTCTCATATTGATTTTTGGAATATGGTGAGTCTTCGATCCAACATTAGAGTCTATGGAATCATCATTAACATTTCTTTTGTTCTCATCATGAGTTTCCTTTAGTACCCTTTCACCCTTAGTGACCATTTCTTGTAGCAACTTATTCATATTTATCTTCAATTCTTCCATCTTATCATCTATGCCATCAATTTTTGCTTCTATGCCTTTCTTTAAACAATCCATCTTAGCTTCTACACCTTTCTTTAAACCATCCATCTTAGCTTTTTACATATTTCCTTAAACCATCCATCTTAGATTCTGTTGTTTTTTGTGCAAATGACAGTTGTTGCACTTGTTCTTGTAATTTTGATATATCATATAGCATTTCTTCTTCTTCTTCATGAGTCATGCTAGAGCTTTCAGGTTCCTTGCTAGGTGTTTGCATTTTCTTTCCTCAGGGCAATAGTTACCAATAATAATGCTCTATTATGCCCTTTGAATTCCTTCAAAATAATTTTTCAAGCCAAGCTTAAGCAAAAATTTAAGAGAATCTACACACCTCTTTTCACTTTGTAGGAGCTCGATATTGACTCTGATGTATCTCTGTACTTTCCGATCATCTAGTTCTGAATTTGTGACCTACAGTAGCCCTTTGTGTCCTCTTTGCAATGCCACAAGTCTGACCCAAATTAGATTATCCAAGGAAGAGTTATGCGAAATCTCCCACAGTGACTTGATTATAGACTAGTTCAGTAGAGCGAACTTGTATGACGTGTCACGAGTCACTGTTTTGACCTTTGGATCTGAAAAATGCATACAAGAAACTACAACCTGTCCTCTTTCTATACCTTCTTACGAAATTTCAATCCAATCCCTGAGAGTAAGTTATGACTATTTTCCTCAGGTCACCTGTTTGGAATGTAATTCAGGAGTCTGCAAAAAGACCAACTTCCTCAGATCATATCTCCCCAAATATAGCGCAAAAAGCTCTGAAATTTGGACCTGAGGTTCAGCGCGATTTCTTCTCAAACTAGTTTTTGTTTAAGCTTCTGAAACATCGCAGAAATTTTTTTATAGCAAAAATGCCACAATGACCTGTTTGGAGCAACGAAACCCTAGAATCCAAAGCTCTGATACCAAATGTTATGAAACGAGCTCAAGAAAAGATAGATCAACGCCTTAGAATTCAGCCTCTTCGATGGGGAAACCTCCTTTACATTACGTAAATGAACAATTCTTGGATGATTCAAATGACAAAACCTCCTTTCTATATATAGGAGTCTAATGAGTCACAATATAATCCAGCCGACCTAACAATAATAATATAAAGCCACAAAAATAACAATAGAGGGATTCTATGGGGCACTGTAATAACAATATGGAGGCAATAGGGGCACAACAATATTAATAAGGGGTATAACTATAATAGTAATGGGGTAATCACTAGTATTATAGGGACCCAACACCAATCAGGGCTCAGATGTGTATTTACTTGTTGTGTCTGAGTAGTCTGTTCCTATAGGAACTTGAACTGTAAGTTTGATCAATTTCTTGAGACCTTTTTATATATTTTCTTGTCATATTTTATATACGCATCTTGGTTAGGTTACAGTTACGTATATATGGAAGTTTCACCATATGAACTCACATATACGTACGTTTCTGTGAACTGAATAGTGTATACACGCAACTATTTATCGACACAATCGTGTATACCCCAAAATTTTCAAGATTTTTCAAATATTTTTGTTTCTGAAGATCTACCTACTGATTTGAGTCTTTCCTGAGTAGCTATTTTTCTGTGTCAGTCTTTGTTTTTACAGCAAGTCCATGATTTCAAATTCTCTCCGGCTGTGGAAAGTCTTGGTCTTGTTTTGTTTTGTGGCAAGCGTTATCATTATTGTTTAAGCACAGAAGATTTCTTTCTGGCAATATTGGTTGTTCTAGTCTTCTAGGACAAAAATATTGGTCTCAATCTTTGTGGCAAACCTTGTTTTGGTGATCTTTTGGTTCGCATGTCAAAACTGCATCTTTGTGGCCATTTACTTTTCTTGCTTTTTGAAAGTTGTTGTGTGACAATTTTGAGAATTGTCTTTCTTGATCTTGCGATCATTGTCACCAAGCTCTTTTGGCTACTTTTTTTATTTTTAAGAGCATCTTGAAACACACTTTTTGTTGAGATTTCACCCATTTTGTGTTGTTAACTTACAAAGTGTTTTTTTGCCTATTCTTTGATCTTAAAGTTTCAGTGTTATTTAGAGCACTTTTGAAAACTCATTTTTGTTTTTTCTTTTGAAGACAACTTCTTGAAAACTTGGTTTTTGCTTTCTTTGACCTTGTTTTGATTTCGTTTCCTTTTTGCGAATGAAAGTGCATTTTTGTTTTCCTAAAAATTTTATTTTAGTCTTTGGACAAAAATGAGCATTAGAAACACATATTCCATCTAAACATCTTAAGTGACTAATTAGAATTGATAAACAAGTTACTTTCATTTCTTTGATTTAGAGTAGTCTTAAGTTTTGCATCAGCATGTACTCATTGCATTAGGATAAATTTGTGCATCTTTTAGGACATCCATAGTTTTGTTAATTTTTGTGAGTGTGAAGCTTGAGTGAAAGAAAAGAAAAAAAAATATTGCTTTCTTAGAAGTTCCTTAGAACCTAGTAGAAATTTCTTTCATCGAAGAACAAAACGAGTGAATTTGCATATAGTTTGGTTTTTATTAATTTCTTTTGTGTCAAAACACCATTAGTTTCATCTCCACATATCCCTCGACTTAAAGAACAACCCATTTAAAAACAAGCGCTAATTAAAATACACTAAAACTTTTTCATAACTATCAGTTTAGGCACATCAACAAGTTTTCGCTTATTTTAGGGCCTTGGATTAGGCGTGTGGAGAGAAAACTCTCCAAGGCCATTTAAAACTGTCAAACATAGGAGTCTGAATAGTGAGTGAAAATCCAATAGCGTTAGGAGGACCAGGAAATCTCTGAATCTAGGAGTTAAGCATGAGGGTTTAGGAAGATAAGGAAGAGAGTTACCCCCTCTCCTGCTTGTTGGATCTTACCTCGAGACTATTCCGCCTGGCTTCTGACACGAGTTGGTAACCCTAGTTTCTTCTCCTAGAAATCTACATAGGTGGTTGCGGAGGGGAATCCTGTGGCACCTGAGGTCGACATTGTATCACTCTCAACAGTACTACTGGAGGGCACCCTTGCGAATCTTGGGGGCTTGCATCAATTTAGGTTGTTGTTAGGAGGTCAGCGTAACTTCATTTTTTACCTTCGTTGGTAGGACTAGGCCATCATTATCCTAGACTATCTTTAGAATGCCCCTTACTTCACTTTCTTTGGTTTTGGTGTCCAGTCATCATCACCTAGAGCGGAAATACTTGAAAGTTGTTTGACTGGCTGACATATTTTAGGGACTTTTGAGTGTGTACTTTGGGCTCTTAGTTGGCCTAGCTTTCATTTTTTCTTGAGTCTTTAGTTAGATCTTGATAAGAAATTCAAAGTGGCTGACCGATTTCCTAGACAGTCTCGAAGACTTCATGGTCTTTCACCACCAAGTTTAGAGCCTTCTCCTAGAAGGTACAAAGGTAATACTATCGGTGGGTTTCATCTCATGGCAGCTGACGCATCGGGGATTGATCCTCCCCTCGGGGGCATTAGTGTCCAGGATAGACATGGTACTTTCACAGAACTAGGATAGACATGGTACCATATCGAGTGGTTTTTGAAGTCTTTACAACCTAAAATCTCTAAGTATGTCTCTCTGTCCGCAGTCTATTCTGAGGATCAAGATATTTTTAGAGCCCAGCAACTAGAATTGATTTATTCTCAGTCTGGGATTCTACAAAAAGATTTGCCTGATCCTCCTAGGACTAAGTTTGATATAACCAAGTAGAAGCCAGGTCCCCATGCGGATGGTATCATTGGATCTGTAGACACAAATGTGATGAACTTGTTGAATCAACTGTAGCAGTTGTCTTTACAAACTGCTCCTAACAATCAGGTCACATCATCTAACCCTTCGTCTTCTCAACCCTCTTCTATTAATGGGTCCAATCTTCCAATCCCAAAGGAAATCAAAATCCCAATGGGAAAAAGAAGGGACAAGGTAAGAAAAAGAGTCAAGATGGGAAGAATGATGCAAATAAACCTAGCAATAATGCTGGTGGTGGTGGAAATGAGTCTGAAAAGAAAGTCAAGTTTCCATGCAAGCTATGCAGTGGAGACCATTTAACTCATCTCTACCCAAAGATTCAAGACACTCAAAGCTTGTTAGGGCAGCAAGGGACTTCTAGCTCTCAAGCTATGTTAACCAACCATTTTCCCCAAGGGTAACAGATGCTTGGTGGCGCGAGTTCAAATCCTGGTACCTCATTAGGGGGAAACTAGAAAGGGAAGAAATCATCAATTCCTTTCATGATGGGTTCTAATGTTCATGTGGCTACTCGGTTGCATGATTACAGTGAAAATGAAACATCAAAGGATAAAACTACTCCCAGAAATATATACCTTCATATTGAGCTACCCCCTTTTGAGTCTAATCATGGATACTGAAAGGTTTCGCTAAACGCGTGACTATCAATCCTAATGCTGGGGCCGCCCAAAATTACTCCATTGTTGAGGATCTGGCTCAGAGTCCATGCACTATGTCTTCTTTAGAGGTTCTCCAGTCATGTCCGACTCAACAAAGTTCTTTGCTTTCAGTGATAGGGATAGTTGATCCAAGCAACTCTTTAGTGCTCACTTTCGACATGCTTAATGTCAAAAAGATACTCCTTCATCACATGGATTTTCAAATAAAGACTACATACTGAAAAATTAACATTTTTCATACTGTTATTGATGAAGGAGCTTCCACGTGCATCATGTCAATGTCATGCTGGAAGGCCATTGGATCGCCTTTGGCTGTACCTTCACCTACCCTCCTGACTGCATTTGATGGCCATTCTCATAAGCTACATGGGATTATCCCGGTCTTTCCCATATGTGTTGGGGGGAAGGTCATCAATATCGAAGTAGAATTCATTGATGCTAACCTAGATTACAATCTCCTCTTACGAAGGAACTGGGTATATGAAATGGATGTCGTTGTTTCAGCTCTGTTTTGTGTCATTTGCTTTCCTCGTGAGGGGAAAATCGTCAAGGTTTATCAATTGGATTATTCTCCAGTTAATCGTCGAGCAACTTCTGATTCTACTATTCCTTTAGTGGATAACCCTCGTCCGCCTACTAAGAATCTAGGAGTAGGGATGTATTCTTCATTGATGGGTACATTTGATTTTCCCTCTCCTATCGCTAGAATTAATGTCATTTCATCATCCAAGGAGTATTCATGGAAAGAGTTCTTCCGAACTCATTATTTTTCAAACCCTTGGACCTTTCCTTCACCTACGACCACATTAGATAAAGGACAAATTGGTGGAATGGAATTTCCTATATCTACAGCAGATCTTAGATATTAGTCTATTGTCAACTCTGTAGACAATCATCCTACTCCTTTCTCTAGGAGGATCTAGATGGTGATGTGGCCCTAGCTTGGACCCTTGATTCTACCTCCACTATGGACTGCTTAGATACAGTTTTACCATCCGAAGAAGCAATCCTAGAAGTAATGATGGGTGTAGATCGACCTTGGAAAGACTTACACCAACATTCATATTTTCTTCCTCCGTTGCTGGAAGTAGAATATAGGTTCTCCAAGCTATTTACTAGTGATGTTTGTACGGTATCAAACCATTTGGCTCCAGCACAATTTCATGTCGAAGGTAATATGTCAGTGATTTCAAAAATTATATCTATAAACATCTCTAGGAATCCTAATGTGATCAAGAATCTCTTCATCGGAGTTAAATGTTCCCATGAAGAAATTCAGATTTACACCAACCTTTTTAAGGAGTTTCAAGATGTATTCGCTTGGTCTTATGAAGAAATGTCTGGCATTGATCCATCCATTGTTCAACATGAGATCAAGATGTACGAAAACAACAAGCTGATTCGTCAGAAGCTTCAGCCGGTGAATCCCAGAAAAGTAGCAGCCATTAAAGCTGAAGTAGAGAAGTTGCTTAAGGCAGGTTTTATATACCCTGTTCCTCTTACAGATTGGGTTTCTAATCCAATCCCTGTGGATAAAAAGCAAGGAACAATTTGAGTATGCATTGAATTTAGAGACTTGAACAAATATTGTCCCAAACATAATTACCCCATGCCATTTACTAATCAGATTATTGATGAGTGTGCAGGTAATGAGGTTTTCTCCTTCATGGACAGTTTTTCCGGTTATAATCAAATCTCTATCCATCCTGAAGATCAGCATAAGCCAACTTTTATATGTCCCTGGGGTACCTCTGCATACAGAAAGATGCCATTTGGTCTCAAAAATGCTAGAGCTACCTTCCAGCAGGCATTTCATTCACTTTCCACAACATTAAACATATCATCGAAGCATACTTGGATGATCTAGCTGCTCGTTCTCGAAAGAGAACTGATCATCACAGGCACCTTCGATTGGTTTTTGAGCGATGTCATTTTTACAAGATCTAGTTGAATCCCAATAAGTGTGTTTTCATGGTTACATCTGGTCCATTTTTAGGGTTCATTGTGTCAAATGAAGGGATTTGAGTTGATGCCTTCAAGGTAAAGGCAATAATTCAATTTCATCCCCCATCCTCAATTCGACAACTTCAATGTCTTCAAGGGACGGATAATTTCTTAAGAAGGTTTATAGCGAATTATGCCGAGATCACTAAAGGCTTTATGCATTTGCTATGAAAAAGAGTTCCATATGTATGGGACGACTTTACGCAGTAGTCGTTTTCGATGCCTTGAAAAAGGCATTAGTCTCTACCCTGCTTCTGAGTCCACCAGATTATGGTAGGGATTTCCTTTTATATCTCGCTGCTGCAGAATCAACCATAGGTATGATTCTCAGTCAGGAAGATGATGCTCTCATGGAGCATGTGATTTATTATTTGAGCTGAGGCTTGATAGGTCCTGAACTTCCCTATTCTCCTATTGAGAAGTTGGCCTTGGCAGCTGTTCATGCTATCCAGCGGCTCCGCCATTATATCTTACTACGTAAAAATTTTGTCTTAGCAGTGGTTAATCCATTTGAGTTTGTCCTCAGTAGGTGAGTGATTGGGGGTAAATATAATTGATGGATAGTCATTTTACAAGAATTCGATCTCGAGTTCTTGTCTACCAAGTCTAAGAGATATATGGTTTTTGCAGAATTAATTTCAGAGCTACCTTGTGGAGAGGATATTATTTATGAGGAAAGTTTTCCCAACAAACATTTATTCCTCATCTCTTCACTCAACCCTTGGTATGGAGATATCATTGTCTGTCTCCAGACTTCGAAGTTTCCCTCTACTTTCTCTAAGGATTAACGTGGAAAATTACGTCACATGGCTAAGAACTATGTCATCATTGGTGATACGTTATATCGCCGAGGGGTTGATTCAATCCTTCGGTGTTGTTTAACCTTAGAGGAAGCAAAGTCAATGCTCAATGATTGCCATAGTGGAGCTTGTGGTGGTCATCTTTCAAGGCTTGCTACAACCCAGCATATCTTGCATGTCGGCTATTTTTGGCCTTCGCTCTTTAAAGATTGTGTTGACGCGGTCAAATCCTATCACCCCTGTCAAGTTTATACATGGAAGATGCACGCACATCCAGCTCCTCTTTTCCCCGTTTTCACTGTCGATCCTTTTACTAAGTGGGGTATTGATTTTAAAACTAGTAATCTTCCTTCAGCAGCAAATCACAACTACATTATCGTGGCCGTAGACTACTTCACAAAGTGGGTTGAGTCCATTCCCACTTATAAAAATGATAGTGAAATAGTGGTGCTGTTATTTTTTAATAATATTATCTCAAGGTTTGGTATCCCAAGAGACATTTTCACTAACCATGGCAGTCATTTCCAAAACCAACTAATGTCTGAATTGGCTCTTAAATTGGGTTTCTGACAAGAGCACTCGTCTCCATATTATCCTCAGGCTAATGGAAAGGTTGAGGCAGTGAAGAAAACCCTTAAGACAATCCTGCAAAGGACAATCAACAAAAATTGGTCCAATTGGCATCTTATATTGTATCTGGCTCTTTGGGCATGCCACACCTCCATAAAGATTACTACAGGTTTTACACCTTTTCAATTAGTTTATGGGATGGAAGCTATCTTTCCTGTTGAATGTGAAATTCCATCTCTTAAGTTAGCTATTGAGCTCCTTCCAGAGACCTCTTGTCTCGAAGAGCACCTCCTTCATTCGGAACATCTCGATGAGCAGCGTCGAGATGCCACCACAATCAATGAGGCTCATAAGAAAAGGGTTAAAACTTAATACGATAAATTTGTCCATCCTTGAGTCTTTTCTAAAGGTGACCTTGTCTTGGTTTATGACCAAGATAAAGATGCCTTGGGGGTAGGTAGGTTCGAAACTATGTGGTATGGTCCTTTTATAATTAAACGAGTTTTAGAAAAAGGGGCGTATGAGTTAATCGATTTCGAAGGAAACAAGCTGGAAGAGCCCTGAAACAAGCTCTACCTCAAGAAGTACTTTTCTTAAGTAGCAACTAGGCAATGGCTTCTTTGTACATTTTGTATGTTTGTACATATTTCATCGGCATTTTTTGATATTGACACTTTTTGGTCTGATGTGGTAGGTGTTGATGGATGACTCGGTCTATTTTGGATTCATTGATGGTGCTAGTTGGCACACTTGGAACCTCGCTTCTGCAGCTTGGGTAATATACTATCCAACTAGTCAATCGATGGTGTCAAGGGGAGTATGCATTGATCCCACTTCAAATAATATGGTTGAGTATACTACCATCATTAATTTACTATTCGAAGCAATTTCTTATGAAATTGATTCGTTGGTAGTCTATCTTGATTCACAGTTGATAGTGTCACAATTGAATAACATTTATCGGGTAAGGGATCCATGTTTATATCGCTAGTATTTAAGGGTGAGGTTGTTGCAAAGATTGCTTACTTACATTAATTATTTACACATTCCAAGATCTCATAATTGGTTAGCTGATTCTATTGCTAATCAAGCATTAGACTGACACATTATTCATTCATCACAATAAAATCAAGCATCAAAAAGTCGGAAATGTACATATATATCACAAAATATCTCGAGTGTACATAAGTGTGTCTAAAATAATATACAAAAATTGGGAATCAAATGCCCATAATCATGTCCAATACATCTAATGCCCTGAATCAGGATGAGCGGCTAAGTATGCAACTCTTGCTTTGGCCACACAGCTAAGAGTGTGAACCCAATCTTGTGGCATGCCAACCACATGACGCTACATGTCTATAGGGAGATCCTCTACAGCCTCCATCAATACTCGGTGAGTTACTCTCACCAAGTGTCATTGAACTGTGTGTACAAGTCGCTCTGTGTCCATAGCCACCTCTTCAGCACCTTCGCCGCAACGTCTGTGCTGTGGGAACCCATCTGGTCATATCGGCCTAATATCTGGAACATGATCATCATGTTATTCATTTGAATCTTATCAAAAATATTCTTCAAAATTCATTATTACATTTGAAAAATCATAAAATTAAAAAAAAAAATTGTTACCTATATTGCCCCATGTTGCAGTTGTTGGTAAGGGTAGATCAGGATCTCCTTGAAATTCCATCCCAACATAGGGGTAGTCATCTACGGCAATGACCTGTTTCTCCCACCAGGAGAAGAATTCATCATCGAAAGTAGTCCGTGGAACGTCCCCACCTCCTAGAGGTTTCATCAAGTTAGCCCACCTACCCTTTCGTGGATCCCTTGGGGTGCTAATCGAAACTGATACTCTAGGATGGAGTGCTAGGACTCTCTCAAAGAAGAAAAAGCACAAAATGGTACCATACCTGAAGTTTTTGATCTACCCCTTCTTGATAGAAGTCAACTGGCTCTTCAAGTTGGTAAGAAGAGGAGTGCACCAGTCAAATACTGTGGTGAGGCACTCTACTGCCAAGCTCATGGCTAGTCGTGAAGACTGATGTAAGGAAGATGATCCATTCACTCTGGCTATAGTGAACAAGATGATCCTCAATGATAAAATTTCCACATGCTTGATTGGAATTTGACTTCCAACCTTTTCTAGATGACCTGAACAATATATATGCACGTAGTCCTCGATAGACTGCCTCGTGATCTGCCCGTGGAATGTACCACCTCTCCCCTCCGGGAAAGGCTTGTAATGAAATAAATATTCTCAAACTCTATCTTCAGTGGCATTTGATCAATCATAAATGAGTCATCCTCGATGCTCCAGTAGCGAATGAGCATTTTGAGCAGGCGAGTGTTTGCTTTCATGTTTTGCATTTTAAAGAACTTTAGCAAACCGCATCCTCTTAAGGCATCCAGGGCATTAGGATTATTCATAAAATCATCATCCACTAAGCTCTTTCCCCCCAAGTGACTCGCATCCTAAAGGAAAAAACACATTTGGACTGTTAGATTTTTGTTTTTAAGTTTTTGCAGCATATACGTGGGTCCGTTTCATACATAGTCGCGTGTAGGGCCTACGTATACACAGGTTGCCCATATCCAACCCACGTATACGCTGTGACAAAATTTTTAACTATAATTTAATGGTGAAACTTGAATTAAAAATTCTAAAACCAATCACAATTGAATGAAAGACAAGTTTAAGGGTTACCTGGTGATATTAGGAAGATTTGAACCGTCAAATTTGGCGTATGGCAAAGTTTTCTCCTTTTGCTCCACTCCTTTTCTCTCAAATCAAATGGTGATAATGGTGAGTCCAGAAACTATTTTATTGGCTTTGAAAATGATTTTTTTTTCAAAACTTGATTTTGTTTTGTCTCATGTAACTTTTAACTTGGGAGCTTGGAATGTTGAGAATGGTTTGAGTTTCAAGAAATTTTGGACGCTTTTCAACAATTTCAAGATGATTCCATAACTGTTGGCCCATCATGGTAGGTATCATTTTCTCACTGGCATATAGGTTAGGGAAGCCATTTTTCTGTTGCATTATGCATACTATCCTCCATTTGTCGATACACATACCACAAGGTTGATCCCATCGTGTTATGGTTCGTAAACCATCTTCACTTGCCGATCTTTAAATCATGACACGATGGTAGAGCCATCCTTTTCATGGGCACCATAGTTAGCTCCTCACTGACATTTGTTTCCTGTGTTGCTTCGATTTGAGTAGGATCGAGAGTCCTTTGTAGTCCTGCCATGACTTATGCGATGAAGACTCATTCCTCTTTGCTTTTTTGCTTTGTTCTGTCCTTATACCCTAGAGGCTCCTTTGTGTTGAGTTGTACGACTACATTGCATTTTGACCATTTGAATCTTTTGGCCTTGAGCCGGCTTCACCTAGACTTGTGTTTAAGCCAACTTTTGACTATGATGACTACGAAATCAAACTTGCATTCCCTTGACTTTAGCAACTTAACACACCTTGACACATGGAAGGAACACACCTTTGAGTGTCTTTGACCAGTTTTCACCTCCCTGCATTGAGCATAGGATTATTCAAATCCCAGGAACTAGATCATCTGTTTCACCGACACTCGTTCTTCCCACTATATTATAGCATTCTTTTATTCTTTTTCCAACTTAAAGAAAAAGACCAAAAAATTATATATTCCAAAAAAGAGCGAGAACTGGACAATATTTCCATTTATTGTTAGCAACTAGAGGGAGTTGTGTTGCCCTTGAACAAAGCACTCAAAACAAAGTCTCATCCATTTGGGGGGATTTAGTTTGACTTAGGTACGCCTTAACCTTGTTATTAAGTCAGTTCTCCCCTGATTGGTTATCTCTTCCAATCATATGGAGGGTTTTTTCGTGCCTCCTACATGACGAACTTATACAGAGTTATTATATGCTGCCACATAGTCACATTGAGTCGTGCTTTTGTACAAGGGAAGTTAGCCTGAGTCGACCTCTTTGCAATGTATCTTGACTCATTTTTTCAATTAACCATCCTTGGTTGCCATTATCTTGTCTATCATCACATCAGTTATCTTGGTCCTTTACTCGTGCCAGTTTGAGAAGTTCTCCATTGACTTCTTGCTAGCGGGTCTTTTCCTTATCGACAACGACATCTTGCTCTAAGGACAGGCCTAGAGCCTCACCCTAGCCCTATTTTCATTATTGATAGGTCACCTTGTGCTCAACATCGATCAGTATCATGGGTCTTTGAATGAGTGGCTTCCCTTGTGTTCGACATCAGCTTACATTATCACACATTGGGATTCATGCAGTACCTTGGTTTCCATTTGACCCTATTGGTGGATACCTTGCCTCCGTGTTAGCTTTCACTATTGGTTGGTTTAGAGGGTTTTTGTCATGCGCTAGCCACATCTTGTGTACGCCAGAAATGTGCTTCAGTTGGGTTACTACATCTTTTTCGTTCGATTACTTCCACATTATTCGCCTATGGGTTACATTCATGCTAAATTGATGAAGGATGCCTTAATGCCTTCCTTCTAGTGGATCTTTCCATATCGACTATGACTCATTGCTCTGGGGCAAAGATCTAGAGTCCATTTGGCAGTACCTTGGGGTTTGCAGTCATTAGTGGCAGATCCTTCGCTATTGACAGTGGGAAACCATCATTGTCTCCTGATTGATAGATTCTTATAGGTGTTCGACTCCAGCTCATCTATTCACACTTGTTAGATTGTACTGGGTACCTTGACGCTCATTATCATTATTGGTGAGTGGTCTCACGTTTGTTAACGGTATACATCAATGACTGGTAATCAAACGATTTCTCACATGGTTGACTTCAGATTATTTATTCCCATGGTGAATAAATGTACCAGGGTGGTCAGTGAAGACCTCAGGTTGCATCAACATTCATTGGATCACTTGACAATTGCTCCTATTGCTGCTAGTTGATACCACTCTACCTTATATGTTGCATTCATTCATGGCAACATTCTATATGCTGGCACCTCAGTTTGCAGTGGAGTACCATCTTACTCGATCATGTTCATTTGGTACTTTTGGGATCAGCCTTTGATATTAGTGATTTGCTTCATCCTTCAGTATCATTGACATTCTTATATGTGATATTCCGACATGTACTTATTCGATCATGATCAGATGATCCATTATGTATTTTCCAGTCTTTTATACTTGTATACTTAGTGGATCCACTTGTATCTGATATGTAGACATGATTTACTTTCTTTGAGCATGGGTATGCTTGCCTCAAATAGTATTTCTTTTTTATCTCCTTTTTTGGCTTGGCAGGCTGAACTCTGGTGAAGTCCTTCTCAGTTTTTGATAGGTTTCCTTTCCATGCACTTACATAATACATTTCGGCCATCATGTACCCCTTCTGACCTCATGTATTATGGGGCATCTGTTATAGCTCCAAATCTCACTTTTGATGTTTGTGATGCTGCACTCATGGCCTAGGGCAACCCCTCCTTCCAGACCAGGTCCAAATACTTAAAAAACAATGTTTTACTCCATATACGCGACATTTCCCTGAGCTAAATGTGTGTGTACGTAGGTCTGTGTATGCCAAACCTGCATATATGTCTTAAAACACTTTAAAAAATTTAAACCTCCTTGAATTTGGTTGGACATCATGGGTTTTACCTGTTGATTAACTATTAGTGCTCGTGGCCCAACTGTTCCCAACGAATTCCCAACTAAAAAACTACTTTGGGAGAAGTATAAAAAGGCTTCAATGGGAAGGCCTAAGGGAGGACAGAAGAGAGAGAAAAATCACTCTGCTAAGATTATCCCTGACCAGGTCTGAAGATGCTTATGCTTCCAGCACTTCCCCCATTACAGGAAACCCTTGATTCCTCGAGTTATGATGTCTTTCCATTAGTTGAGATATCTTGGAGTGAGTCATGGAAGGAGTTTGTTGAAGGCTTGAGATTGGACGAATCCGGAGGATGGTTCCGCTTGGAGCTTGCAAAAGAAAGACTCAGGTGAAATCATTCCTTACTCTATTTTAGTTATCTATAATAAAAGAAACACTTGTCTTGTTCCTGATATTAATCTTCTTCATGCTTATGATATCAATGTTATGATTTAGATATGAGTAGTTGTTTCAATTGTATAACTAACTACCTTTCAATATGCTATTAAGTTGATTTTCTTTTGATGCTTGGTCCATGTCCTATTATGTTTTCTTTATTTGATTGCATTGCAGTTTGAAGGATCGAAAGGAACTCCGAGAGGGTTTGGACTCTGGCTAGATCTACCCAAACGAAGGACCCCTAAGTGCACCTCTCTTCACGTAGTTCATTTATATTAGTATCATGGCTGTGTGGAATGCTTGATTTTCTTTATAGATAACCCCTACTCTGCTAGGGTATTGACCCAAGACCCTAGGGGACCTTTGTCCCTAACACAAACATCCCACATTTGGGAACCTATCACATTTCACAATTGGTGGATAACCATGGTTTTGAATATGTGGGACTTTTGTTTTTCCTACGATGTGTGATTGTGATCTACGATCCATCACATTGCAACCTGGGTATGTTGGGGGGCCGATTTTTTGTAAACCTTCCCTTCGTTAATCTGCAATTGCGATCCATCACATCGCACTTCCAGTTTATTTTTGAATGTCTTTCCACCTACATTATCGCATTGCACCCTGGTTTTTCTAGGACCAATTTTTAATGCCGACCCACTTGTGATTTCGATTTGTGACATGCACGGGCAAATGGTGGCTTGCCACTTGGCCCATCCTCATTAGCTGAAGGGCCTTGCCACATCATCCAATCCTGCCATGTGTCCAAGTCAAACCTCAAATTTGACTTGCTATAACATCTGCTTATGAGATTAGATTTTATTTCATTTCACACCACTTGGTTCAGAATGACGAGCTCTTCGATCTTAAGCTAAGTTTATCTAGATTCTGACACTTTTATTTTTTAAGCCTAATTTTGAGCATCTGATCACTAGGTGTAGTCATATATCCAATGTAACCAATCAAGTTATGTATTCCTTGCAAAAATATACATTGCATATGTTAGCAAGAGAAAAATATCAATAATTAAACTATGTAGAAAAATTCCATAGTTATTATGCATATTAATTTCTAAAAATGAAAATAGAAGAAATTTAAAATCAGAAAATTTTATGCTAAAAGAATTTTCTAATTGAAAATAAAAATTATTGTAATATACAATCTAAAGATTTAGAGATATTACCTTTAAGGATCCACCAAGGTCATTATTATTTAACTGTACAAGATGGGAAGTCTTAACATCAATTGTTTTTAAGAATTTACAAAAACAATCCTTTTCCCTCATGAGACATTGACCGTCATAATGAAGAGAAAACACAGGAAGATCCTTAAATGAATTTATTATATGTACATTAAAATCAAGGAAACTAAACAACCCATGATTAACTAAAAGAGTAATAGGGTCATTTGATGATTTCAACAAGCCTTCAACAAAACAAGTACTGTATAAAAGATTGTCATAATTCATATCGAAACATTGTAATGAGAGTTGACGATCCAAATCAGAATACAAGGAAGAAGGTTTGTGCTTAGAAATTCAATCAAATGATCAAATCTCATGAGTGTTAAATATCACATACTTTTCCAATGATTTATGAGAATCTTGAATATTGTGAAAAGGATGTGTAGAGGTTTCAAAACTGGTATCTATAAGTTATTGATCATTTAAAGATACTCCTTGCATTTCATTATATAATTCATTCTTAAGATTTTAACTAGTAAATATTCCAAGTGATTGACACATACAATAGCTATGATACCCATAAATCAAATCATCAATATGAATTTCACTTGATAATTCGTTAAATGGTTTCGGGTTTAATAATGTGTAATCTATCGATGAAATACGATCCAGATCATTTTTAGAAGAATAATTATCATTATGATTATTCATTAAATATTGATATTCCATATAATTTGACTATATTAAACATGAATTATTTTCACAAACATTAGGAGGTACCATAGAATCACTTTCAAATGTAAAATTCTCTCTTAATGATGGTGGTTGAGGAAGATTATAACTTTCATTTAAAGGTTCAATAATATCAATTTTAGAATCAAGATTTATTGATGGTGATTCCTCTTTATGTTCACTGTAAGTTCTTACATTATGTTCTTGAACAACAGACGTAAATTTCTCAATTAAAACTTGCTTAGGGATTAAATCGTCATGATGAAATCTATCGCATAATAGCATAAATCTATCATAAAATTCGCTAACAGTTTCATCCTCAAATATTGTCAAGTTATCAAATTTTGAGCACAATTTTTCATAACTATAATTGTGATGAGCATAAAATATACCTTCATGAAGTGATTCCAAGAGTGAATGCACTTGGATGGTAACATATTGTACCATTCCTGAATCCTTCCTTGAAGCGTGAGAGTAAGCAAACTAAAAATTTCATTATCTTTAGTGATGTTAAAACATTTGCATTTGTGTATAAATTTATTAACATGATTTAAAGAAGAAATAATGTCACTCTCACCGTCATATTGAAATTCATATATGGATTCAATTTGTTTCTTTGAGACACACCTTTGGTAGGCTTTCGCGAGCTAAAAGCGTGACCCAAACTAGGAATGCATGTAGGAGACATGACTAGTTAAAAATGTTAAAACAAGACTTCACACAAATAAACTATCTCAGGCCCTCCTTCAAGCGCCAAAAATGTTGATCAGCAAAAATTTCCTCCATCAACATTAGGGGAGACCACCCAGTCAGGAACTTAAAGCAGCTCCTTTTCCATTGAAGATGGTGGTTCCGACTGGTTCTGGGTCCAGTTACCCTTAAACATAAATCTAATCTAATCTAAATCTAATATAACCTAAACTAATAATTAATCTATTTACACCTATATTACATCATGTTACATTTCCTTTGCATCGATATTTAAGATATGGGTTAAATAAGTAAATCGATACAAAAGTTTGATCGATTTAAAAAGGCTGATCAAACTACAATTAAATGATTTATTTTCCTCTTTAAGAGAGGACTTAATGCAAACTAAGATGTAAATGCAGAACTAGTCTAAAATATGAAAAACCTATCTCCTACTAGAGTGGGATAACCCTCTCCTAATTTGAGACCATGTTAACTAAAATAGGGGAAAAGAATGGTTTATGGATGAAATCAGAATTAATATTCGATTATGAATTCCAAAATAGTTTGTAAACTCATAAAATATTAAAACAACTATGTAAATGAATCTACTTTAGTAAATAGATATTAATGTAAGTCCATATACAAGCATAATTCATTATAAAATTTGTATTAATCACAAGAAATAGTTCATTTCAATTAATATAATAAAAGCAAAATACACCTGTAAATGAATAATAACTAGTTATCATTCACCACAAGTATAATTCAATGAATTATGTATGATTTCAATCGCATTCTACCTCTTGGAGATAGCTCCTACAAGACTTTAGCAACATATCACAATTGACTCAACAATAGTGCTAGAGATCAAAGAAACTTACTACTTAGAATAGAAATCAAAACCAATTATAAAACTTTGACAAAAATATCAAAAATTAACATTCTATTATAGTATACAAGAATGAAAATCCATTAAATAGTGCCAAAATTACATTACAAATTTGTACTCCTGGAGTAGCTTAGACCCATAATCACATTTCCTACAAGAGTGTTAAGCAATTATAACAGAGCCAAAACCCCTCTGTTTTCTCTACAATCAACCTTTCTGTACTTAACAGTAGTGCTATTGCACAAATTGAACTATAAATAATCCCCCTTGAGTGGCTCATGACCTCTCTCCCCTTTGAATTGAATTCAAGGGTATTTATATAAGATTTACAGAGCTAACAGTCTCCCCTGATTCTCTCAAGAAATACAAAGTTAATGAATTTGGAGGGTTTTCTTATGTTGGATCACAAGCCGAATTTGGAAATTGTTGCAACAAAGTGTTTTTCTTTAGATGAACCAATTGAATCTGTTGTTAGATGAAGGATTGATTAGTTTTTATTGGTCATGGTTTGTTATGGAGTTCGTTACAACAATCGAATTAATTTTGAACAATATTGTCCACATGGCATGGGGCCTTTAAAAGTATGAACTGAGCACAACATTATGCCTTATTACACAAATCACATAGAAGATCTTTATTATTATACTTAACTAAATAGGAATTGAAAGCAAAATATCTAACATAAAACCCGAAAACCATTTAAATAGCAATTTTAAAAAATATAAGAGCGGACTTTTGTGTAGATGCCAAGTGGATAATGTTAAAAGGTATTAGAGAAATGGATAACGAAACTTTTAACATGAGACAAAATGAAATAGTTGCGATATTGGGCAGCTCCGATATGGAGCAGATGTGATATTGTAATCAACTCCCTTTAATAAATTTATCGAGTGAATTATATATTAGGTTTTCATCAAAGATTTGATATTGGATGTATTACAATTGTTACCATTTAAAAAAAATTGATATACATTCAGATGTGATATTCCGATTAGACCATAGTTAATACACATATTGGGTTCGACTTATCGAAGCTTGGCAAATATCGACAGTCAAAGAAGGAGGCACATTGGGATATTGACGATAGGGAAATATTATTATCGGAGAGTGGAGATTGAATATCAGAGTGATTTGCATATCGGAAATCAGAGCGGCATGGATATCGAAGAATTTTCATATCATAATTTTTAAGAGGTGACACATAATAAAAACTTTGATATGAGGGATTCTTCGATATAAGGAAGCGTAGAGAGTTATGTGGTATGTGGGTCCTCCATAATGCTTCAACCACTTTATAATATATATCACTGAAACTTATATTCGTTTGTTTGTATTAAAACCATTTTTCATATGGTTCGAAGTTTATATTTGTATGTTTATTAAAAATGGCTAAGCCACTTACCTCATTAAAATATGGTTAATGTATGAATCTTGGTGTCTCGGGGCTATGTTTTATTAATTAATCTAATTAGAGCAAAATAATAATTACAAGTTTATTAACTTTAGAAAAATGAATATTTTAATTAACTTAAAATTGTAAATTGTAAAACTAAGGATAAATTTGAAAACCATAAGGGAAGATGAAACAAGAATTAATGAAAAAGATGACTATGCTATACTAAAGCAATAAACATTCAAATCCTAAATGCATTCAAAAGGGTCCCCGTGTCTATTACGATAGAATAAAATGTGGGTGTTGTGTTTTCAATACAACACACCTTGAAGGACTTTTGTGCCAACGAGGGGATTAAAGGAGAATTGATAGAACCCCATAACCCATAGCAAAATCGAGTGGCTAAAATGAATAACAAAAGCATAGTGGGAGAAGCAAGAGCCATATTGCATGATTAATGGAATCCATTAAATTTATGGGAATAAGCATGCAATATTGTAGTTTATTTGTAGAATACGAGCCTTCACAGAATACTTCACATGATCACACCTAAAGAAGCTTTCTCTGGGAGAAAGCCAGATGTATCTTATTTTCAAATTTTCAGAACTATAGTGTATTTTCATGTCTCCAATGATAGCAGAAATAAACTTGAGCCTACAACTGAGATGGGAGTCTTTGTAGGATACACAAAGACACCACATAATTACCGGGTGCATTTTCCCTCACTTAGGGTGACAATATTGAGAAGAGATGTAAAATTTGATGAGGAGAAGGCTATGAGATGCTCTCTAGAGTGAGAGATGAGTATCCCACTAGAGGAGGAGCTTCTAGCTCTAAAGGAGGATCCCCATGTAGAGCTTCAGGTTGCTGTGGGGCATCCAAAAGTGGAGAAGCAGATAAGAGGCTGAGTGGGGGGACCCACTCAACCCGAATCTTCAAAAGAGGGGAGGAAGAGAACCAGAAAAGTTGACAAATTGGTACAGGGTTAATGGGATAATTTGGCATCTCCTACATCTAAACATAGGTAGAGGAGGTCACTAGAAAGGTACAGTGGGTATATGGATCTCATGACAGATCTCATTGAGTCAAAACCTTCCTCATTTGAGGAATTTGTCTCTCAACTAGTGTAGTTTGATTCTATGGTGGAGGAGTATAACTCCATAATGAAGAATAATGTATGAGAGGTGGTTCCCAGACTAGAGAACAAAATAGTGGTTGGTTCTAGATGGATCTACAAAGTGAAGGATGCAGCTGATGGGAGCATTGAGAAGTACAAGGCCATATTTTTCGCCAAAGACTTCTCTCAAGTAGATGGAGTGGACTATGAGGAAACATTTGCACTATTGGAAATATATTCCTCAGTAACATCCATTCTAGAATTGGTTGAGAAGATGGGGTGGAAGATCCATTAGATGGATGTGAAGACTACCTTTCTCAATGGTGTTGTTGAGGACGAAATTTACATGGAGAAGCCAAAGGGATTTGAGACATATGACAAGGAGACACATGTGTGTAGACTCAAGAGAGGCTTGTGTGGTCTCAAATTGGCACCCTAAGCATGGTACACTCATATCAACACATATCTCAGTGGATTGGGCTTCACTGAAAGTGAAGCAGATGTCAATCTCTATCACATTATGGTAGATGGAAAGTTCCTTATCTCTGTATTGTATGTTGATGAATTAATATACTCATAAGGGATGAGAAGTTGATGAAATATTTCAAGGAGGACCTTGCAAGAGAATTCGATATGAAATACATGGGCTTGATGCATTACTTCCTTCGACTAGAAGTATGGTAGGGCGATGGTGAGTTGTTTGTTAGTCAGGGGAATTATTCCTATGAAATACTTTAGATATTTCACATGGAGAACTACAAACCTATGGACACACCTCTAGCTACAAACTGAAGGAAGGAAAGTTCTTCTTCAAACGAGGTAGTAGATGCTACCATATATAAATAGCTTGTGGGATCCTTAACATATCCTGTGAACTCAAGGCCCAACATATGTTATGTAGTTAATCAGTTGAGTCAAGCCATGGTGAAGCCCACCAAGTTGTATTGGAAGGAAACAAAGTATGTGTTGAGGTACCTCAAAGGAACAACTGAGTATGGGTTATGGTATAGGAGGATAAAGGAGTGAACTTGCAACGCTTCACTGATGTATATTTGTCAAGGATCCCATCAGGCAGTCAAAGTAATTCAGGTGCTATCTTCAATGTTAGGTCTACAACTATTTCCTTGTCTAGTAGGAAACAAAGGCCATTGCATTCATCACAGCAAAGACTAAATGAATGGTTGCAAGTCAAGAAACATGTAAGGCCATTTGGATGAGGAAAATACTTGTGGTTATTTTCAATCAAGAGACAGATCCGACAATGATTTATTGTGATAATCAGAGTTGTATTAAACACTCTGAGGATCTAGTATTTCATGACAAGTCCAAGCACATTAATATCAAGTATCATCACTTGTGAGATTGTGTGCAGAGGAGAATTATGATTCTATAGTACATTCCAACTGAGATGCAGGATGAAAATATCCAGACAAAGGCATTGCCAAGAGGAAAATTTGCATTCCATAGGTGGTTCAAAATCTGCTTCTTGCTAAGAACAATATTTCATTAAATTTGGAATTAAATGGTGGATCTAGAATTTCAAAATAACCAAAAATCTCAATTCTAGTCATTGTCCTTGTAATAAAATATTTCCGAATTTAATGAAATATGTGTTGGAGTGTTAGAAAATGTAGCAAGAAAGGTTAAATTGCACTTGTACCTTATTCAAATTTATTAATTCAATTTTGCACATCTACAAGATGAATTGGATTATAGTTAACTTGTGTGACATGGCTTTGTCTACTAGTTTTGTCAATAAATTTGAGTTATAGGCTACAAGTAAAGTTGTGCATCTAGTGATTGCTAAAATTTACAAATCTAGTTTAGTTTGACTCAGTTAACTTGGCTCAAGTACCTAGTTGAGTCAATTGAAGGCTAGTTGAGTAGCAAAATTGTTGTTAACTCAGTGATCTCTCAGTTAGACTAGTTAATCAGCTAAAAATAACCCAGACATGAATGAAATTCGAATTGCCTAGATGGAGTGGAGGAAAATTCACATTGAAATTATTAATTGTATACTATTTGAGTGTACAGGCTTCTCTATTGAGTAGGTGAATCATTCCTTGGGAATTATGCAAGAAAATAGGAGGCAATTCCTATATTTTAGGAGATAATTTCCTTAGGGATTGCGCAAGGAAATAGGAGAAATATGGAGCATTAACTTAGCTAAGTGTTGGTCGGAGCAACAAAATGAACATGAGAATAAGTTTACAATGTAGGGTGTGCTTCAGGATTGAAGCAAGACATTGTAATAGTTTCTCATTCTCATCTAATTGATGAAAAGCAACAGAGCAATTTTTCCCAATTGGGTTCCCCTGTAAATCATTGTGTTATTGTTGTGTTTTGATGATTGCATATCATTTCATGAGTTTCTAATTTATGATTTCCATTCTATATAATTGTAGAGGAAATTCACAGTCTCTTGATTTTAGTTCAATTTCATTAGCAATAGCAAATTTATATTAATTTCTACAATTTACTCAACTACAAATCGAGGAACTATTGAATAATTGATACACTCAAGGATTGTGGCGATCTTAGGAATCTAGATCCACCTTTATATGGATTTGGAGGGAATAAACCCTCATTCTGAGGAGGCTTCCCCCTCAACCATTTTTGTATAAATAAACAAGCCCAAGGGCTCAATAAAATTAAAACTTTTATAGAAGGATAGAAATTGCTAGAGTTAGGATCTTGTACTAATCATGCTCAATTCTCTTATCATGTACTTGATATTTTTTTGATATCAATGAAAATCATTATGTCATCGTAGATCTAACTGTGTTTTAGAGAGTTGAGTCCCCTTGGGTTAGGGACCAACCCAAACACTCTAGTCTCGCTCCATTGTGTATTTTCATTATTCAATTGATTTCCTATACTTAGTTAGTAGTATTTCCTTGTTCTCTAGCAATAACTTTTTACGAGAAAATATTCTTTTATAGGTCTATCAAGAATCTCTCTTGTGGGAAGTATTTATGTATACCTTTTTTTTGCAAGAAAAAACATAGTTGTTCTCCTTCTGCAATAGTTAGATCCTAAATTAGCTCTCCTTTTGCATGTTTGTTTCTTGCAATTTATCATTTGTTTAGTAGTCTTTTCAAACATCAAAAGCATAATATTTCTTGCATCAAAGTAAGACTATGGGTTTGAAGGGTTGATCATTTTCATTTTCACTTATCATCCTACCATCAACACCCTCCTCCCCTACTCAACAACTTCAAGCCAACTGTTTACAGGGAACCCATTTCATATTTTTTAGAGGCCACTGTTCACATTTTTCCTTGTGAAAGATGGACTCCTAAGGATAACTAGGCTTGGAAAGGACATCATACATGCTTAACCTACCTTGTCCCACCTTTTCTCACCTTCAAAACACCTTCTAAGCCCACAAAGTGCTCTCAAATATGATCCTATAGCAAAACAGGGAAATCCTATAACCACCCTATAACACCCTGTCCTGATCATGTAGCAGTGCTAATAGACTCTCCAAACTCAACAAAAATTTTCCTTTGAGCTTGATATTTGCATTTCAACCCTATACAATGACCTGTATGCTTTGAAAGCAATTTTGAGGAAGACTATAGACCACTTAAGACTTGTCTTTTCATCACTGCAATTCATTCCTGCAATTAGGTTTAGTAAACAAGTTCATGAATTAAATCGTATAGGGGTGGTTTATATGGTTAATTTTTAAAACACTTAATTAAATATGTTACTTGGATATGATCTCTTTTGAGCACAATGATTTAGAGTTGATTTCATGCTCTTTACTTTATGTAGTTAGATTATGTTTTTCTTTCTCTATTTTACGTTTCATGCAATAGGTTAGGGTTTCCATTTCAAGCATTTCCATTTCTGCAAGTAGATTTTCATTTACTCTTATGAAACATTTCCATTTCTTTCAAGTAGCTTAGAATTTACTTTTATGCAACATTTCCATTTCTTACTAGCTTAGAATTTTCTTTCATGCAACATTTTCATTCCTACAAGTATATTAGAACTTCCTTTTATGCAACTTTCTTTCATTCTCGCAAAATGTAGATTTAGTTGGTATAATGGTCTATGTACACCTTGGTTTGGTTCACTGCTTTAGAGCAGCTTGAGTAGAGCTTAGCTTACTGTGCATATACCATTGTCACCTCTTATGTTTGTATGAATCCCATATTGATGAATTAAAGTCGGTAACCCTGGGAGTTGTATCATTCTTGTTGCAATACCATAGATCATAATTGACAATGATGTTTTCATAAACATGAGATCTATTTGGTTTGGTTTTGAGCAAAGAGATCGATCTGTTATTTAACAGTTTTTGGTAATGATGAATAAAGAGTTTTGACTTGGTTAGTGATGAGATTTAGCTTGGTTAATCAGTGATTGATTTGTGAGAGGTTATTGGAATATTTCTTTTAGGAGTGATTTGGTTTCATAAGGGTAATTGGTATTCAAATATTCACCTTTTTGTGTTAAAAAGGTGCATTGGTATTCAGTGATTGATCATAATGGTTGGTGTGGGTCTAGTTTGAAAATTTGATGAAATGTGGTTTGCAGGTTTTTTATGGGTGTTTGACTTAGGTGGATCCAATGTGAAATATTATGAAACATTGTCCACAGAGGTGCACAGGGTTCGAGCCTTTAGTGAGGGGGTAATAGCTTCCTTCTAGTGGTAGCTGGTAAACTTGACAAGGGATTAGAAGCTTCATTCTCGTAGGAGACGTTAAAATTGATTATGGAGTAGTAGCTTCATTCTAGTTGGAGTTGGACAATTTTTGGAGGTTGTAGCCTCCTGTAGGTAGGAACCTGTGCACTGGTAAGAGTATACACCAGTGCAAGATGTAAGAATACTTTATTTATAATAATAAAGAAGACAGAGATGACAAAAGTGGTGCTTTATTTATAATAAGAAAGAAGACAGAGATGACAGCAGTGGTGCTTTTCTCCCAAATTGGGTTTCCACCAAAAAACATTGATGTTTGTATGTGTTTTGTGTTGATGTTGTGTTTATCAGCTCTTACTTTGAATATTTCTCATGGTTAATGCATAATGATTCAAATAATTATGTAACATTGTGAAAGATTAAGTAACTTGCATATACATTGTTTTTGTTCATTAAAAACACGTACACAAGTGAATTTCTTGAAGGAAAGTCATGTATAAATTTTATGAGCGTACAATTGAAGAGCAATTGAAATGAAAGATTGATTCAACCCCCTCCCCCCCCCCCTTCTTCGTATTTATAACATGATCTAGATTGGTTGAGTCTAGGAGGACCCTCGAGTGATTTACCATTAAACAATAGTTTTGCGCATGCTAGGGTAATGAGAGGGGAATTCTAGTGGGTGCATCTTAACTCATTTCAGGAGAGGCCAACTGTAGTAGCAGAGAAAATTTCTCATTGTGCAAGTAAAATTACTTTTGAATTTTGGATAGAGGCTAGAAGTTATGCCTGCTAATAACATATTTTATGAATCATTGTTTGTGTTGAAGTTATTTTCGATTCTAGGTTTGATATTTGGAGTTGAATTTGTTGTATAATTCCTACAAACACTAATGAAACATCCTATAGTCTTGTGCTTGCTTCATAGACCATACTATTTATTGCATCAACACCCTGATTTGAGGTAAGATCCTGTCACAGTGCACTTAATTTAATCTTGTTTTCATAATTGGTGCTTGCTAGGACCAATAAAAATTAACCTTTAGAGCTACGAGGCTTATGAAAACCTTCTACAATTTTCGTCTTGGTACTATTGATGTGATCAATTACCTGCACATGACCACGGATACTCATATTTTGCCTCTCCTACCATGTGGGGATTTTAACCATTCTAAATTAATCATATATATATATATATATATATATATATATATATATATATATATATATATATATATATATATATATATATATATATATATATATATATATAGATATATATATTGTTTAGGTCCAATGTTTTTTTTAATTAGATAAACATTTTTTTTTAATTTTAAAAGTACATATGTCAAATCCACATTAAGAATGGGCGGCATTACATATTGCCCTCGCACCAGGTTGTAGAATGTGGCTCTTTGCACAATTAATAGTTGACCAATTTAATGGAGTTTTCGAAAACAGTGCAAAGTTGGAATCTCCTCTTCTCCTCTTTACACCACTTCCTTCATTGTAGCTATGATACCATAATGATAACAAAAGTCTCCTCAAACACACAAATTTTATTAATCAGGAAAAGAAAATTACATAATATCTACAAGAGCTTAGAACAATCTCTCAATACTCCTGCAAGAGGAGGAAAATAAGTTTTAAATAAGATTATGTCCTAAACCAATTTTTTTGGATCACTTATTTCATGTGACAAGTGCCCATTTACAATTAGTGTGATTCTAACAATTCTCCTAAAACTTTTCCTAAATTGATTCCTAAAAAATGACACTTTTTGCGCCGAGAGGTGCTCTCTAGCCCAATATGGTAGACATGTTGTAATATAATGTTTAACATTTTTACTAAGTCAAATTACATAATAATAATAATAATAATAATAATAAATCCATGGCGTCTGGGATAAACAGTGATTGGGTGCTCTGTTATGTTAGAAAATTATATATTACAGAGAAATGGAACACATAAAATATTGCAGAAATATAAACACAGAAAACGCATTAGATATACGTGGTTCACCCAGTTTGGGCTACGTCCACAGAGAGATAGTCAGTCCTCCCTTTATTATATTATCTATCAAACTAAAAATATACAACCTACAACAGATCCATTGTAACTCCCTCTTCGCTCTCAATCTCCTCTCTTTTCCTTACTCAGAATACAGATATCCATAGACGCAATAAAATTCCCTCATATATAGTGAGGGGTTGCCTTCTAAGGCAAAAAACCCTAAATTAAATATAACTTCTACCATCAAATCATCCACCTAATGAACGGCCCAAATTGACTAGAAATTACTATACTTTTACAACACAATTTTACATCTATTTTAGCTTCGGGCGCACTGCCCCGAACCCCCGCCGAGGAACTGCTGGCCCCCGGACCCCCACGGGGGGAAGAAATCCCCCACTACACCCTCCTGTGTGGAGGGGTGTACAGTCTTCCTGAGGTATACATCTAACTGAAACCTTTGAATACAAAAGATAATCAGGCTCCACACCCAACAATCTCCCACTTGGAGACTGATTATAGCAACTCCACCACTGCTTCATTTGCTAGACAATTACTCCACTTTGGACCTGGCTATTTCTCATCTTCTTCATCATACTTGAAGACCAATTGAAACTGAGTATATTCTCAGTTTCTCCCTGGTTACAACTTTTGTTAACATATTTTCATGATTCTGGCTAGTATGTATCTTTTCCAGCTTCAACTTTCCATCTTCCAATGCTGATTGTATGAAATGGTACTTGAGCTATATATGTTTAGCCTTAGAATGAAATGCAGAGTTCTTTGCAAGATGTATGGCGCTCTAGCTGTCACTGTATAACCTGTCCAACTCTGGCTTTTTACCCAATTCATCCTGAAACCTTTGTAACCAAATCATTTCTTTACTAGCCTCTGTAGTAGCAACATACTCTTCTTCTATTGTTGAAAGTGAAACAACACTTTGGATTTTTGAAACCCAACTGACAGTTGTTCCACCTACAGTAATTAAATATCCTGTAGTGCTCTTCCTATTATCTCTGTCACCTACCATATCTGCATCAACATATCCTTGTAGAGAAATGTTTGAACCACCAAAGCATAATGCTTGATTTGTGGTACCTCTCAAATACCTAAGAATCCACTTCACTGCCATCCAATGTTCTTCTCTTGGATTGTTCATGTACCTTCTTACAACTCCCACTGCATATGCAATATCAGGCCTTCTGCAGACCATTGCATACATTAAGCTTCCAACAGCTGATTCATATACAACTTTAGACATATGAGCCATTTCTTCCTGAGTCTTGGGACATGCCTCCTTACTTAATTTGAAATGGCTAGCCAAAGTGTTGACACCTAATCTTCATGATTGGGGGGATTTTATGTAAATAAATAAATTAGGAATGTGAACAGTCATCGGGAGATGAACTAAACAATCACTCCTTATTGTATATAACAATGACCTACCTATGGAATAATAGACGAATCAGTTGTTTATTTTGTGGAGTTACTGCCTGGCCTGACATGGTATTAGAGCCAGCTCCTTGTTTTAGCTATTATGCTCCTTGTAACTCCTCTGTACTGGCCTCTGCCTCTGCCTCTTCTTTATTCCCTTCTATTCTGAAATAATCTGCCTCTGCCGCACTGCACATCTGTCCATACTGAGACCTGACGGTGCCACTACAGAGATACGCCACCAGCTCCTATATGTGTTGTTGAATGGTATGTGAATGAGATACCTGTATTGTTTTAACGCTGTCCAATTTTTTTAACAAATAACACATCAGTGAAAACGACTGTGGTATCTGCGTTGTTGAATGGTATAATGTTGAGGAATGGTATATTGAACTGTCCCATTAAATTGCGCTGAATGGATTTTAACACAGCGTTCAAGCCATTTTTAACACAACGTTCCTTCTCTCTACAAGTTGCTCATTTCATATGATTCCAGGATATACGAGTGGGACATTTGAATGTGTTGTCTCATGGTATGCATTGTCTAATAATCTAGTGGTTTTAACGTTGTCCAGTTTTCCTGTTTAACTGCGTTGAATGTATATATTGAACTACGTTGAATGCATATTAACGCTCTGGGTTTACTCACTATTCCATGGCTCTTTTAATCTAGAATACTAACGCTGTTTATATGATATTTGAAATGTTGACATGGTATTAACGTTGTTGAATGGTCCAGCGTATATATGATATTAAAGTTGTGTGCTGTGGGTTTATGTGTAGAATGGTATATATTGACCAGCATATATATATTGAATAGTTTGTAGATATTTGAATATGTTGAATGGAATATGAACTAAGTTTGTAGAATGGAATATGGTGGATGTATTATATGAGGATCCTTTTATAAACATTGGAGGGATTTGAAGAAAATATAGTGCATAAAGTATTTGAAATCTTTTTGCCCTTTTGAATAAAATTTCATTGTATATCAGCAGAAGTATTTTTTTTACAGAATGCATTCAATCATCTCTATGGTGGGAATAGTTCTCACTAGCAAGGAGAAATATCCTGAATGGTCTCGGATGATAAAACACACCCTCATCTTCAATGAGTTGTGGAAAGGAGTGTGTGTCGGAGAAGGAGACAATGACCCAGTACAATCTACCTCAGACAAATAGCTCGTCATTTGGGAAAACAAGAACAACAAAGCCTATGCATTAATCGCAACATCTGTAAATGAAGAGGTGAGTCACCATATTTCATCATATTCAACTACCTTTGAAGCTTTACAAAAGCTGAAAGAACTCTATGACTCACATTCTGCACTTGAAGTTTTGCAGCTCATGATTAAACTCTTCACTCTTGAACTGAAAAATAATGATCCTCTTGCTCTTGCATCTGAAGTAAAGTCTATAATGCATGATATCAAATCCACTAAGGTTGAGCTGGATATCCCTCTTATTGCCTTTCTCAAGGCACTCTATCCTACTTACTCCAATTATCTTGAGTCTTTACAAGAAAATGGAAATCTTAAAGATATAACCTTTGACTCTCTTGTGAAAAAGTTTGCTAAAAGAGAAAAAGCCTTTGGAAAGAAGACAGCCACTGAATCTTCTAAAGAGACTGTGTGCCTTTCTCATAAAGAAAAGCACCCTGCTCAAGATTCTACAAGAGGAAGAGGTGGACGAAGAGGAAGAGGAAGATATTTCAGAGGCAAGGGGGGCAGACATTCTCAAGAAGAAAAGGCAGACTTACATTACATTCGCTGCAAAAGAAATGGATCACATGATGCCTCTACATGCAAGATACCATGGGACAAAATTGAGCAGAAAAGAAACCAACAGAAAGGTAAAACTAATGATACAGACAAAGGTAAAGCACCTGAATCCGCTCACTATATTGAGGCACAATGTAACATTGGAGTAAATGAAGATTTTTTTAATGCTTCACTTGCTTCTTCAGAAAATGATTGGTTGCTTGATTCAGGAGCAACCTGTCATATGACTCATAGAAAAGATTTTTTTGAAGATTTCACTGATAATGTTGATGGAGTAGTATACTTTGCATATCAGTCAAAAATCAAGCCATCAAGGCTTGGCACAATCAGGCTTAAACTGCCTGGTCTTCCAGAATTTCTTCTGGATCATTTTCTATATCTCCCATAGCTCAAGAGAAACTTGCTGTCCTTGGTCCACATCCGCCAGCAAGGTCACTCCAGTCATATGTTTGATGGCAAGCTTGAGGTAAGAAAAGATTCTAACCACTCACTTGTCATGAGGGGAATAGAAGAAGAAAGGCTTCTCAAACTGCAAGGAACCTCTGCTCATGCACAACATTTCTCATATATTTCTCATCATGAAGAAGGTACACTTCCATCAAGTTTATTATGGCATGCTAGATTTGGACATTTAAACTATGACAGTCTCCACTTATTGAAGAAAAATGGTGTTGCTGGTTTGCCTACAATTCCTAGGAAACATAAGCAATGTGATGCTTGCATTCTAGGAAAGCATAGCAAACAGTCTTTTCATGATTCACATTCAAGAGCACATAGGAAGCTTGAACTCATTCATTCAGATTTATGTGGTCCAATACCTATTCCTTCTGCAAATAGAAATAAATATATCATGACATTTATTGATGATTACACCAGAATGTGTTGGGTTTATTGATTGAAGAACAAATATGATGCCTTTCAAACATTCAAGAATTTTCATAAATGGATTGAAAATGATGCACAATCTCATATTGGGTCTATTCGCACTGATAATGGAAAAGAGTATACATCAAATGAATTTGAAAACTATCTTCGCCAACATGGGATCAAACATCAAACAACTGTGCCTTATAATCCCCAACAGAATGGTGTAGCTGAAAGAATGAATAGAACAATCTTGAATATGGTACGATCCATGCTTTTATTCAAAAATGTAAAGATAATGTTATGGGCTGATGCTATTCTATGTGCTGCATATATAAAGAATAGATGTCCATCTAATGCTATATGAAACAAGACTCCTTATGAATTATGGTATGGACATGTTCCTTCAGTAAAACATCTCAGGATATTTGGTTCCACCTGTTATGATTTGATACCAAAGGTACATAGAAACAAACTTGGTGCTAGAAGTCGTAAGTGTATCTTCCTGGGGTATTCAAACACCTCCAAAGCATACCGCCTCTATGATGAAGTAAATAAAAAGTTTGTTGTATCTAGAGATGTAATTTTTCTTGAATCATCCAAATCTGACAATGTTGTTGAGCGACAACTTGATCACTTGGATAGATTCGCAAAAACGAAATCATTTCAAGAATTTGATAATTAGATTCCACATCTTGAAGGGGGGATTCCTATACTAGATCAACATGTGGAATCTTCTTCTGAAGAACAATCTCCCCTGCATGAAAATCCAACAACGAATGATGCTTTAAGTGATGTAATTGATAGAATTGGGAGACTCAATCTTGATTTAGTCCCAACTCAATCAACAAAGCAGCCTAGACCATCTCAGAAAGGTCCCCCAAAGTGGATGACAAAGACACTTGAAAGTGTTCATCCTGATGAAATTGGAAAAACAGGAACCAAAAATTCAAACCGACAATGGAGGTGATGTAGATGACTCTAATTCACTTGTTGATATGGATGTTTCTTATGATTGTGAATTGAACTTGTTTACAGATTTTGAACCAACTTCCTTCGAAGAAGCTGCTTCTCGTTATGAATGGAAAGAAGCGATGCAAAATGAGTATGATGCCCTCATAAAGAATGTCACTTGGTAGCTGGTTGATCCTCCATTTGGAACCAAACCAATTGGCTGCAAGTGGGTCTACAAGAACAAGTACAAAGCTGATGGCTCACTTGACAAGCACAAAGCTAGGCTTGTGGCAAAAGGTTTTGCACAAAATGAAGGGGTCAATTATGAGGAAACTTTTGCCCCCACAGCAAAATCGGCCACCATCCGGACACTCTTTGCACTAGCAGCTCAGAACGGTTGGAAAGTCCATCAAATGGATGTAAAAACTACCTTCTTGAATGGAGATCTAAAAGAGAATGTTTTTATGTCCCGGCCTGAAGGATTTGCTGTGAAAGGACATGAACATAAAGTATGCAAACTTGTGAAGTCCTTATATGGCCTCAAACAAGCACCACGAGCCTGGTATGAAAAACTAACTGAGCATCTTCGAAACTCAACTTCAATCATTTTGATCTTGATGATGCAACTTTATTTGTCCAGAAAGTTAGCAAAACAGTTGTATCTCTTGTGGTATATGTAGATGATCTTTTAATGACAGGGAACAATGAAAGCTACATTGCATCCATAAAGAAGGAATTGGGGAAAAGTTTTGAAATGACTGATTTGGGCTATGTTCATTACTATCTTGACATTGAAGTAACCCAACATCCAAAGTCCATATTTCTTTCTCAAAAGAAATACATTGGAGATTTGTTAATCAGGTTTAGCATGACAGAGTGCAATCCTCTTACTACTCCAATGGAACAAAACTTAAAGCTCACATCTATTGAAGGAAAGGAATTTGAGGATGCAACAAAGTATAGACAGCTTGTAGGAAGTCTCATCTACCTCACTACTACCAGACCAGACATTTCATTTGTTGTTGGAATCCTCTCCAGGTTTATGCAAAAGCCTTGTGAGAGACATTGGTCTGCTGCAAAAAGAGTTCTAAGGTACTTGAAGGGAACTCAAGACCTTGGAATCAAGTATACACAGGTGGACGACTTCAGCTTGATTGGATACTCTGATTTAGACTTCCATAGAGACAAAGAAACTGGGGTATCTACTTCAGGATATGCTATGAGTCTTGGATCAGGAGCTGTCTCCTGGAGATCACGCAAACAATCAGTTCCAACAGATTCCACAACAGAAGCAGAATACATGGCAGCAGCTGAAGCAACGAAAGAAATTGTGTGGCTCAGGAAAATTCTTGAAGATTTGCAGGTAAAACAAGTACAATCAACTCCATTCATGATTGACAACACCTCTGCAATAAAGTTGGCCAAGAACCCAAAGTTCCATGATCGAACGAAGCATATCAATACTAAATATCATCTGATTCGACATCATGTTGAGTCCAAAATAATCCATCTCCGTCATTGTTCCACAAATGAGCAAATTGCAGACATCTTCACCAAAGCACTTGGAAGGGAAAAGCTTGAACGATTCAAAATGATGCTTGGACTCACCAACATCCCTTCAGATTAAGGGGGGGGGGGGATGTTGACACCTAATCTTCATGATTGGGGGAATTTTATGTAAATAAATAAATTAGGAATGTGAACAGTCATCGGGAGATGAACTGAACAATCACTCCTTATTGTATATAACAATGACCTACCTATGGAATAATAGACGAATCAATTGTTTGTTTTGTGGAGTTACTGCGTGTAACTGGTTTTGCATTCTGTGTATTAAACCTTTTCAACACCTTTTCTATGTACTCACTTTGAGACAATGTTAATTTGTGATTCTTCCTATCTCTAGTTATTCTCATACCAAGGATTTATTTTACAGCACCCAAATCCTTCATTGCAAATGAGTTCGCCAATTTCCTTTTGAAAACATTTATTTCATGCATGTTAGAACCTGCAAAAAGCATGTCATCTACATACAATAACAATATAATATATCTGCCATCATTTTGTCTTTTGAGATAAACACAATGATCAGAGTGACATCTAGTATAACCTTGTTCAGACATAAACCTGTCAAATTTTAGATAGCACTACCTTGGAGCCTATTTTAAGCCATACAAGCTCTTCTAAAACCTGCACACTAGTTTCTCCTTCCCTTTTACCTCATATCCTTATCATTGTTTCATATCTATCTCTTCCTCCAAATCCCCATGGAGAAAGGTTGTCTTTACATCTAACTGCTCAAGATGTAAATCTTCAGCAGCTACTAGACTTAGAATAGTTCTGATTGAAGTCATTTTCACAATAGGAGAAAATATCTCATCAAAGTCCATACCCTTTTTCTGTGCAAACCCTTTCACCACAAGTCTAGCTTTATACCTTTTTCTACCTCCATCTTCTTCCTTCAACTTGTAAACCCATTTATTCTGCAAAGTTGTTTTACCTAAAAGAAACCTGACTAAGTCCCAAGTCTGGCTATGTGCTAAGGAGTCCATCTCTTCTTTCATGGATTGCTCCCACTTCTTCCTAGTTTCTACTTGCACTGCTTCTTCATAACATTCTGATTCACCAGAATCAGTCAACAATACATAATATAATGAAGGAGAGTATCATTCAGCGAGTCTACTTATCTTGGTAGATCTTCTAACACCACTTTCAGGTGTTTGAGGTGCTTCTTGCTATTGTGGTTGTTGTTCTAGCTGTTGATCATTATGATTTTCAGGCACCATGACTTTTCTTGTGATATCGTCAAGCACTATGTATTCTCTATTTTCTTTTTCCTATTCCCTTTCCTACAACTGATTCTTATACAAGACCTTTTCATTGAATATTACATCTTTGCTCCTAATGATTTTTTTATTTTCATAATCATGTAAGCGATAACCAAAATCATTAACACAATATCCAATAAAGGTACATTTCTTTGATTTTGGCTCAAGATTTGTTCTATTTTCTTTATTAATGTGGACAAAGGCTTCGCAACCAAAAGTCTTTAAAAATGAGTAGTTTATCTTTTTACCTATCCATGCCTCCTCTAGAATGCCACCATCCAAGGAACTTGAAGGCCCTCTATTTATTAGATAAACAATAGTTTCTACAGCATCTACCCAAAATTGTAAAGGAAATCCTACATGCAATCTCATGCACCTTGCATGCTCCATGATTGTCCTGTTCATCCTTTCTGACACAACATTTTCTTGTGATGTTCCTAGAACTGTCTTCTCTCTACGAATTCCATTCTCTAAACAGTACCTATCAAACTATTTGCTGCAATAATCACCTCCATTATCTGATCTGAGACACTTCAACCTTTTCCCTGTCTCATTTTCAACCAAATCTTTCCATTTCTTGAAAGTGTCAAATACATAAGATTTATTTCGAATACAATAAATCCAGTTTTTTTGGTTGCATCATCAATAAAAGTAACATAATAACGAGAGCCACCAAGAGATGATACCTGAGTAGCTCTCCATACATCTATATGCAAAAGCTCTAATTTTTTTCTCTTATTTTCTTTCCCATATCTAAGGAATCTGACTCTCTTCTGTTTTCCATAAACACAATTTTCACAGAATTTTAAATCAACATGCTTCAAACCTGGCAAAAAATTTCTTGAGTTAAGAATCCGCATCCCCTTCTCACTCATGTGCCTGAGCCTATGATGCCACAATGCTGTATCTTCTCCTGTAGGGGTTAAAGCATTAACAAAATTATAAATACCATTGCATAAATACAATGTACCAACCTTTCCTCCTTTTGCTATTACCAAGGATCCTTTAATGGCATTCCAGGTTTTATCTGTGAAAGTACTTATACAACCTTCACCTCCCAACTGCCCTGTTGAAATCGGATTTTTCTTCAGATCTGGAACATGCCTTACCTCCTTCAATAGCCATTGATTTCCATTCTATTGTTTTATGAAAACTATACCCATTCCAATGATTTTACAGTGTTTATCATCAGCCAATCGAACCTGTCCAAAATCTCCTTGAACATAATCATGAAAATGTTTCTTATCAGGTGTGGCATGGAATGAGGCCCTTGAATCTACCACCGAGGCATCAATAATATTTTCTAATGAAAGAATCAAAGCATGTTGCAACACATCACCTATTACACTCATTTCATGATTAGTTTCTTGCTGCGCGTCTCCTTCTTTTCCCTTCTGAGACTTGCAATCTTTCTTCAGGTGCCCTTTCTTCCCGCATTTCCCACACACCATCCCCAATATAGACTTGGATTTGCCTTTTCTTGACTTACTGTGATATGCTGGGCTCTTTCCTCTTTCCATTTTTCTTCCCCTAGTCTATGCCATCAAAGCATTGCCTGATGTCTAACCAGAGCTTTTCCGTCGCATTTCCTCACTAAGGATTGCACCAACAGCATCATCAAACTTTAAAGTACTAGATCTAGAGATGGAGTTACTAATGGCCATAACTAAGCCATTCCAAATTTCTGGCAATGAGCACAGAAATAACAGAGCCCTAACTTCATCATCAAAATTTACCCCTATAGAACTTAATTGATTTGTAACTGTATTAAAATCATTTAAATGGTTTGCAACAGATCCACCTTCTGACATCTTCATATTAAATAAATGCTTCATAAGAAATACATTATTTGAGGCCAAGGGATTTTCATATAGTTTTGCCAATGCCGACATTAAACCCTCTGTTGTCGTTTCCTTTGAAATATTAAACGCTACCGACGCCGCTAGGCACATGCATATTGTTTCAAGTGATTTTCCGTCGAGAATATCCTATTCTGTGTTTATCATACTCGTCGGCTTCTTTGTCTTTTCGCTCAATGGTAGGTACATATCTCTTTGATACAGATAATCTTCCATCTGCAACTTCCATAGCTGGTAGTTTCGGTTGTTAAATTTTTCAACCCTAAACCTACCATCTTCTGCCATTTCTCCCACTCGTACCAGGAACCCTTCTCTCCTGCGAGTTTATCAGCCAAATAGACCTTCGGCTCTAATACCAGTTGCTAGGAAAATCTATATTACAAAGAAATGGAACACATAAAATATTTCAGAAATATAAACACAAAAAATGCATAAAACAAGAGAGACATAGATATACGTGGTTCACCTAGTTTGGGCTACGTCCACGAAGAAACAGCCAGACCTTCTTTTATTATACTATCCAACAAACTGAAAAGATACAACCTACAGCAGATCCACTGTAACTCCCTCTTCGCTCTCAATCTCCTCTCTTTTCCTTACCCAGAATACAGATATCCATAGATGTAATACAATTCCCTCATATATAGTGAGAGGTTGCCTTCTAGGGAAAAAAACCCTAAATTAAACATAGCTTCTACCATCAGATCATCTGCCTAACGTGTTATGCTCTTAACCTACAAAATGATACCCAAATACAGAATACGCGAAGAAAAGATACCCAGAACACAGAATAGCAATGATTTTATTATTCAGAGAGTAATGTTCACTTTCCTCTTCGAGGGGAAACCTCAAATAAAGCAGAGCTCGATGACAAAATAAGACACGATGCTCCTCGCAGGGAGTCTCTATCCTTTATTTATGACTCATACATGCAATACCACAGGCCAATACCATCGGTTTTACTAATACTACGGACCATTTGCAACTAACTGTGGTTCCGTCATTAATTGCGGATTAACCACTTACAATTATTAATATGGGATTTATTGACTCTTGACTATGACGTGATCCCATTACATAAATAAGGTGGTTAGGGTAGGACCCTAACATGCCCTCCCCCTTAAGACTAGCCTTGTCCTCAAGGCTGAAGCTGCAGAAACTGTTGAAGAATAGTGGCTGGTTCCAAAGTTGCATCTTCCGGAGAGGTGTCTTTCCATTTGACGAGGACTTCCTTAATCATGCAGCCGCGCAGTTGCTTGTCTCGTGTGTCTAGGACATGTTCGGGTTGAAGCGAGATGGACCTTTCTTTGTCCAATTCAAGTAGACTGGTATGAATTCTGCAATTGTTTCCAATCACTTTCTTGAGGCATGAGACATGGAAAACTGGATGGATTTTTGCAGTAGGTGGCAAGGCCAACTTGTAGGCCACTTCTCCAATGCGCTGAAGTACTTGATATGGTCCGTAGAATTTTGGAGAGAGTTTCTGACACCCCTTTGCTTTGAGTGATGTTTGCTTATATGTTTGGAGCCGTAAAAAGACCTGATCCCCTTCTTGAAATTGGCGCTCTGAGCGATGCTAGTCTACCTGTTGCTTCATGCAGTTCTAAGCTTGATGAAGATTCTCTCGAAGATGGGTGAGCATGGTTGCGCGGTGTTGTAGGAGTTGATGCACTGCTTGTACTTTTGAGCATCCCTTGAGATACGAAGTAGGTGAAGGCGGGAGTTGACCATATACTACTTCATAGGGATCATTTTGGTGGTGGCATGATAGTTGGTGTTATACCACCATTCAGCTAGAGGTAGCCACTGTACCCAAAGGTGTTGCTTTTCTGAAGTGAAACACCTAAGGTAGGTTTCTAGACATATGTTGATGGCTTTGGTTTGACCATCTGTTTGCGAATGATAGGAAGTACTGAGTTTTAGTTGAGTGCCTTGTATTCTGAAGAGTTCCTGCCAAAAATTACTGGTGAAGATCGGGTTGCGGTCGGACACAATAGAAGTGGGCATGCCATGCAATTTGAAGATCTGATCCATGAAAGATTGAGCAACCAAAGTTGGTGTAAACGGGTGGGGTAGGGCGCATAAATGAGCATACTTCGACAGTCGGTCCACAACCACCATGATGACTGACTTTTTCCCTGACTTTGGAAGACCTGTAATGAAATCCATAGAGACCTCCATCTAAATTGATGCCGGAATGGGCAATGGTTGTAATGTGCCTGGTGTGTTGACGGTTTCACCTTTGTGGCATTGACAGACATCACATTCTGCTACGAAAGTAAGGATGTCCTTTTTCATGCCTGTCCAAAAAAATGATCTTCTAGTGCGAGCATACGTCTTCTGAAAGCCCGAATGTCCTGCAATGGGAGATGAGTGCAATTCTGCCAAAATGCGACTTTTGAGGGTGGATGTTGGTGATATTACGACTCTATCCTTGTAGGGAAGAATATCATCCTGCCACGAGTAGCCCTTGGTGGAATTTGGATCTACCCGCAATTGAGAAATGAGTTGGGAGAGCCTGGGGTGTGAAAACCATTCCCTGCGAGCCTCTTCAATCCATTCTGGAATGGGGAGGGAAATTGCTAGCAGAGTACTTTCCTCCTCAAATTGGCGGGATAATGCATCTGCTACACTATTGTCTTTCCCTTTCTTGTAAATGATCTCATAATCATATCCTAGCATTTTTTCTAGCCATTTATTTTGTTGTGGGGAGGATAGGCATTGCTCCAAAAAATATTTAAGACTGTGATGATCTGTGCAGATTTGGAAATGTCGCCCCAATAAGTAAGGTCGCCAGGTCTCGACTGCATGTAAGATGGCCATCATTTCCTTCTCGTAGGTAGATTGGCCCAGATTCCTCCCACTGAGTTGTTGGCTTGTTAAGGCCAACGGTCGCCCTTCCTGCATTAAGACTGCCCCAATACCTGTACCCGAAGCATCACATTCAATGACAAAAGATTTGGTGAAGTCAGGTAGTGCTAAGACTGGAGTGGAACACATGGCATCTTTTAGAGCTATAAAGGCCTGTTGTGCTTCCTCATTCAAAAGAATGAATTTTTCTTTAGGAGTTGGGTGAGGGGCTTCGCTATGTGACCATAGTTGTAGATAAATTTACAATAATAGCATGTGAGACCCAAAAATCCTCTCAAGCTCTTCAAGGTCTTAGGTTGAGGCCATTCCTGCATTGCCTGGATCTTTTTGGGGTCCACCTTGACACCTTCACACCCCACAATGTGGCCCAAATATTCTACTTCTGCCATGCCAAACGAACACTTGGACATCTTGACAAATAATTTATGCTTGCGGAGCAGTTGCAAGAGTAGATCTACATGCTGAAGATGTGTGGCCCAAGTGCAACTATAGATGAGGATGTCATCGAAGAAGACAAGGACAAATTTCCTGAGATATGGTTTGAGAATGTGGTTCATAAGGCTTTGAAAAGTAGAGGGGACATTACAAAGACCAAATGGCATGACCAGGAATTCATAATGGCCTTCATGAGTTCTGAAAGCAGTCTTGGGGATGTCGACTTCCTTCATGCGAATTTGGTGGTAGCCTGAGCGAAGATCCAGCTTAGTGAAGAATTGAGCCCCATTGAGTTCATCCAACAAATCATCAATCACCGGGATGGGATATTTATCTTTGACTGTCAACTTATTGAGGGCCCTGAAGTCGGGACACATTGGCCACTCCCCATCTTTCTTGAGCACCATGACCACTGGGGATGAATAAGGACTAATGCTGGGACGAATGACACCTGCTTCCAAAAGTTCCTTGATGATTTTTTCTATTTCATTCTTTTGGGTGAATGGATATCTGTATGGGTGCACATTTGGGGGTTGGGCCCCTGGAACCAAGGTGATGCTATGATCATGTTCCCCTCGCGAGGGTGGAAGCTAATGAGGCTTGTTAAAGACCGGCAGATGGTTATTTAAAATCTGTTGCATCTCAGGATGAATTGGCAGAGGCTTGGTTTCGACTGCCTGGATGGCATTAAATTGAGCTACAACTCCATGATTTCCCTTTTTTAACAATTTTTCCATCCTATGCGAGCTGATGATAGAGGGGGCTCCCGCCTGGAGTCCACGGAGGGTATGTGTGTAGTTGTTCTGTTTAAAACTCATATATAACTCCTGCAAATCCATTGTGATTGGCCCAAGAGTGCGGAGCCATTCAGCGCCGAGGACAATATCGCAACCCCCCATGTGTATGGCAAACATGTGGGTTTTCAACTGATAATCCCCCATTTGAAGTTTGACATTTTCATAGCGGCCTTCACATTTCATTGTGCCTCCATCTGCAATTTGAACTTGGAAGTTAGAAACTACTCGTACAAAACAATGCACTGCTTCTGCGACTTTTTGATGGATGAAATTATGTGTACTTCCACTATCAATCAAGACTACTCCTGGGCAATGTTTAATAAAACCTCTGATTTTGAGAGTTTGAGGGGAAGAAATCCCTGCCAAAGCATGCAACGAAATAACTGGTTCGTCAGAGACATTGTCCTTTTGGTTGTCTTCTTCTAGCGGCTCATGTTCCTCCAATGGTGGATCTTCCTCTGTTGAGCTGTAGTCAGTGGCATCAATTTGAAAAGATTTGGGCTCCTTGCATTTATGACCTGGAGAGTATTTTTCATCACAGTAGTAACATAGGCCTTGCTTTCTTCTTTAGGCCATTTCCACAGGTGACACCTTTTGGATCTTAAGTGTTTGAGTCGTGTTGTGAGCCTGTGGGGGGAAACCTTTAGCGGAGAAATTTGGGCGACTGTATTGGGTTACTAATGCACATTCCACGCTACGAGCTACCTTGCAAGCCTCCGTCCATGTGGGAGGGTGGTGCAGTAGGACTTGGGCTTTGATAGCTTCTTTAAGACCGCTGATAAAACATTCTGTGTAGAACACATCTGAGAGACCCCAAGTGCGGAAAGCTAAGGCTTCAAAAGCTGTAATATATTCATCCACTGTACCAGTCTGTTGGAGCTTAGTAAGATGACCCAAAAAAGATGATTCCTGGTCAAAGCGGTCTTGAAGAGCTTTGGTGAATTTGGTCCAAGTCCTAAAAGGTCTAGTGCAACGTTGATGCCATTCCCACCATTGCCACCTTTCATTGTCCAAGTACATGCTCCCCAACATAAGTTGAGTCTCATCATCGAAGATGTGATTCAGTTTGAAATACTGCTCCATTTTTGCTATCCATGCCGACAGGTGAGAACCGTCAAATTTATGCATATCCAACTTGGGAGGTCGCTGACTGGGTTGTGGGTGGGTGTGCCAGACGTGAGGAGAGTGGCTAGACTCACCCTCATTGTGTTCATTGCCATTATACGCCTCCTCGTGGGCTTTCTCGTTGCCCTTCGGGACTATTTTCTCGACCATGCTACATAGTCCGTTAAGCTGAATGTGGAGGTTTTGCACTGATTCTTCAAGTTTGTCCATCCTTTCATTGGCCATCGCTTGAGCTCTAGAATTCTACCATACACCAACCGGATTTTTTTAAAATTGGGACTGCCTAAAAATTTTTCACTAAGAAGTGAATGGTACCACCGTGCTCAGCTCGTCGTCCTGATTCTGATGGGCTAGATCACCAATAAGCGCCCCGAAAGATCTCAGACTTTTTTTTTTTTCTGAAAACTCCTAACGGAGTTTTACTCCTTCCTTATCAATACTGCAGTGGCCAAATCCTCAAAATGTCAATGCGGCCAAAAGTCCTGCGAAAATTATACCCCGGTATAGGAACCCTTCACAACGACTCTGATCTGGTGGATCTGAGAGATCTGAATGGCGGATCCGATAGCTCTGGGCGGCGGGACAGACTGCTTCTGCGGATCTCTGCGGGACAGATGTCTGCTACTGCTGCACCCCTTTGCACAAGCGGATCTGGAAGAGATGATGTGTGATCCCCCGATAGAAAAGGGAACTATGGTCTTGAGGAGTGTCAGGTGCTACAGATCGCAATATACATAAGGGTCTGGCAGTAGTACTCGGCCCAATGTTTCAGGGCTCTAACTAAGGAGGATCGACCATACCCTTAGCCGTACAACCCGACTACCCTATCGTATGGGCAAGTAATCTCTCCGAGTGCTGTTCTCAGTGTACTGTAGCCGCGAGACGACTGATGGTTTATCTATGGCGAGGTTTCAAGGGAGCCTAGGGGGCTTCCGATATACCCAGAGGGTACGTGGAAGACAGTCTGTGCGCGGTTTTGTCTAATGCGCTACTACTCGAAGGGGTACCCACAAGGGTTACAAGGGAGTCCAACAGACGTGACCACCTCTTGTATTTCCTGTGTCCATGCCTCCCCAAATCCGCAGGTTTATGCGCTCAACGACAGATCTCGTGGTTTAAAGACGCTGGAACACATCTCTAGCCAAAAGAAATTTTGCTAAGAAATGGAGATCCCACCGGCCCTGGAAAGTGCTCTGATACCACTTGTTATGCTCTTAACCTGCAAAATGATACCCAAATACAGAATATGCGAAGAAAAGATACCCAGAACACAGAATAGCAATGATTTTATTATTCAGAGAGTAATGTTCACTTGCCTCTTCGAGGGGACAACCTCCAATAGAGCAGAGCTCGATGACAAAATAAGACACGATGCTCCTCGCAGGGAGTCTCTATCCTTTATATATGACTCATACATGCAATACCACAGGCCAATATCGTGGGTTTTACTAATACTACGGCCCATTTGTAACTAACTGTGGTTCCGTCATTAATTGAGGAATAACCACTTACAATTATTAATATGGGCTTTATTGACTATTGACTATGATGTGATCCCATTACATAAATAAGGGGGTTAGGGTGGGACCCTAACATAACGAACAACCTAGATTGACTAGAAATTACTATACTTTTACAAGGCAAATTACATCTATTTTTATCTTTGGGGGCACTGTCCCCGAAACCCTGCCAGACGACTGTTGGTGCCCGAACCCCCCAGCCAGAGGGGATTAGCCCCCTCAAACCCCTGCGGGGGGGGATTCCCCCCCCAAACCCACCTGCATGGAGGGGTGTACAGTCTTCATGGGGTATACATTCGGCTGAAACCTTTGAATGCAGAAGATAATCAGGCTCCACACCCAACTGTTATAGACATTTTTGTGCCTTACAGCATGAAGCATGAAATGTCCATAATCTAAGGGATCCAAAGTCCCTAAACGTGTTGTTCCTACCCCTAGAGGAACAAGGTCAGCAAACCACAGCACTGAACAAAAGTTCTCCACCTGAAAACACTCAAAAACAAGGCAATTCTGGATCATGTCAACTGCTCCACTGAGCATCTGCGCTGAATGTCAAGTGCTCCACTGTCTACCTGCGTTGAATGTCAACTACAAAGAAGGCTACCTGCGCTGGGCGAGTTTGGACATGTGGCAGAGTCATTCCTCAAGGTGTCAATGCCCAGGAAGCTTCCAAAATGACACTTGGATCAGAGAATTCGACTGGTGATGAGTAAGAGGTTCCAAATCTCCAAGTGGAAGCAAGAACCTCCAAGTGGACTTAAGAACTGAAGTGAGAGAGGACACTAGTCAGCTTCATGCCAGCCTCAAGCTGACTCATCCTTTCTCCAAAACTCCTATATATAGATCTCTCTCATGAGGTCTAGGGAGGCTGGAATCTTGTGAATGTAAAGAATTACTGTTGGTTTGAGTTTAGAACTATTGGGTGATTTGATTTGAAGGAGGTGAAGAGGAGATTTCTTTCTGCTGGGAAGGTGATGCTGGATTGGGCCTTTTATGGTTGTATCACTTCCTGAACCTTACTTCTTCCATTAATAAAGCATTTGAGGTTCTTATATATGCATGTGTCTCAATGGTGTATTGTTATACTTGTGTATTTGATTTATTCTAATCCTTGAATCAATTATGAATGTATGCTTCTTGTAGTTTCCCTCTCTTGCCATTTTGCAGGATCTTGGTGTAGCTGGGCCAGTGAAAGAGCAAGGAGCTGGGGGCAAGCAGTAAGGAGAGAAGATTGGATCAATCATTAGCGAAAGACATCGGTTAGTGGATCTCTTTCTCCCCTCTTTTACATCTCATAAAGAAGTAATCTCAAATAGCTTTGCTTTGATTGTTGCTAAGGAACTATCACCCTTAGAGTGGGATAGGGTCATTCCGTATTGGATAATTTTCCCAACAACAAATTGGCGACTCCGCTGGGGATCGTATCTTGTTGGTTGTTTGTGTTTTTGCTATTCATTTCCTAAACACAGGGAGTACCGAATCGAACTGCATTTGGATCTTTCAAATGCAAAGTAGAGGGCAGCTACTCTAGCTCAGTTTCTGGGAATGTTTATGATTTGAAGAGCTGATCCACAAGGACTCTTAACAGCTCTTAGTGATAGCTTTTCATCCTCCTTTGAATCATCCTTTAGTGTGTACTTGATTGGTAGCTTTGATTTGGCCAAAAACTGTTGATTTTTGAGCAATCTGTGACCCAGAACCAAGAGAAACGAGAGTTTCTCTCTTCATTGCAGGCACTGTGAAGGCAGTCTGCATTTCAACGCAGGTCCCGAAGGGGCTACCTGCGCTGAATGTCAAACTGACAGTGTTCTACCTGCGCTGAACCAGTTAGGCCTTGTGCAACTGAGGTTCTCTGCTTTTTGTTGCCCTGTTTTCATCCTTGTTTTTTGCAGCCTGTTATCAGTCAATGTACCTATCTGAAACCACCTTTCTTTGCCACTATTCCGCCTCGGTTGTATAAAGAAACTGTATTTGTTCTTTGTGTATTTCTTACATCATTTGCAGTTTCCCATAACGAAAGTGAACTAGTCTTGCTGTGGCCTCTTAGATCTGGACCTGTGATAAGTGTCGTTTTGATCTTAAGAGTTAGTTTGTTTGCTGTTCATAGCTGATTGAGCTTTTGCTTTCATCATATGGTTTGAATTTATGTATTTCTAGTGTTGAAACAAGTAAATCTTAAGGTGTCTTTTGATTTTGGACAAAAGCTTGTTTGCTTTCACTTGAAATTGAATTCAAAGTTATACAACAGCTTTCTTTTTGTAGTACACCAACATTAAGAAAGAGAAAAGAAATACCTGCATTGTGCATGTGCATTTTGACAGCTTCCATGTTGATTTAGGAAAAAGTGCATTAGTGTGTGCTCTATGATCTGTGTGAAAAGATGATGTCTTTCTTTTCCCTCAGTAGTTAAGATTTTCATAAGTTGAAAAGATTGAAAAAGCTTGCTTCTCATCTTTAGACTTCATTTAGGAGTTGTACCATACATCTCGTGGTGATCCATAAAGGCAAACTGCTAAACAAGATCAACCTAAAATAAATTGAATTTACATAACAACGCTTTGAAACATAACGCAAACACATAGAGGTCTAAGCTAGAGACGTGTTCCGGCGTCGTTAAACGTGATATCTTAGCGTTGAGTGGTTGGGTGATTCCTCCACGGTGAAGCGATAAGTATCAATACGGACTTATGCTCCCATGTACCGTCGCGTATATATTGGGAGACCCCTATAGGAACAAAGCCTTTATCCATAGGAAGCCGTGTCAGCCGCCCTACTGATCGCAATGCAGTGAACACAGCATTCACGAAGATTGACCACCCGTACCGTAAAACGTATTCTGTGGTTTTACGAAAAGTTTGGCACACCCTCTGCCTAGAACTCCAGAGTAGTTTCTTTTGGCCTTTTTCAAACTCTATAACTGAAAAAGTCCATCCGAGCATTTTTCACTTCGGGCTCGTTAAAACATCGAAGGAGACTAGAGTCATCTTTAGCTTTTTCTCGACTCTTAAAAAGTGAAAAAGCAAGTTGTGTCTAAAGCGTCGTTATAAAATTTATTTTAAACGGAACATAATCACCTCCTATTCCTGCATTAATCTGTAGGTTGAGAACATGGAACGCACCAACCAAGAAATTCCCCATGATGGAAATCCTAGTCCTTTCTCCTCTTGGGGAGAAGTTGGTGCGCCCCACATGGCCACATTGTCGCTTCCAGGACTGACAATCGGCCTGCCAATTTGGCTATTCTCAACCAATGTAGTTCAGAACACCATGGTTCCTGAACAGTCGAGTCAACAGTTAGATCAGTCTAGAGCTGCCCACCAGCCTTCTACTTCCTATAACCCTTCCTCCAATCCTTCATCTTCGCAAGGTAGAGCCGGCAAAATCCAAGCTCCCATGGAGAAGAAGGAGAAGAAGAAGAGAGAGAAGAAGAAGAAGGAGCCTAAGGCGACTGGGGGCAAGCAAAAGACATCTGACAAAAATCCACACACAGCACAGACCGGGCCTAAATCGCCATGTGTCATATGTAGAGGAGACCACTTCCATAGAGATTGTCCCTGTATTCCCCGGATACTAAGGGACTGGTCTCCTCGTTTGCACAGTTCGGGAGCATCAACCTCTGATAGCCATGTTGAATGCTTACCGTCAACCAGCGAAAGTGAAGGTTCAAGACAAAGAGGGGGAGAAAGATCCCCCTGCAGACTGTGTGAAGGCGATCACGCCATCCACCGTTGTCCCTTCTTAGACGAAGCGAAGAGAGTTTTGGAAGATCGTCCAGTTTCACTGTTGAGACTTCCTCCTGGATACAAAAAACTCGTGCCAAGTCCTTCGTTGGTTGAGAATACAGCTGGCCCGCTCAAGTGGTCAGCTGAAGCGTCAGTCATTGAAAATGAACCTACTGAATCCAGGCCGGACGAAAGTCCAAAGGTCGAAACAGCAATAACAGAACATGGCTTCACAACCGTGGCTCGTGCAATACCAACAACCACAATTCCAGCAGGTGTACCAAGGTTCTGAGCAGCAGCTCTTTGTGAACAGTGGACAACCGTATATCCAAAACGGTCAAAACCAACCACTTTACAGTGGTCAAGTCCACCAACCGTATCAATCATACCAACATCAATTACATTATGCTGGTATGCAAAGGCCCACTGCTCAAGCGATTCCATCGTACCTTGGTTACGCTTCGCCTAACCTGAATCAATAGTTACCATTCGTGGCAACTTTAGAGTTACCCAATTTACACCGGTTAACCAACGATCCGATTGCTTATGCCCCTTGGTGGCCAGCGATTCCTCACAAACTTCCATCTGACATTCCTAAATTCAATGGAAATCCAGGTGAAGACCCATCGAATCACGTGATGACTTTTCATCTGTGGTGTTCGTCGAACACCCTGAACGATGATTCGATAAGGCTTCGCCTTTTTCAGAGGACATTGACAGGTCCAGCGGCTAAATGGTATATTGAATTACCTAGAGCCTCTTTCGACAATTTTAGTTCCCTAGCCACGACTTTCTTAACCCATTTTCAATTACCGATAAGGTATGAAACGGGAACAGAGATATTAACCAACTTCAAGTAGACAACTGCCACTCATATATCTGATCATATACATGAATGGCGTCGTCGTCGTAGAATGGTGAAAACATACGTTCCCGATCAGCTGTTAGCTGAATGGTTTATAAAGTCGTTACTTCCTGCTATAACGGAATATGTGGCGAAAGGGGGAGTCGTAACTGAGGAGCAAGTTATTGCTCGTGCACAATATCTAGACTTAGTGTTTACTCAGTCTGGCACGCTCTACGACAAAATACCTGACGCCCCTAGACCGGAATTTTCAATTCCTCCCCCTCCAAAATCCAATACCGACTCTCATGCCGGTGATGGCGTGATTGGCACAGAAAACGCGAAATCGATAAAGGCTTCGTCTAAGAAAGCCCGTAAGAATTCGGATCAAAATGAAAAAGAAGAGATTCTTGCTTCGGAAGTAAATTCCGTATCAGCAGATAAAGGCAAAGAAACCAATCAACCAGGAAGCAAGAAGAAGCAAAACAAAGGGAAGAAGAAGAAACAGGGTGAATCATCTCCTGGAAAAAATTCTTCAAACCCTCCTGGGCAAGGGAAACCAAATTATCCATGTCAAATATGTGATGAAGAGGATCATTATACAAAGAATTGTCCATTCAAAGCTGAGTTAAAGAGGTTCTTTAAAAGTTCCCAAACCTCAATTGTTTTAATTGATCCATTTCCCAACCCAGGTCAAAATATGGTTGATAGTGGAAATGCTTCCCCGTCTCAAGTGCTTATGTTGTCGGTTTCAAAACAGCAGAATGATGCTTTGATTTCGACAAGGAACAAAGATTACGGGAATCCTCAGCTGTCGAACGACAAAGGTAAAGATCAACCAAGTAGTTCGACAACAACTTCGACAGAAGTTGTACCGCCCATCATTCCTGAGTTAACAATAAAAACGCCAAAGGGAGTAGTACACAAGTCGACGTTTAATCCTCGCGCCAGGGCGGCGCAGCATTATAACATAGTGGAAGATTTGGCCCAATCGCCATCCGCTATGTCGACTCTTGAAGTATTACAAAATTGTCCATCCCAAAGGTAGGCGTTGTTATCAGCTATTGGTGGGGTTGATCCTAAGGATTCCAATCTTGTATCCTTTGATCACAAAGGATACGATCCTCAGTTACCAGCTCAACTAGCTTTCCTTATTCAAGTGAAAGCCCTCAACAAAACTGTTCACAGAACAATTATTGATGAGGGAGCCTCTACATGTATTATGTCGATGAGTTGCTGGAAAACTTTAGGATCTCCAACCTTGTCGCGATCTTCGACGACATTAAAAGCTTTCGACGGAAGGACTTATACCCCGTACGGTATCCTTAATAACTTGAAAGTTGAACTGGGAGGAAAAACAGTAGAAATTGATGTTGAGGTCATCGATGGAAATCTTGACTACAACATCCTACTGGGTAGACCATGGATTTATGCCATGGCAGCTATTGTGTCGACTTATTTTAGGAAGATCGCATTCCCATTTGAAGGAGGGATTACGGTCGTCGACCAACAGAACTTCCTCCCTAATGGTTCACAAGTTACAGGAAGCATTCCCATGATCCATGAAAGCAACCATTCGCTTCAAGATATCGGAGTAGGATTATTGAAAGACCCCACAATGATGGGAACTTTCGCGCTACCACCTCCTATTTATATAGGAAATATACCGTTTGTAGCAACCTGCAACATGATATCTTCCACGAAGGTCGCAAAAGACAAGGTCGACATGGATCATGCAATTGTTTTGCCCCCAAGCCCTTTAGAAATATTGTAGCAATCAATGTTTCAAGCATGGGAGGCGAACCCAAGTCAACGCTCGTCAAGCGTTTGGGTAGATAGGTCTAGAGAATATGGTACCCCATTAGATCCTTGGTCGAAAGTACATGGGACTGACGAAGGAATCTTACAATCAATGTTAATTAAGGGGGCACCATGGAATGATCACCACCATCGTTCCCTTCTTCCTGAATATGAAGAAGATACTCAACGTGACCTTTATCACCCTTCAGTTTTTGAATTCCTAACAAATACTGTAAATACGATGGATTCCGAGCGAAACTTATCCAATATTGAAGAGACTATAGCCATAAATATCTCGACTAAAACAAATGTTGTAGAGAATATTTATGTTGGAAAAGGTTGTTCCCCTTCAGAACTGGAAATATATAACGCTCTTTTTCGCGAATTTAGAGATGTCTTTGCTTGGTCATATGATGAAATGCCAGGCATTGACTCGAGTATCGTTGAACATGAAATTAAAATGTATCTTGATGTCAAACCAGTAAGACAACGGCTTCGGCAGGTGCACCCCAAGAAAGCCGCTGCCGTTAAGGCAGAAGTTGAAAAACTTCTCCATGCTGGATTCATCTACCCGGTTCCTCTAACCGATTGGGTATCGAATATTGTCCCTGTTATGAAGAAACAAGGGACGATTAGAGTGTGTGTCGATTATAGGGATGTAAGCCAAGCTTGTCCGAAGGACAACTACCCTACACCCTTCATCGACTAGATAATTGATGAATGCGCCGGATGTGAAATCTTTTCATTTATGGATGGATTTTCCGGGTATAATCAAATAAATATCCGCCCACAGGACCAGTCAAAGACTGCATTTATTTGTCCGTGGGGCACATTCGCTTATCGAAAATTACCCTTTGGTTTGAAGAACGCAGGGGCGATGTTTCAGAGGGAAATGAATTATGCCTTCCATGACATCAAGAACATTGTTCAACCTTATCTCGACGACCTTCCGGCTCATTCACGAAAGCGGACTGATCATCCGCAGCATTTAAGAGCGATATTTCTGCGTTGCCGACACTACAAGATAAGACTTAATCCACACAAATGTGTGTTTTGTGTCGGTTCTGGTCGTTTACTTGGCTTTGTAGTCTCTAAGGATGGGATTCGTCTCGACCCCTGCAAGGTTCAGGCAATCATTAATTTGCCTCCACCTTCAAATTTGCTTCAGATTCAGAAACTCCAAGGGAAAGCAAACTTTCTGAGGAGGTTCATTCCAAATTACGTAGAACTTGCTAAAGGTTATACTCGTCTTTTGAAAAAGGATGTACCTTTCGTCTGGGACCAGGTGGCGCAAGCTTCCTTTGATGCTCTGAAAGATTGTCTAGTAAAAGCATCATTAATGTACGCCCCGGACTATCAAAGAGATTTTAACCTGTATCTGGCTGCAGCGGATACAACCATTGCGATGGTTTTAGTTCAAGAAGTCGATGGAATTGAACATCCTATATATTATTTAAGTAAAAACTTAAATGATACAGAAAGTAAATATTCTTATGTTGAAAAACTAGCGCTTGCAGCTTTTCAAGCGATTCAAAGGTTTCGACATTATGTCCTCTTTCGGAAAACTACCATTTTGTCAGATTGTAACCCCATGACTTACATACTGTCGCGACAGTTGCTGGGGGGAAAATATTCAAAATGGATAGCGATCATTCAAGAGTTTGATCTGGAATTTGTAAAATCCAAATCAAAGAAAGCTCTAGTTTTCGCAGAATTATTGTGCGACCTCCCATCGTCGTCCAACGATGAAACATCAGAAGAGTCAATCGTGGAAGAAAGTTTGTTTCTGATATCTACAAGCGATGAGTGGTATGGAGATATCATAGTTTATCTCCAAACCCAAAAATTCAGGCCAAACACCTCTCACTCCGAACAAAAACGTATACGATACCAAGCAAAAGACTACATAATCGTCGGCGATACACTTTACCGTCGTGGTATCGATACAGTTCTGAGGAGGTGCCTTACCCATGAGGAGGCCGAAAAAGCCATGAATGAGTGTCATTCAGGCGCGTGTGGGGGGCATCAATCTGGATATGCAAAAGCGCAAAAAATCTTACGAGCAGGATACTTCTGGCCAACCATGTTCAAAGATTGCATAATCGCAGTCAGAAGTTGCCATGCTTGTCAAATTTTTGATAGCAAAACCAGAAGACCGCCCGCACCTTTACAGCCGATAGTTGCTGTTGGGCCTTTCGCCAAATGGGGCATCGATTTCATGCAATGTAACCCCACCTCGACCGGGGGGCATGGGTATATTATAGTCGCTGTTGACTATTTTACCAAATGGGCCGAGGCGATGCCTACATTGGATAACACTGGTGAAACAGCTGCCCTTTTCTTTTTCAATCATGTAGTCGCCAGGTTCGGCGTACCACAGGCTATAGTTACAGATCATGGATCGCATTTTCGCAATCACATGATGGTCGAATTAGCTGCCAAGCTAGGGCTATCTCACGACAGCTCTACCCCATATTATCCGCAGCCCAATGGACAAGTTGAAGCAATCAACAAGGTCCTAAAGCGTATGTTGCAAAGGATGATCGGGGTTCATAAAAGAAGGTGGCACCTAATCCTGTACTCAGCCTTGTGGGCTTACCGAACGTCGGTAAAGAACGCGACCGGGTTCACACCTTTTCAACTGGTGTATGGCCTGGAAGAAGTCTTGCCAATCCAGTGTGAAATTTCGTCGCTTAAACTCGCAATTGATCTCCTCCCCGGAACTTCAGAAGAAGAGGCTCATTTCTTGGAATTAATCCATTTGGATGAAACCCGTCATGATGCTGCTTTGGCTAACGAAGCCCATAAGAAACAAGTCAAGGCTCAGTTCGAAAAAAATGTCAAACCCCGTGTCTTCTCAGAAGGTGATTTGGTCTTACTTTATGACCAAGAATCCAATAAATTGGGAGCAGGTAAATTCAAATCCTTATGGATGGGCCCCTATATTGTTAAAAGGGTGTTAGCAAAAGGAGCCTACGAGTTAATGGATTATGACGGAATTCCACTGGCGCAGCCCCGCAACGGGTTGTACCTCAAGCGTTACTATGCTTAAATAGTAACCTGCATGCTTTTGTTGTATTTTGTTTTCGCTAAAGTATGTGTTCTGGTCGAGTGATCCACCTTTTTCATTTGTTGCAGATGTCGAACCTTCTGGAGACATGTGTTGGATATGCCGACGGAGCGAGTCATAGTTCGCGGAACCTATCCTCCGCAGCCTGGGCCATTTTTGATCCAAGCGGCGAGTTAGTAAGTTTTAGAGGAGTGTGTATTGGTCAATCAACGAATAACATCGCTGAGTATAGCGCGTTGATAGAACTACTCTCTGATGCCATCACACGTGGCATACGCCGACTAATTGTCAGGCTAGACTCACAGCTCGTAATACTACAGCTCAACGGTATATATTCCGTTCGCAATCCAGCTATTTATTGCATGTTCCTAAAGGTTAAGATTTTGGAAAGACAGTTTGATTCAATTCAATACCAACATATTTCCAGAAACTTAAACACATTAACCGACTCATTAGCAAATTATGTGTTAGATAGACATTTGCGACATTTGTAAAAAGGGATACATCATCAATGATTGTACATATGGATCATATAACTCAACCAGAATAAAACTCGAAAATCAAAATATATATAATCTGTTTATCGTTCATACATAATGTTCTGTAACCAAGACAAAATTGGTCATATGACCCAAAAACTCAAAAGTGCTAGGGGGCACCCTAGCCTAGTGGTGCTCATGATAGCACGTCACGGCCTGTGCAATCATGCGCAAGAGACGAGTCCATCGTCTAGGCACACCAGTAGTATGCCGCTGCAACTGTAAAGGTAACTCATCGATCCGTACATCCGAATACCGAGAGTAAGGCTCTCAACCTGCTCCTGCACAGCTGTAAGGGTCTCAATATCGTCAAGGTCGCGAAGAATAACTCTCCCAGCAGACTCCACTGCCGGGGCAGCAACTGGTGGTCTCGGACGAACTGCTGGACGAACAGGACCAACATCTGCATGCATCCAAGAGTATGATTAAAAGTCTTGATATAATAAAGCACAACAACATTATGAATAAAAACAGTAAACAGTGATATGGTCAAAGAATTTACCAATAGCGCCCCACTGTTCGCCATCCGGTAACACCAAATCCGGATCACCTTGGAAATCCATACCCACATATGGATACTCGGAAAAGACCATCTCCTGACGCTTGAACCACCTGAAGAAAGCATCAGTGAAAGTAATCTGAGGTTGACCAGCATGCCTAGACATGTGATCGACCCACCTCTGCATGCGTGGCTCGGTCGGAGAAGGCAAGTCGAGTATAATATACTGAGGCTGCATCAGTGGGATTTTCTCCAAGGCGAAGGCAGTCAGAATAGAACCAAATCCAAAGTTCTTCAGCTTCCCGTCCTTTACCTTGGTCAACTGACTTTTCATCTGAACAAGTACTGCATCACACCAGTTGAATACTTTCGGTTGGAGACACTCCAAGGCGTGCTGCACATAAGATCTGTTGGCGACATGTAGAGCTGCGCTACCGGCCATCCTACCAATGGTATACAGAATGGACCAGAGAGACCTGTCAATAATCTCACGGATAACAACCTTGCCGTCTCTGCTCGGCTGGGAACCTTCCCTGCAATACTGGCGGACATAATCTCTCACAGAGTCAGTCCCTCGAGCCGAACCTGACAAAGAAATGGGGGCACCTCGCCTTGACAATCCAGTCAAGAAGTAAATGTCCTCTATGGTCAAGGGGATGGATTTTCCCCTAATCTGGAATACTTGGTTAATGGGATCCCAAGCATCAAGCATATACTGCAGCAAAGTGATCTGTGCTCTCATGCTAGAGATACGGAAAAACTTCAGCAGGCCACTGTTCCGCAGCGCGTTCACCGTGACAGGGTTATGGAGGGCAATCATGTCCTCCTCTTCATGTTCTCGTTCTCACCATGTAAGGGACATTTTGTTGAAAGATCCCTGCAAAACAAACAAGAGAAGGAGTAAGTTCCTGAGTTTGATGAAAAACTGGCGAAAATTCATCAAAAAATGTGCTAAAAACTCAGTTTTCTGAGCCCAACGCAGGCAGAGAGTGTCCTACCTGCGTTGAAGGTCAGGCTGCCTTAAGGCAGCTTGACATTCAACGCAGGTTTCGAATGGGAAACCTGCGCTGAAGTTAGGGCGCCCTGGCAAAACCCCTGAGGCTCAGAAAAGCTGGGAAACAGGCACAGAATAGAAAAAGGAAACCATGAAAAGAAAGAGCTAAGGTTTAGCTCCTACCTGGTCCAGACGGCGCTGAAAATCGTCTGCAGAATCTCCCGGAATCAGCTGGTGAAAATCAAGGGGGAAGAGGCACCTCCAGAGCTCCAACAAACAAAATTCAAATGAAATGGTAAAATGAGAGGTAAAAACACCTTTTAATGGCTTTTTACGTAGTTCAAAGCAAAATATTAGGGTTATAATCTCATTTTCATGCAAATATTATTCATTTCTAACAAAGTTTGTTGCAGCAATTGAGAATGCAGTACTATCCTTGAAAAGAAAAAAGCTATTTATGGTAAAAATCAAAATTTGACTATATAATCGAGCAGTTTTAGCATAAAGTTCATGCTCGTTAAAAAATAAACGCAAGATCCGAGCAGTTTTAATGCGGTCTTCATGCTCGTTAAAAAATAAATATAAGCAGTGAGCAATGTTTCCTCCAGAGTTTAAGCTCATTTTTAAATAAAAAATGAACCTATCCCGGTAAATAACCACTGTGATCGTAAATTTATCAGCCATAAAAAGCCTTGGTCGTGTTTGCACCTGCCACCTCCACTTTCATTTGGCCGATCGTTCACCTCCATATGATTGTTTACCCATTTTGAGGAACAGCTGCGAAGAGTGATTTCACCTAGCCATCCTTGTGACACTGCCGTGATTGGAAAATTCCAACCTGTACCTGGAATCAGTTGCTATCCCTGTTTATCACTCGTTCCTCAAAAGACGAGTCTTCTTTAAGCTCTTTTCATCTGACTCGTAAAATATGAAAAGATTGCCGAGTTTTGGCCTTCCAGCTCGTTAAAAGGACCGGAAGAGCTATCCCTCCTCTAGATTTTAATCTTTTTTGGACCTGAGGGATTATTGCACAAAAAGATCGAGCGCTTGTTTTGTTCGGCTCGTTAAAGATATCGAAAACTCATCCCTTCTGTATTGTTTTATAATTTTTCGGACTTAAGGGATTAGATGACGAAAAAGGAATTTTGGAGTTAACTTTATGTACCTTTTCAGACTCTCTAAAAATGAAAAGGACCGAGTTTTCCTTGTCGTTAGACTCGTTAAAATGATTAAATAGCGACAAACTTGTCTTTAGACGAGAACGAGTTTCCCTATCGCTAGGCTCGTTAAAACATAGCGATGGGCTTTCCCGAAGGGCAGGTTATAGAACAAGCATATGTTATCCTCCTCAAGCTTGACAAAAATAAAGAGGTACTGGTCAGAAATGACTGGGGAAAAATTGGGAGAACCTCAAAGCTTTAATGGTAGCAAGTCGCTCTTGAACATGACACTTCTCCTCCGTACCACATCGGGTTGGGTTGTTTCATTCACCGGTCTCATCACCATGGTCTCGCCAAACCATCCACATTTGGGGTAATGCTACCGATCCATCGCATCAGTGTCATTATATGTTCAAGAGATGTTGTTCAGAAAGAGTCAACTGTGTCCCATCCACTACCATACATCATCTTTCATCCTTTCATGACCGCCACCCTGAATCATATTTCACAGATCGTTTTCACCCTCATCACAATCATTAGCTCTGTTCCGTGTCACTGATGTGGGATTCATTAAGGCCCTCCTTTGACGGATCGCTTCTTGTCGACTTCAGCTCATTATCCAAGAAGTTGATCTAGGAACAACCCCCTCAGTACTTTGAAGCTTGCATGCCTCAATGGCAAGTTTCTCACTCCCGGCGACAGGTATACATCAATGACCTTCGACCGAAAGATTCTACGTGGTGTTCGACGCCAAGTCCTTTATTCACACCACGTGGATTGTACTGCCGTACCTTGAGGGTCATCATCATTATCGGTGATTCCTCTCGCGCTTGTTAACGGTTTACATCATTGACCGGTAATCAAGCGATGTCTTTCCATGTTCGACTTCAACGCAATTCTCACATGGATCGACTTGTACTTAGAGTGAAGATCGGACGAGTTTGAAGACCCCGGATCTAGTTTCATCCATCCGGGCTGCGATATATATTCATGAAATAAAGACATTGACATGTGCAGCAGATGATCATCCTACTCAAAGGATGATAATTTCAACAGAGAATTATCAGTCTACCATCAGACGATTGTCTGTTCTATGTACAGAAAAATGTATTTATAAAGCTGAGCATGGGCATTCCCGCCTCAGCTAGATCATGAAAGCAGTATGAAAAATAATGTATTGTATTGTATCTTATTACAGGTCACCTCTCAGCGATTGAATGAACTTCGGATCCTCTTGATAAAGCATTTCACCCGATAAACGACCTCATACTTTAGGGGGCAACTGTTATAGACATTTTTGTGCCTTACAGCATGAAGCATGAAATGTCCATAATCTAAGGGATCCAAAGTCCCTAAACGTGTTGTTCCTACCCCTAGAGGAACAAGGTCAGCAAACCACAGCACTGAACAAAAGTTCTCCACCTGAAAACACTCAAAAACAAGGCAATTTTGGATCATGTCAACTGCTCCACTGAGCATCTGTGCTGAATGTCAAGTGCTCCACTGTCTACCTGCGTTGAATGTCAACTGCAAAGAAGGCTACCTGCGCTGGGCGAGTTTGGACATGTGGCAGAGTCATTCCTCAAGGTGTCAATGCCCAGGAAGCTTCCAAAATGACACTTGGATCAGAGAATTCGACTGGTGATGAGTAAGAGGTTCGAAATCTCCAAGTGGAAGCAAGAACCTCCAAGTGGACTTAAGAACTGAAGTGAGAGAGGACACTAGTCAGCTTCATGCCAGCCTCAAGCTGACTCATCCTTTCTCCAAAACTCCTATATATAGATCTCTCTCATGAGGTCTAGGGAGGCTGGAATCTTGTGAATGTAAAGAATTGCTTTTGGTTTGAGTTTAGAACTATTGGGTGATTTGCTTTGAAGGAGGTGAAGAGGAGATTTCTTTCTGCTGGGAAGGTGATGCTGGATTGGGCATTTTATGGTTGTATCACTTCCTGAACCTTACTTCTTCCATTAATAAAGCATTTGAGGTTCTTCTATATGCATGTGTCTCAATGGTGTATTGTTATACTTGTGTATTTGATTTATTCTAATCCTTGAATCAATTATGAATGTATGCTTCTTGTAGTTTCCCTCTCTTGCCATTTTGCAGGATCTTGGTGTAGCTGGGCCAGTGAAAGAGCAAGGAGCTGGGGGCAAGCAGTAAGGAGAGAAGATTGGATCAATCATTAGCGAAAGACATCGGTTAGTGGATCTCTTTCTCCCCTCTTTTACATCTCATAAAGAAGTAATCTCAAATAGCTTAGCTTTGATTGTTGCTAAGGAACTATCACCCTTAGAGTGGGATAGGGTCATTCCGTATTGGATACTTTTCCCAACAACACCAACATGTTAAAGCACTCAATGTGAGGTCACTGGTTCAATTCCCTGCCTTGATCGAGGTGATATATTGGACATAATGAAGATGTAGTTCTTCCAAGCTTCCAAAAAATAATACATAAAAAAATAAAATATATTAATTTAATGTAATGTAAATCTTTCAACTCAGTCAAAATAAAAAAATAAAAAATAAAAACCCTACAAAAAAAAAAAAAAAAAAAAATGACCCATGGTATTCATGTGTAATATAACCTATTTAAAGGGGAAAATTAAACTAGTCTAGATCCATCTTAATTTTAGATCTTCCAAGTGTTGAGAGGTTTGCATCTCAAGGGATTTGATCCCTCTCGATGCTTGGTAGATCTAGAGTTAAGATGGATCTAAAGTAGTCAAGATGTCAAATATATTATAACAAGTAAATATTCTAAGAAGGCTATGAAACTCTAAATAATTAAATAATAAACTATATATTTTGGATCATATATCTAACATGCCTGTATTTTACCATTATCTATTTTCCACATTTTGTTTATCATATGCATAATAACAAAATCAATAATAATATATTTTCAATCTAAAGGAATTAACCCTTCACAATTTGCATTTTGGTTTACTTAATAAATCTACTATGATGAACTATTTGAGTGAATATCAATGATAGTTTACATATCACTGGCTCATTTACAATTTTAGACCAGGTTCTATCTCTCTTACTATATTATTTTCTCAACTTCCAAATATTAATAAAATGGATCAATTTTCTTACCTAGTGTATTGAGTTACTAATTGTGCATGGATGTTTAAATTCTCAATTGTTGTAGATTAGTGCATGTTCTTTGTTTTATGATCTAGGTGAATATTGGTGGCCTCCTGCATATCCCATTTGGACCCCCAACATTGGTTATTTTCAGTTTCCTAATTTCCAACACAATTTCGTATTTCAACAATTTTCCATTTTTGGTAGTTTTTCAGGTCCTAAACTTTTAGTGTCATTTTAAGGTCCTAAATTACGTTTTTGAGAAACAGGTAAACAAGAGGCAAATATCGATTTGTAGTAAAAAAAAAAATTGTCCTCGGATAGATATTTCTAGTGAGGTATCATGTGCATCAAATGGAGATTATATGCCAAAGTTACGACCCCGAGAATATGACTTTCCAACTAACCCCAACGAGGCCCAAAAGCTTTTGCCACTTCATCTCCTGGGGTTACATTTTTGTATTTTTATGGCTTTTCATTGTTCTTTTATGATAAAATGACCTCCAAACCTCATTGTGACACAATTCAAAAGGCATGTAGTTGTCACATCTCTTCTCAGAGATAAACTACGATTGCTGAGATATTTTGTTTCTTATATGTATGTAAACAATTTTGAACAATTTCTATTTATTGATTAAATTTATGTTTCATTGTATCTCTATGTTTTGGTTTGAATCTATGTTTTATTTTGTTCCTTCATAAATTTTTATTACTGGTATCATAGTGGTCTACTCTTTCTTAGTTTTTCTTTGCATGTCCCCAACAAGGTTGGGGTATAAGGAGTTGGGACTTGAAATGGTTGAACCCTTGCAAGAAGACTGGCCTCTCTAACCCCGACAACCTCCCATGGTGGAAGAAAAGAAATATGAGGGAGTAGTAAATCCTTTCAAATTATTGCTTGAAGAAGCCCTCGAGCAACAAAGGAATGAGATGATGGAAAATTTTCCCAAATCCTTCGGGGAGTATCAACGAGTGAAGCTTCTTCATCCAACTATCACTTCATAGGCACTTCCCCCTTTAAGGTATAAGTTAACTTTGACATTCTTATATTTGAAGGCCATATAGACACAAATGCCCTGGATAGATGGTAAAATCTATTCGAAGGATATTTTAAATTCATAATTATTTTTAATAGGGAAAAGATTACCTTTTCACTCCTCAAATCCACCTGCCATGTCAAGGATTGGTGGAATACTTGTTGTGAGCAAAGGGATAAGGAGGAACCCTCACTATTTTCAGCCACACACTCTTGGAATTATTTATCAATGAGCAAAGCTTCTTCATCTGAATGTCACTTCAGAGGTGATTCCCCCTTTAAGGTACAAATTAACTTTGACATTCCTATATTTAAAGGCCAAATAGACACATATGCCCTGGATAGATGATAAAATCTATTGGAAGGATATTTTCAATCCATAATTTTTTCAATAGGGAAAATATTACTTTTTCACTCCTCAAAGCCACCCACCATGTCAAGGACTGGTGGGAAACTTGTTGTCAGTAGAGGGACAAGGAGGAGCCCTCACTATTTTCAATCACACCCTCTTGGAATTATTTATGAGATGTCATTAAGGAACAATATTACCTTGTCAAAAGCTAATATAGGAGCATCCAGACTTAGCCCGCAATGTGAAAGTTTGTTCACATGTTGTGGCTAAACAAGTGAATTTCATTATCCTGATGGGTCAGAAATCAGTTTTAGTGAGAGGGTTTGATCTCTCAAGAAATGATTTCTATTTCATCATTGTAATAAGTTAGGAATTATCTTATTTAGGCTCAAAGATGAGTTGTTAGCATAGGTGTGAGATAGAGGTAGGAATTAGAAGATTTGCTATTAGATTTATTAAAAATAGGGATTGATTTGTTAGATACAGTTAGAGAGGTATCCGACTTATAAAAAGGAGGAAAAATGTAATGAAACGGAGAGAGGATTGAGAAGTGGATTTAATAGAGCGAGAGAAAAAGAGTGTGTCAATTGTATTTTGAGACAAAGGTCATTATTTTGTGTAATCAAGCCCAAGGCCGAGACTTTGTAACCCTTTTGTTTATGAATAAATGATGTTGTCTGTGTAATTTCCTTATCAACTCTGCAGAAAGCATATTATTCTTTCATATGATTTGTTTGTGTTCAGGATAGAATCAATGATTTCTTGTTTCCATCCTTTACAAGATAAACAATGAGTTAGAAGAATAATCGAAGAGTTAAATATATTGTTTTTGTTCCACAAGCAAAAAACCGAAAATACAATAAAAATCACCACAAAACGCATTCAGATTTGGGAATCCAGATTTCAAATATTATGGACGAAGGCTTTTAAAGTTATCAAGACTGTGGAACTCAAATCGCATCACTTCAGTGGAGAGGAACCAGCTTGTTGAATCATGGAATTCCGACATAGCCATACAATCAGATCTGAAATATTATACAGAAGGGTTGATAGTCTATCGGGTCCACAAAGTGCTATCACATCAGCACTTTAAAGTGGAAGGAGTCTAGATGGTGGACACCGCAACTTGCAATTGGTCGATTAGATCTTGACTGTTAGATCAAGATCAACAATGACCATTGGATTGCAAAATCAGTTTTCCTATAGTGGGTAGTATTTCGGGCGCATCAAAGGTGGTAAGTGGTTTGGAAGGGTTGACACCCAATCCCATTCAACCTTCGAAATGTAACAAAGGCGAAGGGGAATAAAACCGTATATCGGGCAGTTAAGCCGCGGTATATAGTCCCTCCCAAAATCTTTAACGACATTCGGATCTCACAGATCTAGATCAACGGTCACCGAGGGTCGATGCGCTGACTTCTTGTGTATGGTAAGTGTGCCAATAATAAAAGGTAAAACTTCAGTGTTTCAGCTTCTTTTTAGTGTATTTTAGTTTAAAAGGAAAGCAGTTGGGTTAGAGTTAAAAGGGGGATCCACTGGTGATTTTGGGGTTTTGTGAGTTCCACTTCCATGCTACGTTATTTGTAGTATTTCAGCAGAAGAAAGGGTTGTTTGCAGCAAAAATGATGCCAAGGAGAGGCACTGGTCGAGGAAGACTTGAAGAAAATGCAATTCTAATGGAAGAGGTATGGAGTGTACGTACGAGAATGGAAACAATTGAGATTGCCCAGAGAAGAGCACTTGATGAAGGAGGTGAAGGTTCTTCAAAAGAATCTCCTACAAAGGAAGTAGTAGACGAAGATAATGAAATTTCCAAAGTCATTAAGGTGTTGGTGAAAGTAGGAGGAAAAACCTATGTATGAAGGGAGTCTGAATGCAGAAGAGCTGATGGATTGGATAAGATCCTTAGACCAGTACTTTGACTATGAAGAGGTTGAGGAGAAGAAGATGGTGAAGTTTCCAGTTACCAGATTGAAGGGTCATGCAGCTATCTGGTGGGATGAGTTACAGACATCAAGAATGAGGAAAGGGAAGTCCAAGACCAAGTAATGTGAAAAAATGGTAAGTAACATGAAAGCCAAGTTTTTTCCTGAAAAATATCATTTGAATCTTTTTAAGCAATTGCAAAATTTAAGGAAAAAAGGAATGTCTGTTAAAGAATATATAGAAGAGTTTTATAGATTGAGTATTAGATGAGGGCATGTAGAGGATGATGTGGAAAAGGTAGCTAGATATATCAATGGCTTAGGGTATGACATACAAGATGAAATTAGCTTGTTAAGTCTGAAGACTATTGAGGATGCCTATCAAGCAAGTTTGAAGGTGGAAGAAAAGATATTGAGGAAACAGAGTTAAAGGAATAGAGGAAAAATCTCAGTAAGAGGTAGAGGAAATACCAGATCGAGGGGGCAAAAACATCAGCATGAAGTAGGAAGCTCAAGTAGTAGACCACCACAGAGGGGAGAAGTTAACAAACGAATATTTCTACCCATAGGAATAGAGCGAGGAAGAGATATTCGGTGTTATACATGTGGAGAATGGGGACATATGTCATGGGATTGTCCTCATAATAAACTAGCAAGTTGGAGGAATGTGAATGTGGCTGAGGCGAAGCTAGAACCACCTCGACTTGTGGAAAAGGAAGAACCACCTTAGGAAGTTGAATCACTTTTATTGAGAATGACTTTGCTTAGGGCAGAGCCGAGGATTGGAGAACTAGCACAGAGGAAGAATTTGTTTAGAACTACTTGTAAATCCAAAGGTAACTGTTGCAAAGTAATAATTGACATTGGAAGCACTAACAATCTTGTTTCTATAGAGATGGTGGACAAGCTCAGACTAGCAAACACCATGCACCCTACTCTTTACAAAGTATCATGGTTACAAAAGGGACATCAGATTATTGTGACTGAACAATGCAAGGTGGAGATACAAATTGGTACATATAAAGATGTGATATTATGTGATGTAATGCCCATGGATGTATGCCATGTATTGTTAGTAAGACTATGGCAATTTGATCAAAAAGCTATTCATGATGGGAGGAGAAATACTTATACTCTGGAGAAGGATGGAACTAAACACACATTTATACCATTGAAGGACGATGCTGACAAAGGAACATCTGGAAATAGTATTATGCTGATAAGTGGAAAGCAACTGTTGTAGGAAGTAGTGAAGAATGAGGAGTTGAATTTTGCTATTGTGGAAAGACCAAAGGTAATTTTGATTTCCACAAACTTGGATGATTTGCCTGAAGAAGTTAAAATATTGTTAGATTATTTTTCTGATATTATTGGGGATGAGTTCCTAAATGAATTGCCACCAATCAGGAGTATTAGTCATCATATTGACCTAATACCAGGAGAAAGTTTTCCAAATAAAGAAGCATACCGATTAACTCCTCAAGAGAACATAGAAGTTGGAAGAAAAGTGCAGGAGCTGATGGATAAGGGGCTAATTAGAGAAAGTCTTAGTCCATGTGTTGTACCAACAATACTTAGTCCAAATAAATGAGGTGAATGGCATATGTGCACAGATTCCAGAGCCATCAACAAGATTACAATCAGGTATAGATTTCCTTTACCGCGCATGGATGATTTAATGGATTGTTTGAGTGGATCAAAATACTTTACTAAAATAGATTTGAAGAGTGGATATCGTCAAATAAGAATCCGAGAAGGCGATGAGTGGAAGATTGCATTTAAAACAAATAGTGGGTTGTATGAGTGGTTAGTGATGCCTTTTGGAATCACTAATGCACCGAGCACATTCATGAGATTAATGAATGAAGTCTTGAAGGAGTATGCAAGCAAGTTTGTTATTGTTTATATTGATTATATTCAAACTTTTAGTAAAAGTAAAGAAGAACATTTAGAGCATCTTAAGTTGGTTCTAAGAACTCCGCAGAAAGAGAAACTACTGATAAATCTGAAGAAATGTAGTTTCATGAAGGAAGAACTAGTTTACTTGGGATTTGTGACAGAGCATCTGAACACATTTAATATTGTTGTAAGTCAATTATTATCTGTTGATATTAAAATTTTAGATGAGGATAAGTGCATCATTTTATTGTGTTCTCTACTAGATTCGTGGGATAGTATCGTTATTGCAATAGGTAGCAATGCAACTGCCTTGCAATTTGATGAAATAGTCTCATCCTTGTTGACGGAGGAGATGAGGTGGAAAAATATTGAGAGAAAGAATGGTGATGCCTTGTCTGTACAAGGACAGTCCCAGAATAGAAACAAAAATAATTCATCGAGTGGGAGATCTAAATCTCTAAGAAAACATGTAAAGGTGATCTGCTAGAAATGTTGAAAGGAAGGGCACTACAAATGGGATACTAAATCTAAAGCTCCTAAAAAAGGAAAGGGATCTAATGATGCTCCTTCTATAGAGGTGAAAACCACCTTAGATGAATGTGGGGATATGTACTTGGCTTCTTCAATTACACATGTAGATCATGAGGCATGGTTGATTGACTCAGGTGCATCCTTTCACTTCACTCCCCATAGAGAGTGGTTCAATGAGTATGAGAAATATGATGGTGGTGATGTCTTCTTGGGGGATGACAGGAAGACTAGAATTGTTGGTCTTGGGAAATTAAGGTTGAGGTTGCAAGGTGGAAGGGTTAGGGCACTTTCGGGTGTTCTGCATATTCCTACATTAGCTATAAATCTGATTTATGTAAGCAAGATGGATGATGCAAGTGTAAAAATAGTGTTTGAGAAGGATACCTACAAGATGGTTCGGGGGGCACTGGTATTGATTCGGGGAGTTCGAATTGGAACTCTATACAAGCTGCAAGGTATCAATGTTGTTGATGGGTGCAACAGTTATGTGGTTCCTGAAAGTGGAGCAGAAAATCTAGTGGTCTCTAGAGAGAAGACCATGTTGTGGCATCAAAGGCTTGGACATATTGGAGAGAAGGGCCTTCGAATACTTCATGGTAAAGGTATGGTAGAAGGTATGATTAATAGATCTCTGGATTTTGATTTCTGTGAAAACTGTGTATATGGGAAGCAGAATCAGGTGAGTTTCTTCTCTGGTGGTAAAGGGGTGAAACATATATTAGAACTTATGCACAGTGATGTGTTTTGACCTATGAAGGTTACATCACTGGGTATGTCTGTGTACTATGTATCATTTATACATGACTTCTCAAGAAATACATGGATATATTTCCTTAAGAATAAATCAGAAGTCTTTGACAGGTTTAAAGAATTTAAGGCTCTGGTGGAAAACTAGACAGAGAAGAAGCGAAAGGTGTTGAGGACAGATAATGGTGGAGAGTTTATTTGAAGAATTCTGTAAGAAGTGTGATATAGCATGGCAAAAGACTACTCCATACACACCTGATAAAAATGGAGTTGCAGAAAAAATGAACAAGACATTGATGGAAAGGGAAAGAAGAATGCTCAGTGGTGTCGTGTTAGGACAGAAATTATGGGTAAAGGCGATGGAGACAGTGTGTTACCTAGTCAACAGATCACCTTCGTCAGTGTTGCATGATAAGACTACATAAGAGGTATGGACTAGTAAGAAACCCCCTCTCTCACATCTAAGGGTATTTGGATGTGATGCATATGTACATGTTCCAAAAGAGAAATGAGCCAAGTTAGATAGTAAATCTGGAAAGTGCATCTTTATTGGGTATAAGGATGACTTAAAGGGTTATAAGCTTTGGAACCCAGTAACAAGGAAGGTTGTGTACATTCGAGATGTGGTGTTCAGAGAGGTAACAGATGTTATCAAACATGAAGTCCAACCAAAGGAACCTAAGAAGATAGAGTTTGAGCTTAAGGAGGAAGAATCTGACTCAACAATAGAGGAGGAATCAGAAGATGAAGAGCCACAAACTCTAGGTGTGAGAAGATCAATTCGAGAAAGAAGGTAGCCAGAAAGGTATAAACCATTTGCTTTCTATTCAAATTTTACTTTATCTATTATTGGTGATGATCCCATAACTTTGAAGGAAGTAGTAGATTCAGAGGATGGAAAACTCTGGAAAGAGGCCATGGTTGATGAAATGGAATCTTTACACAAAAAGAAGGTTTTGGATCTGGTGGAGTTGTTGGCTAGAAGGAAACCCATTGGGAGCAAATGGGTGTTCAAGAAGAAGAGAAATGTAGAAGGAAAGGTGGAGAAATACAAAGCTTTTTTGGTAGAAAATGGTTATTCCCAGGTGTTGGGAATTGATTTTGGTGATATTTTTTCTCCTGTTTCCAAGGTAGCTTCTATTAGATTATTGTTATCTGTTCTTGTTGCTTTTGATTTTGAGGTAGAACAAATGGATGTGAAGACAACATTTCTTCATGGGGATATAGAGGAGGAGATCTACATGAAGCAACCTGAGAAGATAGAGTTTGAGCTTAAGGACGAAGAATCAAACTCAACAACAGAGGAGGAATCAGAAGATGAAGAGCCACAAACTCTAGGTGTGAGAATATCAATTCGAGAAAGAAGTCAGCCAGAAAGGTATAGACCATCTTCTTTCTGTTCAAATTTTACTTTATCTATTACTAATGATGATCCCAAAACTTTAAAGTAGTAGACTCATAGGATGGAAAACTTTGTAAAGAGGCCATGGTTGATGAAATGGCATCTTTACACAAAAATGAGGTTTGGGATCTGGTGGAGTTGTTGGCTGGAAGGAAGCCCATTGGGAGCAAATGGGTGTTCAAGAAGAATACAAATGTAGAAGGAAAGGTGGAGAAATAAAAAGCTCGGTTGGTAGAAAAAGGTTTCTCCCAGGTGTCAAGAATTGATTTTGGTGATATTTTTTCTCCTGTTGCTAAGGTAGCTTATATTAGATTACCGTTATCTGTTGTTTCTCCTTTTTTTTTTGAGGTAGAATAGATGGATGTGAAGACAACATTTCCTTACGGGGATCTAGAAGAGGAGATCTACATGAAGCAACCTAAAGGCTTTGTGGTGAATGGTAAGAAAGAACTAGTATGAAAGTTAAAGAAGTCTTTGTATGGGTTAAAAGAGTAATCAAGGATGTGGTATTAGAAATTTGATACATTTATATGGGCACTTGGCCTCACTAGAAGTAAATCAGATCACTGTGTGTATTTTAAATTAATTGGTGGCCATGTTATTTATCTTGTCTTGTATGTGGATGATATGTTGCTGGTTGGAAATGACAAATAAATTATCCAGAATTTAAAGGCCAAATTGTCCTTCAAATTCAACATGAAAGATCTTGGTGCTGCAAACTATCTTTTGGGCATGGAAATTAAAAGATATTTGGAAAAGAGGAAGCTCTAGTTAAGCTAGAGGAAGTATGTCAAGACAATACTGCAAAGGTTTAATATGGAGGATAGTAAACTGGTGAAGGTTCTATTCTTGTAGGTGTGAAGTTATCTGCTGAACAGTGTCCCAAGACATAAGAAGAGGAAGAGGACATGTTCTATGTTCCATAGGCAAGTGTATTTGGTAGCCTGATGTATGAAATGGTCTGTACTAGACCAGACATTACAAATGTGGTGGGAGTATTGATCAGGTTTATGTCAAAACCAGGAAAGGAGAATTGGACAACAGTGAAGTGGGTTTCCACGTACTTGCATGGCATTAGTGATTATAGTTTGTGCTACTAAGGAAGACCAGGATTGGATAGAATGTTGGATATTCATGGCTATGTTGATGCAGACTGGGCTCGAGATCTGGATCAGAGAAGATCTACAAGTGGGTATGTGTTTAACCTATTTGGAGGTGCAGTCAGTTGGATGAGTAAGAAACAATCTGTAGTGGCACTATCAACTACAGAGGCAGAATACATGGCAGCCACTCATGCAAGCAAGGAAGCAGTTTGGTTGCAGAGATTGTGTTCAAGTATGGGATTAGTACATGGAGCTATGAGGATAGACTGTGACAGCAAAAGTGCAATTTTCTTAGCAAAGAACCCTACTTATCATTCAAAGACAAAACACATTAATGTTCAATATCACTTTGTGAGGGATATGATAGAATACAAAAAGGTGTTGCTGGTAAAGGTAGACACTTTGAAGAATACTGCAGATGCATTGAAAAAATTCGTGAGCTCTGAGAAGTTATGTTGGTGTAGAGAAACAATGGGTGTTGCAGGGATGGATAAATGACTAAGCTCTCTTGTGGCCCCCTGTGGAAAGAAAACAACAAGTGGGATGATGTTGGGTTGTGTTATATTCTTTCCATGACTAGCTGACATAGTTAACCAAGGGGTTAGAGGGGGGCAGGTAGCCCCCATCTACGAGGTCCGGGGCAGCACCCCAAGGAAATTTTTTTTGGACCCTATATTTGGTTCGCTGGACCTACCTATGGTTTTGTGCATGGTTTTCACACATGGTTTTGGACGTGATGGTTTTCAGTCCATGGTATTGGATGCTTCATCATGTATAAATATGTATTGTAACATTGAAAGGAAAATAATAAAAAATCAAGCTGGTAGTCCCTGTTTTGGGATCCAGTGGAAAATGTCTAGGTATATGTGTTTTATGTGTTATGCTCTTGCATTGTTTATTTTTTGTGTTTTCGAATTTGTATGCAGGTAATTTCTATACGAGGTTAAAACCTACAGTAGTCACTGGTGGCTGAGCTAAAATATTGAAAGTCAAATGCATGTTCTGAATCTAAGCTAGAACCCGACAAGGATAATCATATTATTAATGCATAATCTAGTTCCATCGTTGTCACCACCAAGGTCCAAACTATTGATCCTGAATATCCAAGGGAGGGGGAGTGTCTCTTTAACTCACAGATGTAGGTGAAGGGTTCTCCAATGTAGTTCATTATTGACAATGGAAACCAAAGGAACCTCATCTTAGTTGAGGTCATTAAGTGTTTGGTCATGTCGACCATACCACATCCACAACCATACACCATTGGGTGGCTTCACCAAGGATGAGATCTTCGTGTCATCTAGCAGTGTCACCTTCCCTACAACATCAAAACCTCCACGGATGAGGTATTGTGTGATGTTTCTCCTCTTGAAGTCTGTGATGTTTTATTAGGCCAACCATACTTGTGGAAGCATCATGTTGTTAATGGTTCCAGACCTCACACTGTTATTATTACTTTGGTTTGAAAACTATACAGGATACCAAATGTAGGTGCCTCGCCTAACACCATTTCTTTTATCTCTTCTAAAAAATGCAGCAAGATCATATCCCAAACTGGGGAATTTGTTTTCTTATTTATTCACTCTCAAATTAATTGAAATATAATGGCCACATCCATGGCCCCTAGAAAGGGTTCGCCTACACAGGATAAGAAAGTTGACAAGGTTATGGAGGAGTAAAGGGACATCATCTCCTCACCCACATGGGTACCTTTGCATTGTCATGTCAAGCATTCGATCAATCTAACTCTAAGAGAACCTCTAACCATTGGGACAATATACCTCCACTCTCTTATGGAAAATGAAGAAATCAGGTGGTAGATATAGGAGCTGCTATAAAAAGGTCACATTCGACCATGTTCCTGACCTTGTGGGAGCCCAATTGTACTCATACAGAAGGATGGGACCTAAAGACTCTATGTTATATACCTAGGGGGGATAATATGGGGTGATAAGGGAGGCACCCAAGGTAATAATGTAATAATGGGATGGGCCATAGTAATAAGTAAGGTGGTTAACCCATGTCATGTAAGGGACCACAAGTAGTTAATAATAATGTAATGGGCCCATGGTATTAGTTTTATGGTATGAGGGAACCATGGTAATGATCCATGGTATTGTATATATGAGGCCTATATAGAGGCTAGAGACTCCACATGGGAGATAATGAAGGATTATTGTATGAACAGGCATATGGCTTGTGGAGTGCCCTCCTTCCTTAAGGAGTGAATGTATGGTGTTGCCCTACCTTAAGGGTTTGATCAATAAAGAAGCATTTATATCTATTTCTATCTTATTGTTTCTGGGTTTATTTCTATTATCATAATATCTTTGGGTTAGATCTAGAAATCAGGTGGTAGATATAGGAGCTGCTATAAAAAGGTCACATTCGACCATGTTCCTCACCTTGTGGGAGCCCAATTGTACTCATACAAAAGGATGGGACCTAAAGACTCTACATTTATTATCAAGCACTGCATAAAATGACTGTGAGGAATAGGTATCCAATCCCATGGATTGATGACCTTCTTGACTAGCTCAAGGGGGCAAAGCACTTTAGCAAGATTGATTTGAAGTTTGGCTATCACCAGGTTTCAATAGAACTCATAGATTTATGAAAGACCTCCTTCAAATCAAAGGAGGGCCTTTTTGAGTGGTTGGTCATGCACTTCAAGTTGACAAATTCCCCTACAACTTTTATGAGGCTGGCAGATGACATCTTATGGCCCTTCACCAATTCATTTGTGGTTGTATATCTGGAAAACATCCTTGTCTTCAACAAGAGTTGGGAAGAGCACCTGCAATATATTTGGCAGGTACTTCAAACACCATGGCAACACAAACTATGTACCAACTTGGAGAAATGCACCTTTGGCATGAACCAAGTCCAATATCTAGGTTACATCATTGATGAGAAAGGCATGCATGTGGATCCAACCAATATAAAAGTCATTTGGGATTGGTGAGCCTAGACCATTCTAACAAAGCTTCATGGGTTTTTGGCCCTTACTAATTTATGTCGAAGGTTTGTTTTGGGATTCTCCCATATCACTTGGCCTTTAAGTCAAGTTACCAAGGGCGAAGCAAAATAAAACTTTTACTAGTCTGAGTCCCAACATAAGTTGTTCATTGAGTTGAAGCACCAATTTTTCTCTGCACTAGTAATCACACTATCAGAACCACAAAAAACATTTGAAATTGAGATAGATTCCTCTTATTATAATATTCATGCAGTTCCCACCCAATAAGGGAATCTAGTGGTCTATCATAGTGAGACACACTCTGATAAAATTTGGAAATACTCCACCTATGATAAATATATGTATTCCATCATGCAGACTTATCGAAATGGGAAACACTACATTATGGGGAAGGAGACAATCATCCACATAGAACATTGAACTCTTTAGTTCATACAGACACAAGGGAAGTTGCGAATTGACCACCATCAAAATGGTACACATATCTGGAACAATTTCATCTCAACATTATGTACAAGAAGGACAACACAAATAATGTTAAATATTGCCTTAGTTGAGCACCGATTGTGGCGTTGACCACTATTCTCAAATCTTGTCGGCATGATACTTCTAGATTGACGCAATTTAAAAAATTCTTCATAACTCACCACCACATACCATATGTTGATGGATGGCAAGAAAGTTTCAGAATTCCCCCTCCATGATGCACTTTTATGCCATCTGGGACACATTTGTGTTCCTTCAAGTGGTGATTCCAAGATGATTTTGGAGGTGCACTACAGTCGAGTTGAAGGAAACTTTGGTGTAGAGAAGATAGTGGAAGTACTACTAATTATTTTTATTAGCCAAATCTCCGTTAAGATGTTAGAAAATATATCAGATCTTGCACTACCTGTGCCATTGCCAAGATAACCATTAAAAATCAAGGCCTATATGCTCCTCTGACTACTCCTAGCTAACCCTGGGAATCCATTTCCATGGATTATATGTTTGGTCTTCCTTCTACCAAGCATGGAAATCATTGTGTATTTGTGGTCATTGAATGATTTTATAAGATGGCCATATCGACTTCTTGCAAGAAGAGTATCATAGTGGAAGCCACCGTGTTACAGATCCATTTGGGCACATCAAATCCCAACATTCAAATCAGTGTTTTAGGGCTTATCAAACCCTAAAATTAGTTGTTTCATGCGCTAACCAAGTTACCCCTTTTAATTCCTCCTTCCCAAAAATTTTCATGACCTAAGACATCCATAAATGGTCTCTAAAGGGACCAGTGCAGGTAGTACACTACCAAGGTGCTCTGTAGAGTAAGTAGATACACTGTCAGGGTGCTCTGCAGAGCACCTAAGCCCTCTTTAGGTCCTGCTAAGCGAATTTGAGTGAAATTCAATTGGGGTTTTGGGAATATTCCTATCTCTTGGAGTCATCTAGAAGCTTCCCTCAGTTACCTACTCCTATGAGCTTGAAAATGGATGAGGAATGAGTTAAGGAGCATCCTATCCTCTCATCCCTTCCTCCATGGAACTAATTCTAAGTATGGAAGGCCATTCAATGCCACCATTAATGAAAAAACCTCCTACATCCTCCTATAAATTAACCACCGATCTAACTGATCAGGGGATAGTTGGATTATGTTGAATTGTAAGGAGATAATGCTGCTATGAGACTTGACTTTGGAGCAAATGATGTGATGCCACAAGCTTGTCTTGCTTTTGATGTGATGTGGATGGCATCCAAGCTGAAGGAATAACTTTGAATCAAATAGTGATTGTTGTAATTCCTTCTTATATATAATAAAGTGTTTGAACCTTTTTCCATATTTTTTTTCTCTCATATTGCTTATATGTATGAATTGCTTCTGATTCCTTTTATCTATATTCAATGGATCATATGCTTTGATTGGTTTTCGTCTTCTCGTGTGTTGACAGGGTACTTTTCAAGTGGATTAAGTACGAGAAGGAGAGACGGAATCGATACAAGGGAGAAGAGGGGAAAGTGGAACTACAGGTAGGCCTTCTATCCTCTCTTCTTATCTATTGCTTATAGGGAAAGTATAAAACAATTTAAACTGTTGTTCTAGTCACAACTACTTGCCTAGTGAATTAGTATTTATCCGTAGATGCTAAATTCTCCAAAACACACCGGCAAACCTCCTTTACATTACATAAATGATAAATTCTTCGATGATTAAAATGACAAAATATCCTTTCTATATATGGAAGTCTAAGGAGTCACAATATAACCCAACCGACCTAACAATAATAATATAAAGCCACAAAAATAACAATAGAGGGATTCTATGGGGTACAGTAATAAAAATATGGGGACAATAGGGGCACAATGATATTAATAAGGGATACAACTACAATAGTAATGGGGTAATCACTACTATTATAGGGACCTATCATGCCCCTCTACTTCAAAAAAAGTGTTGTCCTCAACGCTTGAGTAGTTCTGGATGCTTCTGTATAAAATTCTCATCCTCCCATGTGGAAGCTTCAATAGATAAATTCTTCGAGTTGATGAGATACTCTGAGATTGATCGATTTCGTAGCTGTCGAGTTCTTGTTTCTGTGACTGCTTCCGGTTCCAATATAATTTTTCCTTCCTCGTCAAGTTCTGGCAATATTGTTTAAATTGGGATCTTGTCTCCTATAACCTTCTTTAAACATGAAACATGGAAAACTGGGTGCACTCGAGATGCTGTAGGAAGCTCCAATTTGTATGCCATAGTACCAATCTTTGAAACACCTTGTATGGACCATAATACTTTGGTGATAATTTATTATCCTTCTTAGCTTGCTTGAGGGACATTTGTTTATATGGTTGTAGCTGTAGGAATACCCAATCTCCTACATCAAAACTTCTTTCGCTGCGATGTTGATCTTCCTGTTGTTTCATTCTATTCTGTGCCAACACGAGGTTATCCTTTAAGATTTGGACGACCTGTTGTTGATGTTCAATGTGATGTTCCACTACTTGAACCTTAGAATTTTCTCTTAAATATGATTTGATGGATGCTGGCTCATATCCATAAAGTGCCATAAATGGGGTCATTTTTTTTGCTGTATGGAAGGAAGTGTTATACCACCATTTAGCTAGAGGCAACCAATTGACCCATTGTGTCTTTTTATCAAATACAAAGAAATAGAGATATCCTTCCAAACATTTGTTGACTATCTCAGTTTGCCCATCAGATTGAGGATGATAAGATGAGCTATGAGCTAACTAAGTACCAAGAAAAGAAAATAATTCTGTCCAAAAATTTCCAGTGAAAATGGGATCTCTGTCACTTACAATAATCTTTGGGTTTCCATGTAGCTTTTGAATTGTTTCCATAAATGTAGTAGAAACTGTACTGGCTTTCAATGGATGTGATAATGCACAAAAGTGTGCTTACTTGTTAAGTCTGTCAACTACCACCATGATGACACTCTTTCCCTCATACTTGGGTAAACCTATCATAAAATCCATTGAAACCTCCTCCCAACGTTGGCTTGGAATGGATAAAGGTTGTAATAGACCTAGGGTCTTAATTGTTTCAACTTTATTTTGTTGGCAAACCAAACTTTCTGCCACAAACTTTTGAATATCTAATTTAAGGCCATCCCAAAAAAATTCCTTCTTAATCATGTGGCAAGTTTTTAAAAATCCTGAGTGCCCTCCTAAGGGAGAAGTGTGCAATTCCATAAGAATCTTTTGTTTGAGTTGCGAATTCTTACAGAGGTACAAGCGATCTTTGTACCATAATGAATCATTTTACCAGCTAAATGTATCAGATGTACTCGAATCTTGTTGTAACTTTCGAATAAGTGCCCACACTTCTTCATCATTCTTCCACTCCTCCCTTGCTTCATTTATCCAATCTGGTTGGATAATAGAAATGTCACACAACAACGCTTCCACATCATCATCCTTTCTTGAGAGTGCATCTGCCACCACATTTTGCTTCCCTTTTTTGTAGATGATTTCAAAGTCATAACCCAACATCTTTGTGACCCATTTTTGTTGCTCTTCAGAGGATAATCTTTGTTCTAAAAAGTATTTAAGGCTATCATGATCCGTTTTTACCTTGAAGTTTCATCCCATTAGGTAGGGTCACCATTTCTTAAGTGCATGTAGTATTGCCAACATTTCCTTCTCATAAATAGCTTTGTGTAAAAACTTTCTGTTGATTGGAAGGCTTTCAAAAGCAATGGGTCTTTCATCTTGCATTAAAACAACACCAATTCCATTTCTTGAAACATCACATTCCACAATAAAGGTTTTTGTGAAGTCCGATGTAGCTAAGACTGGTGCTTGGCACATTGCCTCTTTAAGATATTCGAAGGCCTTTGTTGCTTCTAGAGTCCATGAAAATGCATCTTTCTTCAATAATGTTGTTAGAGGTGCTGCTATTCTCCCATAATTCTTAACAAACTTGTGATAATACCCTGTCAACCTGAGAAATCCTCGTAGATGCTTTATAGATGTGGGGATTTTCCATTCCTTAATGGCTTTAATTTTGCTAGTGTTTACCTTAACTCCTTCATGAGATACAATATGACCCAGATATTCCACCTCTTTTACTCCAAAGAAACATTTGGATCTTTTTGCATATAATTTTTTCTCCTCCAATAGTTGTAACACCCTGTCAACATGTTCAACATGATCCTTCCAAGACTTGTTGTAGATTAATATATCATCAAAAAATACTAACACAAATTTTCTAAGGAAGGGTTTGAAAATGGAATTCATCAAACCTTGAAATGTAGAAGGTGCATTGGTAAGGCCAAAAGGCATGACCAAAAATTCATAATGACCCTCATGAGTTTTAAATGTTGTTTTTGGAATGTCTTCAGTCTTCATTTGGATTTGATGATATCCTGAATGAAGATCCAACTTGGTGAAGTAAATTGATCCATGCAATTCATCCAATAATTCATCAATGACACGAATGGGAAACTTATCTTTAATAGTGAGCTTGTTGAGCTCCCTATAATCTGGACACATGCGCCATGATCCATCCTTCTTGTGCACCAATACTACTGGAGCAGAAAAAGAACTTTGACTAGGTTGAATTATACCAGCCTCTAGCATTTCTACAACCATACGTTCAATTTCACTCTTTTGGGCATAGGGATATCTATACGACCTGGTGCTTAGAGGAACACTTCCTGGAATTGAATGAATAGCATGATCATGATCACGAATAGGCCAGAGACATTTGGGAGTCTCAAATACCTTGGAATGATTGTCCAAGACTTTTTGGAGATCTGGAGAAATAGATGATTCTGATGTGGAAAAATCTAACGAACATAATTGTACAATTACACCTCTTTGTTCCTTTTTTAGAAGCTTTTTCATACTGTTAGAGTTGATTATGTTTCCCGGTTTCCTGGCAATACCCCTTAATTCAACTTCCTTTCCTTCCGTAGAAAATTTCATGAAAAGTTCTTGAAAATTAAAAGCTATTGTACCCAAGGATTGTAACCATTGGACTCTTAGTACAACATCAACACCTCCCATTGGAATGGAAAGCATTGGGTTAGTCAATACATATTCTCCCATGGATAGCTTGATATTATGGCACTTTCTAGAGAAATTTTCGTTCCTCCATTTGCAATCATCACTTGACACTCTGGTTCTAGATATAGGAAGCAATTCAATTCCTTTGCTACCTTACAATGAATAAAATTGGGGGTACTTCCTAAATCAATCAACACTATTACCTTTTTCTTCTTGATTTGTCCTTCTATCTTGATGGTCTGAGGAGTGGTAATTCCAGCCAATGCATTACAAGATATGTTCAGATTCATTTCTTCTTTATCTAGGCTTTGTTCCTGGAGTATATCCTCTTCCTTTGACCTTTCCTTCTCCTTTTCTTCTTCCTCCTCACAATCTATGTAGAATAATTTCTTCTCAGCACACTTATGACCTTTAGTGTATTTGCTATCACAATTGTAACAAAGCCCTTTTGCTCTTTTTTCTTCCAATTGTTGTGGTGTCAACCTTATAGGTTGTGGAAGGCTAGGGGTAGCAACACTTCCATATTTATAGTTGTGACTGGTATGCTTCCTGGTTGCCATAATTTTGCTTTCCATTTTTCTTACTAACCTGAATGCCTTCTCTAATGAATCAGGTTCCCAAATGTGAACATCATGTTGGATATTATCCTTTAAGGTCCCTATGAACACATCAATCCTATGCTCCTATGGAATATTTTTTACCCTTATGTTCAGTTTTTTGAACTCTTCAATGTGCTCCATTATTGAACCCTTTTGTTTGAGACTTATCAATTGGCTAAAAAAAATGTTGCTTTTTGTATCCTCATAATGTGCTTTCAATTCTTCCATAAAAATTTCCCAAGTGATAATTTGTTTACGAGAACAAAGCCATTGATACCATACAAATTTATTTGGTTCCAAATATAAAGTTGCAATACGTACCCTTTGTGTGTTTTGCACATTATTGAGATCGAAAAATTGCTCCATCTGTAATATCCATGTTGCGGGATCCCTGCCATCAAACTTCCTCATATCGATTTTTGGAATATGGTGGGTCTTAAATCCAACATTAGAGTTTATGGAATCATGATTAACATTTCTTTGTTCTCATCATGAGTTTCCTTTACTACCCTTTCACCATTAGTGACCATTTCTTGTAGCAACTTATTCATATGTATCTTCAATTCTTCCATGTCTGTCTTCAAATCTATCTTCAAATCGTCCATATTAGCTTCCACGTCATTCATCTTAGCTTCTACGCTTTTCTTTAAAAAATCCATCTTAGCTTCTACACCTTTCTTTAAAACATCCATCCTAGCTTCTACATCTTTCTTTAAACCATCCATCTTAGATTTTGTTCCTTTTTGTGCAAGTGACACTTGTTGCACTTGGTCTTGTAATTTTGATATATCATGTTGCATTTCTTCCTCTTCTTCATGAGTCATGCTAGAGCTTTCAAGTTGCCTACTAGGTGTTTGCATTTTCTTTCCTCGGGTCATCAATTACTGATAATAATGCTTTACTATGCCCTTTTAATTCCTTCAAACTAATTTTTCAAACCAAGCTTATGCAAAAATTTAAAAGAACTACACACCTTTTTTTCACTTTGTAGGAGCCTGATATTGAATCTAATGTATCTATGTAATTTCATATCATCCAATTCTGAAATTATGAATAGTAGTAGCACTCTCCGTCCTCTTTCTAATGCCACCACTCTTATCAAAATTGGATTCTCCAAGAAAGAGTTATGCACAATCTCCCACAATGACCTGATTATAGACTAGTTCAGTAGAGCGAACTTGTACGACATGCCACAAGTCACTGTTTCGACTTTTGGCTCTAAAAAATATATAAAAGAAACTATATTCCGTCCTCTTTTTGTACCTTCTTATGAAATTCCAATCCAATGCTCAAAAAGAAAGTTATGACGATTTTCCCTAGGTCACCTGTTTGGAATGTAATTCAGGAGTCTGCAAAAAGAACAACTTCCTTAGATCATATCTCCTCAAATATAGTGCTAAAATCTCTGAAATTCAGAACCGAGATTCAGTGCGATTGCTTCTCAAATGGGTTTTTTTTTTAGCTTCTGAAACGTTGCAAAAAAAAAGTTATCATGAAAATACCATGATGACCTGTTTGGAGCAGCGAAACCCTGCAATCCAAAGCTCTGATACCAAATGTTATGAAACTAGCTCAAGAAAAAGATAGAAAAGATAGATCAACACCTTAGAATTCAGCCTCTTCAAGGGGGAAACCTCCTTTACATTACATAAATGAGCAATTCTTCGATGATTCAAATGAAAAAACCTCCTTTCTATATATAGGAGTCTAAGCAGTCACAATATAACCTAGACGACCTAACAGTAATAATATAAAGCCACAAAAATAACAATAGAGGGATTCTATGGGGCACAGTAATAAAAATATGGGGACAATAGGGGCACAATGATATCAATAAGGGATACAACTACAACAGTAATGGGGCAATCACTAGTATTGTAGGGACCTATCATCCTTGCACTTACTTGTACACCCACTAGCATATTTTTCATACACAACCAACAATGATAAAACAAGATAAAAATTTGAAAGTGTTTTGGTCCATCACATTGATTCCACTCATTTCAATTCTAGATGTTGATATTAATTTACATGGTGAACATATTGCAATTTATATATTATGATTAATGTTAGATGAGCTTCTAGAGTTGCTACTCACATGGTACTATGAGAGGATGTGACATGAGCCTTGTTATATAATTTGAAGAGATAGGAGGAGGAAAAAGTTCATTTTCATGTAGATTCATATGTGTTTTGGCAACTTGCATAAGCTAAGCATTTATTTTTAGGGGATCATAACACTCAACAACATTTATTGTCATTCCAACCTAAATTGCAACAACATCTTAGAATTATTGAATTGACAGCCATTCACTCACCTAACAATGATGGTTGTGATATTAATCCAAATTAGAATGGCATAATACCACATGAAATAAGAATAATGGAAATATTGAAATACCATCACTATGTGAGACTCTCTTATATCAACTTTGGACCCCCAACACTGTTTCCTTTTAGTTTCCTAATTTCCAGCACATTGTCCTATTTCAACAATTTTCTATTTTTGGAAAAGTTTTGGGTCCTAAACTTTGGGCATTGTTTTGAGGCCTCAAATGGTGTTTTTTTTAGAAATGGGAAAATTGGAAGCCAACAATAATTTTTGCAGTAAAACAATGTTGTCCTCATATAGACATTTCTAATGAGGTATCATGTGTGCCAAACATACATCGTATGCCAAAGGTATGACCTTGGGAAGTTGACATTCCAATTGACCTTAGCTAGCCCACAAACGTTTAGCACTTCATCGCTTAAGGTTAGTTTTTTGGATTTTTATGGTTTTGCATTGTTTCTTGATTACAAGAAGACCTCCGAGCCTCATTTGAACACAATTCAGAATGTATGTAATTATTACATCTCTTCTCAAAGATAAGCTATCATCGTTGAACTAGTTTGTTTCTCTTATGTATGTAAACAATTTTCAACAATTGCTATTTATTAATTGATTTTTTGTTTCACTGTATCTATGTGTGTTGGTTTGAATCTTCATTTTATTTCGTTCCTTCATAAACATGGATCATTTTCATTGTTATTTACTAGATGGAATATTACCACTTGTTCCTCAAAGTGTATTCATCTTTAAGCCCTTTTTAGACTCTCTAAATAGGAAAAGATTGACTAGCGCTTGTCCTTTCCAACTCGTTAACAGATTGGAAAAGATATCTCTCTTTTATTATTTTATGCTTTTCTGGACTTGAGAGATTAATTTATGAAAAATAACTTCTGGAGTTTTCTTTTTGTACCTTTTCAAACTCTCTAAAAATGAAAAGGATCGAGTTATCTTTGTCGTTAAACTCGTTAAAAACATCAAATAGCAACAAACTTGTCCATCTAGACAAGACCAAGTTTCACCTTTGATAGACTCGTTAAAACATCAAATAGCGATGGATTCACCCGAAGGGTGAATTATACAACAAGCATATGTTATCCTCCTCAAGCTTGATAAAAATAAAGAGGTACTGGTCAGCAATGACTAGGGGAAATGGGAAAAAAGGGAAAACCACTTTATGGTAGCCGGTCGCTCTTGAACATGACACTTTGACTCCATCACCGTGACTATTTGGGTTGGGCTATCTGCTTGATGGCTATCATACTCATGGTCTATCACACCATCCATCACTTTTGTTTTGGGTCAATGCTACCAATTCATTCAGACTATTTGGGTTGGGTTGTCTGCTTGATGGTTATCATACCTATGGTCTATCACACCATCCATTACCTTGGTTTTGGGTCAATGCTACCAATTCATTCAGTGTCACTGATATGTTCAAGAGAAGTCATCCTTTACAGTACCGTAAACCTTCATTTTCATGATCGTCGTTCTTGAACCTTGTGTTGTTAGTCAAATTCCATCTCTAAAATCACTATGTACTCGTTTTGTGTTGTTGATGTGGGATACATCAATGCCCTCCCATGACGAGTTGCCTCTTGTTGACATCAACTCATTATCCAAGAAGTTGACTTAGAAACACACATTCAGTACCTTGAGGCAGGTTTCTCTCTTTTGATGATAGGCATACATCAATGGCCTTTGACCAAAAGACCTTTTATGGTGTTTGACATCAAATCATCCATTCACACCATGTAGAATGTATTGCAATACGTTGAGTATCATTATCATTATCGGTGATTTCTCTCACATCTGTTAACAGCTTACATCATCGGCTGGTAATCAGATGGTGTCTTCCCATGTTCGAATTTAGATCACATATTCACATGGTTAGACTCATACTTGAGTGAATGGTTGAATGATATTGATCACCCTGGATCTAGTTTCATCCATCTGGGCTGCGATATCAGGAGTACTAAATCATATGTACAATCACCTTACATTGATAGTCATTGTAATCATGAGTCTATATCTGTAGATGAATATTTATGTACATGTAATGAAAGTTTCTAAGTTGAGCATGGGTATGCCTTCCCTCATTAATTCATGTAAAATCAAATATCATGATATATGTATTGTAATTGATGCAGGTCACCTTCCACTTCGATACCTCCTCATCACATTGTAAAGCATTTCATTCGACATTGGCATTTTTTCGACTTCATGCTTTAGGGGGTAGTTGTTACATATCCATTTAGGCACATCAAATCCCAACATTCATATCAGTGTTTTAGGGCTCACCAAACCCTAAATTTAGTTGTTTCATGCCCTAAACAAGTCACCCCTTTGAATGCCTCCTTCCCAAAAAGTTTCATGACATAAGACATCCAAAAATGGTCTCTAAAGGGACTAGTGCAGGTACATACACTACCAGGGTGCTCTAGAGAGTAGGTAGATACACTGTCAGGGTGCTTTGCAGAGCACCTAAGCCCTCTTTAGGCTGCACTGGGCGAATTTGAGCGAACTTAAATTGAGATTTGGGGAATATTCTGGTCTCTCGGAGTCATCTAGAAGCTTCCCTCAGTTATCTACTCCTATGAGCTTGAAAATGGATGAGCAATGAGTTAAGGAGCATCATATCCTCTCATCCCTTCCTTCATGGAACTAATTCTAAGTATGGAAGGCCATTCAATGCCACCATTAATGACAAAACCTCCTTCATCCTCCTATAAATTGATCACTCATCTAAGTGATCAAGGGCTGGCTGGATTATGTTGAATTGTAAGGAGATAATGATGCTATGGGACTTGACTTTGAAGCAAATGATGTGATGCCACAAGCTTGTATTGCTTTTGATGTGATGTGGATGGGATCCAAGCTGAAGGAATGACTTTGAATTGGACACTGATGGTTGTAATCCCTTCTTCTATCTAATAAATTGTTTGAACCATTTTCCATATTTGTGTTCTTTCATAATGCTTATATGTATGAATTACTTCTGATTCCTTTCATTTATATTCAATGGATCGTATGCTTTGATCTGTTTTTGTCTTCTGTTGTGTTAACAGGGTACTTTTCAAGCAGATTAAGTACGGGAAGGAGCGATGGAATCGATACAAGGGAAACGAGGGAAAAGCAGAACTACAGGTAGGCCTTATATCCTCTCTTCTTATATATTTCTTATAGGGAAAGTCTAAAACACCATAGCTACTTTTCTAGTGAACTAGTATTTATTTGTAGATGCTAAATTCTATAAAACACACTGCCAAACCCTTCTTTGAACGAGTGTGGTTACATTTTGGGATCCCAAAGACCATTATATCATATCAAGATAGCATGTTCCTTAATGCATTATGGTTGAGCCTCTCATCATTATTGGACTTCAAGCTCACCAAGTCAACTGCATTCCACCCCTAGAGTGATGGCCAAATAGAGGTCAAGACAAAATGATAGTGAAAATACTATGCATGTACAACTCTAAGCATCCACATACATGGGATGAAATTCTTCCCTATATGCAATGCAACTATAAAAGAACTCTCCATAGCTTGACTGGCCATGACCCCTTTCAAGTGGGCCTAATATTTCAACCATTATATCCCATTGATGTTGCACTGCCTTTTTCAACTACACAAGAAGATTTTGCAGATGTTCAATCTGAAGATGATAAAGACACTAGGTTTATTGAATGCATTTAGCACATCCACGAGCAGGTTCATGACATTTTGGATAAATCCAATGCAAAGTATAAACAATGATATGATCAACATCAGCTGCCACATAAGTTTCAGGTGGGCAAAAAAAGCTTGGGTGCATTTGCAAGAAGAACACGTGGCCATATCCCATCAAAAGTTTTAACCACTCTAATATAGGCCTTACATCATCACCAAGGCTATGGGAAAAAATGATCTCAAACTCCATATCCCTCCATTCCTTGGCTTGTACCCAATAGTCAATGTGGACTACCTTCAGCCATACTTTCCACCTGGTTGGACACACCAAACATTATTGAGAACCTAACACCAATAAATATCAACCCATACTGCATTAAGAACACCAACCAATAGAGGATCCAATTATATTAGGTTGTCAAATCTAGCCAACTCTTGCACCAAGGCAAGTGGCTTACCAGGGACCAAGTTCAGCAGAAACTTCCCCATCTCATGGAGGCACTCAATGCAATGGTGACCATTGCTTCCTAAGGGGTGAGGACTGATCTAGGTGGATATTGGTGGTACCTTGCCTATCTCCCTTGGACTCCCAACATTGTTTCCTTTTAGTTTCCTTATTTCTAGCATAATGTTCTATTTCGGCAGTTTTCTATTTTTAGCAATTTTTCAGGTCCTAAAATTTTGGAGCCGTTTTGAGGCCCTAAATGGTGCTTTTCTACAAAGGGGGAAATGCAAAGCCAAAAAAATTGTTTGTAGTAAAAAATTGTTGTCCTCAGATAGATATTTCTAATGAGGTATCGTGTGCACCAAACAAAGATTGTATGCCAAAGTTACCCTAGTGGGGCCCACAAACATTTAGCGCTTCATCTACTAGGGTTAGGTTTTTGGATTTTTATGGTTTTGCATTGTTTCCTCATGATAAAACACTCTCCAAGCCTCATTTTAACATAATTCAGAATGTGTGTAGCTGTCACATCTCTTCTCAAAGATAAGCTATCATCGCCTGAGCCAGTTTGTTTCTCTTATGTAAGTAAACAATTTTCAATAGTTGCTATTTATTAATTGAATTTTTGTTTCACTGTATCTATGTGTTTTGGTTTGAATCTTCATTTTATTTCATTCCTTCACAAATATGGATCATATTCATTGTTATTTACTAGTTGGAATATTACATTGTGCATCCTAATATGTGTTGCCTTAAATTTTAGCATCATTATATACTAGTTCTTTGTTTCATTTTATTCTTGGTTATACAGATAAACACACTTATATATGGCCTTGCTACTTAGCTTGGTGTAGTTAAATATTCATTTATAAAGTCAATTGAACCTTTGAAAGTTTTTAGAAAAAAAAAACTTTGGGCCTCCTTCATAGTTTGTTAAACCTACATGCATTTTGAGTATACCCCTTTTACTGAATCCTATTAATAAGTTTAAAAAAAGAATATTAGCCTCCTACTAAGAAATCTAGCATGTATATCTTTCTCTAAATACACACATAAACAATGTCCAAGTGTTAGATGTGTGTGTGTGGAGTGGAGGGGGAGTTCCAAGTTGTGGTTGGTTGCTAAATAGGAATATTATGGTGATCTTAGGTTTTATGTGGCATATATTGGTCATAATGCTTGTTAGTGGTTTCTATATAATGATTTTTAAACATGAAATGGCCCAATACTTTACATGGATTAGAAAACTTGTATATGTTGATTCTCCTTTCCCTCCTTTTGGGTAGTCCTTGAATTTACTTGTACACTCACCATCCTATTTTTCATACACAACCAACCATGATAAAACAAGATAAATATTTGAAAGTGTTTTGGTCCATCATGTTAAACACACATGGGCAACCAGAAATATGAAAGATAAAACATGCAAGTACAATTTTTATTAACAAGAGATATACATTTAGAGTACATGTGGTGACCGTTGGGTTTCACATCCCAAGGTCTCTTGGACTCCTTTTGTCCATTCGGCTTCCACACTAACCCATTGAGGATTAGGTGTCCAACATTCCCCCCCTTAATTCGAAGGGTTATGTATGAGTCCAAGAAGAGAGTTGTAATACAAAATGTGCAAATATGCATGGCAGCACTAGGCTGAATGTGCTCTATGAAATGTTGGTATAAAGGGCGGTGGTTTAAGGATGACCACCAACACTGGAACGCTTAGTGCAGTTCTAGGAACTCTTCCAAAACTGGCAAGAAGCTGAAGTCTTCTACTAGAGGAAGTGATTCTATTGTTTTAAAGAGGGACACCTTCAACCATGAAAGGGAGGTCTCACCCCGCATAAAAGGGAGAACTTCAACCTGAAAAAGGGAAGTCTCAACCTGTGATGGTTTAAGGATGACCAACAACTCTGGAATTCTTAATGAAATTCCTGGAACTCTTCCAAAACTGGAAAGAAGTTGGAGTCTTTTGCTAGAGGAAGTGTTCTCAATTTTGTTCCTGGAATTCTTCCGAAACTGGCAAGAAGCTGAAGTCTTCTGCTAGAGGAAGTGTCCCAGATTGCCAACTGAAGGCATGTTTAGGCATCTTTGTCTCTGGCTACAACTCTGAAACTGGTGTGGCAGGTTGTGGCTCAGGCTCACTTGATGTGACTTTGAAGCTTGTAGATGACCATCATTTCCCCCCTGTCAGATACAAGGTGAGATGATGGAGGAAACTCAACTGCAAGACTGTTCAATATTCTGGAACAAGTTCTGATATGTGTTTGGAATATCTTCTTGGCTATTGATTCCCATTGCCAAGAAGTGATCCATCCAAGATGAATCTTTGTTCTTGCAGGACGTTTGTTTCTGAAGCATCTGTGTGAAGAATGACTGGTTTTATGACAGTGCTTACATGGATGAAGATCAAAACAGTGATCTTTCAAATAGCCAACTTGGTCACAGTGTTGGCATTTCATGATCTGTTGTCGTTGTTGTTGCTGTGGAAGAGGGTCAGAATTTGGAACAGCTGGAGGTGAACTGTCATGAGGAGCAGGTGAACTGTCATGAATGAATCCAGCACTCTGAAACTGAATGGGCTTGGCATAGTCTGGAATATGAAAGGACAAGTCCTTGTCATATCTAAAACCAATTTTGTGCTTGTTGTGGCCAAGCTGTTCCCAAGGTCTAATGATGGGCTTGGGAAGTGCAGACTGAGTTTCTGCATCTGCATGTAAATCAGTTGTTGTATTAGGCACTGAATTTGCAACATTAGTGTCTTGTTGTTTATGGGAGTCTGTTTCAATTTTCTGAACAGAAACAGGTTCAAAATGATGACTCTACTGTTGTAATTCTTCTTGCTGTAGCTTTGTCTCAAGCTGCAAAATATCAATCTTTTCCTGTGCATATTGTAAAGATTTTTGAATATCTTTGAGAGTGCTTTTGTTGAGTTTAACTGTACTTCCATCAGTAGATAAGATTAGAGTGCTTAATAACTCTAATAATCCATGATTTTTCTCAATTATTCAGACAATAAAATCAACAATATATTTGTAAAAACAATCAAATGACCAAAAATGCACCCCCCCCCCTTTTTGTTGTTGTTGTTGTTTTAGCCTCCAATGCACGTTCCTTTAGATATCTCGGTAGAAGTTTCAACTGTTTAAGATGAAGATTTCCCACTTTTGCAATACCCAGAAATTGTACCCAAGAGCAAACTTTTCCTCTGACATAATATAGTAGTGGTTTCAACCACCTGAGTATGACAAGCTCGGGCTTCTGCAATTTTATGCCAATACGAGCTCTTGAATTCCAATGACTTGCTGGCTCCTAAACTTTACGCACAATAAGTGTTTTCATGCACACCTATGACACACAACACAACGTTTTGTTTCCTGTATATCACAGTGACGGTGAGAATATATGTTGCTGAGCGAACTTCGATACACTTGCGTTCTCCAACACATCGATTCATTGTAACTCCTAATACACATTGTCTCTTAATATCCCATAACATAAATGACAAATTCGACCTCTCACAGGGGATTTGTAACCCACAAACTTTAGTGTGTACCCAACAAGCAAGTAATGCGGTCAACAGTAAGGAATGGTAATTCGACTCCTTGTAAAGGTTTGTGGGGTCATTGTGACTCGAACTCCTTACCTCTCCTAGATCATTTCTGTCAGATTTCTGAGATCCTGGAGGCCAAAATGTCTGTCAGACCCAATTCCAAAGCCGATGCCTGGAAGAAACGTTACAAGGTGGCGGTCGATATAGTGGAGGCTCGTCACAAGCGGGAGGAAAACCTGGTGGAGTTTCGAAAGTCTAAATAGGAGGAAAGTCTGCTGAAAAAACGCAGAGAAGGTGTTTCGTCTGTCCCCAATTCTCAGCTTTCAACTGGCTATGATCAGGCGATTTCTGTGAATGAAAAGTTGCAAAATTTGCCAGCAACTGTTTATGCGCTTTCTTCTGATGATATTCAGACCGTTCTCAAACCGACTTTCATTTCATCTTTACACAAACCATTTTCTTTGCTTTCTAAACAAGTTGACTACAAGAAGCAACTATTTACCTTTGCCGGAGACCAGTCGGAATGAAGCAAATTTAACTCACAAATCACAAATCTGAAGACCGCACCTACATATATTGAGTAGCACTTCGAGGAATTTCGTTTTAGGCAGCTAATATATTGAGTATCATTTTTGAGGAATTTCACTTCAGGCAGCTTACACTTTCAGAGAAGGACGCAGAAAGCGTCATGATGATACCATTCAATAGGCAGCGTAATGCACCATTCAATACCATAACGCACCATATACCATTCGCATTGATACCATTCAATAGGTAGCGTAATGCACCATTACACTCATGAACCATTCAATACCGTAACACACCATATACCATTCGCATTGATACCATTCAATAGGCAGCGTAACGCACCATTACACTCATGAACCATTTAATACCGTAACGCACCATATACCATTCGCATTGATACCATTCAATAGGAGCGTAACACACCATTACACTCATGAACCATTCAATTCCACTGCGCTTTCATTCAACCATAGGTCGATATTAACACATCGATTTGTATAACTTCCATTCTTTCATTTTTCCAAATCCAATTTTCTTCAATCTCTGAACCTACAGCTTAAATAACTCAACACGATTTCAAACATTTTTCATAACAGTTCAACTCAATGCTCATTAAACAATTGCGCCTTCTATAAAATCGACTCTCCAAGTCGATGTGCCAATGCATTCAATAATGTTCAATATGTCAACAAACAATGTTCTACTTCAGTCGACTATAATGCCACATAATTTGTAAATAATCGACCCCCAAACAGAAACTTCAAGGCCCTTCGAAAAAGATGCAAACCGGACTCAACCTTAATTACTGCCTTCTCTGTTGTAACACTACGACATGATCTTAGCATTACCAATTTAAACACCAAAGGTTTAATGCAAACTTACCAGATCCAATTTCAACGCAGCTGCTTCTCTCAGCATTCCGTCACATAGCTGCACTTTCAATGTGTTATCCAATTCTCACAACGCAACCAAACAACGTGTGATCTTAAATTAAATTCAATTGAAGTTTTATGCAGCATGCATTGAACATCGTGCACAAACTCAGTGCTATATATCACAACCAACACCAATTTAATACTATAGCAAATGCTCCACTGATCTCGACATACATCGATCTTTCCACAGCTAAAATTGATCATGCATTCAAGGTATTATAAGCGCCATTTACAATTTGATTGATATTGAACCCAATTTGAGAAACTAAATATACAAAAGCTTCCAATTAATTGCCATTCCACGACTTTGATTCAGGCTTGATTCAATGCCTTCTTACACTCAAACAAATTTGCATTATAGTTTTGACAATATCGACATCGATTATTCAAATCGATCTGCGAGTTTTTACAAAGTTCAATTCATTCAATTGTCAAACTGTTCTTCCTGGCGAGATATTCAGCATTTTCATAAAACAAATGGTTCAAAGAAATTATGCAGGGCAAGAGTACGCCTGCTCTGATACCATGTTAAACACACATGGGCAACCAGAAATATGAAAGATAAAACATGCAAGTACATTTTTTATTAACAATAGATATACATTTAAAGTACATGTGGTGACTGTTGGGTTTCACATCCCAAGGTCTCTTGGACTCCTTTTGTCCATTCGGCTTCCACACTAACCCATTGAGGATTAGGTGTCCAACACATCACATCGATTCACCTCATTTCAATTCTAGATGTTGATATTAATCTACATGATGAATGGATTGCAATTTATATATTATGATTAATGTTAGATGAGCTTTTAGAGTTGCAACTCACATGGTCCTATAAGAGGATGGGAAATGAGCCTTGTTATATAATTTCAAGAGATAGGAGAAGGAAAAAGTTCATTTTCATGTAGATTCATATGAGTTTGGGCAACTTGCATAAGCTAAACATTTATTTTTAGGGGACCATAACAATCAACCACATTTATTGTCATTTCACCCTAAACTGCAACATCTTAGCATTATTGAATTTCCACCCATTCACTCACCTAACAATGATGGTTGTGATCTTAATCCAAATTAGAATGGCATAATACCACATGAAATAGGAATAATGGAAATATTGAAATACCATCAATATGTAAGACTATCTTACACTGATATGTAAGACCTTTATTATGTGATCAATAAGTAAAAAAAAATTGGTTGTGGAAATAGCCACCAAATTTAACGTCTATCCACCTACATTAATTTCTTTGTTGTAACTCGATGAACACAATTAGGATGTTGATTGGACATTTCAGTGGGGTGAATTTTTCTCATATATAGAGGGAACAAAATAGTATTATGGATGCTCTCTCAAAGATGGGGCATAGATATCAACCGAGGGAGATCAATTTCTCTGCATATAGTAAATGACAATCTTCAAAGGACTAGAAAATTTTTATTTACTTGAGTTCCACATAATTGATGTTGATCTACACGTTTCCATGTTTAGTTAAAGTGAGACACTTTTAATGATAGTTATTATCATATGCATATTTTGTAAAGACTTCTATAGGGATAGATTTCAAAATCTAGAATATGTGTTTTTCTATTGTGTTATAGTCACTGTACTAGACATGGTGATTAGTGAAATTCAAAATCATGTTGGTTTTTTCTTTTCTGAAAAAAAAAAAGGAAAAAGGAAGAAGTGCAAGGGATAATGTAAGAGACTGAGGTTGAATACACAACCCAATACTTGAAGTGATAATTTGTTGTCATTAATCACTTATAACAAAGATAGAAATTAGCTTATATTTTATTGTGCTGATATCTCCTCATAACCTGAACTCATGCATTGAGGCTTGAAATAATTAGTGCAATGTTCATTTGTCCAATCCATGGAATAGAACCTAGTGAGTTTATTATCATTCAACTTACAATTTAGAGTGGCAATGTTTTATTATAGGTGGCAAACATTACAATTTTTTATTTTGGCCAAGAAACCTTCATTTTCAATTAGTTTTAAAATATTTAAATAGATTCTATGAAGTTAATTAAAGTTTTGAAAAAAAAATATTAAATTGAATATTTTGAAAATCAAAAATTAATTATTAATTTTTTAAAGGTTAAATTATTTTTTCCTAACCAAGTATTTTTTCACTGTGACTTTTTGGAAAGTTTTCCGATCTAGTTTATCTAAAATCTTGTAGGGATTTATTGAAATTACAAGTTTGACATGTGAACTCTTCATAATTGATGTGTTTGGTGGGTTTAGGACGGTGTTGAATCCATATATGTAGTAAAAAAATAATAATTTTTGTTGCCCTATTTCGGCCATAAATCCTCCCAAAACTCCAAATCCTGAGAAAATTCCATTTCTAATTGGTTGATGACTATTTTTATGTGGTTTTAAATCGATTTTTCAAATATAAAAATTATATTAAAAAATAAAAAGTCTAAATTTTGTTTTCCCAAGTCTTATATTAATTTAGGGTTTGTTGCAATACGATGGTCCCCATACAGTAGCTTGTCAATACCACTTGCGGGAAAACCATAATTCATTTAAAATTAAAATATTTTATAATTTAGGGTTTGTTACAATACTATGGTCCAATACCATAACTTGTCAATACCACTTGCCCGAAAACCATAATTCATTTAAAATTAAAATATTTTATAATTTAGGGTTTGTTGCAATACCATGGTCCTATACCGCAGTTGTCAATACCACTTGCCGGAAAATCATAATTCATTTAAAATTAAAATATTTTATAATTTAGGGTTTGTTACAATACTATGGTCCAATACGGTAGCTTATCAATACCACTTGCATGAAAACCATAATTATTTAAAATTAAAATATTTTATCGTGTAAAATTTGTTACAATACTATATACCAATACCACTAGCCTGAAACCGTAATTCATATAAAATAAAAATATTTTATTTTATAATATTCTTAACAAAACCATTATAATATTTATTTGTTTGTTTCATTTCGTGTCGTGTCGTGGTTTTACAATTAATAAATATAAATAAATAATAAACCATTTAATTATGAAATATGCTGGTCTTGGTCCTCTTCCTCCTTATATAAGCTTAGCTTTAGCAAAAGCAAAGCCCATATTTCATTGTGACTAATGAGGCGGTTGCTTTGCATTCTGTGGAGGACCAATACAAGCCACAGTGACATTACTTTCCAGCACTCTTCATCTTGAAGCTGCGGTGGAGGTCCTACGGAACTTTGCACACAAATCGTCCGGAGCTTTGAACTGGTCGTCTCGTTTTTCTGGTGATGTTTCATAGTGGATCACCGGTTTTGCATTGTGCAGACCGATGGAAAAAACATACGATACAATGAAGCCTGGAAACTTCGAGAATGGATGGTATGTTGTTTCCATCGGTCTGCACAATGGAAAACTGGTGATCCACTATGAAACATCACCAGAAAAACGAAGCGACCAGTTCGATTTGGCAGAGTTCAAAGCTCCGGAGGATTTGTGTGCAAAGTTTCGTCGCCCCTCCACACAGCTTGAAGATAGAGTGCTAGAAAGTGATGCCACTGGCCTGTATTTCATTGTGACTAATCAGTATTTTCTTGATCAGGCGGTTGCTTTGCATTCTGTGGGGACAGCAGGTTCAACTTCTATTTTTATTGTGACTAATCAATATTTTCTTGATCAGCTTTGCTTCAGCTTCTCTTTTTAAAACAAAAAGATGTGTATACCTGAAGCGGATCTCATTTCCCTCAATGGATCAATGGTGGAGCTGTGTCGGAATCCTTCAATAAACCGGGCAGCTTTGATGACGAATGCAAACAAAAATTTGAGCCCAGCAAGAATATTTTCAACTTCAACCATGAATTTTCTTCAGGTGAGCTGCAACTATTAACAAACTCTCTGCATTTAAGAAATTGCTATTGCTTCGCAGGGTTTTCTTTTTTATGTTATTTTTCCTCTGGTTGGGTTTTGAAAAGTACAGAGGTAGCAGGCTGCGTCCAAAGGGAAAATGGGCTGCGGAGATTCGAGATCCAAGAAAGGGCATTATGGTTTGGCTTGGAACGTTTAATATGGAAGAGGAGGCCGCCAAGGCATATGATGCAGAGGCTAAAAAGATCAGAGGCGAGAAATCAAAACTCAACTTTCCGGATCACTTGTGTTTTGTAAAAGTGGACACTAGCCAGAAAATGTCAGGGATGAAATTAAAGTCGTGTACAGAAAAACCTGTTTTATTATTTGGTCAGAATATAAACAGTAAGGTAAAACCTTTATATTCACCAAAGCTTGACTTATCAAAAGGTTACTCTCAGTTCCTAAAACCCAGTGCTGAAAATGGACCGTAATTTAATGGGCAAAGTTTTGAGTTGTGGAAACTCCATCTTTGGGTAGACAAATATTAGTGGATTGTTGAAGATTTCCATAAGACATTGATGGAGATGTCGAAAGAAGAATAAACCAAGTTGGATTGAAAGGGAAAAATCACAATACAATGGTGTCTCTCACATTTAGCGTTACTAAATGTTTTAGGAGAAGCTATAATGAAGAAATTATAAAACAAGTTGGCGGGATTGTATTATTGTAAGTTTGTGGTAAACAAATTGTTCTTGTGGAATAAGTTGTGCAACCCAAAGATGATTGATGGGGACGTGGTGATGGGCCATCCAAATGCCTTCAGTACCATGGTAAGTCCATAAATTTCTATTTTGATGAAGATATGCATATCAATTTATCATGCTCTTTATCAGACTCATGGGTTAGTTTGGTTATAGCAAAAGGTAGTAATGTAACTACGTCATGTTTTGATGATGTGGTCTCATCCCTATTGTTGGATGAGATAAGGCAGAAAAACATAGAAAATTAGAGTACATATGCCTTATATATAAGGGTGTTCATAGGGTAGAAATAATAATAAGTCTTGAAGTGCAAGATCTAAATCTAGAGGTATATGTAAATCTCCACTAAAATTCGTAAAGGGGTGTTGGAAATGTAGAACATAAGAGAATTTCAGGAAGAATTGTAGATCTAAAATCTTTGAGAGAGGGAAGGGATATAATGATGGTTCCTCCAAAGAAGATAAAACGTCCTTAAAGGAAGGAGGGGATGTGTGTTTAGCTTCTTCCAGCACACATGCAGATCATGACATATGGTTGTTGTTGGGAAAAGTATCTATTCAGAACGCCCCTATCCCACTCTAAGGTGTGACAGTGCCTTAGCAACAAACAAGGAAAACTACTTGAGTATTCTTCTTTATGAGATGTAAATGAGGAGAAAGGATGTAACTAACCTGTGTCTTTCGCTAGTTTCTTGATCCAATCGCTCCTCTCTTCAATAGCTCCCAGCTCCCTGCTCCCTTACCGGCCCAGCTTCACTGAATTCCTACAAGATCACAAGAGAGAGAAACTACACGAAGATATAGATATACATTCATAAAAAGCTCAGGATCAGATTAAGCTAAACATGCAAATATAACAAAACATCATTGATACACAGCATGTAGGAGAAACTCAAATAATTTTATTGATATGATGAGAAAGTCCAAGACGAGATACAACCAAGTGAGTTCCGATCCAGCATCTACCTCCCAGCAAAGGAATCCCTTCCTCTCCTCCAACAAAGCATAAATCACCCAATGTGCTAATCTCAATCTCAAACCAACAACAATTCTCTGCAAACTACAAAATTCCAGCCTCTGGATCTCTGGGATGAGGGATCCATATATAGATGTAAGCAGAGAGGATGAGTCAGCTTATGTTTTGACTTGTGGCTTCTCTTTGTCAGTTCTTGCTTCCAATTGGAGACTGAGAGCCTCTTACTCATCACTTGGTCGAATTCAGTGAGGCAAGTGTCATTGGAGAAGATTCTGGAAGCTTCCATGGTCTTTCCACCTCGTTGAATGACTCTGCCACTTATCATTTCCCACTCAATGCACTTGGGTAGTGCATTCAAGTGCGTTGCAACACACCTAGCCAGTGTATTTGGGTGCTTTGCAACGCAGGCAGCTAATGGAGCTTCTGAATTGATCCTGATTTGACTAGTTCTGAGTGGTTTTTGGTGGAGAACTTCTGGGAGAAGCTGTCATTGTTTGACCTTGTTCCTTTAGGGGAAGGAACCTCACTTTTAGGGACTTTGGATCCCTTGGATTATGGACATTTCATGCTCAAAGCTGTAAGGCACAAAAATGTCTATAATAGTTTCCCCCTAAAGTATGAGGTCATTTATCGGGTGAAATGCTTTATTAGGAGGATCCGAAGTTCTTTCAATGCTGGGAGGAGACCTGTAATAAGATACAATACAATACATTATTTTTCATACTAATTTCATGATCTAGCTGAGGCGGGCATTCCCATGCTCAGCTTCATAAATTCATTTTATGTACATAGGACAGACAATCGTCTGATGGTAGACTGATGACTCTGATGAAATCATCATCCTTTTGGTAGGATGATTATCTGTTCTGCAGTGTTGTACATGTCAATGTCTTTATTTTTCCTGAATGTATCGCAGCCTGGATGGATGAAACTAGATCCGAGGTCTTCAATCTCGTCCGATCTTCACTCTATGTACAAGTCAATCCATGTGAGAAATGTTTTGAAGTCGAACATGGAAAGACATCGCTTGATTACCAGTCAATGATGTAAACTGTTAACAAGCACGAGAGGAATCACTGATAATGATAATGACCCTCAAGGTACTGCAGTACAATTCACGTGGTGTGAATAAAGGACTTGGCGTCGAACACCACGCAAAATCTTTCGGTCGAAGGTCATTGATGTATACATGTCGCCGGAAGTGAGAAACTTGCCATTGAGGCATGCAAGCTTCAAAGTACTGAAGGGGGTGTTCCTAGATCAACTTCTTGGATAATGAGCTGATGTCAACAAGAAGTGATCCGTCAAAGGAGGGCCTTAATGAATCCCACATCAATGACACGGAACGGAGCAAATGATTTTGATGGAGGTGAAAACGATCTGATGATATATGGTTTAGGGTGGCGGTCATGAAAGAATGAAGTATAATGTATGGTAGTGGATGGGACATGGTTGACTTCTCTGGATGACTTCTCTTGAACATATCGGCGACACTTATATGATGGATTGGTAGCATTTACCCCAAAGGTGGATGGTATGGCGAGACCATGGTGATGTGACCGGTGAATGAAACAACCCAACCCGACTCAGGCACAGAGTGGAAGTGTCATGTTCAAGAGCGACTTGCTACCAATAAAGGTTCTTTGTTATGAAACCAACTCAGGAAGAGATAGAAAAGAGAGATCAACGCCTTAGAATTCAGCCTCTTCGAGGGGGCAACCTCCTTTACAATACATAAATGAACAATTCTTGGATGATACAAATGACAAAACCTCCTTTCTATTTATAGGAGTCTAAGGAGTCACAATATAATCCAGCCGACCTAACAATAATAATATAAAGCCACAGAAATAACAATAAAGGGATTCTATGGGGCACAGAAATAACAATATGGAGGTAATAGGGGCACAACAATATAAATAAGGGGTATAACTACAATAGTAATGGGGTAATTACTAGTATTATAGGGACCCAACATGCCCCTCTCCTTCAAAAAAGTGTTGTCCTCAACGCTTGAGCAGTTCTGGGTACTTCTGCACAAAATTCTCATCCTCCCATGTGGAATCTTCAGCGGATAAGTTCTTCCACTTGATAAGATACTCTGAAATTGATCGATTTCGTAGCTGTCGAGTTCTTGTTTCTGTGACTACTTCCGGTTCCAATATAATTTTTCCTTCCTCGTCAAGTTCTGGCAATATTGTTTGAACTGGGAGCTTGTCGCCTATGACCTTCTTTAAACATGAAACATGGAAAACTGGGTGCAATCGAGAAGCTGCAGGAAGCTCCAATTTGTATGCCATAGTACCAATTTTTTCCAACTCCTTGTACAGACCATAATACTTTGGTGATAATTTATTATCCTTCTTAGCTTGCTTTAGGGACATTTGCTTATATGGTTGTAGCCATAGGAATACCCAATCACCTACATCAAAACTTCTTTCACTGCGATGTTGATCTGCCTGTTGTTTCATTCTATTTTGTGCCAACATGAGGTTATCCTTTAAGAGTTGGAGGACTTGTTGTTGATGTTCGATGTGATGTTCCACTGCCTGAACCTTAGAATTTTCTCTTAAATATGATGTGATTGATGGTGGTTGGTACCCATAAAGTGCCATAAATGGGGTCATTTTTGTTGCTGTATGGAAGGAAGTGTTATACCACCATTCAACCAGAGGCAACCGTTTGACCCATTGTGTATGTTTATCAGATACAAAGCAACGAAGATATCCTTCCAAACATTTGTTTACTATCTCAGTTTGCCCATCAGATTGAGGATGATAAGATGAGCTATGAGCTAACTGAGTACCAAGACAAGAAAATAATTCTGTCCAAAAATTTCCAGTGAAAATGGGATCTCTGTCACTTACAATAATCTTTGGGTTTCCATGTAGCTTTTGAATTGTTTCCATAAATGCAGTAGAAACTGTACTGGCTTTAAATGGATGTGACAATGCACAAAAGTGTGCATACTTGGTAAGTCTGTCAACTACCACCATGATGACACTTTTTCCCTCAGACTTGGGTAAACCTGTGATAAAATCCATTGAAACCTCCTCCCAACGTTGGCTTGGAATGGATAAAGGTTGTAATAGACCCGGTGTCTTAATTGTTTCAACTTTATTTTGTTGGCAAACCAAACATTCCGCCACAAACTTTTGAATATCTGATTTAAGGCCATCCCAAAAAAATTCCTTCTTAACCCTGTGGTAAATTTTTAAAAATCCTGAGTGCCCTCCTAAGGGAGAAGTGTGCAATTCCATAAGAATCTTTTGTTTTAGTTGGGAATTCTTACAGAGGTATAAGCGATCTTTGTACCATAATGAATCATTTTTCCAGCTAAATGTATCAGAAGTACTGGAATCTTGTTGTAGCTTTCGAATAAGTGCCCACACTTCTTCGTCATTCTTCCATTCCTCCTTTGCTTCGTTTATCCAATCTGGTTGGATAATAGAAATGGCACACAACAATGCTTCCATATCCTCATCCTTTCTTGAGAGTGCATCTGCCACCACATTTTGCTTCCCTTTTTTGTAGATGATTTCAAAGTCATAACCCAACATCTTTGTGACCCACTTTTGTTGCTCTTCAGAGGATAATCTTTGTTCTAAAAAGTATTTAAGGCTATCATGATCCGTTTTTACCTTGAAGTGTCTTCCCATTAGGTAGGGTCGCCATTTCTTAAGTGCATGGAGTATTGCCAACATTTCCTTCTCATAAATAGCTTTGCTTAAAAACTTTCCCTTGATTGGACGACTTTCAAAAGCAATGGGTCTTTCATCTTGCATTAGAACAGCACCAATTCCATTTCCTGAAGCATCACATTCCACAATAAAGGTTTTTGTGAAGTCCGGTGTAGCTAAGACTGGTGCTTGGCACATTGCCTCTTTAAGATGTTTAAAGGCCTTTGTTGCTTCCGGAGTCCATGAAAATGAATCTTTCTTCAATAATGTTGTTAGAGGTGTTGCTATTCTCCCATAATTCTTAACGAACTTGCGATAATACCCTGTCAACCCAAGAAATCCTCGCAGATGCTTTATGGATGTGGGGATTTTCCATTCCTTAATGGCTTTAATTTTTCTAGGGTCTACCTTAACTCCTTCATGAGATACAATATGACCCAAATATTCCACCTCCTGGACTCCAAAGAAACATTTGGATCTTTTTGCATATAATTGTTTCTCCTCCAATAGTTGTAACACCTTGTCAACATGTTCAACATGATCCTTCCAAGACTTGCTGTAGATTAGTATATCATCAAAAAATACCAACACAAATTTTCTAAGGAATGGTTTGAAAATTGAATTCATCAAACCTTGAAATGTTGAAGGTGCATTGGTAAGGCCAAAAGGCATGACCAAAAATTCATAATGACCCTCATGAGTTCTAAATGCCGTTTTCGAAATGTCTTCAATCTTCATTCTGATTTGATGATATCCTGAATGAAGATCCAACTTGGTGAAGTAAATTGATCCATGCAATTCATCCAGTAATTCATCAATGACAGGAATGGGGAACTTATCTTTAATAGTGAGCTTGTTGAGCTCCCTATAATCTGGACACATGTGCCATGATCCATCCTTCTTGTGCACCAATACTACTGGAGCTGAGAAAGAACTTTGACTTGGTTGAATTATACCAGCCTCTAGCATTTCTGCAACCATACGTTCAATTTCACTTTTTTGGACATATGGATATCTGTACGGCCTGATGTTGGGAGGAACACTTCCTGGAATCAGATGAATAGCATGATCATGATCACGCATAGGTGGGAGACCTTTGGGAGTCTCAAATACCTTGGAATGATTGTCCACGACTTTTTGGAGATCTGGAGAAATAGATGATTCCAATGTGGAAACATCTAGCGAACATAATTGTGCAATTACACCTCTTTGCTCCTTTTTTAGAAGCTTTGTCATGCCATTAGAGCTGATTATCTTTCCTGGTTTCCCTGCAATACCCCTTAATTCAACTTCCTTCCCTTCCATAGAAAATTTCATGAAAAGTTCTTGAAAATTAAAAGCTATTGTACCCAAGGATTGTAGCCATTGGACTCCTAGTACAACATCAGCACCTCCCATTGGAATGGAAAGCATTGGGCTAGTCAATACATATTCTCCCATGGATAGCTTGATATTATGGCACTTTCCAGAACAATTTATCGTTCCTCCATTTGCAATCATCACTTGACACTCTGGTGCTGGATATAGGAAGAAATTCAATTCTTTTGCTACCGTACAATGAATAAAATTGTGGGTGCTTCCTGAATCAATCAACACTATTACCTTTTTCTTCTTGATTTGTCCTTCTATCTTGATGGTTTGAGGAGTGGTAATTCCCGCCAATGCATTACAAGATATGGTTGGATTTATTTGTTCTTCATCTAGGCTTTGTTCCTGGAATATATCCTCTTCTTTTGACCTTTCTTGCTCCTTTTCTTCTTCCTCTTCACTATCTATGTAGAATAATTTCTTCTCACCACACTTATGACCCTTTGTGTATTTGCTATCACAATTGTAACAAAGCCCTTTTGCTCTTTTTTCTTCCAATTGTTGTGGTGTCAACCTTGTAGGTTGTGGAAGACTATGGGTGACAACACTTCCGTCTTTATAATTGTGAATGGTATGCTTCCTAGTTGCCATAATTTTGCTTTCCATTTTTCTTGCTAACCTGAATGCCTTCTCTAATGAATCAGGTTCCCAAAGGCGCACATCATGTTGGATATTATCCTTTAAAGACCCTATGAACACATCAATCCTATGCTCCTCTGGAATATCTTTTACCCTTATGTTCAATTTTTGGAACTCCTCAATGTGCTCCATTATTGAACCCTTTTGTTTGAGACTTATCAATTGGCTAAAAAAAGTGTTGCTTTTTGTATCCTCATAATGTGCTATCAATTCTTCCGTAACAATTGCCCAAGTGATAAATTGTTTACGAGAACAAAGCCATTGATACCATACAAACTGATTTGGTTCTAAATATAAAGTTGCCATACGTACCTTTTGTGTGTTTTGCACATTATTGAGATCGAGGAATTGCTCCATCTGTAATATCCATGTGGCGGGATCCTTGCCATCAAACTTCCTCATATCGATTTTTGGAACATGGTGAGTCTTCGATCCAACATTAGAGTCTATGGAATCATGATTAACATTTCTTTTGTTCTCATCATGAGTTTCCTTTAGTACTCTTTCACCCTTAGTGACCATTTCTTGTAGCAACTTATTCATATTTATCTTCAATTCTTCCATCTTATCATCCATGCCATCAATTTTAGCGTCCATGCCATGCACCTGAGCTTCCATGCCCTTTATCTTAGATTCCACGCCATTTATCTTAGCATCTGTTAGCTTTTGTGAGCATGACATTTGTTGCACTTGTTCTTGTAATTTTGATATATCATGTAGCATTTCTTCCTCTTCTTCATGAGTCATGCTATAGCTTTCAGGTTCCTTACTAGGTGTTTGCATTTTCTTTCCTCGGGGCATCAGTTACCGATAATAATGCTTTACTATGCCCTTTGAATTCCTTCAAACCAAGCTTATGCAAAAATTAAAAAAAAAACTACACAGCTTTTTTTTACTTTGTAGAAGCCTGATATTGAATCTGATGTATCTATGTAATTTCGAATCATCCAGTTTTGAAATTGTGACCTGTAGTAGCCTTCTATGTCCTCTTTCCAATGCCACTAGTCTGATCCAAATTGGATTCTCCAAGAAATAGTTATGCACAATCTCCCGCAGTGACCTTCTTACGAAATTTCAATCCGATGCTCAGAAAGAAAGTTATGACGATTTTCCCCAGGTCACCTTTTTTGAGTGTAATTCAGGAGTCTACAAAAATACCAACTTCCTCAGATCATATATCCGAAAATATCACGCGAAAAGCTCTGAAATTTGGACCCAAGGTTTAGCGCGATTTCTTCTCAAATGGGTTTTTTTTGCGGCTTCTGAAACGTCACAGAAAAAAAGTTATAACGAAAATTCCATGATGACCTGTTTGGAGCAGCGAAACCCTAGAATCCAAAGCTCCGATACCAAATGTTATGAAACCAACTCAAGAAGAGATAGAAAAGAGAGATCAACGCCTTAGAATTCAGCCTCTTCGAGGGGGCAACCTCCTTTACATTACATAAATGAACAATTCTTGGATAATACAAATGACAAAACCTCCTTTCTATACATAGGAGTCTAAGGAGTCACAATATAATCCAGCCGACCTAACAATAATAATATAAAGCCACAAAAATAACAATAGAGGGATTCTATGGGGCACAGAAATAACAATATGGAGGTAATAGGGGCACAACAATATAAATAAGGGGTATAACTACAATAGTAATGGGGTAATTACTAGTATTATAGGGACCCAACATTCTTTGAGTTTCTTCCCAATTTTTCCCCAGTCATTGCTGACCAGTACCTCTTTATTTTTGTCAAGCTTGAGGAGGATAACATATGCTTGTTCTATAATTTTCCCTTCAGGCAAACTCATCGCTATGTTTTAACGAGCCTAGTGATAGTGAAACTCGTTCTCGTCTAAAGACAAGTTTGTCGCTATTAATCTTTTTAACGAGTCTAACGACAAAGATGACTCGGTCCTTTTCATTTTTAGAGAGTCTGAAAAGGTACGTAAAGTTAACTCCGAAAGTCCTTTTTCGTCATCTAATCCCTTAGGTCCGAAAAAGTATAAAACAATACAGAAGGGATGCATTTTCGATAGTTTTAACGAGCCGAAAAAAACAAGCGCTCGATCTTTTTGTGCAATAATCCCTCAGGTCCAAAAAGATTAAAATCTAGAGGAGGGATAGCTCTTCCTGTCTCTTTAACGAGCTGGAAGGCCAAAACTCGGCAATCTTTTCATATTTTACGAGTCAAATGAAAAGAGCTTAAAGAAGACTCGTCTTTTGAGGAACGAGTGATAAAATGGGTAGCAGCTGATTCCAGGTAAGGGTTGGAATTTTCCAAGAACGACAGTGTGACAAGGATGGCTAGTGAAATCACTCTTCGCAGCTGTTCCTCAAAATGGGTAAACAATCATATGGAGGTGAATGATCGGCCAATGGAAAAGTGGAGGTGACGGTGCAAACACGACCAAGGCTTTAATGGCTGATAATGTTACATTCATGGTGGTTATTTATCGGAGGATAGTTCATTTTTTAACGAGCTTAAACGCGGGTTGAAACACTTGCTCGATCTTATGTTTATTTTTTAACGAGCATGAACTATGTGCTAAAACTGCTCGATTAATCCAGTCATATGATAAGAATGTCTCATGTGAGATGCCATTTTTTATGGAGCTTGCGCCTTACAAAGCTATGCCCCGCATCCTTTCGTTATGCAAGTTTGGAAACGACTAATCCTACGAGTTTAAAGGGTTAGACCTACGGGTTTAAAGGGAGGACCTAAAAATTTTAAAAAATAAATAGCCGCCCCTTGCTTGCACTCCAAAAGGTTTGCATGCCCCCAGGTATAAAACAGAGTTTCAAGGTTACCTCTACTTCACTTCTACCAAAACAATTGTTTTACCGAGAGAGGCCTACCTCTTTCAGGTTACCCAAAGATTGTTCTGTTAATCTTTCAAACAAAACACTTCTTCGGCGATGTCTACCGAGATAAACAAAGGTGAGCGACGAGGCCCGCCAACTCACATAACTTTGACAAAAGAATCTTATTCTAGAATAACCCCTATCTCAATCATGGACGGGGTACAGACTAGTCATATTCTCCCGCGGAAACCTACCTTATACCCAAAGTTTTCCTACCGAAGCAGACCAGGACGCATGCCCCCCTGGGTTCCAGTCATATCCCTCCGAATTACTCGCGCTCATCGGGAGGACGGACCATGGGTTGAGACATTTCTTGCGTGAAGAGACCATTTAGGGATGGTATATGACTATTTGCGATGCATGATCCGGGAAATGAAAGCTGGTCCATGAGCTTGACCACTCTTCCTTCGTGCGGAAAACACATTACTCTAAAGAGTGAGGAGACGATGGCTCCCATGCAATATATATAGTCCCATCCAAGGAGTAGGTTATAATCCAAGGGTCCTTGAATGACCATCACGTTCATTTGAACGGTCTTCCCTTTTAATGTTATGGGCACATTGGGGAGGATCCCTAAAGGTCGACTGGTTCCTTTATCAAAGCCTGTCAGATTTCTCATTTCAGGAAAAAGCGATGGCGAACCAAGCGCTTTCCAAGAAATAGAGGAAAGGATACTCACAGATGCCCCCTCATCAATGATGGTGCCAGCCATGACCATTCTATATATTTGGACGATAATTCTGAATGGTATGCTTGCTGGCAAATGGGGTCTGCCTAGTTGGTTCCAGTCGAAGGAGACAACTAGGTTGCTTGGCGGTGGGACCGAGTAGACGGCCGAGTATCGCTCTGACGAACTTCCTTCCTGCGATAAAGGAATGGGTGGATTGCCCCCGTGCTTGTCGGAGTTTGTGTTGATGAAGAGAATTTGGATGGTGTCATCTTTATCCTCTTCAGTGACTGTATCATTCGAAGATAAAACCTCTGAAGGCAAGACCGTGTCAACTGTCACCTCGACCTTTTGACTTTCGTCGGGTATGGATTCAGCTGGTTCATCTTCAATGACCGGTGCTTCAACTGACCACTTGAGCGGGCCAGCTGGATTCTCAACTAACGAAGGACTTGGCAAGAGTTTCTTATATCCAGGAGGGAGTCGTAACGGTGAAACCGGACGATCATCGAAAACTCTTTTAGCTTCGTCTAAGAAGGGACAACGGTGGATGGCGTGATTGCCTTCGCACAGTTTACAGGGATATCTAGCTCTCCCTTTTTGTCCTGGGACTTCACTTTTGCTAGTTGACGGTGTGCTTTCAACATGGCAATCAGAGGTTGACACCACCAGATTGTGCAAACAGGGAGACCAGTCCCTTAGTATCTGAGGGATGCAGGGACAATCTCTGTGAAAGTGGTCTCCCTTGCAAATGACACATGGCGATTTAGGCCTAGTCAGTGCAGTGTGTGGATTTTCATTAGACGACACTCATTTGCCCCCAGTCGCCTTTGGCTCCTTCTTCTTCTTCTCTTTCTTCTTCTTTTCCTTCTTCTCCTTAGGAACTTGACTTTTGGCTTTGCCAGCCCCATCAAGCGAAGAGGAAGAATTAGAGGAAGTAGAAGGCTGGTGGGTAACTCTGGACTGGTCTAACTGCTGATTCGACTGTTCAGGAATAGTGGTGTTCTGAACGACATTGGTCGAGAAGAGCCAGACCGGCAAGCCAATTGTCAGTCCTGGAAGCGACAATGTGGCCATATGGGGCGCACCAACATCTCCCCAAGAGGAGAAGGGACTAGGATTTCCACCAAGGGGAATTCCTTGGTTGGTAGGCTCCATTTTCTCAACCTAAAGATCAACGCAGGAAAAAGGGTATGAATATTCCGTTTAAAATAAATTTTAACGACGCTTGGACACAACTTGCTTTTTCAATTTTAAAGAGTCGAGAAAAAGCAAAAGATGACTCTAGTCTCCTTCGATTTTTAATGAGCCTGAAGTGACAAGTGCTCAGATGGACCTTTTCTGTTAAGGAGTCTGAAAAGGAACGAAAGGGACTGCTCTGGAGTTCTAGGTAGAGGGTGTGCCAAACCTTTCACAAAACCGCAGAATACTTTTTAAGGTACGGGCGGTCAATCTTCCCGAATGCTGTGTTCAGTGCATTGCGATCAGTAGGGCGGCCGACACGGCTTCCTATGGATAAAGGTTTTATGCCTATAGGGGTCTCCCAATATATACTCGACGGTATGTGGGAGCACAATCCGTACTGGCGCTTATCGTCTCTCAGGAGGAATCACCCAACCATCAGTGAGGCCGACAGTCACCAGGTTTTACGACGCCGGAACACGTCTCTAGCCTAGACCTCTATGTTGTGCGTTAAGTTACAAAGCGTTGTTAAGTTCATTCAATTTATTTTAAGTTGATCTTTCTTAGAAGTTTGCCTTTTTGGATCACCACGAGATGTAGGTACAATTCCTAAATGCAGTCTAAAGATGATAAGCAAGCTTTTATCTCTTTTCAACAATGAAAATCCTAGCTACAAGGGGAATAGAAAGACACAATCTTTTCTCAAAGAGCATAGAGCACACTGTAAATGCAATTTTCCTAAATCAAACCATACAAACTATCAATATGCAAATGCACAAATGCATGTATTTGTTTTCACTTTCTTAATATTGATGCCTAAATAGAAAGATGTTGTACAAATTTGAATTCGATTTCAAGTGAAAAACACAAACAAGCTTCTTTTTGAAATCAAAAAGATGATTACGACACTTTATGATTTTGAAGTAAACACTTGTTTCGACACTAGAAATTCATAAATTCAAACCAAAATACAAAAGAAAAAGCGCAATCAACTTACTCCTAAGATCAAAACGACACTTACGACAGGTCTAGATCTAAGGGCGACAGTATGACTAGTTTACTTTTGTAATGGGAAACTGCAAATGATGTAACAAATACATAAAAACAAATACAATTTCTTTTATACAACTGAGGTGGAATTAAGGCAAAGAAAAGGGGTTTTCAAATAGGTACACACACTGATAACAGGCTACAAAAAACAGAGATAAAACTGAACACAAGGATGTAAAGAATCACAGCTGCACAGGGCAAAGGCTGATCAGCGCACCTGTCACACAGAGAAACTGAATTGCAGCGCAGGTAGCCCTCTCGGGACCTGCGTTGAAATGCAGAGTCTCTTCACAGAGCCTGCGCTGAAGCAGAAACGAGAATTGTCTCTGGGTTCTGGGTCACGGTTTGCAGTTTGATCTGAGGTTTTTGGCCGGATAAAAGCTATCAATAAGGTACAATTAGAAGGATGATTTAAAGGAGGACTAAGAGCTATCACAAATGGCAGTTAGAGCATTTGTGGATCAGCTTGTTCAGATCATAAACAGGCCCTGTGAGTGGACTAGAGTGGCAGATCTCTACTTTGCATTTGTAAATGACAAATGCAGTTCGATTCGCCACTCCTAAGTTTATGAGAAGAACAACAATAGAAACACAAATAAACTAACTAGATACTCCCCAGGGGAGTCGCCAATTTGTTGTTGGGAAAAGTATCTATTCAGAACACCCCTATCCCACTCTAAGGTGTGATAGTGCCTTAGCAAAAAACAAGGAAAACTACTTGAGTATTCTTCTTTATGAGATGTAAATGAGGAGAAAGGATGTAACTAACCTGTGTCTTTCGCTAGTTTCTTGATCCAATCGCTCCTCTCTTCAATAGCTCCCAGCTCCCTACTCCCTTACCGGCCCAGCTTCACCGAATTCCTGCAAGATCACAAGAGAGAGAAACTAGACGAAGATATAGATATGCATTCATAAAAAGCTCAGGATCAGATTAAGCTAAACATGCAAATATAACAAAACATCATTGATACACAGCATGTAGGAGAAACTCAAATAATTTTATTGATATGATAAGAAAGTCCAAGAGGAGATACAACCAAGTGAGTTCCGATCTAGCATCTACCTCCCAGCAAAGGAATCCCTTCCTCTCCTCCAACAAAGCATAAATCACCCAATGTGCTAATCTCAATCTCAAACCAACAACAATTCTCTGCAAAGTACAAAATTCCAGCCTCTCGATCTCTGGGATGAGGGATCCATATATAGATGTAATCAGAGAGGATGAGTCAGCTTATGTTTTGACTTGTGGCTTCTCTCTGTCAGTTCTTGCTTCCACTTGGAGACTGAGAGCCTCTTACTCATCACTTGGTCGAACTCAGTGAGGCAAGTGTCATTGGAGAAGATTCTGGAAGCTTCCATGGTCTTTCCACCTCGTTGAATGACTCTGCCACTTGTCATTTCCCGCTCAACGCACCTGTGTAGTGCATTCAAGTGCGTTGCAATGCACCTAGCCAGTGTATTTGGGTGCTTTGCAACGCAGGCAGCTAGTGGAGCTTCTGAATTGATCCTGATTTGACTAGTTCTCAGTGGTTTTTGGTGGAGAACTTCTCAGAGAAGCTGTCATTGGTTGACCTTGTTCCTTTAGGGGCAGGAAAAACACTTTTAGGGACTTTGTATCCCTTGGATTATGGACATTTCATGCTCAAAGCTGTAAGGCACAAAAATTTCTATAACAATGGTTGATCAACTTAGGTGCCTCCTTTCATATGACTCCACATAGGAAGTAGTTTCATGAATATGAAAGGTATGATGGGCATGATGTTTTACTTGGAAATGACTCGACAACCAAGATCATAAGACAAATAAACTTAATTTTGATGCTCAAAGATGGAAGGGTTAGAACAATCCTTGTTGTTCTACACATTTAAGGGCTAGCTAGAAACCTGGTATCTATAAGTAGGGTGAGTGATGTAAGTGTAACTACTACATTTGAAAAGGAAACATGTAGGATGGTTTAAGGAGAAATGGTATTGCTAATGGGAGTTCAGATTCAAATTATCCATATAAGCTATTGGGAACCACTACCAATGATGGGTGTGATAGTTCTACTTTTCTTAAAGGTGGAGATGAAGAAGGGAAGACCTTTGTTGTTTCTAGAGAAAAGATGAGGAAGTTTCATCAAAGGCTAGGGCCTTTGATCCCTACACAATCAAGGTATGGTTAAACTTATGTCTAGTTATATTGCAAAACATGATTTCTATGAATTGTATATATGGTAAATAGAACTAGGTAAAATTCTCAATACATCCTTATTTGTAAATTGTTGTGGATATTCCACTCGGTAGTTTGTCACAACAAACTTGATAAATTATTCTCAAAAATATGAAATCTATGCTATGAGCATTTAATAATTTTTAGATTTTTAGATTTGTAAATTATTGTTTATTGTGTATACATGAAAATTACAATTATGTAGAAAATAGAGAACAATGAATTAAAATCTCACAAACCATGAGTTGACACAAGATGTGACTTGAGAAGCTCTTTTGGGAGAAAACCTAGTTGGAAGGTGAGGCCGCTTTACTCTTTTTCTCTGAATAGGAAATGGATTCAAGTACAAAGAAGTAAGGCATATGGCCTACGGGCTGCTATAGTGCAGAAAACATCTTTGTGTTCTCTCTCCCTATCCCTCTCGACTACTCTATCCATCTATGGAACAAAATGCATTTGAAAGAATAAAACCTATTTTCCTCCTAGTGGCTCGGTAATAACACTACTTAATAACCTACTAGTGGTTATGTTTGACTCCCTCAACTCTTAAACAAAGTTACATTATGAAGTCTTCTAGAGTCTTCTTCATCGTGATCATGTGGGTATCCCCTTTTCCATAAATATTCAGGGTTGGCATGAAATCCTCTCGAATTATGGTGGCCAAAATAGGAAGGTAAACTTTCGAGTGACATAACTTTTGCGTACAAACTTTGAATGAGTGATTCTTGAGCCATTGGAAAGGTATCTATGTGTAGAATAGAGAAAAAGGTGCATTGCTAAAGTGACAAAGCTTTAGTATTTACCCCAAAAAAATGTAGTTTGATGCCTTAAAATACTCTTGGAAGGCTTCAAACATTGATCTTCATGATTTAACATGTAAGGCTCATAGGGTTTCATATTCTTTGCATTCACAATTGAGTAAATACACATGTATGGGGTTAAAATGAATCTCCAAGTGTTATCTCCCACCTTTTCAAGTATCTCAAAGCGACCATATCGTAGAGCCTCAATATTGTTTTCAGGATCTTCTAACCTCTCTTGTTCAATTGTACCATAGTTCGTCTCCCGCCTTGAACAAATTGTTTATTCTGTGCTTGTCATGCGTGACCTTATATTTTTCTTGCGACTTCTACAATGTCTCATATACATGTATAGGGATATGTCTAATCTTTTCAACATATTTTTCAACCCTGAAGACATCTCTTGTAAGATCCTCCCTTACTCTTCCTTGCTACCCATATGCAATATCCAAAGGCAAAGGTGGTAAATATCCAAAGAAAGTTTCAAATGGGGACTTACGAGTAGAAGTGTGGATTACTTTATTAAAGAGTGTTGTATATATACTAAACTTTCATCCTACGTCTTTGGATGTTTTTTATTGTAACCCATCAAAAAATGCGCTAAAATCCTATTGACTACTTTTTTCTTCCCATTTTTTTGTGGATGGTGTTATGACTCAGGTTGTTCCCCAAAATTTGTGAGAAAAGGGAATACGGCCGAGGTAACCACTAACAGATCTTTTAGATGCAAATTCTAGCCAATCTGTAGCCATGAGAGGGCTCTCTCTTTATAATTTAGCTTTGTTTTGGGGTCTATTGGGCTAGTTATGAAGTGCACGTATTTGTTTGATTTTTGGATGGTGATTTTTCAATAGAACACGGGTGAAATATATGAAAAGTTTAGTCCATTGGGTTAATGGAATCTATGAAGATGAATTGCTGGATGTGGTTTGTTTGACAGAGGGAGGAACATAGAGCAAGGTAATTAACCATGGAACAAATTGTAAGCTCGAATCAGGTGAAAATGGGGTGAGGGGGTGAAGGGCAACTAAGAATCCTTCATCATGCTAATAGAGGGAAAGTGGATGAATATTACCAGGGAGCAGTTAGGAATTCCTTAGCTATATTTGAGATGTAAAAACCAGGGGAAACAGGAGCAATTAAGAATTCCTGCTTATGCTTGTCCTGAAGAAAACATTTAAAATAACACAGATTGAACACAGAGTACATTTAAGTAAGTTCTGAGTTATTCTTTTTCCCTGTAATTTAGGATATGATATATAAATGATATATAAAACACAGAAACAGAAAAACATGAGTTAAAAAGACTTATTGATCAATGAAGTAATTCGAGAATTTTGTAACATGGTCCTCTGTCATCAAATCCACAACGAGAGAGTTCAACAACAACACATTCTAGCAACCTTTTATTCAGAAGAGTTCTGAGATTTACAGCGGAGTCCCAGAATTGTATCACCAACCACTAATACTTAGCTTGGGGAGGTATTTGTAAAAAAAGGCTTACAAAATATCTCAACGAGATAATATCGAGCAATAAATTCTTCTACCTACTCTACAGGAGAAGTAAATGATCTTGGGAATAAAGAGAAATGAATGCAGAAGTAAGATATGTTGTGATGGCCACTCAGTCGATGAGATGCATTGATTATTTGCTCAGTGAGTCGGTCGACGAATACTTTACTGAAATTCCGCGCTGCTCGCTTTGCTTTCCTGGTTGCTTTTAATAGTGCTTTATTAGACTATTTCCTAGCACGATTTTTATCTTCTCTTTTTCTCCACTTTATAGTATCTTGTTGCGTTCTGGGAAAAATAAACAAAACTTTGAAATCTGCCTACAAAATTTCGAGCATACTTTACCACCACTGGTCATATGGTAATTGGTGTCTGCGCATTTTTATTAGAGTTTCATCAGCATCTGTGTACCTAAAGAAAGTAGGCTTGACTGTGAAAAGATTTCTCACTTCATGCTCAATAAAAAACAGGTTTTATAAATTGTCATACAGGCTCTATCCAGATGGGAGTGCCTTCTCTTCTACAGAACTTGATGATGCTGTGACTTGATTATCCACATATGTATTCAACCTGTGTACATAGTCTGCATGAGTCATCAGTCTATAGTCATTAGTTAATAAACTGGGCAGACCCTTTTCCTCCAAAGTTGTAAACTTCTGTGTGAAAGCATTTATCTCCATTTGCTTGTCCTGGCACTTCCTCTCCAGATTTTGTATGAAGTTCCTCATGGTCAGAACTCTTTTAATTGCTAGGATGGTGCTTGTCCTATCCCTGATATCGAGTTCTGCCAGTTTTTCCTTTGTGTGGGTGTTCAAAAACTATATTAGCCTATTGGCCTGCTCGGGCATGTGTCCCAATGAATCCCTCATCTTTTGAATTTATTCTTGAGCTACTGTCACCAAATCAATCTGCTCATGAATTATCTGTATTGACGTCCATATATCAGTGATGGATTGGCCAATGTTGGCCCACAAAAGTCCCCTGATTTCTCCCAAAGGATTTTCTAAGGAGAGGTCTTTTTCCAATGCCTTTACTTTATTCTCTAATTCTTTTACCTCCCTTGTTTTTTCTGCCACAGTCATTTTAGATTTGTCATAAATTATTTCCAACTTGGCCAACATCTCTTTAGCATCCTTTAATTCTGATACTTGGAGTCTTAGATCCTCCATAGCCTTTATCAGTTCCTCAGTAGTCATGGTAGTGCTCTTGCCTGCTGCTATTGCTCTTGAAGTACTTGGTGTTGTTGATGCTGGGACAGTAGGAGGGACTGTTGTTGTGACTCTAGAAGGAGCAGTTGTAACTATTGGAGCTGTTTCAGATGGTTGGGAGGCTGACTCTCCCTAATTTCCTTGCAGTGCTTTCTCCAATTCCTTCTCCGTTTATGCCAATCTCTCATTCATTTTCATTAGTAGGTCCATCATATCTTCCTGTGAGTTTTGTTCAACAACCTCTGTAGTTTGGGGATGCATGATAATGGGCAGCTTGAGCTACTTCGTGGGAGATGCAATGTCTTCTTCCATCTTTTTTATTAATGCTTTGATGCCTTTGGCATCCTTGAGATCATGTCTCAGCTCTATGATAATCTCTTCCAAGGACTTGATTCTGTTATCCTTGGCTAAAGAGGAAGATTTTTCCAACTCCAATTGGGTAGAGGTATTATTTAAAGATTTCTGCAATTTGTGGGCCAACAATGCCTTATTTGCCAATGTGGAGTATACCATTTCTCTAGTTTATTTATGCAACTCAATCTGGTTCATTGGTTGAATGCCTTTGGCTAATACTTCTAGATTGGTCCTGATGTAATCAGCAACTCACTGTGGTTGTTGCATTTTGGGCTTGAAGTGACTCAGGATCATCTTTCCTTCTTGAATGTCATATGCTAACATTAACCTTTGTTGATTTGTGGGGGCCATCTTCAGCAAGTGATCATAAAGTTGAATTCTTATCGGCTCATTCTTTGCCTTTATTTTAGTAAATGTTCGCTTAATGTCAGAGCCTTGCCTGCTTTGTGGCTTGGAAGAAGAGAATTCCACACTATGTTGTCTTCCAATCTCCTGCCTGTGTGAACTGGCCGATGTTTCTGTGACTAGGGATGTATCCTCGCTGACCACTCTTTCTTCCCTTAGATTTTTTGTGGTCTCCTGAATGAATTCCTCCTCTGATAAGGGGTTCAATCTTTGCCTTTTCTCTCTTGGTTGCTCTTCAGAACCACTGATCGGTGTGCCTTATTGCATGCCCCTTTTCTTGCGTCTTTCCTCATTTAGAGGAGTTTGTAGTGCAGGGATTTCTGGGGCCTTTGTTTGAGCTAGAGGAACTTGCACTTGGCCTGGTTCCTTTGATGTAGTTGGCTGGTCTGTCATTATGTCCTGCTCTGAACCTATTACCTCTTTACCCTTTGCTGACCCTGTGCTGGCTTTTTCTGTGGGCTGCTGAGAAGTCCTAGCAAAAGATGTATCGCATCTTGTGTGCTGGGGCAGTATGAAGGATATCTGTCCAAAAGAGTCGAGGTCAAGAATTTTTTCAAGCTCTTTCATGGCTTTTTCCAATTTCTCTTCCTTTGTAATTTCTTCAACTAATGTGCCTTCTACCCATTCTTGTTGGTTAGCATACTGCTGAATTTCAAGGATCTTATGGTGAACATATGTTGTTAGCTTGTTTTTCACTTTTCTATAACTTATGAAATGATCAGGGTCATAAGGTGCCCAATAAAAACTTTGTTTCAACTTAAGTTGCTCCCCTAAAATCTTGTCAGCCTCTTCCCGAGCTTCCCTTTTATTGAAGACAAATGGGCCCAATTGATTTCTTATTTTTAGATGTGCCTTTTTCTTGGCAGCATAAAAATGAGTCAAATCTGAGCTAATAAATTGCTTGAAGTATTCCAGGGAAAACAGTCTCATAGGCACATACTTTGGCAGTTTATAGGGGCATAGCTCACAGCCATATATCCTGATCTCAGTGTGATTCTGGTAAAAGTACCAGTCACCTATACTATAGCCTTTTGAGAGATGTAAACTTTTCTGCATTTCAGCAGAGAGCCTCGCAGGAGGAGTTGTCATCAATAAAGAAGAAGCTGGATGTATGAACAGGTCAATGAATTCAGAATAATTATAAGGAGAGTTATGGACTTCATGGAATATTGAGGTCGAGAAGATTACAGACCTGCGCTCTCCTTTGAGATCCAATTTTCTAAGGGGAATTTGAAAACAATCTGGTTGCTTGTATAGCAGCAGATGATATATGTATGATGTGTATTTGAACACTCTTTCTCTGTCGAGGTTCATGAATTGCTCATGGATCTTATCAGCTATGAAGGTGGCATAATCATATTTGACAGTAGGAGGTTGTACTGGAGTAAACATGGACAAAAAAACTAAGGTAGTCTCATCAACATACTCACTGGCTTTAAATCCCAATATGTAGGATATCATGTCAGTAATGAATTTTCTAGCTTCATTCAACCAGACCTGGTTAAAAGGAGGTGGTTGCCTGGGCTGGTGATCTGGTCTCATGAATAATTGAGCTATTCTGGTTATCTTTGAACTCGGCAGTTTGGCACCTTGGTCAAGCAAGAATCCCATGGAAAGGGGAGCCAGAGGCTGAGTTGGCTTAAAGTGTAGCATCTCATTGATGGATTCAGGGGTAATATAGAAGAGGACAGTCCGAGATAGAGCCATAACTGCTCTTTGAGTGGGATCATAATTGGCACAACATAAGTGGATGATATCAGGAAGAACATTCACTAACGGGAGGTAATATATGGGCATGTTGGACTCCAAAATTCCATAGACATTAGCATTGTTGTAGTAGCTATTCCTAATTTCACAAACTACTTGGAGGTGAGGCTTGTCACCAATTAAGTCATTAATCTGGAAATCTCTGTCAGCAAGGGGCAACATTGAGGGCCATTGAAGCTGTTGGAAATAATACTGAGAGGGGGGGTGAATCAGTATTATCAGATCAATCAAACTTTTTCAATTTCATACTCAGAAACATATACGCTACTTCAATTAAGTGAACCCGCGTGTACACGCTACTGTGTCTAATGAAACTCGCGTATATCCAGAGATCTTATAATTTAGTTATCTTAATCTTCAGTAAATGCATCAGATCATTATTAAGCATATTAACAGTAAACAGGTGCAGAATAATAGAACAGAACATCACACAAGAGCCACACACATGAACACCATGATATAAGGTGGAAACCCAATGTGGGTGAAAACCACCTGCTGCAATTCGTCTCTTTCTTCTTTAATAAGAAACTTCTTTTACAATGCACTGGTGCAGTCATTTACCAGCACGCAGGCTGCAACCTGCAGAGGGCTACAACCCTCATAGTTCTTGTACTAGCCGATCCATTTACTAGTACGTAGGTGCCAACCCTACAGAAGGCTACAACCTTCACTCGTTTTCCAGCTGCTCCTGGAAGGGAGCTACAACCCCCTTGGCTCTTGTACTGGCTGATATGTTTACCAGTACGTAGGTGCCGGCCTACGATCTTCCCGGGACCACGTTTCATACATTTTCATACTGGATCCATAAGTCAATCACCATTGTAGTACAACCTGCATCATCAATCACTGAAACACCCAATTCTGAATCACTGTAACCCTGTCAACAACAACCAGACAACATAACAACAACCAGATCCAACTTCATCTTCAAATATCATACTTCACATTGTATACGCTACTTGGATGAACCCAACCTGCGTGTATACGCTCTTTTACCAAAACCAACCCGCGTACAGATCTGCAAATTCTAACTTATAACTCTGCAGCTATATCAGACATCAAAACATACCCAGATCATAATAATAAACATGCGTCAGTAGATCTGATCTATCCACAGTCAAACCATATGAAGATAATCATTCCAAGCCTTGAGATCTCGTTCCATCATTCATCATCCTCCACATGAGTGAAACCTTGGTTCAGATCACCAACCCATAACCAGCACTTGGATCTCACACTTCCTCAGATCTTCATCACTCACACACTCTTGCACATTGGCCTAATGATCTTTCTCCTTATATAGCTTTAGGCCTTGCTCAATACCAAGGGCCAAAACCATAGAAATCCAATACCATCAACTCAATGCTAGGGATCGACACGTCCGTCGAGACACCATGGTCCGAAACCATAGGCACAACTTCCAAGGAATAACCGCCACGGACCAAAATGAGTTTTCCACATACACGCGCTTTTAATGAAGCCAACCTGCGTGTACACGCGACTTGGGCTTAACTAACCTGCGTGTATGAACTTTCTTGGCATGCTGTACTAAGATCTGTCCTCTGATTAAGTTGCCATTACCTGTACCAACCTCTGAGCACCTGTACCAGCCTCTGAGTGAGTTGCCATCAAGGACAACACTTGAATCATAATGCCAACAATCTCCCCCTTTGGACTTGATGGCAACCACCACACCAAGTCACTCTCCCCCTTTGACATCAAGGGCAAAGGGCGAACCAAGATATCCTCTTCTTTGGTATACCTTCTGCTGTCCATACTCCCCTTGAGTACCTGCTGCAATCTCCAAATGTGCTCCCCCTTTGTGTATGCCAAAGTGTACCAATCTATCCATCCTGCTCTTGCTGAATTGTGTTGTTCATGCTCCCCTTGACTGTAGGCAAGATCTGCAAAAGATGTTCTTCAAGAAGAACAAAGACTTATACACCATAGAAGACCTTCCTATCACCAAAAGACTCAATACATACATTCATCACCCAAACTAGTGGGGATATACCAATATTGACTCATCCACCTAACCATGTGGAGATACATTAAGAGTTTACTCATGATAAGACATGAACATTACATCATTCATCCCAGGCATAGTGGGGAAACCAACATAGGCCGTTACATGACCTTGACACCATAAAAGAGATATCACAACAGAGATACATGCTGAAGTTTCTGAATGGGCTCCAAGTTGTATCAATCCATCCATGCTCCCCCTGAGTAGATGCAAGTTCTAGGACCAGCAATTCATTCAAGACCATGACTATCATTCATCATATATGATTTGTACCATCAGCCTGCAATGCCATTCCTTTGATCAAACAACAAGATGTATCATTTAGCTTCATAGACTTTATCAACAACTTCTAACCATAATGCCAACAATGCATTATTTGAAGTATATGCTCCCCCTGAGCCTGTGCCATCTGTAGTTAGATCTGATCATGCATACACCAATAATAAGCATCAAGATCTCATCATCATCAAGTTAGGATTAAACACTTCTAACATCTTACAAGTATCAAAACATTTCCAAACATCCTTAGCAGACTGTAACTGTTAACCAATAGAGCATATATTGGACTGGATCATATCAGACCCCTTTTCTGAGTCTGTCCCCACTGCTTTTTCACAAACTGACATATACGCGACTTTGCAGTGTGAAACTCGCGTATATACGCGGCTTTACTTCATGAAACTTGCGTATGATAATTAGAACACTGAAGTTTTACATCTTCAGCTCCCCCTGAGTCTGTTAGATCTGTGCTGTGCTGAGTACCCTGTGCTGTGCCACATCTTTCTGGCTGAACTTCCTTCTTCTTCCATATCTTCAAGCATGTTGATGATTTCTTCTTATCATGAGCTTTGTTCCTGCAATCTCTTGCTTTATGTCCAAACTTGTTACATGCATAGCATCTTACATGTTTCATATTCCTCTTATAGCAATCAGCAGCTTTGTGGCCAAATATATTGCAAGAAAAGCAATATCCATTAAAGTACCTTGAATGTGATGATCTTTCTGCATGATGGTCTTGAAACCTTCTTCTTCTACATATGGCTGCAATATGTCCAAGATTATGACATACATAACATTCAACATTATTCATGGGAGGAGTAAAAGATTTTCTTTGAGGAGTCTCTTTCCTTGATTGTTGATGAGGTTGACCTTTCATTTCCTTGTAGAGCCTTTCAGATTTTGCATTAGAGATTCTTGTCTTACTTTGTGAACCAGATTCAACTTCAATAGACTCATGAAAACCAAGACCAATTTTGATAGCAGGGGACCTTTCATTACTAAGAATATCATCCAATATCTTAGTACTATCTTGAAATCGTAATAGTTTATCCTTTTCTTCTAATTTACTTTTCAAGATATTTACCTCAACTTGATGTTGCTCTTCTTTGTCTAGACATTGCTTCTTCAAGGTCTCTTCAGCTTTCCTTCCTTCATCCAACTGATGCCTTAGTTTGAGGATCTCGTTTTCTTGCTCTTTATTCAGTGCTAGCAGCATTTGTCGAGTTCTGGAGGCACATTCCAACAGATCTTCTAATTTGATGATTTCTTCTTTGAGGGCATTCTCCTTTTTGCTAGGTAGATCTTGCTGATCTATGGTTTGATCTGATGCTTCATTTGTTTGTCCATCTTCATTCTGAGGTGATTCAGGATCTGAATTCTTACTTCCACTCAACGGCAGGTTATCATTGTTCCTTTGAGCTGTCTTCTTCTTCTGACGTGCTTTCTTCCACATTGTTCTACGAATCTCCTTCAAGCGATCAAGCTTCTCTGAAGGACCTGCTTTGATACCAATTGTTGGAAATAATACTGAGAGGGGGGGTGAATCAGTATTATCAGATCAATCAAACTTTTTCAATTTCATACTCAGAAACATATACGCTACTTCAATTAAGTGAACCCGCGTGTACACGCTACTGTGTCTAATGAAACTCGCGTATATCCAGAGATCTTATAATTTAGTTATCTTAATCTTCAGTAAATGCATCAGATCATTATTAAGCATATTAACAGTAAACAGGTGCAGAATAATAGAACAGAACATCACACAAGAGCCACACACATGAACACCATGATATAAGGTGGAAACCCAATGTGGGTGAAAACCACCTGCTGCAATTCGTCTCTTTCTTCTTTAATAAGAAACTTCTTTTACAATGCACTGGTGCAGTCATTTACCAGCACGCAGGCTGCAACCTGCAGAGGGCTACAACCCTCATAGTTCTTGTACTAGCCGATCCATTTACTAGTACGTAGGTGCCAACCCTACAGAAGGCTACAACCTTCACTCGTTTTCCAGCTGCTCCTGGAAGGGAGCTACAACCCCCTTGGCTCTTTTACTGGCTGATATGTTTACCAGTACGTAGGTGCCGGCCTACGATCTTCCCGGGACCACGTTTCATACATTTTCATACTGGATCCATAAGTCAATCACCATTGTAGTACAACCTGCATCATCAATCACTGAAACACCCAATTCTGAATCACTGTAACCCTGTCAACAACAACCAGACAACATAACAACAACCAGATCCAACTTCATCTTCAAATATCATACTTCACATTGTATACACTACTTGGATGAACCCAACCTGAGTGTATACGCTCTTTTACCAAAACCAACCCGCGTACAGATCTGCAAATTCTAACTTATAACTCTGCAGCTATATCAGACATCAAAACATACCCAGATCATAATAATAAACATGCGTCAGTAGATCTGATCTATCCACAGTCAAACCATATGAAGATAATCATTCCAAGCCTTGAGATCTCGTTCCATCATTCATCATCCTCCACATGAGTGAAACCTTGGTTCAGATCACCAACCCATAACCAGCACTTGGATCTCACACTTCCTCAGATCTTCATCACTCACACACTCTTGCACATTGGCCTAATGATCTTTCTCCTTATATAGCTTTAGGCCTTGCTCAATACCAAGGGCCAAAACCATAGAAATCCAATACCATCAACTCAATGCTAGGGATCGACACGTCCGTCGAGACACCATGGTACGAAACCATAGGCACAACTTCCAAGGAATAACCGCCACGGACCAAAATGAGTTTTCCACATACACGCGCTTTTAATGAAGCCAACCTGCGTGTACACGTGACTTGGGCTTAACTAACCTGCGTGTATGAACTTTCTTGGCATGCTGTACTAAGATCTGTCCTCTGATTAAGTTGCCATTACCTGTACCAACCTCTGAGCACCTGTACCAGCCTCTGAGTGAGTTGCCATCAAGGACAACGCTTGAATCATAATGCCAACAGAAGCATCCATTATTCAATCTTCTCTGATTTTTCAATTTGAAATTTGGGCTTCTCCTAGCAATAGTAGGTAAAATTATAGCTTCTGGGAGTTTTCTCAGAGAATTTGCGGGCCGAGACCGATTTGAATTTAGTTTAGTGGGCGAACTTGTAGAGGGAGATGGAGCTGCCAGGATTTCTTTGTAAAAATGGGTAAAACAGTGGTTACAGTGCGTGGGTTTGAAGGCAGCACAACGTTTCTAATTCAAATTTGGGTGTTTTTAGCGAATTTACAGAGAACACTAGAAAAAACGGGGTTATGGAGAAAAAATTGGGTAAATACCTATTTTAATGGGCGCCCTATGCGAAATGCAGGTGGCGGACTGAGCTGAGGGGACGAGATGTGGACTCAATTTAGCTGGGTGTCGGACTACGTGGTAAAAATAATGCTCTAGACGTGAAACAGCATGCAGAGGTCACACGGGAGAAACAAATAGAAATGAACGAAAAACGAAATTTTATGCCTTTTCGACAAAAAATTGATTTTGGTGGGTTTTGGCGCGCTTCGATCGCGTGATGTCAGCATGACGTAATTTTTGTCGTGTAGCGGGGGTACGGAGGCTGACCTGGCAATGACGTGGTGATTTACACAGCGGATGATGTGCAGGTGATGTGGCAGACGACATGGGTGACGACGTGAGTAGTGGGAAGCAGGGGCGTTTTATGGTATTGTCCCGCACCGCTTTTGGACAAAAGCTGTTTTGGGCGGAGGGGTCGCGATAGCACAGGGTGGGCACCACATGGTTCTTGTACGACGGTAAAACTGCCATTTTCTTGGGCGCTATTCTTCAGGCATTAGAGGGGTTCCGATATTACTATGGGTCATGTTAGCGCTTGAAATTTCACCTTAGGCTGAAAAAGGTAAACTCCAAGGCAACATCAAACCACTTAGCCTCGTAGCTAGCCCTACGGGGCAGGAGAGGGCTCTCTCCGGTCTATCTCGATAAATATCTTCAAAGGGCGAGATAACCAATAAGGAAACACTGATTTTAGGCTAGTAAACTGATAAAAGCTTTGAATTGGGAAGTTTTAAGATTTTGGTGGAAAATCAGGGAAAGGCAATTTTGGGTGCGAGGATTGGACACAGTTTTTGCAGGGGGTTCTTTGGGGCAAGGTAGGAGACTGTATTGATGCCTTTGAATTAAGTGAATGGATAGGAATGACCAGTGAGGGGCTAAAGAGAGCAAGAAACCTTCAAGATTTCTCTTTAGACAGATGAAAACATAAATATTAAGCAAACTTAAAAGCAGAGCATGGCAACCATGAATTCTACTTTAACACTTCATTTGCCTAATTTTCAGAAGGAAAAGTGAGAAGATGAATCACATAAAAAAATTACAAGTACAAAGAGAAACACACCATCAATACATGTAACCATAGGAATCCCAAAAAGGATTGCAAAACCCTGGTCTTTCTTCCTTTGCCAAAATTGTAGAGATACAATGAGTAATACAATAGAGCTTTCTCCCTCAAGAGTCCAACCATGAAAATGACCAAGAAAGTACATAATATAGGCAATCTAACATCCTTCCTTGCCTCTAGGGGTCGAGCTCACTATCCTAGGAGCTGTTTCAACCAATTCTAAACTGAGTACTAAAAACTAGGCAGTCAAAACAACTTGCCTCTACAAACTAGGAAACCAATTCATTCATTAAATTTTTATCTATCACATGAATGAATCTTCTAGAATAGGTAAATAAGTGTCATGTCATCATGAAAATACATTAATTACATCAAAAAGGGTGAAAAATCCCATCACAAGTCAAAACTGGTCAAAGCTGGGCGAATTCCTGAGCTGTAGATGAATTCCTGTGAAAACTGCCCAACGGGTCGCGCCCTCTTCCTGAACGGGTCGCGCTACTTTGGAGCTGATTTTGAGGTACTTCCAGGTGTCCAAATGAGGAAACCGGGGGCTTGTTGGAAAGGTCTGGATGTCTACTTTCCAACCCAAGTGGAATTTCTGAATTTGGTGGTCATCTTCCCCTCCAAAATTGCAATCTCCCAAGACTTCTTCCTGTGTGTCAAAAAGGTGGCAGAAAGTCATTTTTTGCTTGTTTTTTGACTTTCTGGAGGCCCAAAACTTGGTGAAATTTCTTGGCAATGGCTGAGAAAGTGTATCTTTGCATGTAAAATCCAAAAATGCTGAGTTTTCCCAAAAATGAGTTGCCCAACGAAAGGCGCGCGACCCCTTGGTGGAGAAAACCTGTGTTTGGCACAAAAAATTCACAATTGACAAAATTTTCTCCAAATTTCTTGAAATTTGGGCTGGGAGTCCCCAATAAAGTACCATGCTCATTCAAAGAGGCTTTGGCCAAAATTTGGAGTAGATCGGGCATTTTCTGTCGTTTTAGTGCCTTGGCCAACCTCCTTGGATCTAGCGATTGCAATTTTGACAATTCTCTAAAACCATGACACCTGTGCAAAGAGTGAAGGAGGTTTTTCTTCTATGGCATGTTATGGACAAAAACCTCTCTCAGTTTTCTAAAATTCATCGTTTATTGCTCTGGAACATCATTTGAGTGCGACTTGTCTCAATGTGTGAAACAAGGAATTTTGTCGAAATGGAGTGAAATGAAGGGGATAGGGGGCTTCTAAATTCTTGGGGAAATTTTTGGGAGTGGGAAGGGATGTTAGGAAGCAGGGAAAAGTGGAATCTCAGAGATTGAGTGAGGGGAAAGGGGTACAAAAGGGCAAAACACAGGCCCAACCTAGAAAATTGCCAGGTTGTAGCTAGAAACTAGGGTTTGTGCGAAAATGAGGAATTTGGAGGATCTAAGGGATGGGAAGCATTTAATAAGGTAGTTTAAGGATAGGGGAAGGTGTATGAACATCAGGATACAAGTTTTGCCGATGATTTGACCATCCAAGAGAAATTGCCTTCAAAACCCTAGGAGAGGGAAATGACCTTGCCTAGGCGCAACTGAAGCATGAACAAGATGTAAAATGACTCATTAGACATTGACATGATAGTGACAACCCTATGAATGATGATGTTAGCTACCTATACCAATAGGTTTCATATTTCATGATTGGCAAATAAAAGTTCCAAATATGCTCTGCTTTGGTGATCCAAAGATCCCATATTTCCATGAGAAGACAAGGTATGTACAAAAGCTTGATGTTGACTCAATTTTGGATGGATGGTCCAACAGCCTAATATGGATCATGCCATGTTTCAATTTTCTGTTGTAGAATAGAGAAAGAAGTCTGTCCAAACTGTTTAATCTTGGCAGACCAGTAGCTAGGTAGAGAAAGTAAGGTTTCCAACTGCTTAATCTGGGACCTTGGAAGCAATAAGGGTAGCCTTAGATAGAAAGTCAAAAGAAAAAGCCAAAAGAAAAGAAAAGGCACATAAGGGTCTGCAAGTCTAAGTGCACCCTCCATGAAGAAACAAAAAATTCTAGGCAAGTAGATGGGTAAGTAGATGGGGTTACAGAAATGTCAATCATTTCAAATGAATTTGCTGGTCTAGCATAAAGAAACATCAGTGGATAGAGAAGCTCCTCTTCTCCATCATGTTGCAGCAAAGCAAAGGAGCATGACTAACTCCCTTTTCCCCTTTTCACATTCATTTCTAACATCCCTTCATCAGTTGTGTTCATGAAAGAAATTAATTAAGGTTTTAGGCTGGTTCTTATTCCTTTAAAAGCCACATTTCTTGTCTAAAATCCTTTCATTTTGATCTACTCCCCAAGCTAAGTTGTTTTCACATAAACTTAGTGATATCACCCCTCATTCACCTCTTCCATTCATATTAACCCCTAACTTCTTACTATCTAAATCCCCTATATCACCCTTTCCCTATTATTATAAACACTACGGTGTATAAACCCCAAGCATTCTATAAATATCCCTTCCCCCTGGCATTATAGCCATATGTTCACAGTCAGGGATTAAATTGATAGCTGGTCAGTTTAAGAACCCAAACCCTACCCCTTTTCCCCCTTCAGAAGTTATCTAAACCATTAACCCCTTCAGTTGCTAAAGAACCTTGTTAATAAACCCATTTTCACCCCTAACCCGCTCATTTGCAAAAATTCATGAAAAACCCACATTTCGGCGTTATCCAAAGTTTGGTGCAAAAGCGCATTTGCATTAAAAAATACATTGAAAACCATACAAATCGCCGAAAGTCCTAAAGTCCCCGCCGGGCGCATCCTCCAAAAAATATATTATTTTAAAACCCCGCCCGCATCCGTATTGACCTGGCATCTCAACGATCCGTCGACCGTCAGATTTGACCTTTTTCATCCGACAGCCCACATGCATATCGGAGCGGCTCCGATGTCCAAAGGATAGCTTCCGAAATTTGTCAGAGGGTGACGTCAGGCCTCTGCCACGTGTCACCCCCAAATCGTATCGGAGCACCCTCTGACAATTCCGCTTCCGTATATAAAGTGGTGCGATATCAAACCGCTTACTGTTTCCGGTTTCGGTTCACCCGCTATGCCAACGTCATTACCACGTCATTGCTGCATCACCGCCGCGTCAACGTCCCCGTCCGCCACTGCTCTGACCTACCTGCCACCTCACCATCCCCGTGGACCACTCTTAAGCCGCCGCGTGTCTCGATGACGTCATGCTGACGTCATCCGACCTTGACCCCACCTGATGACGTCATGCTGACGTCATCCAAAAAAAGCGCCAAACAACCCAAAAGTCTATATTTTGGCCAAAATTCACGTTTTTCGTTACTTTTGCAAAAAGGAATGCTACTCCCCCTGCATGCATTTTACGTCCAAATCCGTAGCCAACCAGATGAAATCAACCAGGAGACCGCCACGCTTCCTTCCCACCTGCATTTGCAAACTTTGCCAAGCAATTCACCAGGTATTTATCAAATTTTACCTCCCTTGCGCTCAGTTGTGTCCGTAATTGTCTAAAACAAAATTAAAGGAATGGGCAAGCTTATAATTTACCGGCAAATCCCCTGTGGCAAGCCTCCATTTTCAACTATTAACTCGAGATTAGCCTGTAGAGCCTTGTCTACCCCAGTTTGCACAAAACATGCAGTTGGTTCGCGCATTCGTGAACTGAGAACCCAAGCTGCACCAATTCACCGTATATAAAGTTTCTAAAGCCAAGCATTTGCCCTATCAGTGCTCTGTGCAGCATTTCAATTGCTGCCATTGCCATTTTATCCTCTGTTCCTCAGTAAATCACCTCTCTGTCCAAGAAATACTCCTTTGTGTTGCTCTGCACAGTAACGCCAGTTCATACCAACACAAGCCTATAGTCACCATGGATGCACCAGTAGCTCCCGTAGCCTTGAACATTGCTCCATTAAATGCCCCTCAGAGAGAATTGGAATGGCAACCATTAGCAGACCTGGATTATCAGATATCAAAAGAAATGCTAATGCACAGCAAGTACCACATCCACTTGTTAAACGAATTGAAGATTAGACATGAGATTGGAACAGATGTATTGAGCATTTGGGATTCTTTCCTCCCTCTCTTCAAGCTCCCTCAGGTCAACCAGTTTCCTGACCTAATCCACCTATGTGCCGAATGCTATGACGCCACTCAGAGGGCTGTGATTGACCCTTCAGGCTAAATTGTTTTCTATGTCACCCCTGAAGCCATCAGAGAGATGCTGCACTTCAAAACTGAGAAGAAACTAGTCCCTTTATCACTGGCTGATCTGATAAAGAAAGGAGCCAAATTGACAGATGCCCAGGTCACCAAACTAAATCAATTGTACATTGACTCTGACACTGTGAAGTACCCTCCAATTTCTCATGTTTATCTCAACCAATTGGGCAGGGACCTTGTAGACATGATCAGTCCCATTCTGGGCTACAATTCAATTGAATTTGTTGATGAAACTGTGCTAGTGATGATGCTCATGTTTTCCCTTGGCAAGTCTCCAATCTGCTATGACTATGCCACCTACATATCTGAAAAAATACATGAGCAATTAATGAACTTGGCAAGAGAAAGGGTGTTCAGATACACCTCTTACATCTATCACTTAATTTTGTATTATCAACATGAGAAGTTTCACTTTGCTATGAAGAGGGTGGATGCAAAAGGAAATCCAATGTCAGTGGTTTATTGGTCCTCTGCCTTCCACTGCAGATCTTGCTCTCCATATACTTATTGTGAGTTTATAGACCTCTTCATCCACCCAGCCATGTCTCTGCTTATGAGCTCACCTCCTCCTAGACTAACTGATGAGATGCAGAGGATTCTTCAGCTGTCCAAGGCATACAGCATTCGGGATTGGTACTATTACCAACACCACACAGTCATTAGAATATATGGGTGTGAGTTGCCCCATACAGATTGCCCAGATATGTGCCCATGAGATTATTTGCCCTTGAATACTTCAGGCAGTTTGGGAATGCTGATATACTACATTTTTCAGGGAAAGGCAAGAAGGCACAGCTCAAGGTAAGAAACCTTCAAACCAATTAGGCCACTTCATTTACAACAAAAGGGAGGAAGGTTGGCAAGAAGCAGACAGAATGCTAGAGTCCCTTGGCCTACAGACCAGTTTCCTTTGGAAACCTTATGACCCCAATCACTTCATAACTTTAAGAAGGGTCAAGTATAGGCTAGCCAGTTATGACCATGTAAGGCTGCCTCATATATAAAAATATGCAAATCAAATAAAGTGGAGGAGAGGCACCTTAGAGGAAGCTGTTACACAAGAAGAATTAAATCAAAGAGCAGTAAAAAATCTCCAAAAGATGGTTGACTTAGAGCTTTGTGCACAGGTATTTGCTCTTACAGGCACTCAAGTGGGAGCAGCTGCCTCATCCTCCACAGAACAGCAGCAAGCAGCCAAAGCTACTGATCAAATCTCTAGCAAAGGCAAAGAGAAAGACATGGAGCCAGAGCAGCCACCTCATGAACAGGTACAACAACAAGAAGTGCAGCAACAACAACAGGTACAACAGCAACAAGGAGGGCAGCAAGAAAAAGAACAGCCATTGCGGCAAGAGCAAACATCACAGGCCCCAGAATCCACGGGCAACAAGCTCAGGACACCCTGCCTCCTAGGCAGGAGACAACAGTGGAGGCCTCAGTCCTCCAAACCCCACAAAAAGAAGACATAAGAAGAAAGAGGGACAGAGAGACTCCCCTCACAACATCAACAACTCATGGGGAGAAAAGACACCGAATGAATCCCCTTTCTGAGGAAGAAATGCCAATAGGGAAATCTTTGGGCATGGGCCCACCTAGCATGGAGGCATCTGCAAGTTCCTTCCAACAGGAACAAGAGAGGACAGTGGGAGGAGAAGTCAGATCCTCAAGCCAGCAAAGAGGAGCTGAGGTGGGCATCAAGCAGCAGTTCATTGACATAAAGAAGAGGAATGAGCCCATAAGAGTACAACTATATAATCATTTGTTGAAAATGGCTCCCACTAACCAGCAAAAACTAATGTCTGCATTTGATGTCCAGGAGGGCAAAATGATCATGAGCCATTTTATGCCAACAGTGTTGCAGCCGCAGTCAGCTGCAGATTACATAAGGACCAACCTTGAGGTCCTTGCCAAGGACATCCACCCAATGGATAAAATCGAATTACATAAGCAAACGGGTGAGATGGTGTATGCCTCCTTGGCAGATAAGACATTGGAGAACTACAGGCTAGAAAATAGCCTAAATAATATAGCTGCCCAACTTGAGTTGGAGAGAGCATCCTCTCAAGCAAAGGACAACATAATCAAAGCCTTGGAGGAGATAATCATAGAACTTGGGCATGATCCCAAGGACATCAAGGCTGTGCAGGCATTGTTGAAATTGAGAGATGCAGATATGGCAGCATTAAGGAAAATGGTAAAAGTCCCAGCAACCATTCACCCACAAACTGGAGAAGTTGCCCAGCTGAGGCATGACCAAGATGCATCAGCTATGCTGGTGTCCCTATACAAACAACTGATCCGAACACAAGAAAAATGGGGAGAATCAGAGGCTGCACAGGCTGCACTGCAGGCAACATTACAACAAAAAGAAGGAGGACAAACATCTCAGCCTCCTCCAGAAATAATTAACCTGGAGGAACCTCCTCAGACTACTGCTCCTCCTACTGAACAGACAGCACCATCTACATCAGCAACTGCACCAACAACAGAGCAGGCTCCAAGCCTGGACATGCAAAAGCTCAAGAATGAAATCCAAGCCCTGGAAGCCCAAATGGCAGAGCTAAATGAGGGCAGGGAGAGTCTAGCCAAGCTCAATGAAAGATATGATAAATCCAAGCAGACTGTGGCAGAAAAAGGAAGGGAAATCAAGGCCCTTAAGGATAAGATAAAGGAGCTGGAGAAGGAGCTCACACTTGACAAAGTGACAGCTGAGCTTAAGACAGTTTTATGGGCCAACATTGGCCAATCAATCACTGATCAAAGGCAATACATTGAGACAATTCATGAGCAAATAGAGCTCATAGGAAAAGCACACAGAGAAATCCAGAGATCAAGGGCATCTCTAGGCAATATGCCTGAGGTTGCCAATAGAATGATTAATGTGCTTAATAACAGAACAAGTGCTCAGCTGGCAGAAATGGGAATCTCTAGTAGAACTGAAACCATCCAGCTGATCAAGAGGGTCCTCACACTAAGAAACCTGGTACAAACACTGGAAAGAAGAAGCCAGGATATGCAGACAGAGGTTAATAAGTTCACGGACAAATTTGTGGCATTACAAAACAGAGGTCTTCCTAGCTTACTGAACAACACAGGAAGACTTCTTTCCCATGAGCATTATGCCAAAAGGGTCAACACATTTGCTACAAATCAGATTACAGAAAGACCCAGCACTTCAGAAGAATCAGGGCCAGCATCAGGGCAGAGTCTCTACAACAGGGTTGAGAATTTATTTTTCATTATGAATGAGATCCAGCATTTGTTTGAAGTGCCTCCAAATTTCTACAAATATACAGAGGCAGATGAGACTCTAGAGGCAATCCTGAGACATCAATTGCCAACACAGGAATTCTGGACCAAAATGATACAAACAATACTGTAAACCAGAGCTTGTATTCAAGTTTTTCTTTTTTATATAAATTATCATGCACAGGAAAATTTTGATAAAATCAGCATGCATGGAGAAGAATGGGCTGAGCCAACTCAGCAAAACTATTCGGCCACTAAAAACAGCACTGATAGTCACAGGTGACAGGGCCGAAAAGCTACAGGATGACAGAGCTACAAAGACATGTCATTCATCATTTATAACAGAACATTCAACCGACTCAGTGGCCTCCAAAGGTCAAAAAGTCTTCTGACAGAATTGAAGAGCATTTATGTTGTATTCAAAGCTGTAATAACTTCTTATCTGATTTTCTGTACAAGTTGGTGAATGTATTTATTTCTCAGATGACTCAACGCCCCAGATATTTTGTATGACCGCTTGTATATATTCCCCCCTCGCATAAGTTTGCAGGGGTTGTTGTTGATTTCTCTTCTAGAGTTTCTTATGTTGTAAACTTCCAGATTATTAATACAAAAGTGATGGAATTTCCAAAGCTCTGCGTTATTTGAGACATACTGGTGTTTTTCTGAAAGTTACAGGATTCCTGCGTATTTCATGGCACAATAAGTTCTCCTTAACACTCTTCGTTATGTGTTTTGTTATCTTTTCACAGCTCACCCATGTTCTTGTGTTTCATAGTTAATGGCAAAGAAAAATAATAGTTCCAAGATTTATTCACACAATACCCTGAACTCAATCTATGCTATTATAAATGTTTTTCTTCAGTTATAGTCATAGGGTGTAATTCTTAATTGCTCACCTTCAAACTATATCTTTCACAGTGATTGTTGTTTCAGGAATTCAAGTTTGCTCCTGTGCAATATTTCTCTTTCTTACACCCTCACCATAGTGGAAAATTCTTAATTTCTTTTCACTGATTAAGCACACCCCATAATTACAATTTAAATAATTGTTTCATGATGTATTTGAATGGCCCTGCAGTTTCAGCAAATCAACTCAATACCTCAGACAACCTGTAGCCATAGACTCCATTGCCCAATGGACTAGAACTATCTGAAGATTTCCACCTTAGCTACAGAAGACACCCTTCAACCAAAACCTAAAAACAAACCCTGAACTCATAACTAGCCTAAAACCTTCACAAAACAGAGAGAAACCTTAAAGAGAGAGCCCTCTCTGATTACAGTTTGGCTAGAAGCTATAATCCAAAGATTGGTTAGTGGTTACTCCGACCGTATTCCCTTGGGAGTCAAAGGGAACAACCTGGGTGTTAACATAATTGGCGACTCCACTGGGGAGTTCCTCAGGATATTCTAATTTTTGTATATTTCTTAAAGCTGCTTCAGTCAATTTTCATGCTAGCTTTAAGATATACACAGTCATTCCAAAATCTTGTCTGGCCCTTGTAGACACAAAAATATTCCAAAAAACATAACCCAAAAACAAGTTCAGAAGCTTGCTCCCAAGAAGAATCCACGATATACACGGTCAAATCCTGACCCAAATCCTCCAACTGTTTTTGAAAATCCTAATACAATCCCTAAGATCATTAGGAAGCAGCAGGGACAGGAAACTCTTGCTGATTCAAGTCCTGAGACAGCTTATCCAAACCCTGTTCCAACTCCAATCAAGGTTCTATTTCGGTCTACCCTTGATTCCCCCAGTTCACCATCCACATCTCAAAGCCCTCCTTTCACACCTCCATCCACTGCACATATTTCCTTGACCAACACTCTAGTTTCTACCGTTCCCAATACCCCTGTAGTACCAGTCATTCATGCTATCCCAGTTATCCCTGTCAATCCTATAAATCCTGCAAATATGGCTACTAGATATGCACCCCTGCAGTTGCCTGCTAATGCTGCAGCTCTACCCCAGGACTACCAATCCAAGATCTCATATTTTGACTCCACTGGCCCTTTCACAGCAATTCAGCATGCCAGAAGGATGCAGGATCATTTTGAGAACTATGAAATAGATGATGACAGTGTGAGAATGAGAATCTTTGTTCAGAGCCTCACAGGGGATGTAAGAACTTGGTTTAGATCATTGGCTGTAAATACCATCACAACCCCTGATGAGCTTTATCAAGCCTTTACTAACAGATGGGAGAAAAAGAAAGATCCCCTGCACATACTTGGTGAATATGATACAATCAAACGAGGTCCTCAAGAGACCATTTTGGAGTATTGTGCAAGATTCAATAACGTATATAACGCAATACCACAGAATTTAAGACCTCCTCCTGATTTAGCCTTGTACAAATTTCCGGATGGTTTTGACCCTGATATGGCATATCAGTTGAAGGAAAGAGCTCCTGAAACCCTTGAAGATGCCCAAAAGGTTGTTGTCACAGTAGAGGCTAACCTGATTGCCAAAAGAAACAAGGCAAGATTGGAAAAAAGAACCACCTTCAAAGAAGAACCCTCAGCCTTTGACCAAAAACTGGATGCAATACTCACTGGTATGAAGAGATTGGGGGATAGAGTAGAATCAGTTGAGAGAAAGTCATCATGGGAAGCACCACAAAATAACCCTATCAGGAATCCCAATTTTAGGAGAAATCAAAACCCAAACGCTGGAAAGGCCGGCCCTGATCCAGACATAAGGCCCCCTTTCCAGGAAAACTATACTGAGGCATCCACTTCAAATGAGCAAACAGATGACACCCACATTAACCTGATGGGCCTGAATGATGAGCAGCTAGTTTTTCTGAGTCAAGAGGATCATAAGGATGATGACATTCAGAAATTCCAAACCAGGTCAGGTGAGTCATTTGACTTTAAACAAGGATATGACACAGTTGTTTATGAAGTTCATAAGCAATACAAGCTAAGAAGCAGAACTATAAATGTGACACAGCCTGACAAGACCAAGGACACTCCACAGCCTAAGAAAGCTATTGTCACAGAACCAAGTCACAAAACTGGTCCAAGTACAGATGAGGTAACAGTTGAAGAAGTAACTCAAACATCCCCCTCAAAACAGCAACCAGTAGATACAACACCCTTCCAACACAACCCAAGCAACATTTCTCAAAATACAAGTAAGAGGGATAAGCCTCAAGATCAAAAATAGAATCAAGAGGAGGGCATCAAGGATTCCATTGAAAAGGAAAGGGCTATTAACCGAAATACCAAGATCCTATCTGAAAGGCCCTTTGACTTAGAAGCTGAAATTGGCAAATTGAAGGTAGCTATTCCTCTTTCAGAACTAGCCAAGCATGACATTTATAGACAACAAATCAAGAAGTCCCTTCAAATTTCTCGTAATAAAGATAATGTCAATGTGTTGGATGACACCCCAGAATTGCTATTCGGTCCAGAGGTTGATGGAAAGACAGCAGTTACAGGGATCTTACCTTTCTATGTCAGCCTGCATGTTCATGATAAGATACTACACAATGCAATGTTTGACTCAGGTGCCTCTCACAACTTGATGCCTAAATCAGTCATGGGAAGATTGAACCTAGATATTACAAGACCATACAAGGACCTATTCTCATTTGACTCCAGCCAAGTTAAGTGTTTAGGTCTGATAAAAGATCTTTGTGTGTCCCTAGTTCAGTACCCAAATAAAACAATTCTAATGGATGTTGTAGTTGCTGATATCCCACCCAAATATGGGATGCTGTTATCAAGATCATGGGGAGCCAAACTCCAAGGTTCCCTACAATTAGACATGTCGTATGCAACCATCTCAGTCTTTGGTCAACCCAAGAGGTTATATAGAGAGTCACTTATGAAATACATGGTCAGCAGTGAAGAAAAACCTCAAAACTTTCCCATATATGCTGTCCATTCTGATATAGATTCATATATTCTCTTCAATGATATTTCAGGTCTTACAAATGATGATGAAACCAAGACACTCAAACGAGAGTAGGACATTAATGAACAAGCTGCTGCTCTAAAAATAAAGCTGATCCAATCAAGTGATGAGGCTGTCCTAAAAGACAAACTAAATGAAAAACCAGAACTTCAACTCACAATCCCAGATCACACAAAAGTTATTAAGTCTCCCCTAGAACAAGAAGTCCTATGGTTCCTTGAATTTGATGGGTCAGTCAACAAATTAGGGGCAGGAGCTGGAGTTTGGATACACAACAAGAAGAACAATCATGCAGAAGGTCGAGCTTATAGGCTAAATTTCAGATGCACTAATTACATGGCAGAATATTAAGCTCTTTTACTAGGCCTTAAACTAGTAAAATTCTTACAAGCCACAAAGGTTTCAATACTAGGAGATTCAAACCTAGTTGTCCAACAAGTAAAGGGAAATTTTGTCACCAATGACAAAAGACTCAGATCTTATAGATCTGCTGCTGTAGAACTACTAAAGTCCTTCACTGAATTCCAAATCACCAAAATTGCTAGGGCCCATAATCTTCATGCTCATAGTTTAGCCACATTTGCAAGCACCTGTAAACTACCCTTTGAACCTAGTCATTGCTTTACAGCTGAGGTAAAACACAGACCTTCTGTTCCAAACAATGTTAAAGATTGGCAAGTATTTGAAGATGATACACAAATAAATAATTTCTTGACCTTGCAACAAGAATTTGTAGGATTAAACATTGACACTGAGGGAGCAAGTCAATCACAAATACAGAATGAATAGAACAACAAGCCAATATCACCTAAGACAACTCACCAAATCCTACATCCAACAATTTTTAACAAAAACAACATACAAGAAATTCAACAAACCAGTTATGAAGAAATAGCTGCTACAGAGGCTGAGATCATAGAGCTGAAAGACAATTTTCTTCCAACAGGCCTGACTCCATTAGAGGACATCTTCGACTCAAATGATATCCCTAGAAAACCAAAAATGCAGCCCCTTAATGCTGCTATTGAGGAATGCAACATTGGAACTATTGAGAAGCCCAAAATAATAAAATTGTCTGCATCCTTACCTCCTGATCAAAAACCCAAATATATTGACCTCTTCAAAGAGTTTCAGGATGTCTTTGCATGGGGTTATGAGGATTTAAAATCCTATGACACCACTTTTATCCAGCATACCATCCCTCTCAAGCCTAATCAAAAGCCATTCAAGCAGAAATTGAGAAGGATCAATCCCATGCTTCTCCCTTCAATCGAAAAAGAACTGCAAAAAATGTTTAAAGCTGGCATCATAGCACCCATTAGGTTTTCTGATTGGATTTCTAATTTGGTACCTACAAGAAAGAAAACTGGTGAGATAAGACTTTGTGTTGATCTTAGAAATCTAAACCAAGTGTCCCTCAAAGACAACTATCCCTTACCCAAGATGGATCACATTCTCCAAAGAGTGGTAGGGGTCTCAAGGATCTCATTACTTGATGGATTCTCAGGCTTTAATCAAATCCTAGTGCACCCTGATGATCAAGACAAAACTGCATTCACAACCCCATGGGGAACTTTCAAATATGTAAAAATGCCTTTTGGATTGAAAAATGCAGGGGCAACATTTCAAAGGGCAATGGATATTTCTTTTGCCAAAGATATTCATGACTTTCTTGTCATTTATTTGGATGACCTCGCACCTTTCTCAAAATCTGACCAAGAACACTTGAAGCATTTAAGGCAGATCTTCTTAACATGTAGGAAATATGGAATTTCCTTGAATCCCAAGAAGTCTCTATTTGGTTTGGAAGAGGGTAAGATGTTAGGTCATATCATTTCAAAGGATGGCATAAGAGTTGACCCAGACAGGATACAAGCTATCTTACAAATGCCCCACCCAAGAAATATCAAAGAATTGCAAGCTTTCTTAGGGAAGATAAATTTCTTAAGAAGGTTTATCCCAAACTTAGCAGAACTGATCAAATTATTGAACAACATGATAAAGAAGGATTCAAAAGTGAAATGGACAGTAGAAGCAAATCAAGCCTTTGAAGGTATAAAATTGGCCCTTACCCAAACCCCAGTCTTAGCAAATCCTCAATTTGATAGAGAATTTATCATCTTTTCTTTTGCCTCCCAGCATACCATTGCTGTTGTTTTATTACAGAAAGATGACCAAGGAAATGAGAAACCCATTGCTTTCTTTAGTAGAGCTCTTAGAGATGCACCTCTGAAATATCAGATCATGGAGAAACAAGCCTATGCTTTGGTCAAGGCCATTAAAGACTTCAGGATTTACATCCTTTATTCCCATGTTATAGCTTATGTGCCAAGTCCCATTGTGAAAGACATACTCACTCAAGAAAACTTAGAGGGCAGGAGAGGAAAATGGATTTCCAACATTTTGGAATTTGATATTGAAATAAAACCTACAAAACTAATAAAAGGGCAAGGTTTGGCCAAACTAATGACAGAAGCAAACTTCCAAGCCTTAGACATAAACCAGCTGGACAATGAACCGGAGCTGGCGACTTCAAAGATCAATGTAGCCTTTGAACAATCCCCTTGGTATTCTGACATCTGTTATGTGTTACAAAACCTGTGTGCTCCCCCAGGATTGTCCAGAACTAAATGTAGGTTCCTAAAAATGAAAGCTTCAAGATTTTGTGTTATGGATGGCAATTTTCTTTGGAAAAACCATGAGGGTATATTGTTAAACTGCCTGATTGAGAATGAAGTTAACAATGTCACCAAAGAATTTCATGCAGGTGACTGTGGTGGACACTTGTATTGGAAGTCCACTGTGGATAAGATATTAAGGGCTGGTTACTATTGGCCCACTCTTTTCTCTGATGTCAAGAAATTCACCACCTCATGTCATAAATGTCAAGTGTTTGAGGGAAAGAGAAAGTTGCTGCCACTTCCTTTGAGGCCTATTGCAACAGAGAGACCTTTTCAACAATGGGGCTTGGATTTCATTGGAGAAATTCATCCCTCATCTTCAGGCCAACATAGATGGATTCTAACAGCTACAGACTACTTTACTAAGTGGATTGAAGCTGCTCCATGCAGACAAGCAAATGATTCCACTATCATTCAGTTCCTTGAGACCAATATCCTTTCTAGATTTGGTTGTCCTGATAAGATAATAACAGACAATGCTGCTGCCTTCAGATCTAAGAAGATGGTGAATTTCTGCCACAAATTTCACATTACCTTGGGCCATTCTACTGCATACTATCCCCAAGAAAATGGCCTTGCTGAATCATCAAATAAAAGCCTTGTGAACATCATAAAGAAGGTGTTGGAAGAAAATAAGAAGAATTGGCATAAGAAGCTTGTCAATGCCCTATGGGCAGATAGACTAACAACCAAAAGATCAATTGGGATCAGCCCATATGAGTTAGTTTATGGATTAGAAGCCAAATTCCTGTCATCACTAGGGATCCCTGTCATGAAACTTCTTCAAGAAAGCCAGGCAGAACCAAATGATGTGCAAAGAAGGGTAAATCAAATTATATGTTTGCAGCAAACTAGAGACCAAGTCTATCACCGAGTTCAAGTTTTACAAGAAAAGTTAAAGAAAGCCTTTGACAGAAGGACTAAGGCTGAAGATTTCAACATAGGTGATAAAGTCCTCAAGTGGGATTCAAGAAGGGAAGATAAAGGAAAACATGGAAAATTTGATTCCCTTTGGAGAGGACCATTTGTTGTTCAAGCAGTGCAAGGAAATAATACTTATTTCCTTAGGAATCTTGATGAAACTGATTTGGGTGAAGGTCCTGTAAATGGCAGGATGTTGAAGCACTAGTTTGACTACTATCCATAACTGCAGCCTAAGGTTCCCTTGTACATATTCAGGTGTATATATTACTTTCTGTTAACATGTAAAAATGCAGTTTCTCAAGTTTTATTAGTTATCAGCAAAAGGAAAATAAGTCCAGAGATGCACCAAGAGGGGAAGAGCACAATTTTGAGATTTCAAAGAGAAGTACTCCAAGTTTGGTAAGAAAACTCATGGACCTAGGCATTCTGACTTGCTATTCTTGGTCTTTCAAATGGAAAAACCATCCCCATGTGGAGCCACTGTTAGCTACCTATACCAATAGCTTTCATATTTCATGATTGGCAAATAAAGTTCCAAATATGCTCTGCTTTGGTGATCCAAAGATACCATATTTCCATGAGAAGACAAGGTATGTACAAAAGCTTGATGTTGACTCAATTTTGGATGGATGGTCCAACAGCCTAATCTGGATCATGCCATGTTTCAATTTTCTTTTGTAGAATAGAGAAAGAAGTCTGTCCAAACTGTTTAATCTTGGCAGACCAGTAGCTAGGTAGAGAAAGTAAGGTTTCCAACTGCTTAATCTGGGACCTTGGAAGCAATAAGGGTGGCCTTAGATAGAAAGTCAAAAGAAAAAGCCAAAAGAAAAGAAAAGGCACATAAGGGTCTGCAAGTCTAAGTGCACCCTCCATGAAGAAACAAAAAATTCTAGGCAAGTAGATGGGTAAGTAGATGGGGTTGCAGAAATGTCAATCATTTCAAATGAATTTGCTGGTCTAGCATAAAGAAACATCAGTGGATAGAGAAGCTCCTCTTCTCCATCATGTTGCAGCAAAGCAAAGGAGCATGACTAACTCCCTTTTCCCCTTTTCACATTCATTCCTAAAATCCCTTCATCAGTTGTGTTCATGAAAGAAATTAATTAAGGTTTTAGGCTGGTTCTTATTCCTTTAAAAGCCACATTTCTTGTCTAAAATCCTTTCATTTTGATCTACTCCCTAAGCTAAGTTGTTTTCACATAAACTTAGTGATATCACCCCTCATTCACCTCTTCCATTCATATTAACCCCTAACTTCTTACTATCTAAATCCCCTATATCACCCTTTCCCTATTATTATAAACACTACGGTGTATAAACCCCAAGCATTCTATAAATATCCCTTCCCCCTGGCATTATAGCCATATGTTCACAGTCAGGGATTAAATTGACAGCTGGTCATTTTAAGAACCCAAACCCTACCCCTTTTCCCCCTTCAGAAGTTATCTAAACCATTAACCCCTTAATTTGCTAAAGAACCTTGTTAATAAACCCATTTTCACCCCTAACCCGCTCATTTGCAAAAATTCATGAAAAACCCACATTTCGGCGTTATCCAAAGTTTGGCGCAAAAGCGCATTTGCATTAAAAAATACATTGAAAACCATACAAATCGCCGAAAGTCCTAAAGTCCCCGCCGGGCTTATCCTCCAAAAAATATATTATTTTAAAACCCCGCCCGCATCCGTATTGACCTGGCATCTCAACGATTCGTCAACTGTCGGATCTGACCTTTTTCATCCGACGGCCCACATGCATAACGGAGCGGCTCCGATGTCCGAAGGATAGCTTCCGAAATTTGTTAGAGGGTGATGTTAGGCCTCTGCCACGCATCACCCCCAAATCGTATCGGAGCACCCTCTGACAATTCCGCTTCCGTATATAAAGCGGTGCGATATCAAACCGCTTACTGTTTCCGGTTTCGGTTCACCCGCTATGCCAACGTCATTACCACGCCATTGCTGCATCACCGCCGCGTCAACGCCCTCGTCCGCCACTGCTCTGACCTGCCTGCCACCTCACCATCCCCGTGGACCACTCTTAAGCCGCCGCGTGTCTCGATGACGTCATGCTGACGTCATCCAAAAAATAGCGCCAAACAACCCAAATGTCTATATTTTGGCCAAAATTCACGTTTTTCGTTACTTTTGCAAAAAGGACTGTTACTCCCCCTGCATGCATTTTACGTCCAAATCCATAGCCAACCAGCTGAAATCAACCAGGAGACCGTCGACGCTTCCTTCCCACCTGCATTTGCAAACTTTGCCAAGCAATTCACCGGGTATTTATCAAATTTTACCTCCCTTGTGCGCTCGGTTGTGTCCGTAATTGTCTAAAACAAAATCAAAGGAGTGGGCAAGCTTATAATTTACCGGCAAATCCCTTGTGGCAAGCCTCCATTTTCAACTGTTAACTCGAGATTAGCCTGCAGAGCCTTGTCTACCCCAGTTTGCACAAAACATGCAGTTGGTTCGCGCATTCGTGAACTGAGAACCCAAGCTGCACCAATTCACCGTATAGAAAGTTTCTAAAGCCAAGCATTTGCCCTATCAGTGCTCTGTGCAACATTTCAATTGCTGCCATTGCCATTTTATCCTCTATTCCTCAGTAAATCACCTCTCTGTCCAAGAAATACTCCTTTGTGTTGCTATGCACAGTAACGCCAGTTCATACCAACACAAGCCTATAGTAACCATGGATGCACCAGTAGCTCCCGTAGCCTTGAACATTGCTCCATTAAATGCCCCTCAGAGAGAATTGGAATGGCAACCATTAGCAGACCTGGATTATCAGATATCAGAAGAAATGCTAATGCACAGCAAGTACCACATCCACTTGTTAAACGAATTGAAGATTAGACATGAGATTGGAACAGATGTATTGGGCATTTGGGATTCTTTCCTCCCTCTCTTCAAGCTCCCTCAGGTCAACCAGTTTCTTGACCTAATCCACCAATGTGCTAAATGCTATGACGCCACTCAGAGGGCTGTGATTGACCCTTCAGGCTCAATTGTTTTCTATGTCACCCCTGAAGCCATCAGAGAGATGCTGCACTTCAAAACTGAGAAGAAACTAGTCCCTTTATCACTGGCTGATCTGATAAAGCAAGGAGCCAAATTGACAGATGCCCAGGTCACCAAACTAAATCAATTATACATTGACTCTGACACTGTGAAGTACCCTCCCATTTCTCATGTTTATCTCAACCAATTGGGCAGGGACCTTGTAGACATGATCAGTCCCATTCTGGGCTACAATTCAATTGAATTTGTTGATGAAACTGTGCTAGTGATGATGCTCATGTTTTCCCCTGGCAAGTCTCCAATCTGCTATGACTATGCCACCTACATATCTGACAAAATACATGAGTAATTAATGAACTTGGCAAGAGAAAGGGTGTTCAGATACACCTCTTACATCTATCAATTAATTTTGTATTATCAACATGAGAAGTTTCACTTTTCTATGAAGAGGGTGGATGCACAAGGAAATCCAAGGTCAGTGGTTTATTGGTCCTCTGCCTTCCACTGTAGATCTTGCTCTCCATATACTTATTGTGAGTTTATAGACCTCTTCATCCACCCAGCCATGTCTCTGCTTATGAGCTCACCTCCTCCTAGACTAACTGATGAGATGCAGAGGATTCTTCAGCTGTCCAAGGCATACAGCATTCGGGATTGGTACTATTACCAACACCACACAGTCATTAGAATATATGGGTGTGAGTTGCCCCCATACAAATTGCCCAGATATGTGCCCATGAGATTATTTGCCCTTGAATACTTCAGGCAGTTTGGGAATGCTGATATACTACATTTTTCAGGGAAAGGCAAGAAGGCACAGCTCAAGGTAAGAAACCAATTAGGCCACTTCATTTACAACAAAAGGGAGGAAGGTTGGCAAGAAGCAGACAGAATGCTAGAGTCCCTTGGCCTACAGACCAGTTTCCTTTGGAAACCTTATGACCCCAATCACTTCATAACTTTAAGAAGGGTCAAGTATAGGCTGGCCAGTTATGACCATGTAAGGCTGCCTCATATAGAAAAATATGCAAATCAAATAAAGTGGAGGAGAGGCACCTTAGAGGAAGCTGTTACACAAGAAGAATTAAATCAACGAGCAGTTAAAAATCTCCAAAAGATGGCTGACTTAGAGCTTTGTGCACAGGTATTTGCTCTTACAGGCACTCAAGTGGGAGCAGCTGCCTCATCCTCCACAGCACAGCAGCAAGCAGCCAAAGCTACTGATCAAATCTCTAGCAAAGGCAAAGAGAAAGAGATGGAGCCAGAGCAGCCACCTCATGAACAGGTACAGCAGCAAGAAGTGTAGCAACAACAACAGGTACAACAGCAACAAGGGGGGCAACAAGAAAAAGAACAGCCAGTGCGGCAAGAGCAAACATCACAGGCCCCAGAATCCACCGGGCAGCAAGCTCAAGACACCCTGCCTCCTAGGCAGGAGACAATAGTGGAGGCCTCAGTCCTCAACACCCCACAAAAAGAAGACATAAGCAGAAAGAGGGACAGAGAGACTCCCCTCACAACATCAACAACTCATGGGGAGAAAAGACACCGAATAAATCCCCTTTCTGAGGAAGAAATGCCAATAGGGCAATCTTTGGGCATGGGCCCACCTAGCATGGAGGCATCTGCAAGTTCCTTCCAGCAGGAACAAGAGAGGACAGTGGGAGGAGAAGTCAGCTCCTCAAGCCAGCAAAGAGGAGCTGAGGTGGGCATCAAGCAGCAGTTCATTGACATAAAGAAGAGGAATGAGCCCATAAGAGTACAACTATATAATCATTTGTTGAAAATGGCTCCCACTAACTAGCCAAAACTAATGTCTGCATTTGATGTCCAGGAGGGCAAGATGATCATGAGCCATTTTATGCCAGCAGTGTTGCAGCCACAGTCAGCTGCAGATTACATAAGGACCAACCTTGAGGTCCTTGCCAAGGACATCCACCCAATGGATAAAATCGAATTACATAAGCAAATGGGTGAGATGGTGTATGCCTCCTTGGCAGATAAGACATTGGAGAACTACAGGCTAGAAAATAGCCTAAATAATACAGCTGCCCAACTTGAGTTGGAGAGAGCATCCTCTCAAGCAAAGGACAACAGAATCAAAGCCTTGGAGGAGATAATCATAGAACTTGGGCATGATCCCAAGGACATCAAGGTTGTGCAGGCATTGTTGAAATTGAGAGATGCAGATATGGCAGCATTAAGGAAAATGGTAAAAGTCCCAGCAACCATTCACCCACAAACTGGAGAAGTTGCCCAGCTGAGGCATGACCAAGATGCATCAGCTATGCTGGTGTCCCTATATAAATAGCTGATCCAAACACAAGAAAAATTGGGAGAATCAGAGGCTGCACAGGCTGCACTGCAGGCAGCATTACAAAAAAAATAAGGAGGACAGACATGTCAGCCTCCTCCAGAAATAATTAACCTAGAGGAACCTCCTCAGACTACTGCTCCTCCTACTGAATAGACAGCACCATCTACATCAGCAACTGCACCAACAATAGAGCAGGCTCCAAGCCTGGACATGCAAAAGCTCAAGAATGAAATCCAAGCCCTGGAAACCCAAATGGCAGAGCTAAATGAGGCCAGGGAGAGTCTAGCCAAGCTCAATGAAAGATATGATAAATCCAAGCAGACTGTGGCAGAAAAAGGAAGGGAAATCAAGGCCCTTAAGGATAAGATAAAGGAGCTGGAGAAGGATCTCACACTTGACAAAGTGACAGCTGAGCTTAAGACAGTTTTATGGGCCAACATTGGCCAATCAATCACTGATCAATGGCAATACATTGAGACCATTCATGAGCAAATAGAGCTCATAGGAAAAGCACACAGAGAAATCCAGAGATCAAGGGCATCTCTAGGCAATATGCCTGAGGTTGCCAATAGAATGATTAATGTGCTTAATAACAGAACAAGTGCTCAGCTGGCAGAAATGGGAATCTCCAGTAGAACGGAAACCATCCAGCTGATCAAGAGGGTCCTCACACTAAGAAACCTGGTACAAACACTGGAAAGAAGAAGCCACGATATGCAGACAGAGGTTAATAAGTTCACGGACAAATTTGTGGCATTACAAAATAGAGGTCTTCCTAGCTCACTGAACAGCACAGGAAGACTACTTTCCCATGAGCATTATGCCAAAAGGGTCAACACATTTGCTACAAATCAGATTACAGAAAGACCCAGCACTTCAGAAGAATCAGTGCCAGCATCAGGGAAGAGTCTCTACAACAGGGTTGAGAATTTATTTTTCATTATGAATGAGATCCAACATTTGTTTGAAGTGCCTCCAAATTTCTACAAATATACAGAGGCAGATGAGACTCTAGAGGCAATCCTGAGACATCAATTGCCCACACAGGAATTCTGGACCAAAATGATACAAACAATACTGTAAACCAGAGCCTGTATTCAAGTTTTTCTTTTTTATATAAATTATCATGCACAAGAAAATTTTGATAAAATCAGCATGCATGGAGAAGAATGGGCTGAGCCAACTCAGCAAAACTATTCGGCCACTAAAAACAGCACTGACAGTCACAGGTGACAGGGCCGAAAAGCTACAGGATGACAGAGCTACAAAGACACGTCATTCATCATTTATAACAGAACATTCAACCGACTCAGTGGCCTCCAAAGGTCAAAAAGTCTTCTGACAGAATTGAAGAGCATTTAGGTTGTATTCAAAGCTGTAATAACTTCTTATCTGCTTTTCTGTACAAGTTGGTGAATGTATTTATTTCTCAGATGACTCAACGCCTCAGATATTTTGTATGACCGCTTGTATATATTCCCCCCTCGCATAAGTTTGCAGGGGTTGTTGTTGATTTCTCTTCTATAGTTTCTTATGCTGTAAACTTCCAGATTATTAATACAAAAGTGATGGAATTTCCAAAGCTCTGCGTTATTTGAGACATACTGGTGTTTTGCTGAAAGTTACAGGATTCCTGCGTATTTCATGGCACAATAACTTCTCCTTAACACTCTTCGTTATGTGTTTTGTTATCTTTTCACAGCTCACCCATGTTCCTGTGTTTCATAATTAATGGCAAAGAAAAAGAATAGTTCCAGGATTTATTCACACAATACCTTGAACTCAATCTATGCTGTTATAAATGTTTTTCTTCAGTTATAGTCATAGGGTGTAATTCTTAATTGCTGCACCTTCAAACTATATCTTTAACAGTGATTGTTGTTTCAGGAATTCAAGTTTGCTCCTGTGCAATATTTCTCTTTCTTACACCCTCACCATAGTGGAAAATTCTTAATTGCTTTTCACTGATTAAGCACACCCCATAATTACAATTTAAATAATTGTTTCATGATGTATTTGAATGGCCCTGCAGTTTCAGCAACTCAACTCAATACCTCAGACAACTTGTAGCCACAGACTCCATTGCCCAATGGACTAGAACTATGTGAAGATTTCCACCTTAGCTACAGAAGACATCCTTCAACCAAAACCTAAAAACAAACCCTGAACTCATAACTAGCCTAAAACCTTCACAAAACAGAGACAAACCTTAAAGAGAGAGCCCTCTCTGATTACAGTTTGGCTAGAAGCTGTAATCCAAAGATTGGTTAGTGGTTACCCTGGCCGTATTCCCTTGGGAGTCAAAGGGAACAACCTGGGTGTTAACATAATTGGCGACTCCACTGGGGAGTTCCTCAAGATATTCTAATTTCTGTATATTTCTTAAAGCTGCTTCAGTCAATTTTCATGCTAGCTTTAAGATATACACAGTCATTCCAAAATCTTGTCTGGCCCTTGTAGACACAAAAATATTCCAAAAAACATAACCCAAAAACAAGTTTAGAAGCTGGCTCCCAAGAAGAATCCACGATATACAAGGTCAAATCCTGACCCAAATCCTTCAACTATTTTTGAAAATCCTAATACAATCCCTAAGATCATTAGGAAGTAGCAGGGACAGGAAACTCTTGCTGATTCAAGTGCTGAGACAGCTTATCCAAACCCTGTTCCAACTCCAATCAAGGTTCTATTTCGGTCTACCCTTGATTCCCCCAGTTCACCATCCACATCTCAAAACCCTCCTTTCACACCTCCATCCACTGCACATATTTCCTTGACCAACACTCTAGTTTCTACCGTTCCCAATACCCCTGTAGTACCAGTCGTTCATGCTATCCCAGTTATCCCTGTCAATCCTATAAATCCTGCAAATATGGCTAATAGATATGCACCACTGCAATTGCCTGCTAATGCTGCAGCTCTACCCAAGGACTACCAATCCAAGATCTCATATTTTGACTCCACTGGCCCTTTCACAGCAATTCAGCATGCCAGAAGGATGCAGGATCATTTTGAGAACTATGAAATAGATGATGACAGTGTGAGAATGAGAATCTTTGTTCAGAGCCTCACAGGGGATGTAAGAACTTGGTTTAGATCACTGGCTGTAAATACCATCACAACCCCTGATGAGCTTTATCAAGCCTTTACTAACAAATGGGAGAAAAAGAAAGATCCCCTGCACATACTTGGTGAATATGATACAATCAAACGAGGTCCTCAAGAGACCATTTTGGAGTATTTTGCAAGATTCAATAACGTATATAACGCAATACCACAGAATTTAAGACCTCCTCCTGATTTAGCCTTGTACAAATTTCTGGATGGTTTTGACCCTGATATGGCATATCAGTTGAAGGAAAGAGCTTCTGAAACCCTTGAAGATGCCCAAAAGGTTGATGTCACAGTAGAGGCTAACCTGATTGCCAAAAGAAACAGGGAAAGATTGGAAAAAAGAACCACCTTCAAAGAAGAACCCTCAGCCTTTGACCAAAAACTGGATGCAATACTCACTGGTATGAAGAGATTGGGGGATAGAGTAGAATCAGTTGAGAGAAAGTCATCATGGGAAGCACCACAAAATAACCCTATCAGGAATCCCAATTTTAGGAGAAATCAAAACCCAAACGCTGGCAAGGCCGGTCCTGATCCAGACATAAGGCCCCCTTTCCAGGAAAATTATACTGAGGCATCCACTTCAAATGAGCAAACAGATGACACCCACATTAACCTGATGGGCCTGAATGATGAGCAACAAGTTTTTCTGAGTCAAGAGGATCATAAGGATGATGACATTCAGAAATTCCAAACCAGGTCAGGTGAGTCATTTGACTTTAAACAAGGATATGACACAGCTGTTTATGAAGTTCATAAGCAATACAAGCTAAGAAGCAGAACTATAAATTGTTGGAAATAATACTGAGAGGGGGGGTGAATCAGTATTATCAGATCAATCAAACTTTTTCAATGCTCAGAAACATATACGCTACTTCAGTTAAGTGAACCAGCGTGTACACGCTACTGTGACTAAATAAAACAGCGTATAAGAAGAAAACTCATAATTTAGTTAGCTTATTCTTCAGTTAAGTTCATCAGGACATTATTCACCACATTAACAGTAAACAGGTGCAGTATAACAGAACAGATCAAAAGCCACACACATGAACACCAAGATATAAGGTGGAAACCCAATGTGGGTGAAAACCACCTGCTGCAAGTTGTCTCTATCTTTCTTTAATATGAAACTTCAGTTTACAATCTTTTGTACTGGTGCAGCCTTATACCAGTACGCAGGCTACAACCTGCAGAAGGCTACAACCTTCTCTCGTTCTCCAAACTTCCTTGGAAGGGAGCTCCAACCCCCTTTGCTCTTGTACTAGCCAAGATACTAGTACGTAGGTGCTGACCTACAATCTTCTTTCCTTCAGGTACCACCTTTCATACATTTTCAGACTGGATATTCCTGAAGCACAACATTACAATCTGAAGGCCACAATTCATTCACCTTTCACAACAGATCATTGAAGCATAAAACAACCAAACTTTGAATCACTGAACCACTGAACCCTGTCAATCACCAGTTACCAGAACACAGAACAGACTACAGAACTCTGCAATAACAGTCAGACCCAACTGTAAACCCAAAATCAAGCTTCAAAAGATATACGCTACTTCAATGAGCAAAACCCGCGTATACACGCACTTTTACCGAAGCCAACCTGCGTACAGATCTAAAAATAAACTTTCTCAATTTGCAGCTGTACCAGACATCAGTTAGACCCAGAACATAACATTGCGACAGTATGCAGATCTAGAAATACGCATAATCAACCATATCATGATAGTGCATTTCAAACCATTAGATCCCGATCTATCCTTAGATCTAGTCTTCCATCAACCGATGTGATCTCTCCTTGGCTTAGATCAAGCAACCCAGAACCTGCATATCAGATCTCTTTCCTTTTCAGATATTCAAGCCTTTTCGAAAGATGATCTTGCCTAATGATCTTCTTCTCCTTATATAGCCTTAGGCCTTGCTCAATACCAAGAGCCAAAACCATAGAAATCCAAAACCATCAACTGCGAAACTAGAGATCTACACGACTGTCGAGGTACTTTGGTCCAAAGACATGGGCACAAGTACCGAGGACTAACTACCATGGACCAAAAGGAAACTTCCCGACATATACGCACTTTTCTGTTCATGCATCTGCGTGTATACGCGCCTTATTATATAGCTCTCCTGCGTATACGCGACTTAGTATGCATATCACCAGCGTGTATACGCAACTTGGACTTAATTAACCTGCGTATATGAGATTTCTCTTCATTCTGTAGACTGAACGGAGATCTGTCATCAAAGAGAGTTGCCATCAAGGACAACACCTGTATCATAGCGCCATACCTGAGCCAAAATGCCAACAATCTCCCCCTTTGGACTTGATGGCAACCTTCAGATCCTTAGAATCATTCTCCCCCTTTGTCATCAAGGTCAAAGGGCTGTGCTCCCCCTGAGAACATGCTGATACCTCTGCTTGGCTGTGCTGAAACATGCTCCCCCTGACTGTAGGCAAGATCTGCAAAAGATGTTCTTCAACAAGAACCAAGACTTATACACCATAAGGGACCTTCCTATCACCAAAAGACTCAATACATACATCCATACTCCCTACCAAGAGGGGACACATCAGAGACAATCAATTATATTACATCATTCATCCCAGGCATAGTGGGGAAACCAACATAGGCCGTTACATGACCTTGACATCATAAAAGAGATATGACATAGGGACAACAGATCTAGACCAAGACTTATGAAAGTCACCAGCAGCATCTGAGAAACATCTTTTTAGATCAGCAACCAGGATTTCTTTCTGAGCTCCTTCTCCTGAACCCAACAACCAAAACATCTGAATGCCAACAATGCTTTATGAGACTTTTAAGCTGCTCCCCCTGAACCTGTGCCTGCTGCACCCCCTGAAACTGTGCCTGAAGAATTCTGACATACCCATTGCTGTTCAGAACTCCAGAGATTGCCCTTGCTGTTCAGAACTTCATATACGCGTTTTCTCCTGCATGAAACTGCGTATGTACGCGGATATACTTTCTGCAACAAGCGTCCAACATACACGCGACTTCCTTTTCCGTAACCTGCGTATATACGCGGATAGCCCTTCCGTAACCTGCGTATACCAACTTTTCTGTAGAATAAACAAACTTCAACAGCAGGATGAAGCATCAACTACTCCCAGCTTTTGTCTGAGATATTCAAAAGTTTCCCTGGGCAGTGGTTTTGTGAGAATATCAGCAACTTGTTCCTTAGAAGGAACATACTCCAACTTGACCTTCTGCTCAAGCACTTGTTCCCGAAGAAAATGGTACTTGATTGGTATGTGCTTGGTCTTTGAGTGCATGACTGGATTCTTTGAAATGTTGATTGCAATTGTATTATCACATAAGATAGAGACGGGTGGAGTGCAAGTGATTTGAAAGTCCTGCAAGGTCTGCATCATCCAAAGAAGTTGTGTGCAACAAGATGCTGCAGCCACATATTCTGCTTCAGCTGTAGATAAGGCAATCGAACTCTGTTTCTTGCTGAACCAAGATACTAATCTGGAACCCATGAAGAAAGCACCACCACTTGTGCTTTTCCTATCATCCACACTTCCAGCCCAATCTGCATCTGTGTAAGCATGAAGAGTGAGATCTGTATTTCTAGGATACCATAAGCCATAGTTTTGGGTCCCTTGAAGATATTTGAAGATTCTTTTGACTGCCTGAAGATGAGTTTCCTTTGGGTTGGCTTGAAATCTTCCAACCATTCCTACTGCATGTGTAATATCTGGTCGAGTACCTGTCAAATAAAGCAAACTCCCAATCATGGATCTATAAGTGGGTTGGTGAACTGCTGCTGATTCATCATTTGCACTGAGGCTGCATCCTGTAACCATGGGTGTACATACTGGCTTTGACTCTTCCATGCCATACTTCTTCAAGATCTGCTTGAGGTATTTGGTTTGAGACAAGAAGATACCTCCTTCATTTTGTTGGATTTGCAATCCAAGAAAATATGTCAATTCTCCAAGAAGTGACATTTCGAATTCTTTCTGCATAACCAAGGCAAAGTTTTGACTCATAGTCTCTTCATTGCTGCCAAAAATAATATCATCTACATAAACAACAAGAATTAACAATTTGTTATTTTCAACTTTTATATAGAGATTGCTATCTGCTGATCCTTTTGAAAAGCCTTGTTGGTGAAGATATTTGTCCAACCGATAGTACCAAGCCCTTGGAGCTTGTTTGAGTCCATAGAGTGCCTTTTTCAATCTGCATACAAGGTTTGGATCATTCCCAAGAATGAAGCCATCTGGCTGCTCAATATATACTTCTTCTTCTAAGTCTCCATTCAGGAAGGCTGATTTCACGTCCATTTGAAATACCTTGAAGTTTTGAAAGCTTGAGAGAGCAAGGAACATTCGGATGGCCTCAAGTCTTGCCACAGGAGCAAAGGTCTCTTCAAAATCTATTCCTTCTTGCTGTGCATACCCTTTACAAACAAGTCTGGCCTTGTTTCTAATTACTTCTCCATTTTCATTTAATTTATTCTTGAAGACCCATTTTGTTCCTATTACATTCTTATCTTTTGGTCTAGGAACTAATTCCCAAGTGTTGTTCTTTTCGATTTGCTCAAGTTCTTCATCCATTGCTTTGACCCAACATTCATCTTTGCATGCCTCTTTCACATTTTGTGGTTCAGTGGAGGAGAGTAATGCCAAGTAGCTTGAAGCTTCTGCAAGTGTCCTTCTTGTTTGTACTCCTGCTTCTTTCTGCCCCACAATCTGAGTTTCTGGATGATTCTTTTGAACATATCTGGATGGAGTCTTCTCTTCTATTCTTGTCTGCTCCTCTGGTTCTTCTTGAGATTCTTCTTCTTCTTGAGGTTCTTCTTCTTCATCATTTCGCCTTTGAGAGTAACCTTCATCTTCTTCAATGTCTTCATGATGAACTTGCCTAGGAATATATCCCTTCTCATCAACCACTATATCAATACTGTCAACAATTCTGCCAAGTCTTTTATTGTAGCACTTGTATGCTTTGCTATGTGGAGAATAACCAAGAAGAATGCCCTCATCTGCTCTTGGTTCAAGTTTGCCAAGTTGCTCATCAGTATTCTTAATATAACATTTGCTCCCAAAGATTTTGAAGTGCTTCACGGAAGGAGTTTTACCACTCCAAAGCTCATGAGGTGTTTGAGTGCTGTTTACTCGGACATTTGTTTTGTTAAGAATAATAACAGCAGCATGTGCAGCTTCACCCCAGAAGGTTGCAGGAGTACCTGATTCATCGAGCATAGCACGAGCCATTTGTTGGATTTCCACAACCCCATTTTGCTGAGGAGTTCTAGCTGTAGAGAATTCTCTTCTTATCCCATGTTCGTCACAGAAATCGAAAAATTCATTTGAGGTGAACTCCCCACCTCTGTCAGATCTGAGGCACTTAATTTTGTGTCCTGATTCATTTTCAACCAATGCTTTGAAGGATTTGAATTTTTCGAATGCTTCATCTTTGTGCTTCATAAGCCCTAACCAAACAAACCTTGAGAAATCATCAATGAATAATATCAGATATTCTTCTCCTCGAGGTGTCCTTTTCCTAAATGGACCACATACATCTGTATGGACTAGCTCAAGAGGCAAGCTAGCTGATCCTTCCTTATCTGGAAAGTTAGTTCTGGTTTGCTTTCCAAACTGACAAGATTTGCATATGGTGTTGTCTGGAATTTTGATATCTGGAAGATCGCGAACTGCCTGATATTTGCATGCTTTCCTTATTTGTGAGAAGCTTAGATGTCCCAACCTTCGATGCCATAACCAGTGCTCTTCATCCTTGCTAAGATAGCATTGTTGTTGTCCTTCTTCAAATATGTACAGATTATTTGGAGTTCTTTTGCCTTTGAGAACTGTTTTACCTGTATCAAGATCACGAACAAGACATCCATTCGATCTAAAAATAACCTCGGTTTTTTGATCACACATCTGGCTGACACTTAGTAGATTATGCTTCAATCCATCAACATATAAAACATTTCCAGCCTTGACCTTTTCTTTCAAAGGAGCAATACCTTTTCCTTTTATAGTTGCAGGAGTATCATTTCCAAAAGAAACTTTCTTTCCCTTTTCTAAAGTAGAATAAGATTCAAGTTTTTCTTTATCACCTGTCATATGTTTCGAACATCCACTGTCAATGTACCATAGATTTTCCTGTCCTTCTGCATAAAATGCTATCCCACATATTTCTGTTTGAGGTTCCTTTATTCTCCATGTTTTGGTGCTCGTGGCTTGTTCCTTTTTCTCCTGAAACCTGCTCCTGCATTCAGAGTCTTTATGACCAAAATTATTGCAAATAGAACATTCAACTTCATTTTCAAGAACCGAAAAGTTGTTATAGGTTCTTTTTGTAATCCCTGTCATACTTCTTTGTTTTTGAGCTTCCCTAGTCATGATTGTTTTATATGCAACACATTGAGCTGCTTTGTGACCAAAGTTATGGCAAGAAAAGCATTGTCCATTGAAGAAGCTTCTGCGGTTATTGAATCTACCAGCCAACTGATTGTAATTTCTATTTTCATCTATTCTTGAGCCAAACTGAGAAGATTTTACCTGTGGTTGGTTGTAGCTTTTGTTCACCCTTAAGAAGGATTGTCCCTGATAGTTTCTGTTTGTAATTCGTCCCTGCTTTACCTGATTATCTTCATTGTTCTTCTGCTCATTTCTTCTTGCTGCATCAAGATAACTTTTTGAGGTGGATGCTTGAGAGGTTTCTCCATTATAGCCCAAACCTGTCTTGTTTAGAGGAGACCGCTGCACATTGATAATCTCATCCAAAGTTTCAGATCCTTTGACAAACTTAAGATTAATAGCTTTTGTTTTCTCAATTTCTTTTCTGAGACCAACAATTTCACCTTCTAGTTTTTCAAGATGTTTTTCCTTTTCATCAATTTGAAATTGCAAAGTATCAATGATCACATTCTTTTCTTCTATGCATCTCTTGAGTCTAGTAATTTCATTATAGAGATTATCCACATCTACAGCATCCTCATAATCATCATCTTCAAATGCCATTAACAGCTTATATTTATTACCTTGTTCATCTTCATCACTGTTTGATAAGCCATCACTATCTTCATGGGTGTAGTAGCTTTTCTTATTTGCACTTTGTTTCTTGTTCCATCTAGCAGGTTCTTTTCCTTTATCCTTATAAGGACATTTTGCAGCATAATGACCTACTCTTCCACAAGCAAAGCATTTGAAAGGTAGCTTACCTCTGAACCTTCCAGAACCCCTTTGAAGATTTCTGACAAAATTTGATTCTTCTTCCTCTTCTTCTGGAACATGGCTTGCTTCATAGTAATCTTCTTTTCCTGATGCCTTAAAAGCAGCTTCCCTTCTGTCTGATGGACCTCCCTTTCTCATTTCATAAGCAGTTAGAATTCCATGTAGCTGAGACATAGTGAGAACACGGAGATTTTCTTTTTCTTCTATTGCAGATACTTTAGATTCAAACTTGGGGGATAATGATCTTAGAATCTTTTGAACTACTATAGTCTCTTTTATTTCTTCACCCAAATTTTTCATACAATTAACAATCTCATCTACCCGAAGAAAATAATTAGCCACACTTTCATCATTATACATCTTGAGAGTCTCATATTGAATCCTGAGAGTTTGAAGTTTAGCTTGCTTTACCTGTTCATCTCCTTCATAGCTAGTGATCATTTTGTCCCATATCTCTTTTGTTGATTTGAAGTGCATGACCTTCATGAATTCTGTTTGGGATATACTTCCTAATAGAGTACTGACTGCTTTTGCATTTGTTTCATACTGCTTTTTCTCAGCTGGATCTGTAGGAGTAGCTGAAGGAAAAGCATAGCCTGTTTCTACAATGTTCCAAACTTCTGTACCAAGAGATTGAAGATATGCAATAACTCTTACCTTCCAATAATTGAAATTTGTCCCATCAAAAATCGGTGGCCTGATTGATGCTTCTTTCTCGTAGTTTCTCATGATGAATGATCTACCTTCAAGCGATCAAGCTTCTCTGAAGGACCTGCTCTGATACCAATTGTTGGAAATAATACTGAGAGGGGGGGTGAATCAGTATTATCAGATCAATGAAACTTTTTCAATGCTCAGAAACATATACGCTACTTCAGTTAAGTGAACCAGCGTGTACACGCTACTGTGACTAAATAAAACAACGTATAAGAAGAAAACTCATAATTTAGTTAGCTTATTCTTCAGTTAAGTTCATCAGGACATTATTCACCACATTAACAGTAAACAGGTGCAGTATAACAGAACAGATCAAAAGCCACACACATGAACACCAAGATATAAGGTGGAAACCCAATGTGGGTGAAAACCACCTGCTACAAGTTGTCTATATCTTTCTTTAATATGAAACTTCAGTTTACAATCTTTTGTACTGGTGCAGCCTTATACCAGTACGCAGGCTACAACCTGCAGAAGGCTACAACCTTCTCTCGTTCTCCAAACTTCCTTGGAAGGGAGCTCCAACCCCCTTTGCTCTTGTACTAGCCAAGATACTAGTACGTAGGTGCTGACCTACAATCTTCTTTCCTTCAGGTACCACCTTTCATACATTTTCAGACTGGATATTCCTGAAGCACAACATTACAATCTGAAGGCCACAATTCATTCACCTTTCACAACAGATCATTGAAGTATAAAACAACCAAACTTTGAATCACTGAACCACTGAACCCTGTCAATCACCAGTTACCAGAACACAGAACAGACTACAGAACTCTGCAATAACAGTCAGACCCAACTGTAAACCCAAAATCAAGCTTCAAAAGATATACGCTACTTCAATGAGCAAAACCCGCGTATACACGCGCTTTTACCGAAGCCAACCTGCGTACAGATCTAAAAATAAACTTTCTCAATTTGCAGCTGTACCAGACATCAGTTAGACCCAGAACATAACATTGCGACAGTATGCAGATCTAGAAATACGCATAATCAACCATATCATGATAGTGCATTTCAAACCATTAGATCCCGATCTATCCTTAGATCTAGTCTTCCATCAACCGATGTGATCTCTCCTTGGCTTAGATCAAGCAACCCAGAACCTGCATATCAGATCTCTTTCCTTTTCAGATATTCAAGCCTTTTCGAAAGATGATCTTGCCTAATGATCTTCTTCTCCTTATATAGCCTTAGGCCTTGCTCAATACCAAGAGCCAAAACCATAGAAATCCAAAACCATCAACTGCGAAACTAGAGATCTACACGACTGTCAAGGTACTTTGGTCCAAAGACATGGGCACAAGTACCGAGGACTAACTACCATGGACCAAAAGGAAACTTCCCGACATATACGCACTTTTCTGTTCATGCATCTGCGTGTATACGCGCCTTATTATATAGCTCTCCTGCGTATACGCGACTTAGTATGCATATCACCAGCGTGTATACGCAACTTGGACTTAATTAACCTGCGTATATGAGATTTCTCTTCATTCTGTAGACTGAACGGAGATCTGTCATCAAAGAGAGTTGCCATCAAGGACAACACCTGTATCATAGCGCCATACCTGAGCCAAAATGCCAACATAAATGTGACATAGCCTGACAAGACCAAGGACACTCCACAGCCTAAGAAAGCTATTGTCACAGAACCAAGTCACAAAACTGGTCCAAGTACAGATGAGGTAACAGTTGAAGAGGTAACTCAAACATCCCCCTCAAAACAGCAACCAGTAGATACAACACCCTTCCAACACAACCCAAGAAACATTTCTCAAAATACAAGTAAGAGGGATAAGCCTCAAGATCAAAAAGAGAATCAAGAGGAGGGCATCAAGGATTCCATTGAAAAGGAAAGGGCTATTAACCGAAATACCAAGATCCTATCTGAAAGGCCCTTTGACTTAGAAGCTGAAATTGGCAAATTGAAGGTAGCTATTCCTCTTTCAGAACTAGCCAAGCATGACATTTATAGACAACAAACTAAGAAGTTCCTTCAAATTTCTCGTAATAAAGATAATGTCAATGTGTTGGATGACACCCCAGAATTGCTATTCGGTCCAGAGGTTGATGGACAGACAGCAGTTACAGGGATCTTACCTTTCTATGTCAGCCTGCATGTTCATGATAAGATACTACACAATGCAATGTTTGACTCAGGTGCCTCTCACAACTTGATGCCTAAATCAGTCATGGAAAGATTGAACCTAGATATTACAAGACCATACAAGGACCTATTCTCATTTGACTCCAGCCAAGTTAAGTGTTTAGGTCTGATAAAAGATCTCTGTGTGTCCCTAGTTCAGTACCCAAATAAAACAATTCTAATGGATGTTGTAGTTGCTGATATCCCACTCAAATATGGGATGCTGTTATCAAGATCATGGGGAGCCAAACTCCAAGGTTCCCTACAATTAGACATGTCGTATGCAACCATCTCAGTCTTTGGTCAACCCAAGAGGTTATATAGAGAGTCACTTATGAAATACATGGTTAGCAGTGAAGAAAAACCTCAAAACTTTCCCATATATGCTGTCCATTCTGATATAGATTCATATATTCTCTTCAATGATAATTCAGGTCTTACAAATGATGATGAAACCGAGACACTCAAACGAGAGCAGGACATTAATGAACAAGCTGCTGCTCTAAAAATAAAGCTGATCCAATCAAGTGATGAGGCTGTCCTAAAAGACAAACTAAATGAAAAACCAGAACTTCAACTCACAATCCCAGATCACACAGAAGTTATTAAGTCTCCCCTAGAACAAGAAGTCCTATGGTTCCTTGAATTTGATGGGTCAGTCAACAAATTAGGGGCAGGAGTTGGAGTTTGGATACATAACAAGCAGAACAATCATGCAGAAGGTCGAGCCTATAGGCTAAATTTCAGATGCACTAATAACATGGCAGAATATGAAGCTCTTTTACTAGGCCTTAAACTAGTAAAATTCTTACAAGCCACAAAGGTTTCAATACTAGGAGATTCAGACCTAGTTGTCCAACAAGTAAAGGGAAATTTTGTCACCAATGACAAAAGACTCAGATCTTATAGATCTGCTACTGCAGAACTACTAAAGTCCTTCACTGAATTCCAAATCACCAAAATTGCTAGGGCCCATAATCTTCATGCTCATAGTTTAGCCACATTTGCAAGCACCTGTAAACTACCCTTTGAACCTAGCCATTGCTTTACAGCTGAGGTAAAACATAGACCTTCTGTTCCAAACAATGTTAAAGATTGGCAAGTATTTGAAGATGATACACAAATAAATAATTTCTTGACCTTGCAACAAGAATTTGTAGGATTAAACATTGACACTGAGGGAGCAAGTCAATCACAAATACAGAATGAACAAAATAACAAGCCAATATCACCTAAGATAGCTCACCAAATCCTACATCCAACAATTTTTAACAAAAACAACATACAAGAAATTCAACAAACCAGTTATGAAGAAATAGCTGCTACAGAGGCTGAGATCATAGAGCTGAAAGACAATTTTCTTCCAACAGGCCTGACTCCATTAGAGAACATCTTCGACTCAAATGATATCCCTAGAAAACCAAAAATGCAGCCCCTTAATGCTGCTATTAAGGAATGCAACATTGGAACTATTGAGAAGCCCAAAATAATAAAATTGTCTGCATCCTTACCTCCTGATCAAAAACCCAAATATATTGACCTCTTCAAAGAGTTTCAGGATGTCTTTGCATGGGGTTATGAGGATTTAAAATCCTATGACACCACTGTTATCCAGCATACCATCCCTCTCAAACCTAATCAAAAGCCATTCAAGCAGAAATTGAGAAGGATCAATCCCATGCTTCTCCCTTCAATCGAAAAAGAACTGCAAAAAATGTTTAAAGCTGGCATCATAGCACCCATCAGGTTTTCTGATTGGATTTCTAATTTGGTACCTACAAGAAAGAAAACTGGTGAGATAAGACTTTGTGTTGATCTTAGAAATCTAAACCAAGTGTCCCTCAAAGACAACTATCCCTTACCCAAGATGGATCACATTCTCCAAAGAGTGGTAGGGGCCTCAAGGATCTCATTACTTGATGGATTCTCAGGCTTTACTCAAATCCTAGTGCACCCTGATGATCAAGACAAAACTGCATTCACAACCCCATGGGGAACTTTCAAATATGTAAAAATGCCTTCTGGATTGAAAATTGCAGGGGCAACATTTCAAAGGGCAATGGATATTTCTTTTGCCAAAGAGATTCATGACTTTCTTGTCATTTATTTGGATGACCTCACACCTTTCTCAAAATCTGACCAAGAACACTTGAAGCATTTAAGGCAGATCTTCTTAACATGTAGGAAATATGGAATATCCTTGAATCCCAAGAAGTCTCTATTTGGTTTGGAAGAAGGTAAGCTGTTAGGTCATATCATTTCAAAGGATGGCATAAGAGTTGACCCAGACAGGATACAAGCTATCTTACAAATGCCCCACCCAAGAAATATCAAAGAATTGCAAGCTTTCTTAGGGAAGATCAATTTCTTAAGAAGGTTTATCCCAAACTTAGCAGAACTGATCAGATTATTGAACAACATGCTAAAGAAGGATTCAAAAGTGAAATGGACAGTAGAAGCAAATCAAGCCTTTGAAGGTATAAAATTGGCCCTTACCCAAACCCTAGTCTTAACAAATCCTCAATTTGATAGAGAATTTATCATCTTTTCTTTCGCCTCCCAGCATACCATTACTGTTGTTTTATTACAGAAAGATGACCAAGGAAATGAGAAACCCATTGCTTTCTTTAGTAGAGCTCTTAGAGATGCACCTCTGAAATATCAGATCATGGAGAAACAAGCCTACGCTTTGGTCAAGGCCATTAAAGACTTCAGGATTTACATCCTTTATTCCCATGTTATAGCTTATGTGCCAAGTCCCATTGTGAAAGACATACTCACTCAAGAAAAATTAGAGGGCAGGAGAGGAAAATGGATTGCCAACATTTTGGAATTTGATATTGAAATAAAACCTACAAAACTAATAAAAGGGCAAGGTTTGGCCAAACTAATGACAGAAGCAAACTTCCAAGCCTTAGACATAAACCAGCTGGACAATGAACCGGAGCTGGCCACTCCAAAGATCAATGTAGCCTTTGAACAATCCCCTTGGTATTCTGACATCTGTTATGTGTTACAAAACCTGTGTGCTCCCCCAGGATTGTCCAGAACTAAATGTAGGTTCCTAAAAATGAAAGCTTCAAGATTTTGTGTTATGGATGGCAATTTGCTTTGGAAAAACCATGAGGGTATATTGTGAAACTGCCTGATTGAGAATGAAGTTAACAATGTCACCAAAGAATTTCATGCAGGTGACTGTGGTGGACACTTGTATTGGAAGTCCACTGTGGATAAGATACTGAGGGCTGGTTACTATTGGCCCACTCTTTTCTCTGATGTCAAGAAATTCACCACCTCATGTCATAAATGTCAAGTGTTTGAGGGAAAGAGAAAGTTGATGCCACTTCCTTTGAGGCCTATTGCAACAGAGAGACCTTTTCAACAATGGGGCTTGGATTTCATTGGAGAAATTCATCCCTCATCTTCAGGCCAACACAGATGGATTCTAACAGCTACAGACTACTTTACTAAGTGGATTGAAGTTGTTCCATGCAGACAAGCAAATGATTCCACTATCATTCAGTTCCTTGAGACCAATATCCTTTCTAGATTTGGTTGTCCTGATAAGATAATAACAGACAATGTTGCTGCCTTCAGATCTAAGAAGATGGTGAATTTCTGCCACAAATTTCACATTACCTTGGGCCATTCTACTGCATACTATCCCCAAGGAAATGGCCTTGCTGAATCATCAAATAAAAGCCTTGTGAACATCATAAAGAAGGTGTTGGAAGAAAATAAGAAGAATTGGCATAAGAAGCTTGTCAATGCCCTATGGGCAGATAGACTAACAACCAAAAGATCAATTGGGATCAGCCCATATGAGTTAGTTTATGGATTAGAAACCAAATTCCCGTCATCACTAGGGATCCCTGTCATGAAACTTCTTCAAGAAAGCCAGGCAGAACCAATGTGCAAAGGAGGGTAAATCAAATTATTTGTTTGCAGCAAACTAGAGACCAAGTCTATCACCGAGTTCAAGTTTTACAAGAAAAGTTAAAGAAAGCCTTTGACAGAAGGACTAAGGCTGAAGATTTCAACATAGGTGATAAAGTCCTCAAGTGGAATTCAAGAAGGGAAGATAAAGGAAAACATGGAAAATTTGATTCCCTTTGGAGAGGACCATTTGCTGTTCAAGCAGTGCAAGGAAATAATACTTACTTCCTTAGGAATCTTGATGAAACTGATTTGGGTGAAGGTCCTGTAAATGGCAGGATGTTGAAGCACTATTTTGACTACTATCCATAATTGCAGCCTAAGTTTCCCTTGTACATATTCAGGTGTATATATTACTTTCTGTTAACATGTAAAAATGCAGTTCCTCAAGTTTTATTAGTTATCAGCAAAAGGCAAATAAGTCCAGAGATGCACCAAGAGGGGAAGAGCACAATTTTGAGATTTCAAAGAGAAGTACTCCAAGTTTGGTAAGAAAACTCATGGACCTAGGCATTCTGACCTGCTGTTCTTGGTCTTTCAAATGGAAAAACCATCCCCATGTGGAGCCACTATTAGCTACCTATACCAATAGGTTTCATATTTCATGATTGGCAAATAAAAGTTCCAAATATGCTCTGCTGTGGTGATCCAAAGATCCCATATTTCCATGAGAAGACAAGGTATGTACAAAAGCTTGATGTTGACTCAATTTTGGATGGATGGTCCAACAGCCTAATCTGGATCATGCCATGTTTCAATTTTCTGTTGTAGAATAGAGAAAGAAGTTTGTCCAAACTGTTTAATCTTGGCAGACCAGTAGCTAGGTAGAGAAAGTAAGGTTTCCAACTGCTTAATCTGGGACCTTGGAAGCAATAAGGGTAGCCTTAGATAGAAAGTCAGAAGAAAAAGCCAAAAGAAAAGAAAAGGCACATAAGGGTCTGCAAGTCTAAGTGCACCCTCCATGAAGAAACAAAAAATGCTAGGCAAGTAGATGGGTAAGTAGATGGGGTTGCAGAAATGTCAATCATTTCAAATGAATTTGCTGGTCTAGCATAAAGAAACATCAGTGGATAGAGAATCTCCTCTTCTCCATCATGTTGCAGCAAAGCAAAGGATCATGACTAACTCCCTTTTCCCCTTTTCACATTCATTTCTAACATCCCTTCATCAGTTGTGTTCATGAAAGAAATTAATTAAGGTTTTAGGCTGGTTCTTATTCCTTTAAAAGCCACATTTCTTGTCTAAAATCCTTTCATTTTGATCTACTCCCTAAGCTAAGTTGTTTTCACATAAACTTAGTGATATCACCCCTCATTCACCTCTTCCATTCATATTAACCCCTAACTTCTTACTATCTAAATCCCCTATATCACCCTTTCCCTATTATTATAAACACTATGGTGTATAAACCCCAAGCATTTTATAAATATCCCTTCCCCCTGGCATTATAGCCATATGTTCACAGTCAGGGATTAAATTGATAGCTGGTCAGTTTAAGAACCCAAACCCTACCCCTTTTCCCCCTTCAGAAGTTATCTAAACCATTAACCCCTTCATTTACTAAAGAACCTTGTTAATAAACCCATTTTCACCCCTAACCCGCTCATTTGCAAAAATTCATGAAAAACCCACATTTCGGCATTATCCAAAGTTTGGCGCAAAAGCGCATTTGCATTAAAAAATACATTGAAAACCATACAAATCACCGAAAGTCCTAAAGTCCCCGTCGGGCGCATCCTCCAAAAAATATATTATTTTAAAACCCCGCCCGCATCCGTATTGACCTGGCATCTCAACGATCCGTCGACCGTCGGATCTAACCTTTTTCATCCGATGGCCCACATGCATATCGGAGCGGCTCCGATGTCCGAAGGATAGCTTCCAAAATTTGTCAGAGGGTGACGTCAGGCCTCTGCCACGTGTCACCCCCAAATTGTATCGGAGCACCCTCTGACAATTCCGCTTCCGTATATAAAGCGGTGCGATATCAAACCGCTTACTCTTTCCGGTTTCGGTTCACCCGCTATGCCAACGTCATTACCACGTCATTGTTGCATCACCGCCGCGTCAACGCCCCCGTCCGCCACTGCTCTGACCTGCCTGCCACCTCACCATCCCCGTGGACCACTCTTAAGCCGCCGCGTGTCTCGATGACGTCATGCTGACGTCATCCGACCTTGACCCCACCTGATGACGTCATGCTGACGTCATCCAAAAAAAAGCGCCAAACAACCCAAAAGTCTATATTTTGGCCAAAATTCACGTTTTTCGTTACTTTTGCAAAAAGGACTGTTACTCCCCCTGCATGCATTTTACGTCCAAATCCATAGCCAACTAGCTGAAATCAACCAGGAGACCGCCGGCGCTTCCTTCCCACCTGCATTTGCAAACTTTTCCAAGCAATTCACCAGGTATTTATCAAATTTTACCTCCCTTGCGCTCGGTTGTGTCTGTAATTGTATAAAACAAAATTAAAGGAGTGGGCAAGCTTATAATTTACCGGCAAATCCCCTGTGGCAAGCCTCCATTTTCAACTGTTAACTCGAGATTAGCCTGCAGAGCCTTGTCTACCCCAGTTTGCACAAAACATGCAGTTGGTTCGCGCATTCGTGAACTGAGAACCCAAGCTGCACCAATTCACCATATAGAAAGTTTCTAAAGCCAAGCATTTGCCTTATCAATGCTCTGTGCAGCATTTCAATTGCTGCCATTGCCATTTTATCCTCTGTTCCTCAGTAAATCACCTCTCTGTCCAAGAAATACTCCTTTGTGTTGCTCTGCACAGTAACGCCAGTTCATACCAACACAAGCCTATAGTAACCATGGATGCACCAGTAGCTCCCGTAGCCTTGAACATTGCTCCATTAAATGCCCCTCAGAGAGAATTGGAATGGCAACCATTAGCAGACTTGGATTATCAGATATCAGAAGAAATGCTAATGCATAGCAAGTACCACATCCACTTGTTAAACGAATTGAAGGTTAGACATGAGATTGGAACAGATGTATTGGGCATTTGGGATTCTTTCCTCCCTCTCTTCAAGCTCCCTCAGGTCAACCAGTTTCCTGACCTAATCCACCTATTTGCTGAATGCTATGACGCCACTCAGAGGGCTGTGATTGACCCTTCAGGCTCAATTGTTTTCTATGTCACCCCTGAAGCCATCAGAGAGATGCTGCACTTCAAAACTGAGAAGAAACTAGTCCCTTTATCACTGGCTGATCTGATAAAGCAAGGAGCCAAATTGACAGATGCCCAGGTCACCAAACTAAATCAATTGTACATTGACTCTGACACTGTGAAGTACCCTCCCATTTCTCATGTTTATCTCAACCAATTGGGCAGGGACCTTGTAGACATGATCAGTCCCATTCTAGGCTACAATTCAATTGAATTTGTTGATGAAACTGTGCTAGTGATGATGCTCATGTTTTCCCCTGGCAAGTCTCCAATCTGCTATGACTATGCCACCTACATATCTGACAAAATACATGAGCAACTAATGAACTTGGCAAGAGAAAGGGTGTTCAGATACACCTCTTGCATCTATCACTTAATTTTGTATTATCAACATGAGAAGTTTCACTTTGCTATGAAGAGGGTGGATGCACAAGGAAATCCAAGGTCAGTGGTTTATTGGTCCTCTGCCTTCCACTGCAGATCTTGCTCTCCATATACTTATTGTGAGTTTATAGACCTCTTCATCCACCCAGCCATGTCTCTGCTTATGAGCTCACCTCCTCCTAGACTAACTGATGAGATGCAGAGGATTCTTCAGCTGTCCAAGGCATACAGCATTGGGGATTGGTACTACTACCAACACCACACAGTCATTAGAATATATGGGTGTGAGTTGCCCCCTTATAGATTGCCCAGATATGTGCCCATGAGATTATTTTCCCTTGAATACTTCAGGCAGTTTGGGAATGCTGATATACTACATTTTTCAGGGAAAGGCAAGAAGGCACAGCTCAAGGTAAGAAACCAATTAGGCCACTTCATTTACAACAAAAGGGAGGAAGGTTGGAAAGAAGCAGACAGAATGATAGAGTCCCTTAGCCTACAGACCAGTTTCCTTTGGAAACCTTATGACCCCAATCACTTCATAACTTTAAGAAGGGTCAAGTATAGGCTGGCCAGTTATGACCATGTAAGGCTGCCTCATATAGAAAAATATGCAAATCAAATAAAGTGGAAGAGAGGCACCTTAGAGGAAGCTGTTACACAAGAAGAATTAAATCAAAGAGCAGTTAAAAATCTCCAAACGATGGCTGACTTAGAGCTTTGTGCACAGGTATTTGCTCTTACAGGCACTCAAGTGGGAGCAGCTGCCTCATCCTCCACAGCACAGCAGCAAGCAGCCAAAGCTACTGATCAAATCTCTAGCAAAGGCAAAGAGAAAGAGATGGAGCTAGAGCAGCCACCTCATGAACAGGTACAGCAGCAAGAAGTGTAGCAACAACAACAGGTACAACAGCAACAAGGGGGGCAGCAAGAAAAAGAACAGCCAGTGCGGCAAGAGAAAACATCACAGGCCCCAGAATCCACCGGGCAGCAAGCTCAGGACACCCTGCCTCCTAGGCAGGAGACAACAGTGCAGGCCTCAGTCCTCCAAACCCCACAAAAAGAAGACATAAGCAGAAAGAGGGACAGAGAGACTCCCCTCACAACATCAACAACTCATGGGGAGAAAAGACACCGAATGAATCCCCTTTCTGAGGAAGAAATGCCAATAGGGCAATCTTTGGGCATGGGCCCACCTAGCATGGAGGCATCTGCAAGTTCCTTCCAGCAGGAACAAGAGAGGACAGTGGGAGGAGAAGTCAGCTCCTCAAGCCAGCAAAGAGGAGCTGAGGTGGGCATCAAGCAGCAGTTCATTGACATAAAGAAGAGGAATGAGCCCATAAGAGTACAGCTATATAATCATTTGTTGAAAATGGCTACCACTAACCAGCAAAAACTAATGTCTGCATTTGATGTCCAGGAGGGCAAGATGATCATGAGCCATTTTATGCCAGCAATGTTGCAGCCGCAGTCAGCTGCAGATTACATAAGGACCAACCTTGAGGTCCTTGCCAAGGACATCCACCCAATGGATAAAATCGAATTACATAAGCAAATGGGTGAGATGGTGTATGCCTCCTTGGCAGATAAGACATTGGAGAACTACAGGCTAGAAAATAGCCTAAATAATACAGCTGCCCAACTTGAGTTGGAGAGAGCATCCTCTCAAGCAAAGGACAACAGAATCAAAGCCTTGGAGGAGATAATCATAGAACTTGGGCATGATCCCAAGGACATCAAGGCTATGCAGGCATTGTTGAAATTGAGAGATGCAGATATTGCAGCATTAAGGAAAATGGTAAAAGTTCCAGCAACCATTCACCCACAAACTGGAGAAGTTGCCCAGCTGAGGCATGACCAAGATGCATCAGCTATGCTGGTGTCCCTATAAAAACAGCTGATCCAAACACAAGAAAAATTTGGGAGAATCAGAGGCTACACAGGTTGCACTGCAGGAAGCATTACAAAAAAAAGAAGGAGGACAAACATCTCGGCCTCCTCCAGAAATAATTAACCTGGAGGAACCTCCTCAGACTACTGCTCCTCCTACTGAACAGACAGCACCATCTACATCAGCAACTGCACCAACAACAAAGCAGGCTCCAAGCCTGGACATGCAAAAGCTCAAGAATGTAATCCAAGCCCTGGAAGCCCAAATGGCAGAGCTAAATGAGGCCAGGGAGAGTCTAGCCAAGCTCAATGAAAGATATGATAAATCCAAGCAGACTGTGGCAGAAAAAGGAAGGGAAATCAAGGCCCTTAAGGATAAGATAAAGGAGCTGGAGAAGGAGCTCACACTTGACAAAGTGACAGCTGAGCTTAAGACAGTTTTATGGGCCAACATTGGCCAATCAATCACTGATCAATGGCAATACATTGAGACCATTCATGAGCAAATAGAGCTCATAGGAAAAGCACACAGAGAAATCCAGAGATCAAGGGCATCTCTAGGCAATATGCCTGAGGTTGCCAATAGAATGATTAATGTGATTAATAACAGAACAAGTGCTCAGCTGGCAGAAATGGGAATCTCCAGTAGAACTGAAACCATCCAGCTGATCAAGAGGGTCCTCACACTAAGAAACCTGGTACAAACACAGGAAAGAAGAAGCCAGGATATGCAGACAAAGGTTAATAAGTTCACGGACAAATTTGTGGCATTACAAAACAGAGGTCTTCCTAGCTTACTGAACAGCACAGGAAGACTACTTTCCCATGAGCATTATGCCAAAAGGGTCAACACATTTGCTACAAATCAAATTACAGAAAGACCCAGCACTTCAGAAGAATCAGGGCCAGCATCAGGGTAGAGTCTCTACAACAGGGTTGAGAATTTATTTTTCATTATGAATGAGATCCAACATTTGTTTGAAGTGCCTCCAAATTTCTACAAATATACAGAGGAAGATGAGACTCTAGAGGCAATCCTGAGACATCAATTGCCCACACAGGAATTCTGGACCAAAATGATACAAACAATACTGTAAACCAGAGCCTGTATTCAAGTTTTTCTTTTTTATATAAATTATCATGCACAGGAAAATTTTGATAAAATCAGCATGCATGGAGAAGAATGGGCTGAGCCAACTCAGCAAAACTATTCGGCCACTAAAAACAGCACTGACAGTCACAGGTGACAGGGCCGAAAAGCTACAGGATGACAGAGCTACAAAGACACGTCATTCATCATTTATAACAGAACATTCAACCGACTCAATGGCCTCCAAAGTTCAAAAAGTCTTCTGACAGAATTGAAGAGAATTTATGTTGTATTCAAAGCTGTAATAACTTCTTATCTGCTTTTCTGTACAAGTTGGTGAATGTATTTATTTCTCAGATGACTCAACGCCTCAGATATTTTGTATGACCGCTTGTATATATTCCCCCCTCGCATAAGTTTGCAGGGGTTGTTGTTGATTTCTCTTCTAGAGTTTCTTATGCTGTAAACTTCCAGATTATTAATACAAAAGTGATGGAATTTCCAAAGCTCTGCGTTATTTGAGACATACTGGTGTTTTGCTGAAAGTTACAGGATTCCTGCGTATTTCATGGCACAATAACTTCTCCTTAACACTCTTCGTTATGTGTTTTGTTATCTTTTCACAGCTCACCCATGTTCATGTGTTTCATAGTTAATGGCAAAGAAAAAGAATAGTTCCAGGATTTATTCACACAATACCCTGAACTCAATCAATGTTGTTATAAATGTTTTTCTTCAGTTATAGTCATAGGGTGTAATTCTTAATTGCTGCACCTTCAAACTATATCTTTCACAGTGATTGTTGTTTCAGGAATTCAAGTTTGCTCCTGTGCAATATTTCTCTTTCTTACACCCTCACCATAGTGGAAAATTCTTAATTGCTTTTCACTAATTAAGCACACCCCATAATTACAATTTAAATAATTGTTTCATGATGTATTTGAATGGCCCTGCAGTTTCAGCAACTCAACTCAATACCTCAGACAACCTTTAGCCACAGACTCCATTGCCCAATGGACTAGAACTATCTGAAGATTTCCACCTTAGCTACAGAAGACATCCTTCAACCAAAACCTAAAAACAAACCCTGAACTCATAACTAGCCTAAAACCTTCACAAAACATAGACAAACCTTAAAGAGAGAGCCCTCTCTGATTACAGTTTGGCTAGAAGCTGTAATCCAAAGATTGGTTAGTAGTTACCCCGGCCGTATTCCCTTGGGAGTCAAAGGGAACAACCTGGGTGTTAACAGATGATAAACTCAACTGAATGGTGACATGGACCAACATTTGGACAACTTTAGAAGGAGTGAAAGCAAACCCTAGACCTAATGCCTAGTGACCAAATTTTGCTGGAAAACTCTTTGAAATGACAAAATTTGACCTTGACACTCTGAGACCACTTTGTAAGAGCATATTTGATCACTGGAGGAAGGCTGGAGAGACTGACACTAACATTGGCTCCAATGGGGATGGTAGCTCCTTGGAGGTGCCAAGAACCGCAGACCTCTGGGAGAGCAGACCAGTGCTTTCAACCATTGGGCAATGGAGTCATTATTTGACAAACAATACAAGACTTTGACTCATTTATTGACTGTAACCTGACTCAAGCCGACACAATTATGAAACCTACATGACTGAAAACTGACTCACAAATGACTCATGACTGACTTAACTAAAACAAAAACTTACAAAGCTTATTGAAGGGTAGCAGTCCATCAAGATTTGAAATCATGATGACAACCACCTGTGTTTCTTACAAGACAATATACATCAAACTATATCAAAATGCCAATGCAACCAATCAAGCAGATGCCTTCTTGATTGATTCTCCTGATTAGATCTTCTGGTCAACAATACAAACCTATCACTGGGCATCCAAAAACATAGCTGACCATATTCTCCTTCATCATTGAATACTGCAATAATCACTTTCAGTGGTGATTGTAACAAATTTTCCATTGGATCCTGAAAAACATGAAGATTTACCTCTTGTTGAAAGAAGAAGGTGTCCTTTGATTCAAATTCTGATCTGCCTTCATCATGTGCTTCGAAAAGAGTATGTTCCTGGTCCTCAAAAAATTCTGAACAAGTAGATGAGCACTCCTCTTGAAATAACATTTCAAAACATGAGACATATGAGGAAGAATCTGAAATGGAATCCTGAATGGTTTGATCTTTTGTAGTTTGAATATATGATAGGTCATCCTCATATGATATGACAGCGAGATTCTCATTACATTCATCAATCAAGAGAAAAGAAATTTCAGATGCTTCGTGAAACCCAACACTAACATTTCTATCAGCTATCGTAGATTCATCCAAAGAAACCTTTTCACTTACTTGAACGAAGATCTTGTCTTATTTTTCACAGAGGCAATGAACTACCTCCTCATGAAGATCTAGTGTTGGTGAAATGAGAGCATTTAGGTGTGCTACTCCATTTTCTTCATTTGAGGCAGCCGTGACAATACAACTCTCTTTTATGAGATCCGGAACAACATGTTTTGCCTCATCACAATTTATCCCCCGATCTGATTTATCATCATCACTTTCTGAGATTGGAACATCCGAAACAACATTTGCTCTTTCCTCATTTTCAACCATATGGAAATCTTCAGCCTGCTGATCTTGACAAGTATCCTCTAAGATTTCTATGTGCTGCTGAAATGGATTCTCATACAGAGCCTCCATAATCTCAACGTCCATAAAATTATCATCTTCATAATATTTCTCAAGGCTTTCAATAAAACTATAAGCATGCTTGCAACAGTCTTGAAGTAAATTTAATGATGGATAAGAGTCCTTATATCGTTCAATGAACATGGCATGAAAATCCTTTAAACAGTAAATACAAGCAGGCGGCAAACTTTCATACCATGATTGGGCTTTACCTTCCAGAGTGGCCAAGAATATCTTCATCAAGCAATCTTCAGGAAAATCCACCTTCAACTTGCGAATATGCATATGAAATCTAACTAGATGTAAAGCAGCATCCTTCTTACCATCATCATTAAATGTAGGCAAATTCCCTGACCAATCTACCTTCGGAATTTTATTTGGAAAACCAGGGATGTGATCTCGGCTCAGGGGAGCGTATCTTCTTGCAATCTGATTCATCTTGAAAATCTCACAGCTACTGATCTCTCTGCAGTGAAGTCACCATGAAGCATTGATCTCTGGAGTTTTCAGTGAATGAAGTCGCCAGTGAATGATTTCAGCCTTGTCAGTGTCTGATCGTTGTTCACCATCAACCATTAGATCTAAACTTAATACATGTACTGGGGTAACTAAGAAGTTAGATGTCACGTTTACGAGCTAGACCGGAGATTGACTGAAGCAGCGTTTATCTACTTCCGCTTATGCAAAGAAAAAGCGTTTCGAAGGCTACCTGGCATAACTTCAGGCTCCGTCTGTAGCTTATAAAAAAAATGACATCAACCAGCAAACCATTTGTGTTCTCCCTAGTATGGTCGCCAATATGTTAGCGCTTGAAATTTCACCTCAGGCTGAAAAAGGTAAACTCCAAGGCAACATCAAACCACTTAGCCTCGTAGCTAGCCCTACGGGGCAGGAGAGGGCTCTCTCCGATCTATCTCGATAAAGATCTTCAAAGGGCGAGATAACCAATAAGGAAACACTGATTTTAGGCTAGTAAACTGATAAAAGGTTTGAATTGGGAAGTTTTAAGATTTTGGTGGAAAATCGGGGAAAGGCAATTTTGGGTGCGGGGATTGGACACAGTTTTTGCAGGGGGTTCTTTGGGGCAAGGTAGGAGACTGTATTGATGCCTTTGAATTAAGTGAACAGATAGGAATGACCAGTGAGGGGCTAAAGAGAGCAAGAAACCTTCAAGAGTTCTCTTTAGACAGATGAAAACATAAATATTAAGCAAACTTAAAAGCAGAGCATGGCAATCATGAATTCTACTTTAACACTTAATTTGCCTAATTTGCAGAAGGAAAAGTGAGAAGATGAATCACATAACAAACTTACAAGTACAAAGAAAAACACACCATCAATACATGTAACCACAAGAATCCCAAAAAGGACTGCAAAACCCTGGTCTTTCTTCCTTTGCCAAAATTGCAGAGATACAATGAGTAATACAATAGAGCTTTCTCCCTCAAGAGTCCAACCATGAAAATGACCAAGAAAGTACATAATATAGGCAATCTAACATCTTTCCTTGCCTCTAGGGGTCGAGCTCACTATCCTAGGAGCTGTTTCAACCAATTCTAAACTGAGTACTAAAAACTAGGCAGTCAAAACAACTTGCCTCTACAAACTAGAAAACCAATTCATTCATTAAATTTTTACCTATCACATGAATGAATCTTCTAGAATAGGTAAATAAGTGTCATGTCATCATGAAAATACATTAATTACATCAAAAAGGGTGAAAAATCCCATCACAAGTCAAAACTGGTCAAAGCTGGGCGAATTCCTGAGCTGTAGATGAATTCCTGTGAAAACTGCCCAACGGGTCGCGCCCTCTTCCTGAACGGGTCGCGCTACTTTGGAGCTGATTTTGAGGTACTTCCAGGTGTCCCAATGAGGAAAAAGTGGGCTTGTTGGAAAGTTTTGGATGTATACTTTCCAACCCAAGTGTAATTTCTGAATTTGGTGGTCATTTGCCCCTCCAAAATTGCAATCTCCCAAGACTGCTTCCTGTGTGTCAAAAAGGTGGCAGAAAGTCATTTTTTGCCTGTTTTTTTTACTTTCTGGAGGCCCAAAACTTGGTGAAATTTCTTGGAAATGGCTGAGAAAGTGTATCTTTGCATGAAAAATCCAAAAATTCTGAGTTTTCCCAAAAAGGAGTTGCCCAACGAAAGCGCGACCCGTTGGTGGAGAAAACCTGTGTTTGGCACAAAAAATTCACAATTGACAAAATTTTCTCCAAATTTCTTGAAATTTGGGCTGGGAGTCCCCAATAAAGTACCATGCTCAGTCAAAGAGGCTTTGGCCAAAATTTGGAGTGGATCAGGCCTTTGTTGTCGTTTTAGTGCCTTGGCCAACCTCCTTGGATCTGGCGATTGCAATTTTGACATTTCTCTAAAACCATGACACCTGTGCAAGACGTGAAGGAGATTTTTCTTCTTTGGCATGTTATGGACAAAAACCTCTCTCAGTTTTCTAAAATTCATCTTTTATTGCTCTGGAACATCATTTGAGTGTGACTTGTCTCGATGTGTGAAACAAGGAATTTTGTCGAAATGGAGCGAAATGAAGGGGATAGGGGGCTTCTAAATTCTTGGGGAAATTTTTGGGAGTGGGGAGGGATGTTAGGAAGCAGGGGAAAGTGGAATCACAGAGATTGAGTGAGGGGAAAGGGGTACAAAATGGAAAAACACAGGCCCAACCTAGAAAATTGCCAAGTTGTAGCTAGAAACTAGGGTTTGTGCGAAAATGAGGAATTTGGCGGATCTAAGGGATAGGAAGCATTTAATAAGGTACTTTAAGGATAGGGGAAGGTGTATGAACATCAGGATACAATTTTTGCCGATGATTTGACCGTCCAAGAGAAATTGCCTTCAAAAGCCTAGGAGAGGGAAATGACCTTGCCTAGGCGCAACTGAAGCATGAACAAGATGTAAAATGACTCATTAGACATTGACATGATAGTGACAACCCTATGAATGATGATAAACTCAGCTGAATGGTGACATGGACCAACATTTGGACAACTTTAGAAGGAGTGAAAGCAAACTCTAGACCTAATGCCTAGTGACCAAATTTTGCTTGAAAACTCTTTGAAATGACAAAATTTGACCTTGATACTCTGAGACCACTTTGTAAGAGCATATTTGATCACTGGAGGAAGGCTGGAAAGACTGACACTAACAGGTCATTCGATGGAAAAGCCCGGATTGGACGGTCGAGAGTGGACGGAGTTGGTGGAGGGGTACAGCGTGGGGACCCACCATATAACTCAACGTTTTGTAAGGTTCTGCAGTGTATTTCAACTTTGGGTTTATCGAGTGGGTTGGTTATTCATTTAACCAAATGTTGAATGAATCCCAATGTTTATATGCACGCGCGGGGAGGGTTGTCCATAAGGTTTCGGATAAACCTTGGACCCCCTTAACATATTAATATATGGCTATAAATAAGCCCCGGGCGGGATATTAAAGTTTGTAGAAATTTTGAATAATATGACACTTATTCAACAGAGATTATCCTGATTATACACAATTGCAGAAAACATGCATAATACATAACCTCCTCTACATTGATCATCAATTTAGAGAAGCAGAAACAATAACATGTGCACATAGAAGCATCAATCACACATATCAACACAGTATTTTCCCGGGGAAAGCATCTCGCTGAAAACCCCAATTATCGGTATATTATATTGATTGATAATATGTAACAAACATAGTACAATACTCCTCACAAGTACTCAGTACTATCTCCACCTGTTACACACAATACAGCTCAGATCTGATCTCCAAATCTCCTCCGCTGCTTGCCTGCCTCCACTGCACAATACCCGCTGAGAATGAATGAGAATGGATTAACCAAACTCGTATTTACCTCCAAAGAATCACTCACACTGGGAAAGACGTGAGCAGAGGCTATAATACTTGGTATTTTCCAATTCTGGCATACTCAATCCCTCTGATTGTGCAAATCATCATGCAAAACTATAGTCACAACTGATAGCAATCTGATCCTCTAACACCTACCCATGCTAAACTGAACATGCATTGACATGCAATTGAGTTAACTGATGTATTCTATAGTTGCATTATGGGTTAATAATTATTTTAACAACTCATCATTAGTCTATTTGCAGTTAGACTAATTACAACTAGTTTAACCAAGTCAAACTGAACACAACTTCATTAACTCTACAATCAACTCCACCAAACTCAACTGATTGAGTTCTAACTGAAGTCATGCATGCAACAACTCAACTGACCCACAAAGAAAGCGTACTTCCTTCTGACAGTTGCATGTGCCACATCTGTAGCTCAAACTGAAGTGCTCCAAGAGAATAAGATCAAGTTTATAGTCCAAATATTATTATGAGACAATAATATTTGACTTTTCTATTTTTGACAGCCAGTCTAAAAATATACTTTCATCACTCCTTTTGTGATCACTCCTGCTATGATCACTCCTGATGTGGTCACTCCTGATGTGATCATCCCTGCTTTGGTCACTCCTGCTGTGATCATCCCCTCTGGGATCCAAAAATAGAACTTGCGCCATAATTTGTGTGCGGACCCACTTAGTGAAGGCGACTCTTTTCACTAAGCTCCATCATCTTGTTGCATTCACAACAAGCATTTCTTGTTGCACACTTTTCAACAAAGTTTAGGGTTTTTTATGTAGTTTATATAATAAGGGAGGGGAAATATTCATGTAGGAGTTATAATATAAAGTTAGTAGGTTAATATGAAAGGTAGGTTTAAACAAAACACTAAGTTTGAAGAGTGACTTAGGCTTTAGGGAAATGAAAAGGATCTACGCCATGAATTCTGAGAAGCTTAGCATAATGGAAGAAAAACATTTTTACACAAGAAATGTGGCTTCCTTTGCCTAAGTAAAAACAAAGTCTCACTTAGTCTTTTTCATGAAATGAAGTGAACTAGGTGCACTGAGCAGATCTCAGTGTCCTTGAGGGGAAATTAGTAAATGTTCTTGGAGAAATGAGGAGGGAAATTAGTCATGCTCCATTTGTTTTGTAGCCACCTTGCCATGGCACTTGTGATATCCATGAGATGAAACATCTTAAAAAGACAAAATTGTTCACAAACCTACTTCTGCAACATCAAAATTGCCTACCCAGCCTAATACACCTAACATTTTTTCTTCCTTTTTGATTGGGTGCGTTCGAACTAGAAAACCCCTACTCTTTTCTTTTCTTTCAGCTGTAATAATATCTAAGTCTACCCTTATTCCTTCCAGGGGCTCAGATTTAACTGTTGAGCTCCCTTGCTTCTCTACCTAACTATTGATCTACCAATCTTGAATTGTTTGGATAGAATTCATTCTCTACCTCTAAAACATAAAATTTAAACATGGACTGACCAAGATTGAGCTGTTTGGCCACCCATCAAGTGTGACAGAAGTCACCTAAGTGCACACATTGAATATTCTTTGCAAAAATAGGATAGTAGTGGCTCTTTAGACTAGCACACTTTCTTGGTCTTTCCTTTGGGGTTCATTTTCTTTCTTTTTGACCAATTCATTCTTTTTTCCCTCTGATTTTTCTTTTAGGGCATACCCTCTCATTTTTAAAATTTTTTATTTTCTGAAAATATGGAACCTTTGCAGCATGGAAAGGATGAACATATTTGGAATTTCATCAGTCAATCATGAAATATGACACCTATTGGTATAGGAACCTAATAGTGGCTCCACTTGGGGATGGCTTTTCTAGGTGAAAAGCCAAGAACAATAGGTTAGATAGCCTTATATTCAATTCTTGCTGCAACCTGAAATTTTTCCTTTGCTGTAAATAACCAAACTGTGTCCCTGGATCATATACACCTTTCTTGTAGCTCATTCAAACAAATGCAGCCCTTTCTTGGTAGTTTGTCTGAATGTTTGCCATCATATTTACAGCTCCCAAGTATCCTTCTTCAATTCTTCTCATAAACTTAAAATTTAATACAAAAAGGTGGCATAGTTCCTTGACTTTTCTCAAAATTTGCTACATCTTATTCCCTATCTTATTGTTGTAATAAACTATAGAAAATAGACATTATTATGTACAAATTATAGTCCTGACACATTAACAAAGTGGATCAAAATAATGCTTCAGCATCCGACCATTGACTAGCCCATCTTCTGCTCCTGTACCATCCATGCTTTTCAAAAAGTAGGTGTTGTTTCCTTGTACAGCCTAAATAGCAAAAGGTCCCTTCCATAGGAAGTCAAATTTCCCATGTTTTCCTTTATCTTCCTTTCTGGAATCCCATTTGAGTACTTTGTCCCCTATGAAAAAATCCTCTCCCTTTGTCCTCTTGTCAAATATTTTCTTAAGTTTTTCTTGTAGAACTTGAGATCTTTGATACACTTCTACTCTAGTCTGTTGTAAATGAATTGTTTGATTGATTCTCCTCTGAATGTCATTGGGTTTTGCCTGTATCTCTTGCAACAATTTTATCATAGGGATTCCCAAAGATGAAGGGAATACTGTCTCCATTCCATAAACCAACTCATAGGGGCTTGTTCCAATAGATCTCTTTGTAGTCAATCTATTTGCCCAAAGTGCATTGATAAGCTTCTTATGCCAGTTTTTCTTGTTTTCCTCCAATACTTTCTTAATGATACTGATCAGGCTTTTATTGGATGATTCATCCAACCCATTACCTTGACGGTAATAGGCTGTGGAGTGGCCTAGGGTAATATGGTATTTGTGACAAAAATTGATCATTCTTTTGGATTTAAAGGTAGTAGCATTGTCAGTTATAATCTTTTCCGGACAGCCAAACCTAGAGAGGATATTGGTTTCTAGGAATTTTATGATCGTTGAGTCATTAGCTAGTCTACAAGGGATGGCTTCTATCCACTTGGTGAAGTAGTTGGTGGTAGTCAAGATCCACTTATGTTGGCCAGAAGAGGGAGGGTGAATTTCTCCAATGAAATCTAAACCCCATTGTTGAAATGGTCTCTCAGTGGAAATTGGCTTCAGGGGTAAAGGTAACAACTTTCTCTTGCCTTCAAAGATTTGACATTCATGGCAAGAAACTACAAATTTCTTTACATCAGCAAACAGGGAGGGCCAATAAAATCCAACTCTTAAGATTTTATCAGTAGTTGACTTCCAATACAAATGTCCACCACAGTCCCCTGCATGAAATTCTTTAAGCACTTTGTCAGTTTCATCCTTTGTTAAGCAATTTAGTAAAATGCCTTCATGATTTTTCCAAAATAAAACATTATCTATAATACATAATTTTGAAGCTTTCATTTTCAAGAATCTCTTTTTAGTTCTGGATAACCCTGGAGGAGCCTGCAGGTTTAACAATACATAGGCTATTTCAACATACCAAGGTGATTGTAAAAAGGCTTGATTGATCTGTGGAGTCACCATCTCCTGTTCGTTATCCAGTTTATTGATTTCAAGGGCTTGAAAGTTGGTTTCAATCATCAATTTAGCTAACGCTTGTCCTTTTATCAGCTTTGTTGGTTTAATTTCAATGTCATATTCCAAAATGTTAGCTATCCATTTGCCTCTCTTGCCTTCAAGTCCTTCTTGAGTTAGGATATCCTTGACCACAATATTTGGCACATAAGCTATTACATGAGAGTATAGGATATAAACTCTGAAATCCTTAATGGACTTTAAAAGAGCATAGGCCTATTTTTCCATGATTTGATATTTAAGTGGTGCATCTATAAGCGCTTTCCTGAAAAAAGCAATGGGCTTCTCACATCCTTGATCATCCTTTTGTAATAGGACAACAACAATAATATGCTCAGATGCAAAGGAAGAGATGATAAAATCTCTATCAAATTGCGGGCTTGTAAGGACTGGTGTTTTTGTTAAAGCTATTTTAATTTTTTCAAAATCTTGCTTGGCTTCTATTGTCCACTTGAATTTGGAATCCTTCTTCAACATGTTGTTCAACAATTTTATTAGTTCAGCCAAGTTGGGTATGAATCTTCTTAGAAAATTGATTTTTCCTAGGAAAGCTTGCAGTTCTTTGATATTCCTAGGGTGAGGAACTTGGAGAATGGCTTGTATTCTATCTGGGTCAATTCTAATGCCATCACTTGAGATTATGTGACCTAACAGTTTTCCCTCTTCTAGTCCAAATAATGATTTCTTTGGGTTCAATGATATGCCATATTTTTTGCAGATTAAAAACACTTGTCTAAGATGATCTAGGTGTTCCTGATCTGGCTTGGAAAAAGCAGTAAGGTCATCAAGGTATATGACTAGAAAATCATGAATCTCTTTTGCAAAGGCTATGTCCATTGCTCGTTGAAATGTTTCCCCTGCATTCTTAAGTGCAAAAGGCATTTTTACATACTTGAAAGTTCCCCAAGGTGTTGTAAAAGTAGTTTTATCTTGATCATCATGGTGAACTAGGATCTGATTAAAGCCTCATAATCCATCTAACAGTGAAATTCTAGAAGCTCCCACTACCCTTTGTAATATGTGATCCATCTTGGGTAATGGGTAATGATCCTTTAAAGAGACTTTATTCAGATTTCTCAAGTCAACACACAACCTTATTTCTCCCATTTTCTTCCTAGTGGGTACTAGATTTGAGATCCATTCTGAGAACCTAATGGGTGCAATTATTCCAGCTTCGTACATTCTTTTGACTTCCTTTTCAATAAGGGGAAGGAGGACAGGATTAACCCTTCTAAGTTTTTGTTTAAAAGGTTTTTGATTTTCTTTTAAGAGTATTGTATGCTGGATCACAGAAGTATCATAGGACTTAAGATCTTCATAGCTCCATGCAAGAACATCTTGAAATTCTTTAAACAGTTCAATATATTTCAGTTTTTGGTCAGGAGGTAATGCTTTGAACAATTTTATCATTTTAGGCTTCTGTTCAGTGCCTGTGTTGCAGTCCTGAATTTCTGCGTTTAATGGCTGCATTTTTGGCTTTCTTGGAATATCTTTTGAATCAAAAATATCCTCCAGAGGAGTCAAGCGCGTGGGTAAAAAATTATCCTTTAAATCAATCACTTCAATATCTCCTTCAACAATTTCATCAGAGTTTGTTTCTTTCAACTCTTGTAAATGTTTGCTGGTAAGGATTGTTGGATGCAAAATCTGATTTTCTATTTCAGCTGAAATATGTTTTTTAATCTTGTCTATTTGCTATCTTCACAAATGGTGCTTGTGTCTATGTTTGTGTTGGAAAATTCCTCTTTTAGTGTCAAGAAATTATTGATTTGAGTGTCATTGTCAAACACCTGCCAGTTTTTTACATTATCTAGAACAGTAGGTCTGTGTTTAATTTCAGCAGTAAAAATATGGTTAGGCTCAAACGGCAGTTTACAAGTGCTGGCAAATGTTGCCAAACTATGAACATGCAAATTGTAATTTCTTGGAATTTTGGTAAGCTGTGATTCTAGAAAGGTATTGAGTATTTCAATCGCTGCCCCTCTATAAGCTCTTAGCCTGAGATCATTTGTGACAAAGTTTCCTTTCATCTGTTGAATAATCAAATCAAAGTCTCCCAAAATTGATATCCTAGCTGCCCCTAGACTTTTGACCAATTTGAGTCCTAACAGAAGGGCTTCATATTCAGCCATGTTATTTGTGCATCTAATGTTTAGTCTGTATGCATGTCCTTCAGCATGATCATTTTGCATGTTATGTATCCAAATCCTTGCCCCTGCTCCTAGTTTATTAACTGGCCCATCAAACTCTAAGCACCATAGGATTTCTTGATTACAGCTAGCATCAGGAGTTTTTTAAAAAAATTGCTTAATGGGCAGATTTGGATTTTGTAACTCATATGGTTTGCCTTGTGTGTCTGTTACAAAAATTATTTCAGTGATTTCTAGGTCTTGAGCAATAGGTTCTTCATTTATGCTTCCTTGTTGTGCTGATTCTAAAACTTTGTCATCAGTTTTGGGACAAATTTTAGCATTGTATAGGATGAAAGAATCCATATCAGAATGCATGGAATAAATGGGGAAATTTTGGGGTTTCTCTTGACTGCTGACCACATATTTCATCAAAGTTTCCCGATACAATCTCTTTGGTTGGCCAAAGACTGAAATGGTGGCATAGGACATGTCCAATTGTAGAGATCCCTGGAGTTTTGCACCCCAAGATCTGGACAAAAGCATTCCATACTTTGGTTAGATATCAGCTACCACTACATCCATTAAAATTGTCTTGGCAGGGTATTGGACTAGAGATACACATAAATCTTTGATTAGGCCTAGACACCTGACCTGGCTAGAATTAAATGAAAACAAGTCTTTATATGGCCTTGTGATATCTAGGTCCAACTTTTCCATCACAGACTTAGGCATTAGGTTATGGGAGGCTCCCAAGTCAAACATTGCATTGTGAAATACTTTGCCATGAATGTTTAGGCATACATAGAATGGAGGAACTCCTCCATATACTGATTTACCATTTACTTCAGAGCCAAAAATTAACTCTGGCTGGTCATCTAGGACATTCATTGCATGTCTGTTTTTGGAAATTTGAAGTGTCCTGCTGATTTGTTCTCTATAGACCTCATGTTTAGCCAATTCGGATAGTGGAATGGCTATTTTTAACTTATCTATTTCGGTTTCTAGGTTGAAAGGTTTTTCCACTTGAATTTTTGCATTCTGGACAGCAAGATTTTCTTTTTTTGCTGTGTTTTCAGTCGTTTTTTCTCTATCGGGAGTGGTGTTATGAACTAAATTTGCTTTAAAATCAATTTCAGGAGATTTGTTTGCATTCTCTTTTGGAGGAAAGGAGGTGGATGGTTGATTATTTGATGGATGTAAGTATGATATGTCCTCAATCGTGCGTTCTTTTGGGTTGAGGTCTTTTCTAGCAAGGAGTTCTATAGGGGAAGTTTTATCCTTTGCTTTTTTAGGCTGTTTGGTATCTTTCTGCTTGTTGGTTTTAGGAACATCTACCGTTCTGCTTCTCAGTTTATATTGTTTATGAACCTCATAGACAACCGCATCATATCCCTCTTTAAAATCAAATGATTCTCCGGATTTGGTTTGAAATTGATTAAAGGTGTGAACTTCTTGGTCATCCGGGGTTAAAAATATTTGTTGTTCACTGTTTAGACCCATTAGGTTGATTTGAGTATCCTCTATTGGATCACTAGAGGTTGAAGCTTCAGCATAGTTTTCTTGGAATGGAGGTCTAAGGTTTTGGTTAGGACTAGCTTTTCCAGCATTAGGATTCTGATTTTTCCTGAAGTTTGGATTTCTTCCGGTGTTGCTTAGTTGACCCTCCCAAGAGGACTTCCTTTCAATTGTTTCTACTCTATCACCTAGTCTATCCATTCCTTTGATAATTGCATTTAGTTTTTGCTCAAATGTATAAGGCTCTTCATTGAAGGGAGTCCTTCTTTCAGCTCTAGCTTGAGCTCGTTTAGAGATCAGATTGGCCTCTACACTGACAGCTATGCTCTGCATGTCCTCTAAGCTTGGAGGAGCTCTTTCCCTTAGTTGATATGCCATGTCAGAATCAAATCCATCAGGGAATTTGATCAAGTCCAAGTCTGGTGGAGGTCTAAGGTTCTGAGGAATAGCATTGTACACATTATTGAATCTGGGACAATAGTCTTGGACAGTTTCTTGTGGGCCCCTTTTCAAGCTTTCATATTCTGATAGGATATGTAATGGGTCCTTCTTCTTTTCCCATCTATTCAAAAAATTTGGTAAAGGGCATATGGATCAGCAATTGTGTTTACAGGGAGTGCCCTAAACCAGGTCCTTACATCACCGGTTAGGCTTTGGAAAAAAATTTTCATTGTGACATCATTATCATCAATTTCATAGTTCTCAAAGTAATCCATCATTTTCTTAGTATGTTTTCGTGCTGTATAGGTGCTAGTAACATCAAAATAGGTAATTTTTCTTTGATAATCTTGAGGCATAGCCGCTGGATTCACAGGCAACTGCAGGGGAGCATACCGATTTTTCATATTAACAGGTATAAATGGGACAACTGGAAGCATAGGGATAATAGCTTAGATAAGTGCAATGGATAGAGGAGTGGCAAAGATGTTTTGGAGTAATAATGGTGAACTAGAAGAAGCTACAGCAATGGTAGAAACGACTGCTGCTTTTCCGGGAGTAAGCTCAGTTTGGAAAGAATTCTGCTGAGGTGTGCCAAGGTTTAAATCAGCAGAATATTCTAGACTTTCTTGTCTTCTAAGGTTCTTAGAGATCAAGTTAGGATTTTCAAAGATAGCTGGAGGATTTGGATTTGGATTTGATCTAGTGTAATGGATTTTCTTCTTTGGAGCCAACTTCTAAATCTGTTTTTGGTATTTTCATGAAGTATTTGAAGAACACTACTTTTGACAATATCTTTCTAGGAAATTATGAATTGTGAGAGCCTTGAATTTTCCTGAAGATCTTTTGAAATCAAAAGAGGAAACTGATCAAATTTTTGAGACAGCTGTTTAAAGCCTAAAACTAGACTAGAGATAGATTGAAGCAACTTCTATTTACTCCTACAATTTCATAGAGAAAAACAGTTTCCAAGGCTGCCTGGCTAACTTGAGGCTCCATCTGTAGCTTTAGAAAATAGACAGCAGTAACAAACAGTCATTCAGGTCCCAGTGGAGTCACCAATGATGTTATCACTCAGGTTGTTCCCAAAAAGTTGTGAGAAAAGGGAATACGGCTGAGGTAACCACTAACCAATATTTTAGATGCAGATTCTAGCCAATCTACAGCCAGAGAGGGCTCTCTCTTTATAATTTAGCTTTGTTTTGGGGTATATTAGGCTATTTATGAAGTGCAGGTATTTGTTTGATTTTTGGATGGTGATTTTTCAATAGAACGGGGGTGCAATATATTAAAAGTTCAGTCCATTGGGTTAATGGAGTCTATGAAGATGAATTGCTGGATATGGTTTGTTTGACAGAGGGAGGAACTACAGAGCAAGGTAATTAACCATGGAACAAACTGTAAGCTGGAATTAGGTGAAAATGGGGTGAGGGGGTGAAGGGAAACTAAGAATCCTTCATCATGCTAATAGAGGGAAAGTGGATGAATATTACCAGGGAGCAGTTAAGAATTCCTTAGCTATATTTGAGATTTAAGAACTAGGGGAAATAGGAGCAATTAAGAATTACTTCTTATGCTAGTCCTGAAGAAAACATTTAAAATAACAGGGATTGAACACAAAGTACATTTAAGTAAGTTCTGAGTTATTCTTTTTCCCTGTAATTTAGGATATGATATATGAATGATATATAAAACACAGAAACAGAAAAACATCAGTTAAAAAGACTTATTGATCCATGAAGTAATTCGAGAATTTTGTAACATGCTCCTCTGCCATCAAATCCACAACCAGAGAGTTCGGCAACAACACATTCCAGTAACCTTTTATTCAGAAGAGTTCTGAGATTTATAGCACAGTCCCAGAATTGTATCACCAACCCCTAATACTTAGCTTGGAGAGGTATTTGTAAAAAAAGGTTTACAAAATATCTCAATGAGATAATATCTAGCAATAAATTCTTCTACCTACCCTACAAGAGAAGTAAATGATCTTGGGAACAGAGAGAAATGAATGCATAAGTAAGAGATGCTGTGTTGGCCACTCAATTGGTGAGATGCATTGATTATTTTCTCAGTGAGTCGGTCGACGGATACTTTACTAAAATTCTGCGTTGCTGGCTTTGCTTTCGTGGGTGCTTTTAATAGTGCTTTATTAGACTATTGCCCAATGCGATTTTTATCTACTCTTTTTCTCCACTTTATAATATCTTGTTGTGTTCTGGGAAAAATAAACAAAACTTTGAAATCCGCCTACAAAATTTCGAGCATACTCTGCCACCACTGCTCATCTGGTAATTGGTGTCTGCACATTTTTATTAGAGTTTCATCAGCATCCGTGTACCTGAAGAAAGTAGGTTGGACTGTGAAAAGATGTCTCACTTCATGTTCAATAAAAAACAGATTTTCTAAATTGTCGTACAGGCTCTATCCAGATGGGAGTGCCTTCTCTTCTGCAGAACTTGATGATGTTGTGACTTGATTATCCACATATGTATTCAACCTGTGTACATAGTCTTCATGAGTCATCAGTCTATAGTCATTAGTTAATAAACTGGGCAGACCCTTTTCCTCCAAAGCTGTAAACTTCTGTGTGAAAGCATTTATCTCCATTTGCATGTCCTGGCACTTCCTCTCCAGATTTTGTATGAAGTTCCTCATGGTCAAAACTCTTTTAATTGTTAGGATGGTGCTTGTCCTATCCCTGATATCCAGTGCTGCCAGTTGTTCCTTGGTGTGGGTGTTCAAAAACTATATTAGCCTATTGGCCTACTCGGGCATGTGTCCCAATGAATCCTTGGCCTTTTGAATTTCTTCTTGAGCTATTGTCACCAAATCAATCTGCTCATGAATTATCTGTAGTGATGTCCATATATCAGTGATGGATTGGCCAATGTTGGCCCACAAAATGCCCCTGATTTCTCCCAGAGGCTTGTCTAAGGAGAGGTCTTTTTCCAATGCCTTTACTTTATTCTCTAATGCTTTTACCTCCCTTGTTTTTTCTGCCACATCCATTTTAGATTTTTCATAACTTATTTCCAACTTGGCCAACTTCTCTTTAACATCCTTTAATTCTAATACTTGGAGTCTTAGATCCTCCATAGCCTTTATCAGTTCCTCAGTAGTCATGGTAGTGCTGCTACCTGCTATTGTTGTTGTTGAAGTACTTGGTGATGTTGATGCCGAGACAGTAGGGGGGACTGCTGTTGTGACTGTAGAAGGAGAATTCGTAACTATTGGAGCTGTTTGAGATGGCTGGGAAGCCGAATCTCTCCCTGCTTTCCTTGCAATGCTTTCTCTAATGCCTTCTCCATTTCTGCCAATCTCTCATTCATTTTCATTAGCAGGTCCATCGTATCTTCTTGTAATTTTTGCTCAACAATCTCTGTAGTTTTGGGATGCATGGTAATGGGTAGCTTGAGCTGCTTCCTGAGAGCTGCAATGTCTTCTTCCTTCTTTCTTGTTAATGCTTTGATGCCTTTGGCATCCTTGGGATCATGTCCCAGCTCTATGATAATCTCTTCCAAGGACTTGATTCTGTTATCCTTGGCTAAAGAGGAAGCTTCTTCCAACTCCAATGGGCAGAGGTATTATTTAAAGAATTCTGCAATTTGTGGGTCAACAATGCCTTATTTGCTAATGTGGAGTATACCATTTCTCCAATTTGTTTATGCAACTCTATCTGGTCCATTGGTTGAATGTCTTTGGATAATACTTCCAGATTGGTCCTGATGTAATCATCAGATGACTGTGGTTGCCGCATTTTTGGCTTGAAGTGACTCAGTATCATATTTCGTTCTTGAATGTCATATGATGACATTAACCTTTGTTGATTTGTGGGGGCCATCTTCAGCAAGTGATTATAAAGTTGAATTCTTATTGGCTCATTCTTTGCCTTTACTTCAGTAAATGTTCTCTTAGTGTCAGAGCCTTGCCTACTTTTTGCCTTGGCTCATTCTTTGCCTTTATTTCAGTAAATTTTCTCTTAATGTCAGAGCCTTGCCTACTTTGTGGCTTGGCAGAAGAGAATTTCACACTATGTTGTCTTCCAATCTCCTGCCTGTGTGAACTGGCCGATGTTTCTGTGACCGGGGATGTATCCTAGCTGACCACTCCTTCTTCCCTTAGATTTTCTATGGTCTCCTAAATGAATTCCTCCTCTGATAAGGGGTCTAATCTTTGCCCTTTCTCTTCTGGTTGCTCTTCAAAACCGCTGATCGGTGTGTCTTCTTGCCTGTCCCTTTTCTTGCCTCTTTCCTCATTTAGACGAGTTTGTAGTGCAGGGATATTAGGGGCCTTTGTTTGAGCTAGAGGAACCTGCCCTTGGCCTAGTTCCTTTGATGTAGCTAGCTGGTCTATCATTATGTCCTACTCTGAACCTATTACCTCTTTTCCCTTTGCTGATCCTGTGTTGGCTTTTTGTGTGGGTTGCTGAGAAGTCCCGGCAAAAGATGTATCACCTCCTATGTGCTGGGGAAGCTTGAAGGATACCTGTCCAAAAGAGTCCAGGTCAAGCATTTTTTCAAGCTCTTTCATGGCCTTTTCCAATTTCTCTTCCTCGGTAATTTCTTCATCTAATGTGCCTTCTACCCATTCTTGTTGGTTAGCATACTGCTAAATTTTAGGGATTTTGTGGTGAACATATGCTGTTAGCTTGTTTTTCACTTTTCTATAACTTATGAAATGATCAGGGTCATAAGGCGCCCAATAAAAACTTTGTTTCAACTTAAGTTTCTCCCCTAAAATCTTGTCAGCCTCTTCCCAGGCTTCCCTTTTATTGAAGACAAATGGGCCCAATTGATTTCTTATTTTCAGTTGTGCCTTTTTCTTAGTAGCATAGAAATGAGTCAAAGCCGAGCTAATAAATTGACTAAAGTACTCTATGGAAAACAGTCTCATAGGCACATAATTTGGCATTTTATAGGGGCATAGCTCACAGCCATATATCCTGGTCTCAATGTGATTCTGGTAAAAGTACCAGTCACCTATACTGTAGCCTTTTGAGAGATGCAAAATTTTCTGCAGTTCAGCAGAGAGCGTGGCAAGAGGAGTTGTCATCAATAAAGAAGACGCTGGATGCATGAACAGGTCAATGAATTCACAATAAGTATATGGAGAGTTATGGACTTCATGGAATACTGAGATCTAGAAGATTATAGACCTGCGCTCTCCTTTGAGATCCAATTTTCTAAGGGGAATTTGAAAACTATCTGGTTGATTGTATAGCAGCAGATGATATATGTATGATGTGTATTTGAACACTCTTTCTCTGTCCAGACTCAAGAATTTCTCATGGATCTTATTAGCTATGAAGGTGGCATAATCATATTTGATAGTAGGGGCTGTCCTGGAGTAAACATGGACAATAGAACTAAGGTAGTCTCATCAACATACTCACTGGTTTTAAATCCCAATATGTAGGATATCATGTCAGTAATGAATTTTCCAGCTTCATTGAACCAGACCTAGTTAAAAGGAGGTGGTTGCTTGGGCTGGCGATCTGGTCTCATGAATAATTGAGCTATTCTGGTTATCTCTGAACTGGGCAGTTTGGCACCTTGGTCAAGCAAGAATCCCATGGAAAGGGGAGCCAGAGGCTAAGTTGGCTTAAAGTGTAGCATCTCATTGATGGATTCAGGGGAAATATAGAAGAGGATAGTCCCAGATGGAGCCATAATTTCTCTTTGAGTGGGATCATAATTGGCACAGCATAAGTGGATGATATCAGGAAGCACCTTTACTGAGGGGAGGTAATATATGGGCATGTTGGACTCCCAAATTCCACAGACATCAGCATTGTTGTGGTAGCTATTCCTAATTTCACAAACTTCTTGGAGGTGAGGCTTGTCACCGATTAAGTCATTAATCTGGAAATCTCTGTCAGCAAGGGGCAACCATTCCAATTCTTTGTGTGGTGCATTGAGGGGGGGCAACATTGAGGTCCACTGGAGCCTCCATTATTCAATATTCTATGATTTTTCAATTTGAAATTTGGGCTTTATGTAGCAACAATAGGTAAAATGATAGCTTCTGGGAGTTTTCTCAGAGAATTTGCAGGTCGAGACCGATTTGAATTTAGTTTAGTGGGCGAACTTGCAGAGGGAGACAGAGCTCGCGGGATTTCTTGGTAAAAATGGGTAAAACAGTGGTTACAGTGTGCGGGTTTGAAGGCAGCACAACGTTTCTAGTTCAAATTTGGGTGTTTTTGGCGAATTTACAGAGAAAACTAGAAAAAACGGGGTTTTGGAGAAAAATTTGGGTAAATACCTGTTTTAATGGGTGCCCTGTGTGAAATGCAGGTGGCGGACCGAGCTGAGGGGTCGAGCTATGGACTCAATCTAGCTGGGTGGCGGACTGTGTAGTCAAAATGCTGCTTTGGACGTCAAACAACATGCAAAGGTCTCACAGGAGAAACCAATAGAAATGAACGAAAAATGACATTTTAAGCCTTTTTGAAAAAAAAATTGATTCTGGCAGGTTTTGGCATGCTTCGGTCGGGTGACATCAGCATGATGTAATTTTTGTCGTGTAGCGGGGTACGGAGGCTAACCTGGCAGTGACGTGGTAGTTTACACGGTGGATGATGGGGAGGTGAGGTGGCAGACGATGTTGGTGATGACGTGGGTGACGATGTCAGTGGTGGTAAGCGGGGGTGGTATATGGTATTATCCCACACCGCTTTTGGACAAAAGCTATTTTGGGAGGAGGGGTCGCGATAGCACCAGGCGGGCGCCACGTGGTTCTTGTACGACGGAAAAACCACCATTTTCGCGGGCGCTATTCTTCGGGCATCAGAGGGGTTCCGATATTACTGTGGGTCGTCTGATGGGAAAGCCCATATCAGACGGTCGAGAGTGGACAGAGTTGGTGGAGGGGTACGGTGTGGGGACCCACCATATAATTCAACATTTTGTAAGGTTTTGCAATGTATTTCAACTTTGGGTTTGTCGGGCGGGTTGGTTATTCATTTAACCGAATGTTGAATGAATCCCAATGTTTATATGCGCGCGTGGGGAGGGTTGTCCATAAGGTTTCAGATAAACCTTGGAACCCCTTAAAATATTAATATATGGCTATAAATAAGCCCGGGGCGGGATATTAAAGTTTTGCATTTTTTATGTAGTTTATATAATAGGGGAGGGGAAATATTCATGTAGGAGTTATAATATAAAGTTAGTAGGTTAATATGAAAGGAAGGTTTAAACAAAACACTAAGTTTGAAGAGTGACTTAGGCTTTAGGGAAATGAAAAGGATCTAGGCCATGAATTCTGGGAAGCTTACCATAATGGAAGAAAATCATTTCTACACAAGAAATGTCACTTCCTTTACCTAAGTAAAAACAAAGTCTCACTTATTCTTTTTCATGAAATGAAGTGAACTGGGTGAACTGAGCAGATCTCAGTGTCCTTGAGGGGAAATTAGTAAATGTTCTTGGAGAAATGAGGAGGGAAATTAGTCATGCTCCATTTGTTTTGTAGCCACCTTGCCATGGCACTTTTGATATCCATGAGATGCAACATCTTAAAAAGACAAAATTGTTCACAAACCTGCTTCTGCAACATCAAAATTGCCTACCTAGCCTAATACACCTAACATTTTTTCTTCCTTTTTGATTGTGTGCATTTGAACTAGAAAACCCTTACTCTCTTCTTTTCTTTCAGCTGCAATCCTATCGATGTCTACCCTTATTCCTTCCAGGGGCTCAGATTTAACTGTTGACCTCCCTTACTTCTCTACCTAACTACTGATCTTCCAAGCTTGAACTGTTTGGACATAATTCATTCTCTACCTATAAAACAGAATATTTAAACATGGACTGACCAAGATTGAGCTGTTTGGCCACCCATCAAGTGCGACAGAAGTCACCTAAGTGCACACCTTGAATCTTCTTTGAAAAAATAGGATAGTAGTGGCTCTTTGGACTAGCACACTCTCTTGGTCTTTCCTTTGGGGTTCATTTTCTTTCCTTTTGACCAATTCATCTTTTTTCCCTTTGAATTTTCTTTTAGAGCATACCCTCTTTTCATTTTTTAAAGTTTTGATTTTTTGAAAATATGGAACCTTTGCAGCATGGAAAGGATGAACATATTTGGCATTTCATCAGTCAATCATGAAATATGACACCTATTGGTATAGGAACCTAACAGATGGAATGTTTTAGACCTCTTCAACTTCATTTCAATATTCTCCCTCAATGCAGTCCGAAATGCACTAAGAAATCTTGTGTCCCTATCTGAAACAACTCTCCCTGATATTCCAAAGTGCACATAGACTTGTTCAAAGAACAACTTTTCTTATCTTGGCATTGATGATATTTTTACAAGGCACCATACACTGATCTTGTTGAACCTATCAACTACCAAAAATAGGTAGTCATGTCCCTTCTTGGTTTTTGGTAAACCTCCCACAAATTCCATGGAAATGCATTCCCATGGATGAGAGGGTACAAGTAAGGGATGACATAAACCTTGTTTTTTGTTACTAGATGAGAAGGCTCATCAATAGTTATACTATATGGGTCACAATGCCATTCTCCAGCTTATTAAATTATATTTTTGTCACATTTATCTACAAAATTTGTGTATTATGCTTAGTGTGAGGAGTAAAGATTTTTTACTATGTCATGTGGTGTAATGTGTGTTAAATGTAGGAATTGGAGCAATTTTGAGTGCAAGAACTCAAAGTAGACAAGAAAGAGATATTTTATGAGGTGACCTCCCTCCTTAACTCCTCCGATCAGTTGAATATCTCCCACTCTATCTGATCAACTCAGTGTCATTGGCAGCTAAGCAAGCCAAGTTGATTAGCAGCCAAGTCATTTCAAGTCAAGGAAGAGTTAGACCCAACTATTCTCGAGTTAGGGAACCAAATATCCCTATTTTATAGGGAGATTTTGGTAGCTCCATTTTTGTATAAATAAGTAATCTAAATGACTCATTAGGATTCAAAGTTTTATTGTAGCCAAGAGGCCATTAAGATGGAGCATATTTGACTATCATTTTTTGATGTATTTGACACTTTTTGAATGATAATGAGAAGTTCTATTTTGATCCAGCATTGAGTTGACTCAGCGGGTTGAAGCTCTTGGGTTAGGGCCCAACCCTAGCAACAAAGTTCCTCTCGTGTATCTATATTCTTAGTCTAGAATGTTAATAAATTGTTGAAGTTTATTCATGTGCCTTCAAGCTTAGAAGATTGATTAAGTTGTTTCTTATCCATGTTTCAATTAGCTTAAAGAGTAAATTAGTGTTGAAGTCTAGTGGAGTAAAATACATCCAAAATCTTATGACAGTGATCCCTATCTCATCTCCCTTTTGGGATCGTGATTAGAGGACCCCACTCTAACAGCCGAAAAACAAAGTATGATTTCCTTAGATCAAGTTTCAACATTAGTTAGATAGTTGTTTATGATTTCTTGGAAATATTTATAGTTGTTATTCTACTTCTCAAGATGGTTGTAGCATAGAAGGTAGTTCACTTCATAGATCCAATTCTTAGTAGTGGTTAGCTAATATTTTTCAAATTCAATTCATCTTTTCCACATTGGCATACAATAATTTGCAAATGCAAAGAGAAACATGTGTAATTGCAGGGTTGTTGATCTACATGAAAAGACTCATTTCACAAACTCCTTTTAGGTCTTCTCCACCTTCTGTTGATGTGTTTTAGCCCATATTTTAAACATTTATTTTTTGGTCACTGTGAGCAAGACATCTTAGCCAAATATGACCTTCTTGGAGTACTGGTCTTGGCTAAGGGTGATGATCACATTCCCCACACTTTTCACAACTCTCATACACCATTCCAACACTTCATCTCACCATTATTTCCCTCGAAACCCTCTCAGCCAACTTCCTTGTTGTTGGGAAAAGTATCTATTCAGAACACCCCTATCCCACTCTAAGGTGTGATAGTGCCTTAGCAACAAACAAGGAAAACTACTTGAGTATTTCTTCTTTATGAGATGTAAATGAAGAGAAAGGATGTAACTAACATGTGTCTTTCACTAGTTTGTTGATCCAATCGCTCCTCTCTTCAATAGCTCCCAGCTCCCTACTCCCTTACCGACCCAGCTTCACCGAATTCCTGCAAGATCACAAGAGAGAGAAACTACACGAAGATATAGATATACATTCATAAAAAGCTCAGGATCAGATTAAGTTAAACATGCAAATATAACAAAACATCATTGATACACTGCATGTAGGAGAAACTCAAATAATTTTTTTGATATGATAAGAAAGTCCAAGAGGAGATACAACCAAGTGAGTCTCGATCCAGCATCTACCTCCCAGCAAAGGAATCCCTTCCTCTCCTCCAACAAAGCATAAATCACCCAATGTACTAATCTCAATCTCAAACCAACAGCAACTCTCTGCAAAGTACAAAATTCCAGCCTCTGGATCTCTGGGATGAGGGATCCATATATAGATGTAAGCAGAGAGGATGAGTCAGCTTATGTTTTGACTTGTGGCTTCTCTCTGTCAGTTCTTGCTTCCACTTGGAGACTGAGAGCCTCTTACTCATCACTTGGTCGAATTCAGTGAGGCAAGTGTCATTGGAGAAGATTTTGGAAGCTTCCATGGTCTTCCCACCTCGTTGAATGACTCTGCCACTTGTCATTTCCCGCTCAACGCACCTGGGTAGTGCATTCAAGTGCGTTGCAACGCACCTAGACAGTGTACTGGGGTGCTTTGCAACGCAGGCAGCTAGTGGAGCACTTGAATTGATCCTGAATTGACTGTTTCTGAGTGGTTTTTGGTGGAGAACTTCTGGGAGAAGCTGTCATTGGTTGACCTTGTTCCTTTAGGAGCTGTAAAAACATCTTTAGGGACTTTGGATCCCTTGGATTATGGACATTTCATGCTCAAAGCTGTAAGGCACAAAAATGTCTATAACAGTTGCCCCTTAAAGTATGAGGCCATTTATCGGGTGAAATGCTTTATTAGGAGGATCCGAAGTTCATTCAATGCTGGGAGGAGACGTGTAATAAGATACAATACAATACATTATTTTTCATATTGTTTTCATGATTTAGCTGAGGCAGGCATTCCCATGCTCAGCTTTATAAATTCATTTTTACGTACATAGGACAGACAATCGTCTGATGGTAGACTGATGATTCTGATGAAATCATCATCCTTTTGGTAGGATGATTATCTATTCTGCAGTGCTGTACATGTCAATGTCTTTATTTTTCCTGAATATATATCGCAGCCCGGATGGATGAAACTAGATCCGAGGTCTTCAATCTCGTCTGATCTTCACTCTAAGTACAAGTCGATCCATTTGAGAAATGTTTTGAAGTCGAACATGGAAAGACATCGCTTGACTACCAGTCAATGATGTAAATTGTTAACAAGCGCGAGAGGAATCACCGATAATGATAATGACCCTCAAGGTACTGCAGTACAATTCATGTGGTGTGAATAAGGGACTTGGCGTCGAACACCACGCAAAATCTTTCGGTCAAAGGTCATTGATGTATACCTGTCGCCGGAAGTGAGAAACTTGCCATTGAGGCATGCAAGCTTCAAAGTACTGAAGGGGGTGTTCCTAGATCAACTTCTTGGATAATGAGCTGATGTCGACAAGAAGCGATCCGTCACATGAGGGCCTTGATGTATCCCACATTAGTGACACGGAACGGAGCAAATGATTTTGATGGAGGTGAAAACGATCTGATGATATATGATTCAGGGTGGCGGTCATGAAAGAATGAAGTATAATGTATGGTAGTGGATGGGACACGGTTGACTTCTCTGGATGACTTCTCTTGAACATATCGGCGACACTTGTGTGATAGATTGGTAGCATTTACCCCAAAGGTGGATGGTATGGCGAGACCATGGTGATGTGACTGGTGAATGAAACAACCCAACCCGACTCAGGCACGGAGTGGAAGTGTCATGTTCAAGAGCGACTTGCTACCAATAAAGGTTCTTTGAGTTTCTTCCCAATTTTTCCCCAGTCATTGCTGACCAGTACCTCTTTATTTTTGTCAAGATTGAGGAGGATAACATATGCTTGTTCTATAATTTTCCCTTCGGGCAAACCCATCGCTATGTTTTAACGAGCCTAGCGATAATGAAACTCTTTCTCGTCTAAAGACAAGTTTGTCGCTATTAATGTTTTTAATGAGTCTAACGACAAAGATAACTCGGTCCTTTTCATTTTTAGAGAGTCTGAAAAGGTACGTAAAGTTAACTCCGGAAGTCCTTTTTCGTCATCTAATCCCTTAAGTCCGAAAAAGTATAAAACAATACAGAGGGGATGAATTTTCGATAGTTTTAACGAGCCGAACAAAACAAGCGCTCGATCTTTTTGTGCAATAATCCCTCAGGTCCAAAAAGATTAAAATCTAGAGGAGGGATAGCTCTTCCGGTCACTTTAACGAGCTGGAAGGCCAAAACTCGGTAATCTTTTCATATTTTACGATTCAGATTAAAAGATCTTAAAGAAGACTCGTCTTTTGAGTAACGAGTGATAAAATGGGTAGTAGCTGATTCCAGGTAAGGGTTGGAATTTTCCAAGCACAGGAGTGTCACAAGGATGGCTAGTGAAATCACTCTTCGCAGCTGTTCCTCAAAATGCGTAAACAATCAAATGGAGGTGAATGATCGGCCAATGGAAAAGTGGAGGTGACGGTGCAAACACGACCAAGGCTTTAATGGCTGATAATGTTACATTCACGGTGGTTATTTACCGGAGGATAGTTCATTTTTTAAAGATCTTAAACGCGGGTCGAAACACTTGCTCGATCTTATGTTTATTTTTTAACGAGCATGAACTATGTGCTAAAACTGCTTAATTATCCAGTCATATGATAAGAACGTCTCATGTAAGATCCCATTTTTATGGAGCTTGCGCCTTACAAAGCTATGCCCCGCATCCTTTCGTTATGCAAGTTCGGAAACGACTAATCCTACGAGTTTAAAGGGTTAGAGGTCCTAAAAATTTTAAAAATAAATAGCCGCCCCTTGCTTGCACTCCAAAAGGTTTGCATGCCCCCAGGTATAAAGTATGGTTTCAAGGTTACTCCTTCTTTAGTCCGTTAAAACATTTGTTTTAATGAGAGAGGCCTACCTCTTACAGGTCACCCAAAGATTGTTCCATTAATCTTTCAAACGAAACACTTCTTCGGCGATGTCTACCGAGATAAACAAAGGTGAGCGATGATGTCCGCCAACTCACATAACTTTGACAAAAGAATCTTATTCTAGAACAACCCCTCTTCCAATCACGGACGGGGTATGGACTAGTCATATTCTCCCGCGGAAACCTACCCTATACCCAAAGTTTTCCTACCGAAGCAGACCAGGACGCATGCCCCCTGGGTTCCAGTCATATCCTTCCGAATTACTCGCGCTCATCGAGAGGATGGACCGTGGGTTGAGACATTTCTTGCGTCAAGAGACCATTTAGGGATGGTATATGACTATTTGCGATGCATGATCCGGGAAATGAAAGCTGGTCCACGAGCTTGACCACTCTTCCTCCGTGCGGAAAACACATTACTCTAAAGAGTGAGGATACGATGGCTCCCATGCAATAAATATAGTCTCGTCCAAGGAGTAGGTTATAATCCAAGGGTCCTTGAACGACCATCACGTTCATTTGAACGCTCTTCCCTTTCAATGTTATGGGTACATTGGGGAGGATCCCTAAAGGTCGACTGGTTCCTTTATCAAAGCCTATCAGATTTCTCATTTCAGGAAAAAGTGATGGTGAACCAAGCGCTTTCCAAGCAATAGAGGAAAGGATACTCACAGATGCCCCCTAATCAATGATGGTGTCAGCCATGACCATTTTGTATATTTGGACGATAATTCGGAATGGTATGCTTGCTGGCAAACGGGGTCTGCCTAGTTGGTTCCAGTCGAAGGATACAACTAGGTTGCTTGGTGGTGGGACCGAGTAAACGACCAGGTATCGCTCTGACGAACTTCCTTCCTGCGATAAATGAATGGGTGGATTGCCCCCGTGTTCGTCGTAGTCTGTGTTGATGAAGAGAATTTGGATGGTGTCATCCTTGTTCGCTTCACTGACTGTGTCATTCGAAGATAAATCCTCTGAAGGCAAGACCGGGTCAACTGCCGCCTCGACCTTTTGACTTTCATCGGGTATGGATTCAGCTGGTTCATCTTCAATGACCGGCGCTTCAGCTGACCACTTGAGCGGGCCAGCTGGATTTTCAACTAACGAAGGACTCGGCAAGAGTTTTTTATATCCAGGAGGAAGTCGTAACAGTGAAACCGGACGATCATCCAAAACTCTTTTCGCTTCGTCTAAGAAGGGACAATGGTGGATGGCGTGGTTGCCTTCGCACAGTCTACAGGGAGATCTAGCTCTCCCTTTTTGTCCTGGAACTTCACTTTCGCTAGTTGACGGTGTGCTTTCAACATGGCTATCAGAGGTTGATGCCACCGGATTGTGAAAATGGGGAGACCAGTCCCTTAGTATCCAAGGGATGCAGGGACAATCTCTGTGAAAGTGGTCTCCCTTGCAAATGACACATGGCGATTTAGGCCCGGTCAGTGCAGTGTGTGGATTTTCGTTAGACGACACTCGTTTTCCCCCAGTCGCTTTTGGCTCCTTCTTCTTCTTCTCTTTATTCTTCTTTTCCTTCTTCTCCTTAGGAACTTGACTTTTGGCTTTGCCAGCCCCATCAAGCGAAGAGGAAGGAGGAGAGGAAGAATTAGAGGAAGTAGAAGGCTGGTTGGTAACTCTGGACTGGTCTAACTGTTGATTCGACTGTTTAGGAATAGTGGTGTTCTGAACGACATTGGTTGAGAAGAGCCAGACCGGCAAGCCAATTGTCAGTCCTGGAAGCGACAATGTGGCCATATGGGGCGCACCAACATCTCCCCAAGAGGAGAAGGGACTGGGATTTCCACCAAGGGGAATTCCTTGGTTGGTAGGCTCCATTTTCTCAACCTAAGGATCAATGCAGGAAAAAGGGTATGAATATTCCGTTTAAAATAAATTTTAACGATGCTTGGACACAACTTGCTTTTGCAATTTTAAAGAGTCGAGAAAAAGCAAAAAGATGACTCTAGTCTCCTTCGATTTTTAATGAGCCTGAAGTGACAAGTGCTCAGATGGACCTTTTCCGTTAAGGAGTCTGAAAAGGAACGAAAGGGACTGCTCTGGAGTTCTAGGTAGAGGGTGTGCCAAACTTTTCGCAAAACCGCAGAATACTTTTTAAGGTACGGGCGGTCAATCTTCCCGAATGCTGTGTTCAGTACATTGCGATCAGTAGGGCGGCCGACACAGTTTCCTATGGATAAAGGTTTTATGCCTATAAGGGTCTCCCAATATATACTCGACGGTACGTGGGAGCACAATCCATACTGGCGCTTATCGTCTCTCAGGAGGAATCACCCAACCATCAGTGAGATCGACAGTCACCAGGTTTTACGACGCCGGAACACGTCTCTAGCCTAGACCTCTATGTTGTGCGTTAAGTTACAAAGCGTCGTTAAGTTCATTCAATTTATTTTAGGTTGATCCTTCTTAGAAGTTTTCCTTTTTGGATCACCACGAGATGTAGATACAATTCCTAAATGCAGTCTAAAGATGATAAACAAGCTTTTATCTCTTTTTCAACAATGAAAATCCTAGCTACAAGGGGAAAAGAAAGACACAATATTTTCTCAAAGAGCATAGAGCACACTGTAAATGCACTTTTCCTAAATCAAACCATACAAACTATCAATATGCAAATGCACAAATGCATGTATTTGTTTTCACTTTCTTAATATTGATGCCTAAAAAGAAAGTTGTTGTACAAATTTGAATTCGATTTCAAGTGAAAAGACAAACAAGTTTCTTTTTGAAATAAAAAAGATGATTACGACACTTTGTGATTTTGAAGTAAACACTTGTTTCGACACTAGAAATTCATAAATTCAAACCAAAAGACAAAAGTAAAAGCGCAATCAACTGTCAACAGCAAACAAACTTACTCCTAAGATCAAAACGACACTTACGACAGGTCTAGATCTAAGGGCGACAGTATGACTAGTTTACTTTTGTAATGGGAAACTGCAAATGATGTAACAAATACACAAAAACAAATACAGTTTCTTTTATACAACTGAGGTGGAATTAAGGCAGAGAAAAGGGGTTTTCAGATAGGTACACACACTAATAACAGGCTGCAAAAAACAGAGATAAAACTGAACACAAGGATGCAAAGAACCACAGCTGCACAGGGCAAAGGCTGATCAGCGCACCTGTTGCATAGAGAAACTGAATTGCAGTGCAGGTAGCCCTCTCGGGACCTGCGTTGAAATGCAAAGTCTCTTCACAGAGCCTACGCTGAAGCAGAAACGAGAATTGTCTCTGGGTTCTGGGTCACGGTTTGCAGTTTAATCTGAGGTTTTTGGCCGGATGAAAGCTATCAATAAGGTACAATTAGAAGGATGATTTAAAGGAGGACTAAGAGCTATCACAAAGGGCAGTTAGAGAATTTTTGGATCAGCTTGTTCAGATCATAAACAGGCCCAGTGAGTGGACTAGAGTGGTAGATCTCTACTTTGCATTTGTAAATGGAAAATGCAGTTCGATTCTCTACTCCTAAGTTTATGAGAAGAACAACAATAGAAACACAAATAAACTAACTACATATGTTCCCCAGTGGAGTCGCCAATTTGTTGTTGGGAAAAGTATCTATTCAGAACGCCCCTATCCCACTCTAAGGTGTGATAGTGACTTAGCAACAAACAAGGAAAACTACTTGAGTATTTCTTCTTTATGAGATGTAAATGAAGATAAAGGATGTAACTAACCTCTGTCTTTTGCTAGTTTGTTGATCCAATCGCTCCTCTCTTCAGTAGCTCCCAGCTCCCTGCTCCCTTACCGGCTCAGCTTCACCGAATTCCTGCAAGATCACAAGAGAGAGAAACTACACGAAGATATAGATATACATTCATAAAAAGCTCAGGATCAGATTAAGCTAAACATGCAAATATAACAAAACATCATTGATACACAGCATGTAGGAGAAACTCAAATAATTTTATTGATATGATAAGAAAGTCCAAGAGGAGATACAACCAAGTGAGTCCCGATCCAGCATCTACCTCCCAGTAAAGGAATCCCTTCCTCTCCTCCAACAAAGCATAAATCACCCACTGTACTAATCTCAATCTCTGGGATGATGGATCCATATATAGATGTAAGTAGAGAGGATGAGTCAGCTTATGTTTTGACTTGTGGCTTCTCTCTGTCAGTTCTTGCTTCCACTTGGAGACTGAGAGCCTCTTACTCATCACTTGCTCGAATTCAGTGAGGCAAGTGTCATTGGAGAAGATTCTGGAAGCTTCCATGGTCTTTCCACCTCGTTGAATGACTCTGCCACTTGTCATTTCCCGCTCAACGCACCTGGGTAGTGCATTCAAGTGCGTTGCAACGCACCTAGACAGTGTACTGGGGTGCTTTGCAACACAGGCAGCTAGTGGAGCACTTGAATTGATCCTAAATTGACTGTTTCTGAGTGGTTTTTGGTGGAGAACTTCTGGGAGAAGCTGTCATTGGTTGACCTTGTTCCTTTAGGAGCTGTAACAACATCTTTAGGGACTTTGGATCCCTTGGATTATGGACATTTCATTCTCAAAGTTGTAAGGCAAAAAAATGTCTATAACATTCCTGTATCAATTCAGGACATCCTGTAGCAGTACATTGAACCCTATATCACACTTGTAGTAGTCTGTTTTTGACCTTGTTTTAACCTTATTTTGACCTGCAATAATAGACTAGCCTAGTTTAGGAGTATTTTAACCCCTCAGCTTGGACACCATGTGTTATAGACATTTTTGGGCCCTACAACACCAAGCATGAAATGTCCATAAACTAAGGGCTCCTAAGTCCCTAAAGGTGTTGTTCCAACCCCTAAAAGAACAAGGTCAATTTATTATAGCTTCTCCGAGAAGTTCTCCATGAAAAACTACTCAGAACTGGTCAAAACTGGATCATTGCACTTGCTCCATGGCTAGAGTGCGATGCATTGCACCTTGTACACACGGGAAGTGCGTTGCATTTCAAAAATCCCTTCTATGGGGTGGATGATCATGGAATCTTCCAGAAACTTCTCCTGGGACACTTGCCTCTTAGAATCGCCCAAGGATGAGTAAGAGATCAATGAGATCTCCAAGTGGCATCAAGAACTATCAGAGGTAAGACACTAATAAAAAATCGAGAGCTGACTCACACCTCTGCAAATATCTATATATAGATCTCTCATCCCAGAGATATAGAGGTTGGAGGCTGGAACTTGGCATATTGTAAGGAATTGCTGTTGGTTTTTTGAGACAAACATCAGATTGTTGGGTGATCTATGCTTTGTTTGAGGTGAAGAGGGGTTTCTTTGCTGGGAGGTTGATGCTGGGTCAGGAACCACTGGTTGTAACTCCTCCTGGATCTTTTCTTATTTATCAATAAAAGCTATTTGATTTTTCCTCCATGCTTTTGTATCATTGATGCTTGTTACATTTGTATGGTTAACTTAAATCTGATCCTAAGTTGTTTATGAATATAGATCCATGTCTTTGTGTAGTTTTCTTCTTCTGTGATCTTAAAGGTACTTTGTGAAGCTGCGCAAGTAAGGGAGCAGGTAGCTGGAGACTATCAAAGAAGAGAAGGATTGGATCAAAGGACTAGTGCAAGACACATGTTGGTTCTTTCTATTCCTCTCTATCTGTAGTTCATAAAGGAAACACAAAAGTAGTTTTTCTCTATTTGCTTCTACGACAGCTATCACACCTTAGTGGGATAGAGCAGTTCTAAATAGACACTTTTCCCTGTAACAAAATGGCAACTCCGCTGGGGAGCTAATTAGTTTATTTGTTTATCATTCTTTGTTTGTTTGTTTCATAAACTTATATGTGGCATTCGAACTGCATTTGCCATAACAAATGCAAAGTAGACATCTGCTGCTTCAATCCATTCACTGGATCTGTTTATGATTTAAACAACTGATTCACAAACTATCTAATTTCCCTTGTGATAACTCTTAGATCCTCCTTAGATCTACCCCTGATTGTTGAATTACTGATTGCTTTTTACTCGGCCAAAAACCAAATACTGAACTGCAAACTGTGACCCGAAACCCAGACAGAGTCTCGTTTCTGGCCCAGCGCAGGTACTGCTAAGAGATCCTGGATTTCAGCGCACTTCCCGAAAGGGCAACCTGCACTGCATTTCAGATTCTCTGTGTTACAGGTGCGCTGATCAGACTAGCCCTGTGCAGCTGTGGTTCTTGTGTTACATTCTTTCCAGTTCTATCTCTGAATTTTGCTTCCTGTGATCAGTATATGTCTGTTTGAAACCCCTTTTCCTTGCTGTTGTTCCGCCTCCTTTGTACAAAAGAACTATAGATGTTTTTGTGTGTTTGTTGAGTCATTTACAGTTCTTCTTAGCAAAAGTAGCGTAATCGTACTATCGTCCTTTCATTTGAATCTATCGTAAGTGTCGATTTCAATTGTTGGAAAGAGTTTGATTGCTGTTGATGGTTGATTATCCTGTTACTATTGCTTTTGGTCTGGATTTGTGATTTTCTAGTGTCAAAAATGAGTATTCATTTCAAAATCGTAAGGTGTCGTAATCATCTCTATTTTTGATTTCGAAAAGAAGCTTGTTTATGTTTGTCGCTTGAAAAGTAATTCAGATTTGTGCATCAACTTTCTTTTTAGCATCCATATACTAAGAAAGTTGAAAAAAAATACGTGCATGTGCATTTGCATATAGACAGTCTGTTTGGCTTGATTTAGGAAAGTGAATTTACAGTGTGCTCTTTGCTCTTTGTGAAAAGATTCTGTCTTTCTTTTCCCTAGTAGTTAGGATTTTCATTGCATAAAAGAGATAAAAAATTTGTTTATCATCTTTAGATTGCATTTTAGGAATTACATCTACATCTCGTGGTGAACCCAAAAGGCAAACTTCATAAGCAAGATCAACTTAAAATAAATTTAATGAATCTAACAACGCTTTGGAACTTAACGCACAACATTTAGAGGTCTAGGCTAGAGACGTATTCCGGCATCGTAAAGCCTGGTAACTGTTGTTTTCACTGTTGGTTGGGTGATTCCTCCACTTTGAGACGATAAGTGCCAGTACGGACTTGTGCTCCCACGTACCGTCGAGTATATTTTGGGAGACCCCTATAGGCTTAAATCCTTTATCCATAGGAAGCTGTGTCTGTCGCCCTATCGATCGCAATGCACTGAACACAGCATTCGGGAAGATTGACTGCCATACCGTAAAAAGTATTCTGCAGTTTTGCAATTGGTTTGGTGCTCCCTCTACCTAGACTTCCAGAGCAGTCCCTTTCGTTCCTTTTCAGACTCCTTAACGGAAAAGGTCCATCTGAGCACTTGTCACTTCAGGCTCATTAAAAATCGAAGGAGACTAGAGTCATCTTTTGTTTTTTCTCGACTCTTAAGAACTGAAAAAACAAGTTGTGTCAAAGCTTATAAAATTTATTTTAAACGGAATATTCATTACCCCTTTCCTACGTTGATCTTGGGTTGAGAAAATGGAGTCCACCAACCAAGGAATTCCCTTTGGAGGAAATCCTAGTCCCTTCTCCTCTTGGGGAGATGTTAGTGCACCCCATATGGCTACATTGTCACTTCCAGGACTGACAATTGGTTTGCCTGTATGGCTCTTCTCAACCTCTGCCATTCAGAACACCACTATTCCTGAACAATCGAATCAGCAATTAGACGAGTCCAGAGTTACCCACCAACCTTCTACTTCCTCTAATTCTTCCTCTCCTCCTTCCTCTTCACTTGATGGGGCTACTAAAGCCAAAAGTCAAGTACCTAAGGAGAAGAAGGAAAAGAAGAAGAAAGAGAAGAAGAAGAAGGAGCCAAAAGCGAATGGGGGCAAACGAGTGTTGTCTAACGAAAATCCACACACTACACCGACCAGGCCTAAATCACCATGTGTCATTTGCAAGGGAGACCACTATCACAGAGATTGTCCTTGCATCCCTCAAATCTTAAGGGACTGGTCTCCCCGTTTGCACAAACTGGTGTCGTCAACCTCTGATGATCATGTTGAAAACACACCGTCAACTAGTGAAAGTGAAGCCCCAGGACAAAAAGGAAAATATAGATTTCCTTGTAAACTATGCGAAGTCGATCATGCCATCCACCGCTGTCCCTTCTTAGACGAGGCTAAAAGAGTTTTGGATGATCGTCCAGTTTCATCATCACGACTTCCTCCTTGATATAAAAAGCTCTTGCCGAGTCCATCACCAGTTGAAAATCCGGCTGGCTCGCTCAGGTGGTCGGCTGAAGCACCTATCATTGAAGATAAACCATCTGAATCCATACCAGACGAAAGTCAAAAGGTCGAGGCGGCAGTTGACCCGGTCTTGCCTTCAGAGGTTTCATCTTTAGATGATACAGTCACTAAAGAGAACAAGGATGACACCATCCAAATTCTCTTCATAAACACAGACTCCAATGAACATGGGGGCAATTTACTCGTTCCTTTACCGCAGGAAGGAAGTTCATCAGAGTCATACCCGACCGTCTATTCGGTCCCACCTCCAAGAAACCTAGTTGTCTCCTTCGACTGGAATAAACTAGGCAGACCCCGTTTACCAGCTGGTATACCATTCCGAATTATTGTCCAAATATATAGAATGGTTATGGCTGGTACCATCATAGATGAGGGGGCTTCTGTGAGTATCCTTTCCTCAACTGCTTGGAAAGCGCTTGGTTCGCCATCACTTTTGCCTGAGATGAGAAATCTAACAGGCTTTGATAAAGGAACCAGTCGACCATTAGGGATCCTTCCCAATGTGCCCATAACATTGAGAGGGAAAACCGTTCACATGAACGTGATGGTAGTTCAAGGACCCCTGGATTACAATCTACTCCTTGGACGAGACTATATTTATTGCATGGGAGCAATTGTCTCCTCACTCTTTAGAGTAATGTGTTTTCCGCACGAAGGAAGAGTGGTCAAGCTCGTAGACCAGCTTTCATTTCCCGGATCACACATAGAAAATAGTCATATACCATCCCTGAATGGTCTTTTCATGCAAGAAATGTCTCAATCTCCAGTCCGTCCACCCAATGAGTGCAAGTGATTCGGGGGGATATGACTGAAACCTAGGGGGCATGCATCCTGGTCTGCTTCGGCAGGAAAACTTCGAGTATAAGGTAGGTTTCTGCGAGAGAATATGATCACCGTACTCCCGTCCGTGATTGGAAGGGGAGTTGGACTGAAACAAGATCCTCTTGTCAAAGTTATGCTAGGGACGGTCACGCCATACCATCCGCTCACCTTTGTTTATTTCGGTAGACATCGCCAAAGAAGTGTTTTGTTTGCGCTGTGAATAGAGCAATCTTTGGGTAACCTGTAAGAGGTAGGCCTCTCTCGGTAAAACGAATGTTTTAACGGACTAAAGAAGGGGTAACCTTGAAACTCTGTTTTATACCTGGGGGCATGCAAACCTTCTGGAGTGCAAGCGAAGAGCGACTATTTATTTTTTAAGTTTATAGGACCTCTAACCCTTTAAACTCGTAGGATTGGTCGTCTCCTAACTTGCATAAAGAAAGGATGTGGGGCAAAACTCTAAAAGTTGTCGTTTTTATATGAGACATTCTTATCATACGACTAGATTAATCGAGCAGTTTTAGAACATAGTTCAAGCTCGTTAAAAAATAAACATAAGACATGAGAAAATGTTTCTACCCGCATTTAAGCTCGTTAAAAAATGAACTATTCCCTGGTAAATAACCATCGTGAATGTAGTACTTCAGCCATTAAAGCCTTGGTCGTGTTTGCACCGTCACTTCCACTTTTTCATTGGTCGATCATTCACCTCCATTTGATTGTTTACCGATTTTGAGGAACAGTTGCAAAGAGTGATCTCACTATCCATCCTTGTGACACTGCCGTGATTGGAAAATTCCAAACCTTATCTGGAATCAGCTGCTACCCATTTTATCACTTGTTCCTCAAAAGACGAGTCTCCTTTAAGCTCTTTCAACTGACTCGTAAAATATGAAAAGATTGCCGAGTCCTTGGCCTTCCAACTCATTAAAGGGACAGGAAGTGCTATCCCTCCTCTAGATTTTAATCTTTTTGGACCTGCGGGATTATTACACAAAAAGATCGAGCGCTTGTTTTGTTTGGCTCGTTAAAAGTATCGAAAATTCATCCCTTCTGTATTGTTTTATACTTTTTCGGACTTAAGGGATTAGATGACGAAAAAGGAATTTTGGAGTTTTCTTTACGTTCCTTTTCAGACTCTCTAAAATTGAAAAGGACCGAGTTATCTTTGTTGTTAAACTCGTTAAAAAGATTAATAGCGACAAACTTGTCTTTAGACGAGAACGAGTTTCACTATTGCTAGGCTCATTAAAACGTAGCGATGGGTTTCCTAAAGGGAAAATTATAGAACAAGCATATGTTATCCTCCTCGAGCTTGACAAAAATAAAGAGGTACTGGTCAGCAATGACTGGGGAAAAATTGGGAAGAAAACTCAAAGAAACTTTATTGGTAGCAATTCGCTCTTGAACATGACACTTCCACTCCGTGTCCGAGTCGGGTTGGGTTGTTTCATTCACCGGTCACATCACCATGGTCACACCATACCATTCACATTTGGGGTTAATGCTACCAATCCATCACATCAGTGTCGCCGATATGTTCAAGAGAATTCATTCAGAGAATTCACCTGTGTCTCACCCACTATCATACATTATACTCCATTCTTTCATGACTGCCACCCTGAACCTTATATCACCAGATCGTTTCACCTCCATTAAAATCATTTGCTCCATTCTGTGTCATTGATGTGGGATTCATTAAGGCCCTCCTGTGACAGATCACTTCTTGTCAACATCAGCTCATTATCCAAGAATTTGATCTAAGAACACCCCATTCAGTACTTTGAAGCTTGCATGCCTCAATGGCAAGTTTCTCACTTTCGGCGACAGGTTTACATCAATGGCCTTCGACCAAAAGATTTTGCATGGTTTTCGACGCCAAGTCCATTATTCACACCACGTGAATTGTACTGCAGTACCTTGAGGGTCATTATCATTATCGGTGATTCCTCTCGCGCTTGTTAACAATTTACATCATTGACTGGTAATCAAGCGATGTCTTTCCATGTTCGACTTCAGAACATTTCTCACATGGATCGACTTGTACTTTGAGTGAAGATCAGACGAGATTGAAGACCCTGGATCTAGTTTCATCCATCGAGGCTGTGATATATATTCAGGGAAATAAAGACATTCAATGTACATCATTGCTGCACAGATAATCATCCACTCAAAAGGATGATGGCTCTATCAGAATCATCAGTCTACACTCAGACGATTGTCTGTCCTATGTACATGAAAATGAATTTATAAAGCTGAGCATGGGAATGCCCGCCTCAGCTAGATCATGAAAATATTATGAAGATAATGTATTGTATTATATCTTATTACAGGTCTCCTCCCAGCATTGAAAGAACTTCGGATCCTCATAATAAAGCATTTCACCCGACATCAAAAGATTAACGACCTCATGCTTTAGGGGGCAACTGTTATAGACATTTTTGGGCCCTACAACCCCAAGCATGAAATGTCCATAAACTAAGGGCTCCTAAGTCCCTAAAGGTGTTGTTCCAACCCCTAAAAGAACAATCTCAACTGATTACAGCTTCTCCCAGAAGTTCTCCATGAAAAACTACTTAGAACTCGTCAAAACTTGATCATTGCACTTGCTCCATGGCCAGAGTGCGATGCATTGCACCTTGTACACACGGGAAGTGTGTTGCATTTCAAAAATCCCTTCTATGGGGTGCGATGGACGAGAAAAGACAAGTGGCAGAGAGAGTTTGCGAAGTGGATGATCATGGAATCTTCCAGAAACTTCTCCTGGGACACTTGCCTCTCAGAATCGCCCAAGGATGAGTAAGAGATCAATGAGATCTCCAAGTGGCATCAAGAACTATCAGAGAGAAGACACTAATCAAAAATCCAAAGCTGACTCACACCTCTGCAAATATCTATATATAGATCTCTCATCCCAGAGATCCAGAGGTTGGAGGCTGGAACTTGGCATATTGTAAGGAATTGTTGTTGGTTTTTTGAGACAAACATCAGATTGTTGGGTGATCTATGCTTTGTTTGAGGTGAAGAGGGGCTTCTTTGTTGGGAGGTTGATGCTGGGTCAGGAAACACTGGTTGTAACTCCTCCTGGATCTTTTCTTGTTTATCAATAAAAGCTATTTGAGTTTTCCTCCATGCTTTTGTATCATTGATGCTTGTTACATTTGTATGGTTAACTTAAATCTGATCCTAAGTTGTTTATGAATATAGATCCATGTCTTTGTGTAGTTTTCTTCTTCTGTGATCTTACAGGTACTTTGTGAAGCTGGCAAGTAAGGGAGCAGGTAGCTGGAGACTATCAAAGACGAGAAGGATTGGATCAAAGGACTAGCGCAAGGCACAGGTTGGTTCTTTCTATTCCTCTCTATCTATAGTTCATAAAGGAAACACAAAAGTAGTTTTTATCTGTTTGTTTCTAAGGCAGCTGTCACACCTTAGTGGGATAGAGCAGTTCTAAATAGACACTTTTCCCTGTAACACCATGACCATAAGTTCCACCTAGACCGGTCCTTTCACTCATTTTCCCTCCTACAAGATCAACGAACATCAATTCTTTCAATTCTAAATTTAGCAATTAGAACTTTATTTATTTTGCAAGTGTGATTTAGATAGTCAATGCATGCATGTTTGAATTATGAAATGGTAGGATAATTTTCTATTTTCAAGCAACCCTGATAGCTAGATGATTGAGTGCAAATTAGCATAGTTTCCTTTCTACAAGTGACCATAATATTTGTGTCAATTCATAGCATTTACAAGTTAGCAACTTTGATTTTATGAGTTGAAAAACATTTACTTTCTGTTATGAAACCAGCTCAAGAAAAGATAGAAAAGATAGATCAACGCCTTAGAATTTAGCCTCTTCGAGGGGGCAACCTCCTTTACATTACATAAATGAACAATTCTTGGATGATACAAATGACAAAACCTCCTTTCTATATATAGGAGTCTAAGGAGTCACAATATAATCCAGCCGACTTAACAATAATAATATAAAGCCACAAAAATAACAATAGAGGGATTCTATGGGGCACAAAAATAACAATATGGGGGTAATAGGGGCACAACAATATAAATAAGGGGTATAACTACAATAGTAATGGGGTAATCACTAGTATTGTAGTGACCCAACATGCCCCTCTCCTTCAAAAAAGTGTTGTCCTCAACGCTTGAGCAGTGCTGGATACTTTTGCATAAAATTCTCATCCTCCCATGTGGAATCTTTGTGACCCAACATCTTTGTGACCCACTTTTGTTGCTCTTCAGAGGATATTATTTGTTCTAAAAAGTATTTAAGGCTATCATGATCCGTTTTTACCTTGAAGTGTCTTCCCATTAGGTAGGGTCGCCATTTCTTAAGTGCATGGAGTATTGCCAATGTTTCCTTCTCATAAATAGCTTTGCTTAAAAACTTTCCCTTGATTGGACGACTTTCAAAAGCAATGGGTCTTTCATCTTGCATTAGAACAGCACCAATTCCATTTCTTGAAGCATCACATTCCACAATAAAGGTTTTTGTGAAGTCCTGTGTAGCTAAGACCGGTGCTTGGCACATTGCCTCTTTAAGATGTTCAAAGGCCTTTGTTGCTTCCAGAGTCCTTGAAAATGAATATTTCTTCAATAATGTTGTTAGAGGTGTTAACGATCGAAGTTTCCCCAGGCTGAGGAAGGAAAAACTCAAGGCAACATCAAACCACGCCCAGCCTCGTAGCTAGCCCTACGAGGACAGGAGAGGGCTCTCTCCGGGTCAATCTCGGAAAAATATAATCAATAAGGCTCGAGATGACTAAAATTGTAACTAATCTTAGGCTAGGTATTAAGTGCAGAGGTTTAAAGGTGAGTTTTTGGGGTTTTTGTTGAATCAAAGGGAAAGGCAATTTTGGGTGCGGGGATGAGACACAGTTTCTGCAGAGGTCTGATTGGAGCAAGGTAGGAAATTGTTTGATGCCTTAAAAGCTAATGAGGTGAGTAGATCAGACAGGTGAGGAGCTAAGAAGAGCAAGGAAACCTCAAGAGTTCTCCTTAAACAGATGAAAACATAGGAGATCAAACAAACTTAAAGGCAGAGCATTACAGATTATGAATTCTACCTTAACACTTCATTTGTTCAATTGCAGAAGATGAGAGAAGGAAAACGATACACATAACAACTTACAAGTACTGAAAGAAGCACACCATCAAGACATAAAGCCACATGAATTCCAAACAGTGCTGCAAAACCCTGGTCTTTCCTTTGCCAAAATGCTGAAGTAAAATATACAATAGAGTCTCAAAACCTTTTCCCCAAGAGTCCAACCCTGAAAATGACTAAGAAAATACATAATATAGGCAAGCTAACTCATTCCCTTGCCTCTAGGGGTCGATCTCATCATCCTAGGAGCTGTTTCAACCAATTCTAAACATGGAGCAGGAATCTAGTTGCCCAAAACAACCTACATCTAAAAAGAAGGAAACTGATTCATTACATTAATTTCTTGGTAATTTGTGAATGAACCATCTAGAAGGAGATAAATAAGTGCCATGTTACCTCACATACATCAAATTACATCATTTTAGTTAAATATCATCTCAAGGGGTGAAACTGGTGAAGGCTGGCCGAGTTTCTGAGCTGAAAGGTGAAAACTGTGCTGAAAAACCCTGTGCGCCGCGCGCTTGAGCCCTATGCGCCGCATGCCTTTCCACCTGCTTTTGGGGCACTTCCTGGCATCCCAATTGAGCTCACGATAGCTCATTGGAAAGGTCTAGATGTCTAATTTCCAACCCAAATGAAATTTGTGAATTTGGTGTCCATTTGCCCCTCCAAAAGTTCATTCTCCCAAGACTGCTTCCTGTGTGTCCAAAAAGGGGCAGTGAGGTCATTTTTTGCATGTTTTTTGACCTTTTGGGGACCCAAACCTTGATGAAATGCCTTGGAAATAGCTGAGCATGTATATTTCGTCATGAAAAATCCAAAAATGAAAGCCATTTGTGATTTGGACCTCCCAAACTTATGGGTCGCGCGAGGCGCGCTACGCGTTGAGCCAAAAAACCTGTTTTTTAACCAAAAAATTCAAAATTGACAAAATTTTTTCCAAACTTGTTGAAATTTGGGCTGGGGGTCCCCAATCAAGTACCATGCTCAGCCAAAGAGGCTTCGGCCAAAATATGAAGATGATCAAGCTCCTTTGGTCTTTTTTTCTTTTTGACCGCTTTCTTCAATTTTGCCTTAAGACTCCTAATTCGCGCCTTGCAAACTAGGTTTCGGGCCCTGTAATGCATAACCATGTGTTTTAATAATGCATTGTATCTACTAGCCTTTCTCAGCTGCTCCTCAAAGTAGAGGTTGACCCTCTCGAGATTAGCCTCTCGATCCTCATTTACCTGTTGCTCGAGAGAGGTCAACTCAATTTGTCTATGTTGGGCGGCTTGGCGATTCTCACGGATGTTCTATAGCTCTATGATCACGTGCTGGTCCTCAAGCTACTTATTCCGTTGCTCTAGATACCTGATATTTGACTTTGCCATCTCCAGCTGGATTTTAAAAGCTCGAATGTCCGTTCCTTGCTCTTTGATAATCCTGATATATTGGGTCTCCTCTGATTCTGAAGCTGTATCATCATCATGAATAATAACAAAACCTGATGGCTCACCTGAAGGCCTCTCCTCATGCTTGGGCTTCTTGCCCTTATCCTGTACCTGCGGTGCTGTTGTCGGAAGCGAGGCCTGTTACACTAAAATTTGTTACCATGACTATTTGCAGTTAGTATGGCTCCATCAACTGTCATACTATCCTCCTTGGCAAGTCTCATACCTCTGCTCTTCATGTCAAACTCCAAGAAAGAGAGAAAGTCTTTAAAAATCTATGTCTCTGGGTACGCAGTTTCTCTTAGCCTTACCTGCGTGTACGCACCCCAAGTTCACAATACCTGCGTACTTGTACGCTCTGTCTATAAAGGGGTGGGTGCGTACTCCTGTAAAGGTCAAAAGGTGCAAGTTTCACTTCAAAAAAGCTACTTGTGGTCATTTCTAGAGCATTCTAGAAGCTTGTTTGACGTGTATTTAGCGCCTCCAGATGGTTCATGTATCCCTATGAAAGAGGAACTTATCTCATCAAGAGGGGAGCTATCCCATTCAAAGAGGGGTTTATCCCATTGATGGTGGACCTGATTAACTTCCTCTAGAGCACTATAAATACAGGCATTGGGCCAGAGGGAGGGGAGGTTGAAAGCTGAACATTCCTAAGGGTAGATACTGCTGGAATTAGGACTCCCTTGTAGAGCTTGAGAGGAGAGATTCCCATCCTTTCCTAGCCTTATTTGGAAGTGGGTGAGCTAATCAAAGTAAAGGAGAACTCTTGCTGGACCCTAGGAGGGACCTGCACAACACCAAGGCTCAGGTTGTAATGGTTTCTTTTGTTTCCACTTAATACAAATAAACTCATTTTTCTCAACAGATTGTTATACATGATTTATTTCATATACTCCTTGGTCTGTATGATGAATATGTTTTATTTTATAAGTTATTCAGGTGCTATTTAATCTTTTGGCTTGTTAGTGAATGCAGGTTTCGAAGAGAGGAGGAGCTCATCCGGATCGGCAAGACTGGACTACTACAAAGCGTTGGACTAAAGGTATGTTATAAACACCTGTTTACTTGTATTCTAAATGCATATTTAGAGAAAGGTAGTGTTTACTTGTCTTGTTTGTCACTAGAAAGCCTTAGCTTCTAGGGAGGCCGGTTTTGTCCGCAAAATTGACTCTTTCTGCATGACAAAATGGCGACTCTTTAATTTGTTTGCGTGTGCAGTAGTTAAAAGTTTTTAACTGTGGCTGAATTACCGAGACAGTCCCGTAGACTTCGGGGCCAGTCTCCTGAGATTGTTACCGTGGCCGATTTGTTGAGGAAGTCCCGTAGACTTCGGGGCGAACCTCCTGAAGACGTCCCAGGTCATTACGAAGGTTTAAAAGTCCTTGTAACTCCTAGTGGCAGTAAAGTAGGTTCACCTGAAGAAGGAGAGTCGTCATTGGTAGTCCATCTAGATTACCAAGGTCTAGAAACAGGTTATAATCCCGAAGGTGTTACAGTTTCTGAGCTTGCTGGTAGTTTTTCATCTACTAGTGATATAGGCAAAGAACCTGAAATATCTGAACCTGTTACTCCAACTTCCAGTGCTCCAGATTCACCTAGGGTAGAAAGAGTCATCACCGAAAATCTTTCTTCTGGTTTGATAGCTATTGAAGAACTTGCTCCAGAAGAAGAAATAGGCGTCTCTATCCTTGAAGATCAACCTGCTATTGATCTAAGGGAGCATGAATCTATGTTTTACAGTCCTCCTAGAAGTACTACTTGGTATCTTTCGTTAACTAATTATTTGGACAACTCAGGGTCAAGTTTTTCTCCACCTCGTACTCCTTATCCACCTGGAGGTATTTATACCCCTGTAAATATGTCTGGTCAGTCATCCGTGTTCACTCAATCTCCTTAATCTTTCTTGTATGGCGGTCTTTCTGTTCCCTCTGGGTATCAGTCACTTTCTGGTACTTTTGCGGGAGCATCTCCTCAACCCATTGAACATGGGTTATTAACTGGAAACAATGGTAATAAACCATTGGCTGTAGGAGACATTTACATGATGTCAGTTTCAATTCTCGGTTCTCAACCTCAAGGTGGCCAGTTACCGCCTGGGGGGCAGCCTCAATTAATGCCTGGGGGGCAACCTCAAGGTACACAAATTGTGTCTGGGGGGCAACCTCAAGGATAGTATGTACCCATAGTACAATACATTCCTCAAGGTCAACCCCAGCCTCAATATGTACCCCAAGGTCAACCTCAGTATCAATTTATCCCTCAAGGTCAACCCCAGTATCAGTATTTACCTCAAGGGTATCTACCTCAAGGTCAGTACTCGAGCCAAGGTTATCAACCACCCCAAGGTCAATCTTATGTTCAAGGTATGGGAAATGTACCTTTCAATTATCAAACCTACCCTCAATCCGGTTATGGATCTCAATATCCTCAACCTGTCATGGGTCAATATCCCGGAATGAACATAGTGTGGGATCCATCGCAAGTTCAACAGGTATTGCAGTCAAGTGTACAGTCGTCATCTCAAGCTGGACAACCCTTAGTTTCTGGTTCACCCCAGCAACCAGTCCAGTCTAATGTTCAAACTTTTGTACCTTCGGTAGTTACTCAGTTGCCCATTGCACCTAGTACTCCATCTCAAACGACTGCTGCAACTACTGCAACATCTGTTCCTTCCACCACACTTACTTCTGGAGTATCGACAACTCCGGTTTCTATTGTCTCTGCAACTACTCCTCAGACATCTTTACCATTTTCTGGATCCATGATTCAAACTATGGTTCAGATTCCTGTAGGACAGCCTGGTTTAAGTACGGTTGTCACTAGTCAACCACAATTCACTTATCAACCGTACCAGGGACAGTACCAATACGGGCTTGCTATCCAGCAACCAGTTTACCAGTATCAACCGTATCCTGGGTACACTTATCAACAACTTCAGCAACCCCAGTACGGTCCGGTTAATCCTGGTTTTCCAGGAGGATACAATATCCCGAATGCGATTCCTATTCCAAGTTATCCTGGATATCCTCCTCCTGGGACTGGTCTTGTGACCCAGAGTTTTAGGGATCCTAATCGGCAATTACCGTTTATCGCAACTTTGGATTTACCGAACTTGTCGCGCATAACGAATGATCCAATAAATTATCTTCTGTTTTGGCCGCCAATGCCAAATAAGTTGCCCAGTGACATACCCAAGTTCGAAGGTAAGTCTGGAGAGGATCCGTCAAATCATGTGATGACTTACCACCTCTGGTGTGCTTCAAATTCCATCTCGGATGATTTGATCCGCTTACGTCTTTTCCAACGTACGCTCATTGGTCTCGCGGCCAAGTGGTACATTGAGTTACCACGGGCCTCTTTTTATAATTTTAGTCAGTTAGCTACCTCGTTCCTAACTCATTTTTAGTTGCTGGTCAGATATGATAATGGCACGGAGTTACTAACTTCATTAAAACAGTCGACGTCCACTTATATTTCCGATCATATACATGAATGGAGACGTCGAAGGCGATTAGTGAAAGTTTTTATCCTGGAACAAATCTTAGCTGAATGGTTTGTTAAATCATTATTACTGAAGATTACTGAAGACGTAGCTAAGGCAGGAGTAGTTACTGAGGAGCAAGTGATTTCTCAAGCGCAGTACCTTGATTTAGTTTACACTCAATCAGGTACGTTACACGAAAAGATCCCAGATCTTCCAAAGTCAAATCAAATCGTTGCTGCTCCTTCGGGATCTCATGCTGCTGATGGCATGATTGGTACGGTGAATACTAGAAGCAAGAAGAAGTCTTCAAAGAATTATTCGCCCATTATAACCTTACTAGACTCCCCGACAGGAGAATATTCTGCTGAAGTTTCCGCTGATATTCACGCTGTAGAGTCATCTACGGCTAAATCAAAAAATGGTGGGAAGAAGAAAGGTAAGAAGAAGAATAAAGCAGACAAGACTCCAAAGGAGAAAACAGAAAAGTCGAAAACCAATGTCGAAAAGTGCAAACCTCGATATCCTTGTCTTATTTGTGAAGAGGATCATTTTACAAGAGATTGCCCTCATCGGGCCGAGGTTGTGAAGATCGTCAAGGGTTCCCCAACTCCAGCTGTTTTGGAAGATCCATTTCCAAAGCAGGAGAGTAAGATGATAGGTTCTTCCTCGAGTGCCAGTGAAGAACCCATATTGATGATGTCTCATGTAAGGATTGCGACTCGATCGCAAGATTATGGTAGTAAAAGTCCTGTTGATGGATCGAAAGAAGCAGAATCTTCTCATTCAAATCCATCAACCTCAGCTCCGATTCCGATCCACTACAAATCGAGAAACCTAACCCTGACTTAGTAATCAAACCACCTGCCACGGGTGTACTTCGAAGGTCTGCTTTCAATCCACATGCGAGAGCGGCCCAGAATTACAACATTGTTGAGGATTTAGTTGTTTCACCCTCAGCAATGTCGGCTTTAGAAGTGCTGCAATCATGCCCAGCACAACGAAAATTACTTTTGTCGGCTATAGGAGCTGTTGATGTTCAGGACCCGAACCTAATAATATTTGATCTAGAAAATAGTACACGGTGTTTGCCTCATCAGATGGCTTTCCAGATCCCAGTGATAGTAAAAAACAGGCCTATTCATCGGATTGTAATTGATGAGGGAGCTTCCATGTGTATTATGTCGATACAGTGCTGGAGATCACTTGGTTTTCCTTCACTAAATCAATCCTCGACAATTCTTAAGGCCTTTGATGGCCGTGGGTTCCATCCGTTTGGCATTCTACAGGATTTGCCTATAGGGGTTGAAGGAAAAACCGTTAGTCTGGATGTGGAGGTGGTTGATGCCCCTCTAGACTAAAACCTTCTCTTGGGTCGAAGTTGGTCTTACGCTATGACAACAGTCGTTTCATCGGTCTTCAAAGTAATAAAGTTTCCACATAATGGCAAGATCGTAACCATAGACCAGCTGGCTTACTTTTCATCTGACCCAACCTCTTCAGAGAGTATCCAGCATGTCGGTAAAACGACTATCCCTTACAAGGATGTTGGCATAGGATTAGTTAAAGATGTCGGTTTACTGGGAACTTTTCCTTTTCCTCCAATCAACGCCGTGTCTTCGTTTGCATCTATTCATATGATTACTTCAGACACCATTGTTTATGACGATTCTTGGATCGTTCCTTCTGAATCTGAGATAGACTCATTTGGCGATGCAATGCCTTTGATTCCATATGAAATTGCCTATGAAGTCGTGCAGTCTTTTACCGACCCGAGTTCAACCAAAATTGACCAAATGAATGTGGTCCGTGAGGAATCCCTTTTTGCGTCAACCTCGGAGTTAATAACGTTTCCCGAAGTCGTGTCATCTGACGAACAACTTTGTGAAGTCCTGTGCGTAGACGATTTACCATGGGAAGATCTCCATCATAGATCTTCGTTTTTACCTGAGGATGATCGTTTTGAAAACGATTTCTCATCAATCTTTACAGCTGAATATGTCAAAGAAGCTCAGAGTCCAATGAAACATCCTGATTCAGAGCTGAATTTGGGAAACATTTCTCGTACTATTCCCATTGACATTTCAGTCAAGCCCGGAATTGTTGAGCACATTCATATAGGTGCCTCATGTTCAGATGACGAAATTCAGATGTACAAGGCCCTATTTCAAGAATTCCGCGACGCGTTTGCCTGGTCCTATGAGGAAATGCCAGGAATTGATCCCGCAATTGTTGTCCATGAGATCAAGACTTACCTGGACACTAAACCCGTCCGGCAACATTTGCGTCAGATTCACCCACGAAAAGCGGCTGCGATTAAAGCAGAAGTTGAGAAGTTGTTGAAAGCAGGTTTCATTTATCTGATCCCGTTAACGGATTGGGTATCGAATATTGTTCCGGTTAACAAAAAACATGGAACAATAAGAATATGTATCGCCTATAGGGATATCAATCGTGCTTGTCCCAAGGACAACTATCCAACACCCTATATCGATCAAATAATTGATGATTGTGCCGGCAGTGAAATATTTTCCTTTATGGACGGTTTTTCCGGTTACAACCAAATCAATATTCTACCTGCCGATCAACCAAAAACGGCTTTCATTTGTCCATGGGGGACATTTGCTTATTGCAAATTACCTTTTGGGCTTAAGAATGCCGTAGCCACTTTTCAAAGGGTGATGTCTTATGCATTTCATGACATCAAACACATTGTGCAACCATATCTCGATGATTTGCCCGCGCACTCATTGCATCGATCTGATCACCCTGTCCATTTACGAGCAATCTTCATGAGGTGTAGGCATTATCGGCTTCCGTTGAACCCACACAAATGTGTCTTCTGTATAGAAGTGGGACGATTGCTGGGATTTGTAGTTTCAAAAGCCAGCATCTGCGTCGATCCCTCGAAGGTAGAAGCTATCATCAAATTGCCTCCTCCTTCGAGTCTTCACCAACTCCAAAGTTTGCAGGGGAAATCAAACTTTTTACACTGATTCATTCCTAACTATGCCTAGATTACCACGGGTTTTACCCAGTTGTTGAAACAGAACGCTCAATTCTCTTGGGATGAGATAGCTCAGAAATCGTTTGATGCGCTCAAGCACGTGTTAACCCATGCACCATTGTTGCATCCTCCCAACTACAACCAGGATTACTTTTTGTACCTCGCCGCCGCTCATTCCACCATTGGAATGGTCTTAGTACAGGAAGATGAATTCGGAACGGAACATGTGATCTATTACCTTAGTCGGACGTTAAATCCCACTGAGCTCAAATATTCACATGTGGAGAAATTGGCCTTGGCAGCCGTTCAAGCTGTCCAACATTTTCGTCACTACATTCTTCTCCGTAAAACTACAGTCATTTCGGATTGCAACCCTATGATCTACATTTTAACTAAACAATTGCTAGGGGGCAAGTACTCTAAATGGATCGTTATCTTGCAAGAGTTTGACTTGGAGTTTGAAAAATCTAAGTCTAAGAAATCTTTAGTTTTGCAGAGTTGATGTGCGATTTCCCGCGTGCTGACACGGAAACTGTGGCAGAGGAACCCATTGCGGATGAATCTTTGTTTCTCATCAGCACTTTAGATCCGTGGTATGGGGATATAATTGTCTATCTCCAAACCCAATCCTTTCGGCCCGAAGTTTCAAAGTCGGAACGTCGGAAAATTCGATTCTAGTCCCAACAGTACAAAATTATTGGAGATACTCTTTATCGCCATGGGGCGGACTTGGTTTTTCGCCATTGCTTAACTCACGAGGAAGCTGAAAGGGTTTTGAATGACTGTCACTCTGGAGCGTGTGGCGGTCATATGTCTGGGTATGCCATAGCCCAAAATATATTGCGCGCTGGCTACTTCTGGCCGTCCTTTTTTAAAGACTGTATTATTGCGGTCCGGAAATGCCACAACTGTCAAGTGTTTGATCGCAAGATGCGCGCACCACCTTCTCCTCTCCACCCTATAATTGTTGTTGGTCCTTTCGCCAAATGGGGTATCGATTTTATTACATGTAACCCTCACTCGGCCGGGGGGCATGCGTATATCATCCTTGCGGTTGATTATTTTACTAAGTGGGCCGAGGCGATGCCTACATTCAAGGCAGACGGCAAGACAGCTGCAATTTTCGTATTCAATCACATTATTGCTAGGTTTGGTGTCCCACAAGCGATAATCACTAACCATGGGTGCCATTTTCGAAATGTTATGATGACAGAACTTACAGGCCAGCTTGGTTTGCGTCACGATAGCTTAACTCCTTATTATCCACAAGCGAATGGTCTGGTTGAGTCCATCAACAAATTTTTAGTTATCATGATCCGACGAATCATTGGTATTCATCGGTCGAATTGGCACAACATGTTATTTTCCGCGCTTTTGGCGTACCGAACCTCAGTGAAAACATCAACAGGGTTCACTCCTTTCCAACTAGTTTATGGTTTGGAAGCAGCGCTGCCCATTGAATGCGAAATCCCGTCACTTCAAATGGATGTAGAATTACTTCCAGCTACTTCCGAAGAGGAGAAGCGTTTATTATACTTAGCTCAATTAGATGAGACTCGACGTGACGCTGCATTGGCAATCGAGACTCACGCAAAACGTATGAAAGCTCAGTATGATCGAAACGTGACCCCTCGAAATTTTTCGGAAGGAGACCTAGTGCTATTATATGATCAGGATAACGAAAAATTAGGTGCTCAAAAATTCGTTCCTATGTGACATGGGCCCTACATTGTCAAGCGAAAGCTATCAAAAGGGGCCTATGAGCTGGTAGATTTTGATGGGGACTCTTTGGGTAAACCCAGAAATGGACTTTACCTAAAGAGGTATTATGCTTAAAGGATGGGTATGGAGATTTAGTTAGGTTAGATTTTTCTTTCTAGCTGGTGTGTTTGTTAGTATAGACAGTGTGCTTAGCTTAGAAAGTGTGTTTTTCATCGTTATTCTGGCTTATCTTGGTTTTACTCTTGATATTGCAGATGTTGACGCCTCTCCAAACGTACATTGGATTCGCTGATGGTGCTTGTCGTAGTACACAGAATATCTCTTCTGCAGCTTGGGTTATCTATTCGCCCTCTGACGAGTTAGTTTCTATGCATGGGGTGAGCCTCGGTCAAACAACAAACAACATTGCAGAATACAGTGCAATGATTGAGTTATTGTCTGAATTTATTTCGTTTGGGATTCGGAGTTTGATAGTGAGGTTAGATTCTGAACTCGTTATATTACAGCTTAATAGAGTATATGCCATTAGAAATCCAGTGTTATTAAGGTTATTTTTGAGAGTGCGTCTCTTGGAACGTGAATTTGATTACATTGAATATCAACATATTCCAAGGTCTTTAAATACATTAGCAGATGCAATTTCTTCTCGAATGTTAGACAAACATTTGTGATAATCATACATGTAAATTTAAAAACATTTCATCACACATGTTTAACAAGATAAGCTGGTAATAATGATATATATAGATAGGAGTGTGTCAAAAAATACATCGTCTTCGATCATAGGTTGAAAAACACCTTATGATCGGCAAAAATGATAAGTACAAAAAACCAAAATGTCACGTGTGTCTACAAAAGTGACCATCCAATCACTGGTGATGCTCTCTATACGACACCACTGCACGGGCTACCCTACACAAGAACCTCCTAAAAGGTCCTGGGACTGTGACCACATAGCGCTGAAGTCTGATAGGAATATCATCTATAGTCGTCTCTGGTATGTCTGTCGTAAGACGCTCTAGGTCTTGTTCCAACTCAGCTAAGGTCTCTGCAGCCGCGTCCTGTGGGGCCGGTGCCAGTGCAACTGGTACTCTCCTCTCGAAAGGCCGGAGATTGGCTGGACGTTGTGGACCTACATCTGCATTTTGAAACTTGTCACTGTCAGCTTTGAGACGATATAAAAACAAAAAAAAATAGATAATTTAAAAACTTGTGAAAAATTAAGTACCTGTGTCATCCTGCTATTCTCCCGGGGGAAGAATCATGTCCGGATCTCCACGAAAATCAACTCCGGCATAAGGAAAATCCTGTATCGAGAAGACCTGGTTCTCTAACCAGTGAAAATACTCTGATCTAAATCGGACAACCTCCGTGCCCTCGTAAGGATGACGGGCCATCACCGCAACCCATCGCATCAACTTAGGCTCTCGGGGAGGCCCAACCTCAACAGTGAGCTGCTGTGGGATCAGCATCGGAACCCTCTCTAGGGAAAAACTCACAACTAAAGGCCCATAACCAAAAGTCTTCAGCTGTCCATTTTTGGTCCTAGTCAGTTGGCCCTTTAAGTTGGCCAACACAGCATTGCACCAGTTGAAAATGGTGCCCCGATAGCAATCAATCGCCATTCGCATCTGGGATCCAGTGGCAATGTTCAAAGCGGCAGCCCCGCAAAGTCTGGTAACTGTAAAGGCAATTACCATAAGTTCATTTCAGGACATCTTTTTGATTTCTATCCCCTTATCCTGGTTTTGATTATTGCACCACTCTAGTCGAAGACTAGCGATGGACTGGCCACCCGGCCTAGTCCCGGACAGAGTCAATTCTTCGCCCCTCTTGGGCAAACCAGTGAGAAAGTAAATATCTTAGGGCTCTATCTTGACCTGGTGCCCTCCAATGTAAAAACACTGATCCTGAACGTTCCACCTTTCAACCAGCCACTCTAGAAAGCGCACCTGGGCCCTCATGCCAGGTATGGCCCAGTATTTGTAGAGACCGCATGCCTTCAAAGCATCAATGGAAGGTTGGTGACTAATCGCGGCCAAATCAACATCTTCGTGTTCTCTCTCACGCCAATCAAGCATGGTGGGCAATCTACACACCATAAAACATCTGTTAGAGTCCATAAAATTGAAAGTTTTTGATTCATTTTGGAGAAATGGGAGTTTCAAAATCCTTTCCTTGGTGTACGCAGCCCGCCTTTAGAGACAGGGTGTATGTACACAGGTTCTCTTAGGGCAAGCTGCTTACGCCCGGCATTTTCCCAACTGAGAAAATGTCGGGGTACGCAGGTCACCCATGGAGCACCTGCGTACCTCGAAAAGCGGATCTTGAAACCCCCAAGGCCTCCAAAAAATGAAACTAAAGCTTAAAAACAAATTCTAAACGGATGGAAATGCAAGGGAGGATGTTGTAGAATACCTGATGAGACGGTGTTCGGTTTCGACGGTCGGATTCTCCGCAATTTCCACGGGAAGTTTCTTGCCAAAATCCCTTTTTCTCTCCTCAACAGTAAAATGGTAAAAGCCCTTTTTATAGGTTTTTTGAGTAAATAAATGTCAAATTTGTTTATTTTACACCATGAAAAGGTATTTTTCAAAGTATTTTTATCTATCTTTAAATAGGTATGAGTAATGTGTTGGTTTTTGCGCAGGATAAAAGGATTTTCAGGGAAAATTGTCATTTTTCACAAACAAAAACATCAGAGTCATCTTTTAAGCCCTTTTCTGACTCCTAAAACATGAAAATATTGCCGAGCGTTTCTTTTACACTCGTTAAAATGGAATTAAAAGACGGTCCCCTTATAGCCCTTTTCTGACCGTAAAAACAGGAAAATATTGCCGGATTTTTGTCGTTTCAAATTCGATACTGGAAATAAAACGACGTGTCCTTGATCGCTTTTTACTTTTCAGGTCAAAGACACTAATCATGAAAGTACTCCTTGGTCGCAAGATCAAGCGGTTCTCTCAAGTATTATTTTATACTTTTTCGGGCTTGGGAGACACAAATTTACGAAAAAGTTCAACCCTGGAGTCTTCTTAAGTTTTTTCAGACTCTCTAAAATTGAAAAACGCCGAGTTTCTCCTATACTGGACTCGTTAAAATTTCACAGTAAAGGACCTGTTCGATTACAAACAGGAATGGACCACTCCTTCTTAGGGTTCGAATCAAAACTAAGTTGGACTCATCTGAAGGATGAGCTTATAATCAAGCATATGTTATCCTCCTCAAGCTTGTAAAAAATAAAGAGGTACTTGCTAAAATGGTGGGGGAAAAGAGAGAAAAATGAGCCTATTTGTTATCCTTTGTCTCAGAAGAAGCCTTATCACCACTCTTGAACACGACACTTTTCATTCACCTGGGTTGGGAAATCCTTTGCCTCACAATTGATCAAACCACATTGAAAGTCTTCAGCTGGGTATTAACTTTGGGTCAAATCTCACCAAGCCATCTGTTGTGTCGTTATGTGTTCAAGAGGTCACTGCAAATAAACCATTCATCTGCAAAATACCTGTCATCCATCTCGACCATCCCTGAGTCAGTCCTTACAGCTACATTTCTTCAACTTGATCTATGATTTCGTGTTGTGGGCTTGCCTGCAACGGGTCGCTTTCTATCGACATCAGCACATTATCTAGAAAGATGACCTAGAAATCGTCAGTACCTTGAAATCTGCATGCATCAATGGCAGGTTTCTCGCCTTTGACGATGGTTTACATCATTGACTTTCGATCGAAGGATTCTGTGAAATGTTCGACATCAACTCATTCATTCACATCTCATGGATTGTACTGGGTACTTTGAGAACCATTGACATCACTGGTGGTCTCTCTCACACTTGTTAACAGTTTACATCATTGACTGGTAATCAAGTGGTTTCTACCATGTTCGACATCAACTCATTTATTCGCATGGATAGAATCATACTATTTCGGGAAGTAGAAATGAAGACCCTGGATCTAGTTTCCACCATCCAGGCTGCGAGGAGTTTTGTATTCATTGTATAGTAGACCAACTATAAACAGATGGCTGCGTCCATACTGTGTCTACACAAGTCTATGATTATGATGTACTGCAAAATCATTCCTGTATCAGAGCAGTAGTTAGTTTGTTAGTTAAAGTTTTCAATCTGAGTATGGGAATGCCTACCTCAGCGATGATATGATCTTATATATGTATTTTGTGTTGAATATTTGCAGGTTCCGACTAGGCTCTCCAAAAAATAATCCTTGAAATGATAAAGTACTTCACCCTTCCTAGATGATATGAAACTCTAATCTACTACAGGCTTCGCACTTTAGGGGGCAATCTGTTACACTAAAATTTTTCACCATGACTATTTGCAGTTAGTATGGCTCCATCAACTGTCATACTATCCTCCTTGGCAAGTCTCATACCTCTGCTCTTCATGTCAAACTCCAAGAAAGAGAGAAAGTCTTTAAAAATCTATATGTCTCTGGGTACGCAGTTTCTCTTAGCCTTACCTGCGTGTACGCACCCCAAGTTCACAATACCTGCGTACTTGTACGCTCTGTCTATAAAGGGGTGGGTGCGTACTCCTGTAAAGGTCAAAAGGCGCAAGTTTCACTTCAAAAAAGTTACTTGTGGTCATTTCTAGAGCATTCTAGAAGCTTGTTTGACGTGTATTGAGCGCCTCCAGATGGTTCATGTATCCCTATGAAAGAGGAACTTATCTCATCAAGAGGGGAGCTATCCCATTCAAAGAGGGGCTTATCCCATTGATGGTGGACCTGATTAACTTCCTCTAGAGCACTATAAATACAGGCATTGGGCCAGAGGGAGGGGAGGTTGAAAGCTGAACATTCCTAAGGGTAGATGCTGCTGGAATTAGGACTCCCTTGTAGAGCTTGAGAGGAGAGATTCCCATCCTTTCCTAGCCTTATTTGGAAGTGGCTGAGCTGATCAAAGTAAAGTAGAACTCTTGCTGGACCCTAGGAGGGACCTGCACAACACCAAGGCTCAGGTTGTTATGGTTTCTTTTGTTTCCACTTAATACAAATAAACTCATTTTTCTCAACAGATTGTTATACATGATTTGTTTCATATACTCCTTGGTCTGTATGATGAATATGTTTTATTTTATAAGTTATTCAGGTGTTATTTAATCTTTTGGCTTGTTAGTGAATGCAGGTTTCGAAGAGAAGGAGGAGCTCATCTGGATCGGCGAGACTGGACTACTACAAAGCGTTGGACTAAAGGTATGTTATAAACACTTGTTTAGTTGTATTCTAAATGCATATTTAGAGAAAGGTAGCGTTTACCTGTCTTGTTTGTCACTAGAAAGCCTTAGCTGCTAGGGAGGTCGGTTTTGTCCGCAAAATTGACTCTTTCCACATGACAAGGCCCCTTCCACATGAGGTGAAGATAACACTCGCTGTGCTGATGAAGTCAACGAGACCGCTTCCACCCCGGGTGGAGATAGTACTCGTCGTGTAGATGCAAATAAGGCCTTGTGGCCTCGCTGGTATGTCACATATGGAGGAGCACTTATATGCTCAGTCTCGGGAATGCCTGGCTGGTGTGAAGGTGCTCCCTCATCATGAACTATCTCAGGAGGTGGCTGTAATGCTGCAAAGTAATCATGGGAGATGAAATCTTCCCAAGTAATGCCCTGCTGTGCCAACTAATGCATCACTATGATTTTGATCAACGCATAATGATAGATGCTCTTATGTTGATGTGCTGGGCTCTTCCTTTGTACTAAAGGCACCATCCTCTCTATGTTGCGAAACATGAAAAATGGAATGTTCATCATACGTACCCTTGTGAAATGCATCAACAAACGGACATGGTACGCATAGAGACGTGAAAATCTGCCCTCGCAAGTGAAATATTGAATGATGAGTTTCATCAATGGTGCATACTCATCCCTCAGGAATCTGAAAGGAAAAACTGCACTCAAGTGTCTCATATACCCGGGCTTGATATATGGCTCATAGTAGAATCTGTCTAACAGCTGGCGTTTACTCCATTCCTCCCCTACATTTGGTATCCTAGTGGCCTAAGCAATAGTCTCGGGTGACAAGGTGAAATTCACTCCGGCAAGGTTTACATGACCATCCTGTAAATGTAGAACAACTAAACAGACTAGTTCCCGATGATGTTGGATTTGTGAGATCAGCTCCCAGTATTCGAAACATGATTGATACCGAAAACAATTCATTGCAAGTGGACAAGCTTGCAATTGAGCCAAAGAAGTAGGCTCCTCCCTGACATGCTGAACACTTTTGCCACCTTTGTGATACCTCCTTGGCACATTTACCTCTGGTGTAGAATCACTATCATAATCCTGCTCATAGTCTGACTCGGTCTCTCACATGTTTTTGAAGACAAGATAGCTGGAATATATATATATGCTGATGTGTAAACTGTGTGCTCAATTGCTTGTAGACTATTCTTTTGCTTTTTAGAAAAAAAAATGCTGTGACCAAAGGGAAAAAACAAATACATAAGGGAGTATTAGGAAAGGGGTAAACATTAGGGAATTAGGGAGTTTGGAAATAAAAGTTAATTAGGGAGTGGAGGGGAAATCTATATATGAGAATAGGGTTTTAGGGTTTGGGATATTGAATAGGGTTAAATAGTTTTGTTTGTTTTATATAGGGATAAGGGATTAGGGGTTTATTGATTGTAATGTAGGATTAATAAGTGGATTTTATGAAATGAGGAATAAAGGGAAATTGGGAAAAGAACAAATCTTGGTCACAAAATTGTTTTCAAAACCTACAGCAATTCTTCATATTGGCAAAGGGAGGCTTTCAAAGTCTTGTCTCAACGGTCATTATCCATGAACCCACCACATTCATCATCAAATACAATGCAAGTGTAGTGGATGAGGGCCTACCTGACAAATTGATGCAAAGAGGAGGTGAATTCATGCAAATTTTGGGTTTAAACCCCAATGCGCCGCGCACTTTGCCCAACGCACCGCGTGCTTCTGATGTGCCACGCGCTTGCAATTTAACACTGGGTTTTGTTGTCTGATGCGCCGTGCACCTCTAATATGCCGCGCGCTCTGGAACCGCTTCAATTTTCTCACAAATTTGCTAACCCGCTTTGGAATGATGTTTTTCCCTCTTGGCATGCGAAATGAGTTTAAAAGGTCATGGAATATCTTTATAAAGACTCACTTTAATTTTTGCTTGGTCCATGACCCATTTTGTAATGTTTTGTCATTGACACTTTTTCAGGATTAATAGACTTCTGAGCTAATTGGGTTCCTCCTTAAATTTGGTTGAACTGATGATTTTCTTTGTGATTCTTTGCAGGGATAGCTGTGATATGATCTGGCAAAGGAGACCAAGTCTGCGCTTGGATGTTTCAAGAACTGAAATTTTTGAAGATTTTTACAAAAATGAGATGACTACTTATCTTCAAAACAGAGTTTTGAAGAGAATTCCTAATTTATCTGTATAATGATGAAAATTATTGAAGTAACCACCTATCGAGGACATCCCTCTAGCCTGCTAGTCTTCTTAGACTTTGCAAAACAACATTGACTCAACCCAAGACCTAATGACCAAGAATCATTGTTATGACCCAGAAATTTGAAACAGGACTGTACATGACCTTTGAAGACTTGTTTTTATGAATAGACCTGAACCAGCAGTGCCAAGCACGAGGAGAATGAGTAACACAAACCATTCCGTCAGAGTTATGGCATGCCTAACGAAATGCAACTAATCGAAACTGATGGGACACCTAAACATGAAATGCAAAAAAGAGCTTTGATCTCTGACGGAGGGAAAACTAGACCGACTCTAACATTGGCTCCAATGGGGATGGTAGCTCCTTGGAGATGCCAAGAATCGCAGATCTCTGCAAGAGCTAGACAGTGCCTTCATCCATTGGGTGATGGATTCATTATTCCAACACAAAATTTTGAGAATTGAACGGAAACATCAAAAACCATTTTGACCAAAACAAATTCAAAACTAAAAAGACTAATACAACTGACTTGACAAACTTAAACCAACTAACCTCTATTTTCAGAATTATAGCCTTCACTGCGGGCCCCAGACTGAAGATGAGAAGTTAGTATACATGTGCAATAAAAAAGAAGTAAAACGATATGTACAATGATGATGAAATGAGCAGAAAATACTCAGAAGTAATATCTCTTTAACAGCCGACCATTAATCGGCCCTCCAGGACATTCATCTCCATTCATGTCTTTGAGAAGGAAAGCGTTTTGGCCACGATATGCTGCAATCTTATAAGGACCCTTCCATAAGTTTTCAAATTTTCCATGTTTTCCTTTGTCTTCATTCCGGGCATCCCATCTCAGAACTACCTCATCTAGCTGAAAAGTGTCTGTTTTTGCCTTCCTATCATAAATCGTTTTGATACGCTCCTGCAATTTGAAAGTATTTTGCAATACCTCCTCCCGTGTCTGCTGCAAATGAATCATCTGATTAATCCTCCTTTGCATGGGATCTTCTTCACTACCAATTTCCTGAAGCAATTTGACTACTGGGACAGCAAGCGAAGTGAAAAACCGTGTCTGTGCCGTATACCAACTCGAAAGGAGACATGCCAATAGACTTTTTCTGACTCACCCTATCAGCCCACAAAGCATTCACCAATTTCTTGTGCCAATTATTTTTATTAATTTCCAGCAATTTCTTTATGATATTAACCAAAGATTTATTAGATGATTCGGCCAATCCATTGCCTTAAGGATGATATGCAGTTGAGTGTCCTAGGCTGATAATGTATTTATAGCAAGATTCCACCATTCTCTTTGATTTGAATGTTGTTGCATTATCTGTGATTAGCTTACTAGGACATCCAAAACGTGACAAAACATTGGTTTCAAGAAAAGAAATGATTACCGCATCCGTGGCCTGTCGAGTAGCAATAGCTTCAATCCATTTTGTAAAATAGTCCGTGGCAGTCAATATCCATCTATGCTGTCCTGATGAGGCTGGATGAATTTCCCCGATGAAATCCAATCCCCACTGCTGAAAGGGCGCACTAACTTCAATAGGTTTGAGAGGCAAGGGCTGTAGTTTCTACTTTCCTTAAGAAATTTGGCATTCATGACAATTCTTGACAGCCTTAAACACATTTGAAAATAGTGAAGGCCAATAATATCCCGCCCTTAGAAAATTATTTGCTGTGGTTTTCCAAAACAAATTGCCCCCGCAATCTCCTTTATGAAAGTCCTTCACAACTCTTTGAGCTTCCTCCTCTACCAAACAGTTCAATAACATTCCACCAAGGTCTTTCCAATATAATGCAGAATTTATTATGCAGAATTTGGCAGCTTTCAATTTCAACGTTCTACTCTTATTTCTAGGCATTCCAGGAGGTGAAGACAAATTCTGAAGTACATATAAAATATCAGCATACCAAGGAGAAGAAAGAAACATATTAGATACCTGAACTGGCATACTCTTTTCATCTTCATCGGTCATGGCAGCAATCAAATTTATGTCTAGAACTTGCAGATTTGTTTCAGCCATTAGTTTTGCAAGTCCTTGTCCTTTGATTAGCTTGGTTGGTTTAATCTCCACATCATATTCTAACAATGCAGCAATCCACTTACCTCGTCTTCCCTCTGGGTCTGCCTGTGCCAAAATGTCTTTAATTGCTGCATTAGGAACGTATGCTATTATGTGGGAATGCAGTATATATACACGGAAGTCTTTCAAAGCTTTTATAAGCGCAAGTGCTTGTTTCTCGATGATATTGTATTTCAATGCTCCGTCTCTTATAATCCGACTGAAAAAGGCAATGGGTCTTTCAACTCCTTCTCTTTTCTGCATTAATACGGCTGCCAAAGTGTGCTCAGAAGAAAATGAAAACAAAATGAAGTCCTGTGTGTAGTCTAGGCTAATCAAAGTAGGGGCTGAAGAAAGAGCTAATTTTACCAAATTGAATGATTTCACCGCCTCCTCGGTCCGCTTTATCTGACTGTCCTTTTTCAGCATATTCGTGATTTCTCTAAGATGCTCAGCTAGATTTTGAATGAAGCGACGCAGAAAATTAAGTTTACCACTGAATGATTGTATTTCTTTCTTGTTCCGGGGCTTTTCAAGCTGCTGAATGGCTTCAACACGTGCGGGGTCCACACGAATGCCGTCTTTTGATATGATGTGGCCCAAGAGCTTGCCTTTACTCATGGCGAAAAGGCTCTTTTTTGGATTCAGCGAAATGCCATATTTTCTGCACTTTTGAAAAACAATTTTCAGATGATATAAATGTTCCTCATCAGTCTTTGGAAATTCAGTTAAATCATCAAGGTAAACAACCAAAAATACATCTTTTTGTTAGCGAAGGCCATGTCCATTACGCGCTGAAACGTAGCGCCTGCATTCTTTAAACCAAAAGGCATTTTGGCATAATGGAAGGTTCCCCACGGAGTGGTGAAGGCTGTTTTGTCTCGATCATCTTCATGGACCAAAATTTGATTATATCCGGAATACCAGTCGAGTAATGACATCCTTGATGCTCCAACTCTCATTGCAATATATGATCCATCTTTGGCAATGGATAATTATCTTTTAAGGACACCTTATTCAAATTTCTGAAGTCAATACATAAACGGATCTCACCTGTTTTCTTTCTTACAGGCACCAAATTTGATATCCAATCAGAAAATCTGATAGGCACAATGATTCCTGACTTATATAACCTGTTCACCTCTTTTTCAATCGATGGTAGCAGCTTAGGATTAGTCCTTCTCAACTTTTGATGGAATGGCTTCTGATTTGGTTTGATTGGAATAGTATGCTGAATGATATTAGTATCATATGTTTTCAGATCGGAATAATCCCATGCAAAAACATTTGCAAATGAAGACAACAATCTGATATACTCTTCCTTTACCTTTGGTGTCAATGATTTGGATAACTTTACCGTCTTAGGATCCTAAGCCGATCCAATATTTACCTCTTCAACTCCTTTTTCTGTTGGCTGCAATGTTGGTTTGCGGGCTACATCATCATGATCAAAAAGCTCCTCTAAAGGTATCAAACCTTTAGGAATTACATTATCTTTGAGCTGCAACACTTCCATCTGATTTATTTGCAACTCATTGCTACCATCATCATGTTCTGCATCCATTAAAACATTTTCGAACTCACCTTTATTTTGCAGAAAATCATTAATCTCCTCATCATTTTGGAAAACTTGCGAATGTCTTTGATTATCCGAGACAGCGGGAGGGTGCTTCACATGGATTTAAAACTTATTACTTGAGTTCATAGGAATTTTTAGATTGTTGGCTGCCTTAGCAAGTGCATCTGCAATGCTATTTTGAACACGAGGCACACATGTCAATGTATAAACTGAAAATACTTTCAATATATCTAAAACAGCATTCCGGTATGCCCGCATCCGAGGGTGTTTTGTTTGATATTCGCCTTTAACTTGCTTGATCACTAATTCAGAGTCACCGTACATGGCAATCCTCTTAGCATTTAGCTTTCTTAAAATTTTCAGGCCAGCAATCAAAGCTTCATATTCGGCTTCATTATTTGAACAATCAAAAGCAAGTTTATAAGAACATACCCGGACATTACTAGGTACTTTGTCTGAGACAGAAAAAGGACTACGTACCCAAATACCAATCCCAGCACCATCATTACCTACTGCTCCATCAAAATCCATGGTCCATAAACCGTCTTCCTCTTCTGCCAAGTGCTGAAAGGTTGTCTGCTGTGATTTTTCTGTTTGTTGTCCATTACTTTCAGCTGATTGCTCGGTGATGCTCTGCTGTTCCTGACGTTCTTTCCTTAGGAATTCTCTGAAATTCTCTGCTATTTCTGGGATATTATTTATTACAACTAACTGACTATCAATATCATTTAAACTATCTGAATACAAAACGAAAGATTCAAGATATGTATGTACATAACTGATAGGATGATTGATTGGTTTCTCCTTGCTGGTGATCATATATTTCATTTTCTGTTCCCGGTACAACTTTCTCATTTGGCCAAACACGGGAATCGTTGCATAAGAGAAATCAAGCTGAATTGTTCCTTGCAATTTTGCCCCCCAAGATCGAGAAAGGAGCATACCAAAGCGAGGAGGAATGTCGGCCACAACAACGTCCATCAAGACATTCTTTGCAGGGATCTGATCCAAACTTACAACCAAATCTTTAATTAACCCAATACATCTCACCCTGCTGGAATCAAAGGAGTAGAGATCATGATATTTCCTGGTGATATCCAAACCCAACTTCTCCATGATGGCCTTTGGCATAAGGTTGTGGGAAGCGCCAGTGTCAAACATAGCATTATGCAATACAAACTCATGCAGCCTTAAACTTATATAAAAAGGAGGTACTTCCGACTCACCACTTAATGCTGGTCCAAATATCAATTCCGGCTGATCATCCTCAACACTGACCATATCAGACATTGGGTCAAAATTCAAAATTTTGGAGACTTTTCCTCTATAGCTTCTGTTCTTCATGAGCTCAGTTAATGGAATAGACACCTTCAATTTAGAAATTTCATTCTCCAAATTAAAGGAAGAAGTCTTGTCCACTTCTTTGGCTGGAACATCTTTCTTTTCAGGTTTATCCTTTGGTATGCTGATCTGATTTACCTTTTCATTTGCTGGGATTTCATTTGCTGGAATAGGCTTGCTGGTCATAGGGTCAGCACTCTCTTTACCTTTCTTTGATGCAACTGATGTTTCCTCTTTAGATGCTGGAACTTCTTTTCTCTTTTGGATGGGATTTATGGGAACATTTCTGCCTCTTAGTGATAATTGGCACTGCTGAGTGGACAATGCATGCATATAACCTCTCTGATACTCATCTGACTCTTCCTCCAAAGCGATCTCATTTGCTAAGATAAAATCTGCATCATTTTGAACTGTTGATCTTGCTGTCTTTTCATCATCTTCAGTGATAAATGTGGGCATATCGTCAGGAGTAAAAAAATTGTTTTCTTCTCCAACTACCTGATCATCATCATCTGACTCAGGACCAACAAAATTCTGCTGGAGAGGTGTCTTCACTTGCTGCTGTTGTGATGATGTGTCTTGTGTTCACTGCTCACATTGTTTCATCCTAAATTGTGGCTGTTGCTGACCACGAAAATTAGGATTCCGAATCTGGGTTTCGGGCTTGTCAATAGCTAACCTTTCAATCATCTTTTCTACCTTGCGAAGAACTTGGTCTGATGTAGAAGCTTCTTCCTTTATAGTAACCTTCCTTTCAGCTTTCATTCTAGCTCTCTTATCATTCAAATTTTCTTCGACACTGACTGCAATTTTCTGCATCTCTTCTAAGGTGGCCGGATCTCTCTCCCTTAGTTGATATGCCATGTCTGGATCAAAACCATCGGGGAACTTGAGCAGCGCTGATTTTCTGGTTGGTTTTAAATCATCCGGAATTGCGTTGTATACTGCATTGAATCTGATACAATAGTCTTGAACGGACTCTCCAACATTCCTTTTAAGCTTAGTATATTCGGCATTGATTTGCAGCGGATCTTTCTTCACTTCCCAGCATTCTAGAAATTGTCTTTTGAGATCATCTAATGTAGGAATACTTCTGGCTGGCAGATTTCTAAACCATTTCCTTACCTCTCCACCAAAAGTCTGCACGAATAACCTCATAGTCACATTTTCTTCATCGATTTCATGAAGGTCAAAGAAATCCGCCATCTTATTCACATGCTGTTGAGCTGTGATATTCTAAGGTGTGCCATCAAACAAAGGAATTTGAATTTGATAATCTGTAGGCATGTCATTCAAAACTTGAGGCAAAGCGAGGGGTGCAAACCGGGCTGCCATTGCTTTTGGAGGATTTGTTCTAGGGGTAGTTGGAGGAGTGGGTGTAGCTGAAGTATGTGTGGTATGTAGGGATGTATGTGGAGGAGAAACCACGTGTGATGAAGAAGGGGAATTGACTATAGATTCTGGATATGTAATTATGGGAGAAATGGAGATGAAAGTGAGTTTGGTCTACTCGTGCGAGGCAGAAGCCGTGATAGTAGATCCAATGTTGGCAAATGCAGCTTCTAGAAAATCAATCAGATTTGCAGCTTGAATATATGTCTGAAGTTGTCGTAGGATAAAATTTTCAACCACTTTATTGTTTCTCTCAATTTCAAGGGCAGCAGCAAAATCAGGATTGGGAACTAGAGAATCAAGTGCACTTTCAGATTTAGTTTTAAACAGTATTAGTTCAAACCTCTCGTCAAAATCAATTTCTTCAAAATACTTAAAGATAGCCGGACATGAATGAGATTTAAATATGAGACTAGGATCTGAAGCCAGCTTGTTATTTTCAAAATATCAAGAAACAAAATAGCTAGTCAGCCTGTGAAAACTCTCAACTTATCATCCAAAAGCTCAGAGTTTGCAAATGTACTGGGGTGTTTCAAATGTCATGGTCAAAAGCTAAACCGGAGATTGACTGAAGTAGCTTTGATCTACTTGCGCTAATGCAAAGCAAAAGCGTTTTGAAGGCTACCTGGCTAATCTTCAGGCTCCATCTGTAGCTTATGAGAGAAATGACATCAACAGGCAAACCATTCTAATCGTTCCCCAGTATGGTCGCCACTATGTTAACACTCGAAGTTGCCCCAGGCTGAGGAAGGCAAAACTCAAGGAAACATCAAACCACGCTCAGCCTCGTAGCTAGCCCTACGAGGACAGGAGAGGTCTCTCTCCGGGTCAATCTCGGAAAAATATAATCAATAAGGCTCGAGATGACTGAAATTGTAACTAATCTTAGGCTAGGTATTAAGTGCAGAGGTTTAAAGGTGATTTTTTGGGGTTTTTGTTGAATCAAAGGGAAAGGCAATTTTGGGTGCGGGGATGAGACACAGTTTCTACAGAGGTCTGATTGGAGCAAGGTAGGAAATTGTTTGATTCCTTAAAAGCTAATGAGGTGAGTAGATCAGACAAGTGAGGAGCTAAGGAGAGCAAGGAAACCTCAAGAGTTCTCCTTAAACAGATGAAAACATAGGAGATCAAACAAACTTAAAGGCAGAGCATTACAGATTATGAATTATACCTTAACAGCACACCATCAAGACATAAAGCCACATGAATTCCAAACAGTGCTGCAAAACCCTGGTCTTTCCTTTGCCAAAATGCTGAAGTAAAATATACAATAGAGTCTCAAAACCTTTTCCCCAAGAGTCCAACCCTGAAAATGACTAAGAAAATACATAATATAGGTAAGCTAACTCATTCCCTTGCCTCTAGGGGTCGAGCTCATCATCCTAGGAGCTGTTTTAACCAATTATAAACATGGAGCAGGAATGTAGTTGCCCAAAACAACCTACCTCTAAAAAGAAGAAAACTGATTCATTACATTAATTTCTTGGTAATTTGTGAATGAACCATCTAGAAGGAGATAAATAAGTGCCATGTTACCTCAAATACATCAAATTAAATCATTTTTGGTCAAATATCATCTCAAGGGGTGAACTGGTGAAGACTGGCTGAGTTTTTGAGCTGAAAGGTGAAAACTGTGCTGAAAAACCCTGAGCGTCGCGCACCTGAGCCCTATACGCCGCGCGCCTTTCCACCTGCTTTTGGGGCACTTACTGGCATCCAAATTGAGCTCATGATAGCTCGTTGGAAAGGTCTAGATGTCTACTTTCGAACCCAAGTCGAATTTGCCAATTTGGTGTCCATTTTTCCCTCCAAAAGTTCATTCTCCCAAGACTGATTCCTGTGTGTCCAAAAAGGGGTAGTGAGGTCATTTTTTGCATGGTTTTTGACCTTTTGGGGACCCAAACCTTGATGAAATTCCTTGGCAATAGCTGAGCATGTATATTCCATCATGAAAAATCCAAAAATGCAAGCCATTTGCGATTTGGACCTCCCAATCTTATGGGTCGCGCGCGGCGCGCTACGCGTTGAGCCAAAAAACCTGTTTTTTAACCAAAAATTTCAAAATTGAAATTTTTTTTTCCAAACTTGTTGAAATTTGGGCTGGGGGTCCCCAATAAAGTACCATGCTCAGCCAAAGAGGCTTTTGCCAAAATCCGAAGACGATCAAGCTCCTTTTGTCTTTTTTGTTTTTTGACCACTTTCTTCAATTTTGCCTTAAGACTCCTAATTCGCGCCTTGCAAACTAGGTTCCAGACCTTGTAATGCATAGCCGTGTGTTTTAATAATGCATTGTATCTACTGGCCTTTTTCAGCCGGTCCTCCAAGTAGATGTTGACCCTCTCGAGATTATCCTCTGATACTCATTTACCTGTTGCTCGAGAGAGGTCAACTGAATTTCTCTATGTTGGGCGACTTGGCGATTCTCACGGATGTTCTGTAGCTCTATGATCATGTGCTGGTCCTCAAGCTACTTATTTCGTTGCTCTAGATACCTCATATTTGACTTTGCCATCTCCAGCTAGATTTGCAAAGCTCGAATGTCCGTTCCTTGCTCTTTGATAATCCTGATATATTGGGTCTCCTCTGATTCTGAAGTTGTCTCATCATCATGAATAGTAACAAAACCTGATGGCTCACCTGAAGGCCTCTCCTCATGCTCGGGCTTCTTACCCTTATCCTGTACCTGCAGTGCTGCTGTCGGAAGCGAGGCCCCTTCCACACGAGGTGAAGATAACACTCGCTGTGCTGATGAAGTCAACGAGACCCCTTCCGCCCCGGGTGGAGATAGTACTCGTCGTGTAGATGCAAATAAGGGCCTGTGGCCTCGCTGGTATGTCACATATGGAGGAGCACTTATATGCTCAGTCTCGGGAATGCCTGGCTGGTGTGAGGGTTCTCCCTCATCATGAACTATCTCGGGAGGTGGCTGTAATGCTGCAAAGTAATCACGGGAGATGAAATCTTCCCAAGTAATGCCCTGTTGTGCCAACTGATAAATCACTATGATTTTGATCAACGCATAATGATAGATGCTCTTATGTTGATGTGCTGGGCTCTTCCTTTGTACTAAAGGCACCATCCTCTCTATGTTGCGACACATGAAAAACGGAATGTGCATCATACGTACCCTTGTGAAATGCATCAACAAACGGACATGGTATGCATAGAGACGTGAGAATTTGCCCTCACAACTGAAATACCGAATGATGAGTTTCATCAATGGTGCATACTCATCCCTCAGGAATCTGAAAGGAAAAACTGCACTCAAGTATCTCATATACCCGAGCTTGATATATGGGTCATAGTAGAATCTGTCTAACAGCTGGCGTTTACTCCATTCCTCCCCTACATTTGGTATCCCAGTGGCCTGAGCAATAGTCTCGGGTGACAAGGTGAAATTCACTCCGGAAAGGTTTACATGACCATCCTGTAAATGTAGAACAAATAAACAGACTCGTTCCCGATGATGCTGGATTTGTGAGATCAGCTCGCAGTATTCGAAACATGATTGATACCGAAAACAATTCATTGCAAGTGGACAAGCTTGCAATTGAGCCAAAGAAGTAGGCTCCTCCCTGACATGCTGACCACTTTTGCCACCTTTGTGATACCTCCTTGGCACATTTACCTCCGGTGCAGAATCATTATCATAATCTTGCTCATAGTTTGACTCAGTCTCTGACATGTTTTTGAAGACAAGATAGCTGGAATATATATATGATGATGTGTAAATTGTGTGCTCAATTTCTTGTAGACTGTTCTTTTGATTTTTTTTTTTAAAGAATGTTGTGACCAAAGGGAAAAAACAAATACATAAGGGAGTATTAGGAAAGGGGTAAACATTAGGGAATTAGGGAGTTTGGAAATAAAAGTTAATTAGGGAGTGGAGGGGAAATCTATATATGAGAATAGGGTTTTAGGGTTTGGGATATTGAATAGGGTTAAAGAGTTTTGTTTGTTTTATATAGGGATAAGGGATTAGGGGTTTATTGATTGTAATGTAGGATTAATAAGTGGATTTTACGAAATGAGGAATAAAGGGAAATTGGGAAAAGAACAAATCTTGGTCACAAAATTGTTTTCAAAACCTACAACAATTCTTCATATTGGCAAAGGGAGGCTTTCAAAATCTTGTCTCAACGGTCATTATCCATGAAACCACCACATTCATCATCAAATACAATGCAATTGCAGTGGATGAGGGCCTACCTGACAAATTGATGCAAAGAGGAGGTGAATTCATGCAAATTTTGGGTTTAAACCCCAGTGCGCCGCTCACTTCGCCCAATGCACCGCGCGCTTCTGATGCGCCGCGCACTTGCAATTTAACACTGGGTTTTGTTGTCTGATGCGCCACGCGCCTCTGATACGTCGTGCACCCAACTCAATGTGCTGCGCGCTCTGGAACCACTTCAATTTTCTCACATATTCGCTAACTCGCTTTGGAATGATGTTTTTCCCTCTTGGCATGCGAAATGAGTTTAAAAGGTCATGGAATATCTTTATAAAGACTCACTTTAATTTTTTCTTGGTCCATGACCCATTTTGTAATGTTTTGTCATTGACACTTTTTCAGGATTAACAGACTTCTGAGCTGTTTGGTTTCCTCCTTAAATTTGGTTGAACTGATGATTTTCTTTGCGATTCTTTACAGGGATAGCTGTGATACGATCTGGCAAAGGAGACCAAGGCTGCGCTTGGACGTTTCAAGAACTGAAATTTTTGAAGATTTTTACAAAAATGAGATGACGAGTTATCTTCAAAACATAGTTTTGAAGAGAAGTCCTAATTTATCTGTATAATGATGAAAATTATGGAAGTAACCACCTATCGAGGACATCCCTCTGGCCTGCTAGTCTTCTTAGACTTTGCAAAACAAGACTGACTCAACCCAAGACCTAATGACCAAGAATCAGTGTTATGACCCAGAAATTTGAAACAGGACTGTACATGACCTTTGAAGACTTGTTTTTATGAATAGACCTAAACCAGCAGTGCCAAGCACGAGGGGAATGAGTAACACAAACCATTCCGTCAGATTTATGGCATGCCTAACGAAATGCAACTAATAGAAACTGATGGGACACCTAAACATGAAATGAAAAAAAGAGCTTTGATCTCTGACGGAGGGAAAACTAGACCGACTCTAACAAGAGGTGCTGCTATTCTCCCATAATTCTTAACAAACTTGCGATAATACCCTGTCAACCCAAGAAATCCTCGCAGATGCTTTATGGATGTGGGGATTTTCCATTCCTTAATGGCTTTAACTTTGCTAGGGTCTACCTTAACTCCTTTATGAGATACAATATGACCCAAATATTCCACCTCTTGGACTCCGAAGAAACATTTGGATCTTTTTGCATATAATTGTTTCTCCTCCAATAGTTGTAGCACCCTGTCAACATGTTCAACATGACCCTTCAAAGACTTGCTGTAGATTAGTATATCATCAAAAAATACTAACACAAATTTTCTAAGGAATGGTTTGAAAATTGAATTCATCAAACCTTGAAATGTTGAAGGTGCATTGGTAAGGCCAAAAGGCATGACCAAAAATTCATAATGACCCTCATGAGTTCTAAATGCCATTTTCGAAATGTCTTCAATCTTAATTCTAATTTGATGATATCCCGAACGAAGATCCAACTTGGTGAAGTAAATTGATCCATGCAATTCATCTAGTAATTCATCAATAACAGGAATGGGAAACTTTTCTTTAATAGTGAGCTTGCTGAGCTCCCTATAATCTGGACACATGCACCATGATCCATCCTTCTTGTTCACCAATACTACTGGAACTGAGAAAGAACTTTGACTTAGTTGAATTATACCAGCCTCTAGCATTTCTGCAACCATATGTTCAATTTCACTTTTTTGGACACAGGGATATCTGTACGGCCTGATGTTTGGAGGAACACTTCCTGGAATCAGATGAATAGCATGATCATGATCATGCATAGGTGGGAGACCTTTTGGAGTCTCAAATAACTTGGAATGATTGTCCAGGATTTTTTGGAGATCTGGAGAAATAGATGATTCTAATGTGGAAACATCTAGCGAACATAATTGTGCAATTACACCTCTTTGCTCCTTTTTTAGAAGCTTTGTCATGCCATTAGAGCTGATTATCTTTCCTGGTTTCCCTGCAATACCCCTTAATTCAACTTCCTTTCCTTCTGTAGAAAATTTGATGAAAAGTTCTTGAAAATTAAAAGCTATTGTACCCAAGGATTGTAGCCATTAGACTTCTAGTACAACATCAGCACCTCCCATTGGAATGGAAAGCATTGGGCTAGTCAATACATATTCTCCCATGGATAGCTTGATATTATGGCACTTTCCAGAGCAATTTATTGTTCCTCCATTTGTAATCATTACTTGACACTCTGGTGCTGGATATAAGAAGTAACTCAATTCTTTTGCTACCCTACAATGAATAAAATTCTGGGTGCTTCCTGAATCAATCAACACTATTACCTTTTTCTTCTTGATTTGTCCTTCTATCTTGATGGTTTGAGGAGTGGTAATTCCTGCCAATGCATTACAAGATATGGTCAGATTTATTTGTTCTTCATATAGGCTTTGTTCCTAGAGTATATCTTCTTCTTTTGACCTTTCTTGCTCCTTTTCTTCTTCCTCTTCACAATCTATGTAGAATAATTTCTTCTCAGCACACTTATGACCTTTAGTGTATTTTCTATCACAACTATAACAAAGCCCTTTTGCTCTTTTTTCTTCCAATTGTTGTGGTGTCAACCTTATAGGTTGTGGAAGACTAGGGGCAACAACACTTCCATCTTTATAGTTGTGAGTGGTATGCTTCCTGGTTGCCATAATTTTGCTTTCCATTTTTCTTGCTAACCTGAATGCCTTCTCTAATGAATCAGGTTCCCAAAGGTGAACATCATGTTGGATATTATCATTTAAAGACCCTATGAACACGTCAATCCTATGCTCCTCTGGAATATCCTTTACCCTTATGTTCAATTTTTGGAACTCCTCAATGTGCTCCATCACTGAACCCTTTTATTTGAGACTTATCAATTGGCTAAAAAAAGTGTTTCTTTTTGTATCTTCATAATGTGCTTTCAATTCTTCCGTAAAAATTGCCCAAGTGATAAATTGTTTACGAGAGCAAAGCCATTGATACCATACAAACTGATTTGGTTCCAAATATACAGTTGCCATACGTACCTTTTGTGCGTTTTGCACATTATTGAGATCAAAGAATTGCTCCATCTGTAATATCCATGTGTTAGGATCCTTGCCATCAAACTTCCTCATATCGGTTTTTGGAATATGGTGATTCTTCGATCCAAAATTAGCGTCTATGGAATTATGATTAACATTTCTTTTGTTCTTATCATGAGTTTCCTTTACTACCTTTTCACCATTAGTGACCCTTTCTTGTAGCAACTTCTTCAATTCTTCCATGTCTGTCTTCAAATCTATCTTTAAATCTGCCATGTCTCTCTTCAAATTTGTCTTCGAATCATCCATCTTAGCTTCCACGCCCTTTATCTTAGATTCCATGCCATTTATCTCAGATTCCATGCCACTTATCTTAGCTTCTGTTAGCTTTTGTGAGCGTGACATTTGTTGCACTTCAATTTTGATATATCATGTAGCATTTCTTCCTCTTCTTCATGAGTCATGCTAGAGCTTATAGGTTCCTTACTAGGTGTTTGCATTTTCTTTCCTCGGGGCATCAGTTACCGATAATAATGCTTTACTATGCCCTTTGAATTCCGTTAAACCAAGCTTACACAAAAATTTAAAAACAAAACTACACACCTTTTTTTTCACTTTATAGAAGCCTGATATTGAATTTGATGTATCTCTACAATTTCAGACCATCCAGTTCTAAAATTGCTACCTGTAGTAGCCTTCTGCATCCTCTTTCCAATGCCACAAGTCTGAGCCAAATTGGATTCTCCAAGGAAGAGTTATGTGAAATCTCCCACAGTGACTTGCTTTTAGACTGGTTCAGTAGAGAAAATTTGTACGACATGCCACGAGTCACTGTTTCAACCTTTGAATCTGAAACACACACACAAGAAACTAAAGTCTGTTCTCTTTCTGTACCTTCTTACGAAATTTCAATCCAATCCCCAGAGAGATAGTTATGACGATTTTCCCCAGGTCAACTGTTTTGAATGTAATTCAGGAGTCTGCAAAAAGACCAACTTCCTCAGATCATATCTCCGCAAATATCATGTGAAAAGATCTGAAATTTGGACCCAAGGTTCAGCGCGATTTATTCTCAAATGGGTTTTTTTTGCAACTTTTGAAACGTCACAGAAAAAAAGTCATAGCAAAAATGCCACGATGACCTGTTTGGAGCAGCGAAACCCTAGAATCCAAAGCTCTGATACCAAATGTTATGAAACCAGCTCAAGAAAAGATAGAAAAGATAGATCAACGCCTTAAAGTTCAGCCTCTTCAAGGGGGCAACCTCCTTCACATTACATAAATGAACAATTCCTGGATGATACAAATGACAAAACCTCCTTTCTATATATAGGAGTCTAAGGAGGCACAATATAATCCAGTCGACCTAACAATAATAATATAAAGCCACAAAAATAACAATAGAGGGATTCTATTGGGCATAGAAATAACAATATGGGGGTAATAGGGGCACAACAATATAAATAAGGGGTATAAATACAATAGTAATGGGGTAATCACTAGTATTATAGGGACCCAACACTTTCTCTACACTAGATCTAGCCTTTACATTATTCTTTCAATTCAATAAAAGAATGGTTTGGAACCCTAATGATCAAGTGACCTAGTTGAGGGAAATTCTTTCCAAATACTCCCACACCATCCAATAGTCAACCTTCACTCTTCTTCGGTGACTGTGAAGTTCCCTTTATAACTATAGGGGAGTTAGAGGACCCCTTAGGTGAAGAACCTTAGATCTTTGAAGCACCTATTGAGGAGGAAGAAGAAGAAACCATTCCACATACCCACACCATGACTGAAAAAAAACGAGGGTGATTTTCCCATTAGAGAGACTAATGGATATGCTACGATGAAAAATATAAGGCCTTCATCCCTTCCTCACTTCTATCACCTAACCTCAGAGGACCTTGATACTTTTTATTTGAGTTTATTATTTCCTGTATAACTTATGATTACACCTCTGATGACCAAAAGTTGAAGTTGTTCCCATCCACCCTTAAGGATGCAGCCTTGTGCTAGTTGATGGGTCTAATTTGGGATAACTTCACTACATCGGCTCAAATGAAGCAATCATTTGACAAAAAGTACAAGGACTATTGTAGGTCCAAAGACACCAAAGACGAAATATTTAGAATGACCATAGGACCTGATGAATCCGTGGAGGACTATGAGGAAACGTTCCAACTTAGTTGTAAAGGGGCCAAATTCACCCTTGATCTGGAATCACTCAAGTTAGTCCTTGTTAGAGGAATTAGGGAGGACATAATGGAAACCCTAAACATGCTATCTGGAGGAGACATCTATCATCTACAATATGAGCACATCAAGACAGTACTCAAAAGCCATTCTAGGGTTATTAGAAAGAAGGGTAGGGATAGTCAAGATTTGGCTAGTTCCTCTTCCTCCACCACATCTATGAGGAATGAAATTGGAAACATGTTGGAGGACTGTAAAAGTGAAATGTTTCCCACCTTTTCTCTACAAATGGACACCATGCATATCAATAGGAAACAAGAGGAATTAAAGAGGGCCTTAGTTATCTTTTTCCCTAAATGCACTAGAAGGAACCCCAGATATGAATGTCCATTAAATGTTATATAGGCTTGCTCAGTTTGTGAGGAAAACCATTCCATAGAGAAGTGTCCTTATTTGTCTAGATTTAAATCTATATACCAAGGGGTAGAAGGTGGGACGGAACAAATCTATTACATTAATCAAAGGAGGTCTCAAGGACCTCAACCATACGAGTAGGGGATGCAAGTTGCATCCTATTCCTATTACCATCCCAATCAGAATGCACCTCTTCCCCCTTGGTATTCTCCTGCTCATCCTTCATGGTCCACACCTTATCCTTAGTATTATGCACCTCAGTATCCTCCCCAACTTGCCAATCAACCATTTCAGCAATATGTTTCTACACATCCTCAATGGAATACCCCATCACAAGGTTGGAGGCCTCAATTCAACCAACCTCCTAATTTGCTACCTCCATCTACATCTCAACCACAACTCATTCATCTTGCTCCACTTAAGAAACCTCATATGTCTGCTTAACCAAAACTGAACCCGAAAAATAAGAAGGCACAACATGTCTATAGTGGAAATACATCCTACCCTACATATGTTATGGAGATTCAATAAATTAACTCGAGGTCTGAAAGAGTGCTACCAGATAACCAACCTCCATCTCCACTGAGGAGTTTGAAGAAGAAAAGGAAGAGAGTGATCCTAAAGCCAATCCACCTCCTTTATCTGCAATATTGATCCATCCTAACTAGCACACCCATAAGAGACTGAAATTCTGGGAGAATTGAAAAACTTGTGTGTTAAAATCCCACTCCTCCAAGCTATCAAGGATTTTCCCATCTACAATAATCTTATAAAAGAGAAATGCTTCAAACATCATTGGGGGAGAAAGGGTGACACCCCTACCATCAATGTCATTGGTCAATTGTCTGATCTAATGTTGGGGAGAGTGATTTGCCAAAAGTATCTAGACCCGAGAAGTCTTCCGGTAGATGTGCACATTGATGGCATCGTTGTTCCCCACACCTTGATTGATATTGTGGTTGCCATCAATGTGATGAATAAGGAAACCATGCTCAAACCAAACCTCCAAGGATCTTTGAGAAAGACCACAATAGTGTTGCAACTTGCAAACAGTACCACAATGGCTCTTGAGGGAGTTCTTAAGGATTTAATGGTCTCTATTGATTCTTGGGAGTATCCTGTTGATTTCCTAGTTCTTGTAGAAAATCTTGTAGATCCACAAGCTAATGCAATTTGCTAAAGAAAGATACAAGAATATACTTCTACTCTTTATAATGGAAGCCCATCAATATCGAGCTAACAATAATCAACAGAGGAAGATAATCCAAGGCACTTAACACAATAAATATCCTTGGAAATCCATAACTCAAAACCCCACTATCTATTTTGTACTAATTCGAAAAATCAAGATGAAATTACAATTCTTTCTCTCTAGAACAATCCCATCACTCAACAAATTCAATCTACAACTCATAAGAAAGCTCAAGGCTAGATCTTAGCCTCTTCACAAGCTCTCCAAGTCTCTATTCCAATGTGTAATTGCTATGAAGGATAGCTTGTATTTAAAGGAAAATAAAGCCTCTAAAAATTTCCCAATCCCTCAAGGATTAATTCCAGAATGCATGAACTTTAGTGCAACTCAGAAAAATCTAAACCAAATAGTAGATTGTGCCTGCACTCTAGTCTCAACTGGGTCTTTCTCAGAATCGACATGCATGAGTTTCTGATGAGTAAATATTCAGTTAACTAGAGTAGCACTAGTGGAGTTCATTAGTGTCACCACTGACTGTTAACTCATTATTAGTTCTCTTAATTAGTTTGAGAACTAATTTAATATAACTGACTCATGAAATTGTCTTCTATTTTACAACTCAAAATTAACTCACACTAGAATCCTACAAAGTAGGGAGAACATACACATGACGACAAAAACACTTCCAACTCGAATTTCCTAACCTAAGTAAATTTAATAAACTTAATTAACTAATTTTAAGTTGCAGTGAGAATAGAATTCAAATTTAATTCACAGTTTAATTCAAGGAAAAATTAAACTGAAATTTCTTGTTTCCATTTCTCAACACTCCCTCTCAACAAGAAAGTGATTATCAACTACCCTGATCTTGTCTATGTGAAACTCGAATTTACATCTTGATAATTCCTTTGTCAATATGTCAGCATATTTCTTCTCTGTGGGAATGTAATCTAAAAACATGATCTGCCTCAATACATAATCCCTTAGATCATGATACCAGATATCAATATGCTTGGACCAATCATGGAAGACTAGATTTTCAGAGAGTTTGACACAACTCTGATTATCACAATAAATAATTGTCAGATCCATCTGCTAACAAAACAAACCAACTAGGATCTTCCTCATCCAGATAGCTTCACATGCTTCTTGAATTGTAGCCATGTACTCTACCTCTGTCAAATTGAGTGCAATGGATCTTTGTTTCCTAATGTACCAAGAATTTGTCACTGACCCAATACTAAAGATCCCTCCTGTTGTGCTCTTCCTCTTGGATGGGCTCCTTGCCCAATATACATCAGTAAAGCCTTGAAGCTTCACTCTCCCTGTATGGTTAGAGCATAACTCAAACTAAGTAGTACCTATGAGGTATCTCAATACATGCTTTGCCACTTTCTAATACAACTTGGTAGGCCTAACAATCGTGTGACTAAGCTAGTTAACTTCATAGCACATATTCCATCGTGTGTTCCCCAATTACATGAGTGAACCCACAAGCTTGTTGTAAACAATAGCTTCCATTACTTCCCCTAAAGTAGAATCCTCCTTTCTCCAGTTACCATTTAGAGGAATAGCCATGGGTTTACTGCTCTCCATGCAGAACCTCCTGAGTATCTTTTTGCATACTTGCCCTGAGATACAAACAAATCCCCATCTCCTTGCCATACCTCCATGCCAAGAAAGTAATGCATGAGCCCTATCTCCTTCATCTCAGACTCTCTTGAAAGGTCCTCCCTGTAATATTTGATGAGCTTCTCATCACCTGTCAGTATAAGATCATCTACATAAATTACAATGATCAACAACTTAACTTCCACCACTATGTGATACACGTTCACATTCGCTTCACTCTTCGTGAAGCCCAACCCAATGAAGTAGTTATTATTTATCCTGAAAAATTGAATTCATCAAACCTTGAAATGTTGAAGGTGCATGGGTAAGGCCAAAAGGCATGACCAAAAATTCATAATGACCCTCATGAGTTCTAAATGTTGTTTTCGGAATGTATTCAGTCTTCGTTCTGATTTGATGATATCCTGAACGAAGATCCAACTTGGTGAAGTAAATTGATCCATGCAATTCATCCAGTAATTCATTAATGACAAGAATGGGGAACTTATCTTCAATATTGAGCTTGTTGAGCTCCTTATAATCCCGACACATGCGCCATGATCCATCCTTCTTGTGCACCAATACTACTGGAGCAGAGAAAGAACTTTGACTCTGTTGAATTATACCAGCCTCTAGCATTTTTGCATCCATGCGTTCAATTTCACTCTTTTGGACATAGGGATATCCGTACAGCCTAATGTTTGGAGGAACACTTCCTGGAATCAGATGAATAGCATGATCATGATCACGCATAGGTGGGAGACCTTTGGAAGTCTCAGTGGCACAACAATATTAATAAGGGGTATAACTACAATAGTAATGGGGTAATCACTAGTATTATAGGGACCCAACACCAATCAGAGCTCAGATGTTTATTTACTTGTTGTGTCTGAGTAGTCTGTCTATAGGAACTTGAACTATAAGTTTGATCAATTTCTTGAGACCTTTTTCTATTTTTTCTTGTCACATTTTATATACGCATCTTGGTCAGGTTACAGTCGCGTATATACGGAAGTTTCACCATATGAACTCACATATATGCAGGTTTCTATGAACTGAATAGCATATACACGTAACTATTTATCGACACAATCGTGTATACCCCAAAATTTTCAAGATTTTTCAAATATTTTTGTTTATGAAGATCTATCTGTTGATCTGAGTCTTTCCTGAGTAGTTACTTTTCTGTGTCAGTCTTTGTTTTTACAACAAGTCCATGATTTCAAATTCTCTCCGGTTGTGGAAAGTGTTTGTCTTGTTTTGTTTTGTGGCAAGCGTCATCATTTTTGTTTAAGCACAGAAGATTTCTTTCTGGGAATATTGGTTTTTCTGGTCTTCTAGGACAAAAATGTTGGTCTCAATCTTTGTGGCAAACCTTGTTTTGGTGATCTTTTTGTTCGCATGTCAAAACTGCATCTTTGTGGCCATTTACTTTTCTTGCTTTTTGAAAGTTGTTGTGTGACAATTTTGAGAATTGTCTTTCTTGATCTTGCGATCATTGTCACCAAGCTCTTTTGGCTACTTTTTTTATTTTTAAGAGCATCTTGAAACACACTTTTTGTTGAGCTTTCACCCGTTTTGTGTTGTTAACTTACAAAGTGTTTTTTTGCCTATTCTTTGATCATAAAGTTTCAGTGTTATTTAGAGCATTTTTGAAACATCATTTTTGTTTTTGCTTTTGAAGAAAACTTCTTGAAAACTTGCTTTTTGCTTTCTTTGAACTTGTTTTGATTTCGTTTCCTTTTTGCGAGCGAAAGTGCATTTTTGTTTGCCTTGAAATTTTATTTTAGTGTTTGAACAAAAATGAGAATTAGAAACTCATATTCCATCTAAACATCTTAAGTGGCTAATTAGAATTGATAAACAAGTTACTTTCATTTCTTTGATTTAGAGTATTCTTAAGTTTTGCATCAGCATGTACTCATTGCATTAGGATAAATTTGTGCATCTTTTAGGACATCCATATTTTTGTTAATTTTTACGAGTGTGAAGCTTGAGTGAAAGAAAAGAAAAAAAAATATTGCTTTCTTAGAAGTTCCTTAGAACCTAGTAGAAATTTCTTTCATCAAAGAACAAAACGAGTGAATTTGCATATAGTTTGGTTTTTATTAATTTCTTTTGTGTCAAAACACCATCAGTTTCATCTCCACGTATCCCTTGACTTAAAGAACAACCCATTTAAAAACAAGCGCTAATTAAAATAAACTAAAACTTTTTGATAACTGTCAGTTTAGGCACATCAACAAGATTTAGCTTATTTTAGGGCCTTGGATTAGGTGTGTGGAGAGAAAACTCTCCAAGGCCATTTAAAACTGTCAAACATAGGAGTCTAAATAGTGAGTGCAAATCCAATAGCGTTAGGAGGAACAGGAAAGCTCTAGATCTAGGAGTTAAGCATGAGGGTTTATGAAGATAAGGAGGAGAGTTACCCCCTCTCCTGCTTGTTGGATCTTACCTCGAGACTATTCTGCCTGGCTCTTGACATGAGTTGGTAACCCTAGTTTCTTCTCCTAGGGATCTACATAGGTGGTTGCAGAGGGGAATCTCGTGGCACTTGAGGTCGACATTGTATCACTCTCAACGGTACTACTGGAGGGCACCCTTGCGAATCTTGGGGGCTTGCACCGATGCAGGTTTTTGTTAGGAGGTCAGCGTAACTTCCTTTGTTACCTTCGCTGGTAGGACTAGGCCATCATTATCCTAGACTATCTTTAGAAGGCCCCTTACTTCATTTTCTTTGATTTTGGTGTCCAGTCATCATCACCCAGAGTGGAAATACTTGAAAGTTGTTTGACTGGCTGACATATTTTAGGGACTTTTGAGTGTGTACTTTGTGCTCTTAGTTGGCCTAGCTTTCATTTTTTCTTGAGTCTTTAGTTAGATCTTGATAAAAAATTCAAAGTGGCTGACCGATTGCCTATCTCGAAGACTTCATTGTCTTTCACCACCAAGTTTAGAGCCTTCTCCTAGAACGCACAAAGGTAATACTATCGGTGGGTTTCATCTCATGGCAGCTGACGCATCGGGGATTGATCCTCCCCTCGGGGGCATTAGTGTCCAGGATAGACCTGGTACTTTCGCAGAACTAGAGATGAATACTCTAGTTATTTCTCGAGTTCTATTTCAATCGAAAGATAACATACAGGTAGAAGAACTCCTAGAGTCGTTAGCGGCTTTGAATTCTCCTCTACCTTCCAACCATCCAGATATATTACAATACATTGGGACTCCGAAACATAGACCATCAAGTCCAGGTCATATTATGCACTTACCTTCGATGACCACCACTAGAAACATGGCTTCTACCACAAGTGCTACAACCATGCAGACTCCAACATTAGTACAAGCAGGAGGAACTACTTTCATCCCCTCTGCATCTTTATTTGGGTCTTTTGCTAGCACATCCTTAGTTGGGTCTACCTCCATCCCTTCTACAAGTGGAAATTCCCAAGCCAATGTATCTAGTTCTGGATTCTTCCCGTTTGGCACCCATTCACAGGGTATTCCGTTAGTTCCATTTGGTGCCTCCACATCCATGATGGGCAGGTCGGCTTCATTCCAGGGTTTTCCTTTTGGAAGTCATCATATACCAGATTCCAACCCGACGATAATATCTATGCCTTTTTCTTCTACAGGACAAGGAAGTAACCCCTTTCAAGGTTGGACTAACCCTACGGTTAGTGGAACTGGGAATCCATTTTTTGGCCAACAAGGGAATAAGTCATACTCCACAGTTAGTTCATTTCAAAGTATTCCTCCCTTAGCTTCTTCTTGGAATCCTTATCAGGGGTTATCAACCACTTATAATCCTTTAGGAGGGAGCTTTGTTGGTTATGGAGTTTTTTCAGCCAGAGTTGGTCAAACTTCGAGTTTTGCTGGATCACAAGGTTCAGCTTTTGGTTCAGCTGGTTCTGCTGGTTACTTCGAGTAGCCTGGTTCCTTTCAAAATCCAGGCCAATCTTTTTATAACTTTGGGAATCTTGTCCAGTCTAGGTGGCATCCCCAGGGTCCTCCTAGGCTTCCATTTATGGCAACTTTAAATTTGCTAGATCTCATGAAATTAACAAAAGATCCAATCAAATACAATCCAGCCTGGCCTCCAGTCCCAACCAAACTCCCTTTGGACATTCCAAAGTTTTAGGGGAACGATAGTGAATACCCAGGCGACCGTGTAGCCACATTCCATTTGTGGTGCTCATCAAACTCCCTTATTGATGACTCAATTAGGTTGAGACTTTTTCAACACACCTTAACTGGTAATGTGGCCAAGTGGTATATAGAGTTTTCGGGGGGCATCTTTACATCTTTCACCAGCTTGGCTAATATTTTCCTAAATCATTTCCAATTGCCCATCCATTATGATGCCGAAACTAAACTTCTGGCCAATTTTCATCAGGATAGGGCAACTCACATTTCTAATCATATTTAGGAATGGAGATGGAGAAAGAGGCTCATTAAAGCCAAAATTCCTCTAGAATACCATCTCGAGTGGTTTTTGAAGTCTTTACAACCTAAAATCTATAAGTATGTCTCTCTGTCCGCAGTCTATTCTGAGGATCAAGCTATTTTTAGAGCCCAGCAACTAGAATTGATTTATTCTTAGTCTGGGATTCTACAGAAAAAATTTCCTGATCCTCCTAGGACTAAGGTTAATATAGCCAAGTAGAAGCCAGGTCCCAATGCAGATGGTATCATTGGATCTGTAGACACAAATGTGATGAACTTGTTGAACCAACTGTAGTAGTTGTCTTTACAAACTGCTCCTAACAATTAGGTCACATCATCTAACCCTTCGTCTTCTCAACCCTCTTCTATGAATGTCGTCCAATCTTCCAATCCCAAAGGAAATCAAAATACCAATGGGAAAAAGAAGGGACAAGGTAAAAAAAAGAGTCAAGATAGGAAGATTGACGGAAATAAACCTAGCAATAATGCTGGTGGTGGTGGAAATGAGTCTGAAAAGAAAGTCAAGTTTCCATGCAAGCTATGCTGTGGAGACCATTTAACTCATCTCTACCCAAAGGTTCAAGACACTAAAATCTTGTTAGGGCAGCAAGGGACTTCTTGCTCTCAAGCTATGTTAACCAACCCTTTTCCCCAAGGGCAGCAGATGCTTGCTGGCACGAGTTCAAATCCTGGTACCTCATTAGGGGGAAACCAGAAAGGGAAGAAATCATCAAATTTTTTCATGATGGGTTCTAATGTTCATGTGGCCACTCGGTTGCATGATTACGGTGAAAATGAAACATCGAAGGATAAAACTACTCCCAGGAATACCGACCTTCATATTGAGCGACCCCCTTCTGAGACTATACCACGGATACTGAAAGGTTTCGCTAAACGCATGACTATCAATCCTAATGCTGGGGCTGCCGAGAATTACTCCATTATTGAGGATCTAGCTCAGAGTCCATGCACTATGTCTTCTTTAGAGGTTCTCCAATCATGTCCGGCTCAACAAAGTGCTTTGCTTTCAATGATAGGGATAGTTGATCCAAGCAACTCTTTAGTGCTCATTTTCGACATGCTTAATATCAAAAAGCTACTCCTTCATCACATGACTTTTCAAATAAAATCTACATACTGAAAAATTAACATTTTTCATACTGTTATTGATGAAGGAGCTTCCACGTGCATCATGTCAATGTCATGCTGGAAGGCCATTGGATCACCTTTGGTTGTACCTTCACCTACCCTCCTGACTACATTTGATGGGCATTCTCATAAGCTGCATGGGATTATCCCAGTCTTTCCCATATGTGTTGGGGGGAAGGTCATCAATTATCGAAGTATAATTCATTGATGCTAACCTAGATTACAATCTCCTCTTAGGAAGGAACTAGGTATACGAAATGGATGCCATTTTTTCAGCTCTGTTTTGTGTCATTTGCTTTCCTCATGAGGGGAAAATAGTCAAGGTTGATCAATTGGATTATTCTCTAGTCAATCCTCGAGCAACTTCCGATTCTACTATTCCTTTAGTGGATAACCCTCATCTGCATACTGAGAATCTAGGAGTAGGGATGTATTCTCCATTGATCGGTACATTTGATTTTCCCTCTCCTATCACTAGAATTAATGTCATTTCATCATCCAAGTAGTATTCATGTGAAGATTTATTCCGAACTAGTTATTTTTCAAACCCTTGGACCTTTCGTTCACCTAAGACCACATTAGCTAAAGGACAAGTTGGTGGAATGGAATTTCCTATGTCTACAACAGATCTTAGATATTAGTCTATTGTCAACTCTGTAGACAACCATCCTACTCCTTTCTCTGAGGAGGAGCTAGATGGTGATGTGGCCCCAGCTTGGACCCTTGATTCTACCTCCACTATGGACTGCTTAGATACGGTTTTACCATCCGAAGAAGTAATCCTAGAAGTAATGATGGGTGTAGATGGACCTTGGAAAGACTTACACCAACATTCATATTTTCTTCCTTCGTTGCTGGAAGTAGAATCTAGGTTCTCCAAGCTCTTTACTAGTGATGTTTGTACAGTATCAAACCCTTTGGCTTCAGCACAATTTCGTGCCAAAGGTAATATATTGGTGATTTCAAAAATTATATCTATAAACATCTCTAGGAACCCTAACGTGATCAAGAATCTCTTCATCGAAGCTAAATGTTCCCATGAATAAATTCAGATTTACACCGACCTTTTGAAGGAGTTTCGAGATGTATTCGCTTGGTCTTATGAAGAAATATGTGGCATTGATCCATCCATAGTTCAACATGAGATCAAGATGTATGAAAACAAAAAGCTGATTCGTCAGAAGCTTCAGCCGGTGAATCCCAGAAAAGTAGCAGCCATTAAAGTTGAAGTAGAGAAGTTGCTTAAGGCAGGTTTTATATACCCTGTTCCTCTTACAGATTGGGTTTCTAATCCAATCACTATGGATAAAAAGCAAGGAACAATTCGAGTATGCATTGACATTAGAGCCTTGAACAAATATTGTCCCAAAGATAATTACCCCATGCCATCTACTAATCAGATTATTGATGAGTGTGCATGTAATGAGGTTTTCTCCTTCATGGACGATTTTTCTGGTTATAATCAAATCTCTATCCATCCTGAAGATCAAAATAAGCCAACTTTTATATGTCCTTTGGGTACCTTTGCATACAGAAAGATGACATTTGGTCTCAAAAATGCTAGAGCTACCTTCCAGCAGGAATTTCATACACTTTCCACAACATTAAACATATCATCAAAGCATACTTGGATGATCTAGTTGCTCGTTCTCGAAAGAGAACTGATCATCCCAGGCACCTTCGATTGGTTTTTGAGCGATGTCATTTTTACAAGATCTGGTTGAATCCCAATAAGTGTGTTTCCATGGTTACGTCTGGTCCATTGTTAGGGTTCATTGTGTCAAATGAAGGGATTTGAGTTGATGCCTTCAAGGTAGAGGCAATAATTCAGTTGCATCCCCCATCCTCAATTCGGCAATTTCAAAGTATTCAAGGGAAGGATAATTTCTTAAGAAGGTTTATAGCAAATTATGCCGAGATCACTAAAGGCTTTATGCATTTGCTATGAAAAGGAGTTCCATATGTATGGGATGACTTTACGCAGTAGTCGTTCGATGCCTTGAAAAAGGCATTAGTCTCTACCCTGCTTTTGAGTCCACCAGATTATGGTAGGGATTTCCTTTTATATCTCGTTGCTGCAGAATCAACCATAGGTATGAATCTCATTCAGAAATATGATGCTCTCATGGAGCATGTGATTTATTATTTGAGCTAAGGCTTCATAGGTCTTGAACTTCACTATTCTCCTATTGATAAGTTGGCCTTGGCAGCTGTTTATGCTGTCCAGCGGCTCCGCCATTATATCTTATTACGTAAAATTTTTGTCTTAGCAACGGTTAATCCATTTCAATTTGTCCTCAGTAGGCGAGTGATTGGGGGTAAATATAATTGATGGATAGTCATTTTACAAGAATTCGATCTCGAGTTCTTGTCCGCCAAGTCTAAGAGATATATGGTTTTTGTGAAATTAATTTCAGAGCTACCTTGTGGAGAGGATACTTTTTATGAGGAAAGTTTTCCCAACGAACATTTATTCCTCATCTCTTCACTCGACCCTTGGTATGGAGATATCATTGTCTGTCTCCAGACTTTGAAGTTTCCCTCTACTTTCTCTAAGGATGAACGTCGAAAATTACGTCACATGGCTAAGAACTATGTCATCATTAGTGATACATTATATCACCGAGGGGTTGATTCAATCCTTCAGTGTTGTTTAACCTTAGAGGAAGCAAAGTCGGTGCTCAATGATTGCCATAGTGGAGCTTGTGGTGTTCATCTTTCAAGGCTTGCTACAACCCAGCGTATCTTGCATGTCGGCTATTTTTGGCCTTCGCTCTTTAAAGATTGTGTTGAAGCAGTCAAATGCTATCACCCCTGTCAAGTTTATACATGGAAGATGCATGCACATACAGCTCCTCTTTTCCCCGTTTTCACTGTCGATCATTTTACTAAGTGGGGTATTGATTTTAAAACTTGTAATCTGCCTTCAGCTGCAAATCACAAGTACATTATCATGGCCGTAGACTACTTCAAAAAGTGGGCTGAGGCCATTCCCACTTATAAAAATGATAGTGAAACAGTGGTGGTGTTCTTTTTTAATAAGATTATCTCAAGGTTTGGTATCCCAAGAGAGATTGTCACTAACCATGGCAGTCATTTCCAAAACCAACTAATGTCTGAATTGTCATCTTATATTGTATCTGGCTCTTTAGGCATACCACACCTCCATAAAGACTACTACAGGTTTTACACCTTTTCAATTAGTTTATGGGATGGAAGCTATATTTCCTGTTGAATGTGAAATTCCATCTCTTAAGTTAGCTATTGAGCTCCTTCCAAATACCTCTTGTCTCGAAGAGCACCTCCTTCATTTGGAACATCTCGATGAGCAGCGTCGAGATGTCGCCATAATCAATGAGGCTCATAAGAAAAGGGTTAAAACTTAATACGATAAATTTGTCCATCCTTGAGTCTTTCCTAAAGGCGACCTTGTCTTGGTGTATGACCAGGATAAAGATGCCTTGGGGGTAGGCAGGTTCAAAACTATGTGGTACAATCCTTTTATAATTAAATGAGTTTTAGAAAATGGGGCGTATGATTTAATCTATTTTGAAGGAAACAAGTTGGCAGAGCCCTGAAATAAGCTCTACCTCAAGAAGTACTTTGCTTAAGTAGCAACTAGGCAATGGCTTCTTTGTACATTTTGTATGTTTGTACATATTTCATCGGCAGTTTTTGATATTGACACTTTTTGGTCTACTGTGGTAGGTGTTGATGGATGGCTCGGTCTATTTTGGATTCATTGATGGTGCTAGTCGGCACACTCGAAACCTCGCTTCTGCAGCATGGGTAATATACTATCCAACTAGTCAATTGATGGTGTCAAGGGGAGTATGCATTGATCCCACTTCAAATAATATGGTTGAGCATATTGCCATCATTAATTTACTATTCGAAGCAATTTCTTATGAAATTGATTCGTTGGTAGTCTATCTTGATTCACAATTGATAGTGTCACAATTGAATAACATTTATCGGGTAAGGGATCCATGTTTATATCGCTACTATTTAAGGGTGAGGTTGTTGCAAAGATAGTTTACTTACATTAATTATTTACACATTCCAAGAGCTCATAATTGGTTAGCTGATTCTATTGCTAATCAGGCATTATATTGGCACATTATTCATTGATCACAATGAAATCAAGCATCAAAAAGTCGGAAATCTATATATATATATCACAAAATATATCGAGTGTACATAAGTGTGTCCAAAATAATATACAAAAACTAGGGCTCAAATGCCCATAATCATGTCCAATATATCTAACGCCCTGACTCAGGATGAGCAGCTAAGTATGCAACTCTTGCTTTGGCCACACACCTAAGAGTGTGACCCCAATCTCGTGGCATGCCAACCACATGATGCTACATGTCTAAAGAGAGATCCTCTATAGCCTCCATCAGTACTCAGTGACTTACTCTCACCAAGTGCTGATGAACTATGTTTAGAAGTCACTCTGTGTCCATAGCCACCTATTCGGCACCTTCGCCGCAACATCTATGCCGTGGGAACCCATCTGGTCATACCGGCCCAATATCTGGAACATGATGATCATGTTATTCATTTGAATCCTATCAAAAATATTCTTCAAAATTCATTATTACATTTGAAAAATCATAAAATTAAAAAAAAAAATGTTACCTATATCACCCCATGTTGCAGTCGTTGGTAAGGCTAGATCAGGATCTCCTTTAAATTCGATCCCAACATAGGGGTAGTCATCTACGGAAATGACTTGTTGCTCCCACCAGGAGAAGAATTCATCATCGAAAGCAGTCCGTGGAACGTCCCCACCTCCTAGAGGTTTCATCAAGTTAGCGCACCTACCCATTCGTGGATCCCTTGGGGTGCTAATCGAAACTGATACTCTAAGATGGAGTGCTAGGACTCTCTCAAAGAAGAAAGAGCACAAAATGGTACCATACTCGAAGTTTTTGATCTGCCCCTTCTTGATAGAAGTCAACTGGCTCTTCAAGTTGGTAAGAAGAGGAGTGCACCAGTCAAATATTGTGGTGAGGCAGTCTACCACCAAGCTCATGGCTAGCCGTGAAGCCTGATGTAAGGAAGCTGATCCATTCACTCTGGCTATAGTGAACAAGATGATCCTCAATGATAAACTTTCCACATGCTTGATTGGAATTTGACTTCCAACCTTTTCTAGATGACCTGAGAAATATATATGCACATAGTCCTCGATAGAGAGACTGCCTCATGATCTTCCCGTGAAATGTACCACCTCTCCCCTCCGGGAAAGGCCTGTAATGGAATAAATATCCTCAACCTCTATCTTCAGTGGCATTTGATCAATCATAAATGAGCCATCCTCGATGCTCCAGTAGTGAATGAGAATTTTGAGCAAGTGAGTGTTTGCTTTCATTTTTGGCATTTTAAAGAACTTTAGCAAACTGCATCCTCTTAAGGCATCCAGGGCATTAGGATTATTCATAAAATCATCATCCACTAAACTCTTTCCCCCCAAGTGACTAGCATCCTGAAGGAAAAAACAAATTTGGACTGTTAGATTTTTGTTTTTAAGTTTTCGCAATGTATACATGGGTCCGTTTCATACATAGTCGCGTGTAGAGCCTGCGTATACACAGGTTGCCCATATCCAACCCACCTATATGCTGTGACAAAATGTTTAACTATAATTCAATGGCAAAACTTGAATTAAAAAGTATAAAACCAATCACAATTGAATGAAAGACAAGTTTAAGGGTTACCTGGTGATATTGGGAAGATTTGAACGGTCGAATTTGGCGTATGGCAAAGTTTGCTCCTTTTGTGTTAGGATATTCCGACACATAGGATATAGTTAAGTTCAACTTGGTCTAGTGTAGAGTTAGGTATAGAGTTAGGTAAAGTGTGTTTCTTTACCGTTGTACATTTTGTAACTTACAATCCAACGGTCACGATATGTAGTGATCCGACGGTTCACTCTCTCCTCGGTATTACCGACACTTGATCCGTGGCTTGACACCTGATTGGTCCATGAGTTCTATTTAAAGCGCATGGAGGGTCATTGTTCGGGTAATCCGTGCATGAGAGAAGCTTATGTAAATTTTCATTCTTTGATTAATAAATTGCCTGTAGTAGCCACGTTGGCGCAGGCCGTGGACTGTTTCCCTCTTTGAGGGTTTTAACCACGTCAAAAATACTGGTGTATTGATCTGTGATCTGGTTGTGAGCGGTGTCCTTTTGGTGTTCTTTCTGAGGAACCTACCCTGTAAATTCCTACATGGTATCGGAGCTATTTGAGGGCTGCGTCCGTTGGTGATCCAAATCTGAAACCGGTAGAACTGCATGCGGCTGTCGTTTCCTAGATCTGCTATTTCTGACTGCTTTCGGGCCGAGAGGACTGCTTTGTTGTGTTTGGAGCATCTGTTCCAGTGAGGAACCCCTTTCATTTCACGCGAAAAGGTTCCCGATAGCCCTATCTGCGTCATTTTTAAGATCTGGAGGTATACAGTCTTTATTTGCAGTTTACTGTTATTTTCTCTCTGCTTATTTCGGTTTCGGTTTATTTAGTTTTTTTTTAACCGGATCTATACCTTTCATTTCTGCGTATGCTCTTTGCCCTGCGACTCTGTACGATCTGGGCAAATCAGAAACAGAAAGGAAGGATTTTTCTCATGCATATGCTCTTTTCCCTGCACCTTAGTGTGATCTCGGAAAATCAGAAACATTGAGAAAAATATTTAGTTTTTCGGCTAAAGCTAACTTTGAGCCGCAAGGTTCATTTTTTAAAGTATCTAGTTTTTTGGCTAAAGCTAACTTCGAGCCACAAGGTTCGTTTTCTTTGCATGTCCGTGTTGGGTTTTGTGTTTTGTGTTTTGTAGGGAAAAAGAGCTTTCTCAAGGAAAGCACGCAAACCAAGGCCACCCCCCCCCCTCTCTCTCTCTCTCTCTCTCTCTCAAATTTTTTGTATAGATTAATTGGTTCAAAGCCATTTTAAGAGAGTAGAGGTCTTTGGTTCAAGTCTCCATTTTGTGGGGGCGGATTTTTTCATTTCCGCACATTCGCGCACTTTTCCGGCAACTTCAACATTGTTTTTTTCAAAAAGCCATAACTTCTTCATTCGGAAGCCTTTTTCAGAGCCGTTTTTTTTAAAACCGCCTAATTTTTCGAGATCTATCCATTGGAACACTTACTTTCAGCATCTTCAGCTTTAGTTTTTTTTAAAATGGAAAGTCCATGCCAAGTCATTCTTGACAGCACTAACTACTTCCAATGGATATCCTACATCGAAGATTTACTTAGAAGTAAAGGTCTCTACAGAATAGCCACAGACCAAGAGAAGAAACCAAAAGATGAAGACAAGGCTGCAAAATGGGAAAATAGACAAGATCAAGCACGTGGTTTGATAGGGATGTCTATTTCTCCTGATCTTAGATTCCATATTGCAGAACTTGAGACTCCTCATGAAGCATTGGAACAACTCACTAAAGTTTTTGGGATTAAAAATGAAATTAGAGCCCATCAACTTGAAAATGAGTTGCTTACATTGGATCCTAATAATTTTTCTTGCATTGAAGATTTCTTGTCCAAATTCAAGACCCTTAGATATCTCTTGGAAGGTGTTAAGGTTAAGAAAGAAGATAGTAACCTTATTTATTCCATCCTTACTAAGTTGGGACCAGCCTACTCTGTATTTGTTTCCACCTTCCATTCTACAAGGGAAGCTTTCATCTGTCAGGGAAAAGACTACAAGGCCCCTTCCTTTGACTCTTTTTGTGATTCTTTAATAAGAGAACAAGAAAAACTCTTACACCTTGGTCTTCTTAATCTTGGAAACTCTTCCAAGAAAGCGTTAGCCACCCAGCAGCAACCAAATTCAAAGAATCCTAAGAAGTCATTTCCTAAAAAGAATGGTCCTAAACCAAACAAGGGTCCTAAGCAAACTCAACCTCAAAATGAAAGATCATTTCAGCAAAACGATAGGACCAATAAAAACAAATGGAAGAAGACTGATAGACATTGTAACTTTTGTAATTGAGATGGCCACTTAGAATCTAAATGCTTTAAGAAGATGGAAGCCTTGGAAGCCGCAATGAAGAAACATAACATCCATGTGGAGCATTCTTCAACTTCAACTTCAACTTCATCTTCAGGAATGGCACTTTCTGCATGTCGTTGTCAATCATCTCAGTCTGGTTATGCATTAAATGTATCTTCTTCTTCTCATTCTCATGAGTGGCTCATTGATTCTGGAGCCTCTTATCACATGGCCAAAAACCAAGCCATGTTTTCTTCTTTAAATGATTGTAACACCAAAAATATATATGTTGGTGATGATAGATCTCTTAATGTTGTAGGGACTGGAACTGTTCATCTAGACAATGGTCAGTTTAATGATGTATTATGTGTTCCAACCTTATCCTGCAACCTTCTATCTGTATATCAGATAACTCATTCAGGTGAAGGTAAAATTGTTGAATTTTCACCTCATGATGTTGTAATCAAGGATCTAAAAGATCCTAAGCAGATTCTAGCTACTGGTCTTGCTGATGATTCCACAAGGTTGTATAAGTTTCACAACTTTGGGTCATCAAATATTCCCTCAGTATTTGTTGCTCATAATGATGAAGTGAGCAAACTTTGGCATGAGCGATTTGGTCACTTAAACTATCACTCCCTTCAGCATCTATGTAAATAAAATATGGTGACAGGTCTTCCTATGGTATCTTGCAGAGATGGTGTTTGTTCCGGATGTGTACTCGGAAAACATCATCGGGACAGTTTTGAAAAACGTGCCTCTTGGCACGCCTCAGCCCCTTTACAGTTTGTGCACAGTGATTTATGTGGTCCACTTCCTGTTGCTTCATTCTCTGGCTGCAAGTATTTCTTAACTTTCATTGATGATTTCTCCAGACGCACTTGGGTATACTTCTTAAAACTCAAGAGCGAAGTATTTAACACCTTTTTGGCCTTCAAAGCCTTTGTTGAAAAACAATCTGGACATCAAATTCTTAAGCTAAGAACTGATAATGGTGGAGAATATGTTAAAAACACATTCATCAACTTTTGCACTGAAAATGGAATTCAAATGCAACATACTGTTCCATACACTCCACAACAAAATGGTGTAGCTGAAAGGAAAAATCGCACCTTAAAGGAAATGGCTAATTGTATGCTGCAATCTAAAGGACTCAGTCTTAGTTTTTGGGCTGAAGCAATTAATTGTGCAAATTATATAATAAATCGCACTCCTACTAAGGTTCTAAAGAATATCACTCCAGAAGAAGCTTGGAGTTCCATTAAACCAGATGTAAGTCACTTTCGTGTTTTTGGAAGTGAAGCATGGGCCCATATTCCAGATGAAAAGCATAAAGCTTTAGAACCTAAAAGTGAGAAATGTACTTTTGTTGGATATTCTGAAGATGTAAAAGGTTATAGACTTATTCCATTTAAGTCCAAAAATGTTATCATTAGAAGAGATGTAAAATTTGATGAAAATAAATCGGCCTGCGAGCCTAGTCCGGCGGATGTGCCACCTCTTCCTATCTCTTCTACTTTTGAAAACATTTCTTCTTCAGATGATGAAAGTGAGGATGACAATCCTCCCCCACCTTCTCAGGATCCTCAACTTCCAAGATGGGTCCGTGCTACTCGGGATGCAGCAGGTGATCTTGCCGGTGATCCTACAGATCAGCGACGTACACGTTCTCAGTTTGAAAGAGCCTCTTCTTTACTGGCTCAAGCTCCAGTAAATCATGATCCTGACACTTTTGCAGAAGCTTCAGGCCATCCACATTGGGAAGCAGCTATGAATGAAGAATATCATTCATTGTTAACAAATAATACATGGGATCTTGTTCCTCTACCAAAGGGATGCAAACTTGTTAGATGTAAATGGGTTTACAGAACCAAGTATGGACCAGATGGGAAAGTTGATAAACATAAAGCTCGTCTTGTTGCTAAGGGCTTTTCACAGGTTGAAGGCATTGACTACACTGAAACCTTCTCCCCTGTTGCCAAAATGAACTCTATCCGCCTTGTTCTTTCCCTTGCTGCCTCTTTAAAATGGGAAGTCCATCAGATGGATGTTAAATCTGCCTTCTTGCATGGGGACTTGCATGAAGAAATCTATATGGAACAACCCATTGGCTTCATCCAAACAGACTCCAGCCTTGTATGTCGACTTAAGAAATCTCTTTATGGTCTCAAGCAAGCTCCTCGAGCTTGGTATGCCAAAATGGATAGCTTTCTTTTAGAATCTGGCTTTTCTAGGTGTTATTCTGACAATGCTGTCTACACAAAGAAAGTGGGCAACTCTCTTATCATCCTTGTTCTTTATGTTGATGATCTTATTCTTACTGGTAGTGATCCCAACCTTATAAACCATGTGAAGTCCAGCCTTAAAAAGAAATTTGAAATGACAGACTTAGGACACTTACACTATTTTCTCGGTCTTCAAGTCTTGCAATCCAAGGAGGGTATTTCCCTTTCCCAGTCCAAGTATGCTTGTGATATTCTTCGTCATTTCCACATGGAAGACTGTAAGCCAGCCCCTTCGCCCTTTCAGTCTGGAGTCAAACTTTCAGTCTCTTGTACTTCTCCTGAAGTTGATGCTACCTTATACCGTCAACTTGTAGGAAAACTCTTGTATTTAACCCATACTCGTCCTGACCTTTCCTTTGCTGTTGGCCTTGTTGCTCGTTTTATGCAAAACCCCCGTGAAAGTCATTGGAAAGCAGCTAAAAGAATACTTCGTTATGTTCGAGGTACAGTACAGTTTGGGATTCATTACAGTGCCAAAGCAGCTCCTCTATTAGTTGGTTTCACTGATTCTGATTGGGCTGGTGACCCTGATGATCGGAAGTCTACTGCCGGTTATGTCTTCACTCTTGGTTCAGGACCTATTACATGGGCTTGTAAGAAACAGGCTGCCATTTCTCTTTCGTCAGCAGAAGCAGAGTATCGTGGTGCCGTGGAAGCTAGTAAGGAAGCCTTGTGGCTTCGTCAGATCCTATCAGAGTTTGGCTTTGAGCAGCAGCATCCAACCACACTTTGGTGTGATAACCAAAGTGCCATTCAGCTATGCAAAGATCCAGTCCAGCATCAGCGCAGCAAACACATTGAACTACACATGCATTTCATCGGAAAGCTCATTCATGACCATGTTCTTGAAGTGCAATATTGTTCAACAGATGATCAGATTGCAGACATCTTCACAAAGGCTCTCACAGAGGCGAAGTTCACTAAACTTCGATATATGCTTGGAGTTCAGGAAGTTGTCACTAAGGGGGGATAGGCTCTAGTGCCTCCTTCCTTCTCCTATTGTGTCATATTTTTAAATCCTTCAATCCTATCCCAAGTTGTTCTTAAGGGGGGATGTTAGGATATTCCGACACATAGGATATAGTTAAGTTCAACTTGGTCTAGTGTAGAGTTAGGTATAGAGTTAGGTAAAGTGTGTTTCTTTACCGTTGTACATTTTGTAACTTACAATCCGACGGTCACGATATGTAGTGATCCGACGGTTCACTCTCTCCTCGGTATTACCGACACTTGATCCGTGGCTTGACACCCGATTGGTCCATGAGTTCTATTTAAAGCACATGGAGGGTCATTGTTCGGGTAATCCGTGCATGAGAGAAGCTTATGTAAATTTTCATTCTTTGATTAATAAATTGCCTGTAGTAGCCACGTTGGCGCAGGCCGTGGACTGTTTCCCTCTTTGAGGGTTTTAACCACGTCAAAAATATTGGTGTATTGATCTGTGATCTGGTTGTGAGCGGTGTCCTTTTGGTGTTCTTTCTGAGGAACCTACCCTGTAAATTCCTATATTTTGCTCCACTCCTTTGCTCTCAAATCAAATGGTGATAATGGTGAGTCCAGAAACTACTTTATTGGCTTTGAAAATGATTTTTTTTTTCAAAACTTGATTTTGTTTTGTCTCATGTAACTTTTAACTTGGGAGCTTGGAATGTTGAGAATGGTTTGAGTTTCATGAAATTTTGGACGCTTTTTCAACAATTTCAAGATGATTCCATAACTGCTGGCCCATCATGGTAGGTATCATTTTATCACTGGCATATAGGTTAGGGAAGCCATTTTGCTATTGCATTATTCATACTAGCCTCCATTTGTCGATACACTTACCACAGGGCCGATCCCATCGTGTTATGGTTCGTAAACCATCTTCACTCGCCGATCTTTAAATCATGACACGATGGTAGAGCCATCCTTTTCATGGGCATCATAGTTAGCTCCTCACTAACATTTGTTTCCTTTGTTTCTTCAATTTGAGTAGGCTCAGGAGTCCTTTGTAGTCCTGCCATGACTTATGCGATGAAGACTCATTCCTCTTTGCTTTTTCGCTTCGTTCTGGCCTTATACCCTAGAGGCTCCTTTGTGTTGAGTTGTACGACTACATTGCATTTTTACCATTTGCATCTTTTGGCCTTGAGCCGGCTTCACCTAGACTTGTGTTTAAGCCAACTTTTGACTATGAAGACTACAAAATCAAACTTGCATTCCCTTGACTTTGGCAACATAACACACCTTGACCCATGGAAGGAACACACCTTTGAGTGTCTTTGACCAGTTTTCACCTCCCTGCATTGAGCATAGCATTGTTCAAATCCCGGGAACTAGATCATTTGTTTCACCGACACTCATTCTTCCCACTATACTATAGCATTCTTTTATTCTTTTTCCAGCTTAAGAAAAAGACCAAAAAATTATATATTCCAAAAAAGAGTGAGAACTAGACAATATTTCCATTTATTGTTAGCAGCTAGAGGGAGTTGTGTTTCCCTTGAACAAAGCACTCAAAACAAAGTCTCCTCCATTTGGGCGGGATTTAGTTTGACTTAGGTATGCCTTAACCTTGTTATTGAGTCAGTTCTCCCCTGATTGGTTATCTCTTCCAATCATATGGAGGGTTTTTTCGTGCCTCCTACGTGACGAACTTATACAGAGTTATTATATGCTACCACATAGTCACATTGAGTTGTGCTTTTGTACAAGGTAAGTTAGCCTGAGTCGACCTCTCTGCAATGTATCTTGACTCATTTTTTCAGTTAGCCATCCTTGGTTGTCATTATCTTGTCTATCATCACATCAATTATCTTGGTCCTTTAATCGTGCCAGTTTGAGAAGGTCTCCATTGACTTCTTGCTAGCAGGTCTTTTCCTTATCGATGATGACATCTTGCTCTAAGGACAGGCCTAGAGCCGCACCCTAGCCCTATTTTCATTATTGATAGGTCACCTTGTGCGCAACATCGATCAGTATCATGGGTCTTTGACTAAGTGGTTTCCCTTGTGTTTGACATCAGCTTACATTATCACACATTGGGATTCGTGCAGTACCTTGGTTTCCATTTGATCCTATTGGTGGATACCTTGCCTCTGTGTTAGCTTTCATTATTGGTTGGTTTAGAGGGTTTCTGTCATGCGCTAACCACATCTTGTGTATGTCGGAAATGTGCTTCAATTGGGTTACTACATATTTTTTGTTTGATTCCTTCCACATTATTGGCCTATGGGTTACATTCATGCTAGATTGATGAAGGATGCCTTAATTCCTTCCTTCTAGTGGATCTTTCCATATCGACTATGACTCATTGCTCTGGGGCAAAGATCTAGAGTCCGTTTGGCAGTACCTTGGGGTTTGCAGTCATTAGTGGCAGATCCTTCGCTATTGACAGTGGGAAACCATCATTGTCTCCTGATTGATAGATTCTTACAGGTTTTCAACTCCAACTCATCTATTCACACTTGTTAGATTGTACTGGGTACCTTGACGCTCATTATCATTATTGGTGAGTGGTCTCACGTTTGTTAACGGTATACATCAATGACCAGTAATCAAACGATTTCTCACATGGTCGACTTCAAATCATTTATTTCCATGGTGAATAAATGTACCAGGGCGGTCAGTGAAGACCTCAGGTTGCATCAACATTCATTGGATCACTTGATAGTTTCTCCTATTGCTGGTAGTTGATACCACTCTACCTTATATGTTGCAGTCATTCATGGCAACATTCTATATGATGGCACCTGAGTTTGCAGTGGAGTACCATCTTACTCGATCATGTTCATTTGGTACTTTTGGGATCAGTCTTTGATATTAGTGATCCGCTTCATCCTTCAGCATCATTGGCATTCTTATATGTGATATTCTGACATGTACTTATTCGATCATGATCAAATGATCCATTATGTATTTTACAGTCTTTTATACTTGTATACTTAGTGGATCCACTTGTACCTGATATGTAGACATGATTTACTTTCTCTGAGAATGGGTATGCCTGCCTCAGATAGTGTTTCTTTTTTATCTCCTTTTGTGACTTGGCAGGCTGAACTCTGGTGAAGTCCTTCTCAATTTTTTACAAGTTTCCTTTCCATGCACTTACATAATACATTTCGGCCATCATGTAATCCTTCTGACCTCATGTATTATGGGGCATCTATTATAGCTCCAAATATCACTTTTGATGTTTGTGATGCTGCACTCATGGCCTAGCGCAACCCCTCCTTCCAGACTTGGTCCAAATACTTAAAAAACAATGTTTTACTCCCTATACGCGACATTGCCCTGAGCTAAACGTGTGTGTGTGCGGGTCTGTGTATACCCAACCTGCATATATGTCTTAAAACACTTTAAAAAATTTTAACCTCCTTGAATTTGGTTGGACATCATGGGTTTTACCTGTTGATTAACTATTAGTGCTCATGCCCAACTGTTCCCAACGAATTCCCAACTAAAAAACTACTTTGGGAGAAGTATAAAAAGGCTTCAATGGGAAGGCCTAAGGGAGGAGAGAAGAGAGAGAAAAATCACTCTGCTAAGATTATCCCTGACCAGGTCTGAAGATGCTTATGCTTCCAGCACTTCCCCCATTACAGGAAATCCTTGATTCCTTGAGTTATGATGTCTTTCCATTAGTTGAGATATCTTGGAGTGAGTCATGGAAGGAGTTTGTTGAAGGCTTGAGATTGGACGAATCCGGAGGACGGTTCCGCTTGGAGCCTACAAAAGAAAGACTCAGGTGAAATCATTCCTTACTATATTTTAGTTATCTATAATAAAAGAAACACTTTTCTTGTTCTTGATATTAATCTTCTTCATGCTTATGATATCAATGTTATGATTACATATGAGTAGTTGTTTCAATCGTGTAACTAACTACCTTTCAATATGCTATGAAGTTGATTTTCTTTTGATGCTTGGTCCATGTACTATTATGTTTTCTTTATTTGATTGCATTGCAGGTTGAAGGATCGAAAGGAACTCCGAGAGGGTTTGGACCCTGGCTAGATCTACCCAAACGAAGGACCCCTAGGTACACCTCTCTTCACGTAGTTCATTTATATTAGGATCATGGCTGTGTGGAATGCTTTCTTTTCTTTATAGATAACCCCTGCTCTGCTAGGGTATTGACCCAAGACCCTAGGGGACCTTTGTCCCTAACACAAACATCCCACATTTGGGAACCTATCACATTTCACAATTGGTGGATAACCATGGTTTTGAATATGCGGGACTTTTGTTTTTCCTACAATGTGTGATTGTGATCTACGATCCATCGCATCACAGTTTGGGTATGTTAGGGGGGCGATTTTCTGTAAACCTTCCCTTCGTCAATCTGCAATTGCGATCCATCACATCGCGCCTCCAGTTGATTTTTGAATGTATTTCCACCTACATTATCGCATCGCACCCTGGTTTTTCTAGGACCAATTTTTAACGCTGATGCACTTGTCATTTCGATTTGTGGCATGCACGGGCGATTGGTGGCTTGCCACTTGGTCCATCCTCATTAGTTGAAGGGCCTTGCCACATCATCCAATCCTGCCATGTGTCCAAGTCAAACCTCAACTTTGACTTGCTATAACGTCTGCTTATGAGCTCAGATTTTATTTCATTTCACACCACTTGGTTCAGAATGACGAGCTCTTCGATCTCAAGCTAAGTTTATCTAGATTCTGACACTTTTATTTTTTAAGTCTAATTTTGAGCATCTGATCACTAGGTGCAGTCATATATCCAATGTAACCAAGCAAGTTATGTATTCCTTGCAGAAATATACATTGCATATGTTAGAAAGAGAAAAATATCAATAATTAAACTATGTAGAAAAATTCCATAGTTATTATGCATATTAATTTCTAAAAATGAAAATAGAAGAAATAAATCAGAAAATTTTATGCTAAAAGAATTTTCTGATTGAAAATAGAAATTATTGTACTATGTACAATCTAAAGAGTTAAAGATATTACCTTTAAGGATCCACCAAGGTCATTATTATTTAATTGTACAAGATGGGAAGTATTAACATCAATTCTTTCTAAGAATTTACAAAAACAATCTTTTTCCCTCATGAGACATTGACCATCATAATGAAGAGAAAACACAGGAATATCCTTAAATGAATTTATTATATGTATATTAAAATCAAGGAAACTAAACAACCCACGATTAACTAAAAGAGTAATAGGGTCATTTGATGATTTCAACAAGCCTTCAACAAAACAAGTATTGTATAAAAGATTGTCATAATTCATATCGAAACAATGTAATGAGAGTTGATGATCCAAATCAGAATATAAGGAAGAAGGTTTGTGCTTAGAAATTCAATCAAATGATCAAATCTCATGAGTGTTAAATATCACATACTTTTCCAATGATTTATGAGAATCTTGAATATTGTGAAAAGGATGTGTAGAGGTTTCTAAACTGGTATCAATAAGTTATTGATCATTTAAAGATACTCCTTTCATTTCATGATATAATTCATTCTTAAGATTTGAACTAGTAAATATTCCAACAGGTTGACACATACAATAATTATGATACCCATAAATCAAATCATCAATTTGAATTTCACTTGATAATTCATTAAATGGTTTCAGGTTTAATAATGTGTTATCTATCGATGAAATAGGATCTAGATCATTTTCAGAAGAATAATTATCATTATGATTATTCATTAAATCTTGATATTCCATATAATTTGATTGTATTAAACATGACTTATTTTCACAAACATTAGGAGGTACCATAGAATCACTTTCAAATGTAAAATTCTCTCTTAATGTTGGTGGTTGAGGAAGATTATAACTTTCATTTAAAGGTTCAATAATATCAATTTTAGAATCAAGATTTATTGATGGTGATTCCTCTTTATGTTCATTGTAAGTTCTTACATTATGTTCTTGAACAACAGACATAAATTTCTCAATTAAAACTTGCTTAGGGATTAAATCGTCATGACGAAATCTATAGCATAATAACATAAATCTATCAGAAAATTCGCTAACAGTTTCATCCTCAAAGATTGTCAAGTTATCAAATTTTGAGCACAATTTTTCATTACTATAATTGTGATGAGCATAAAATATACCTTCATGAAGTGATTCCAAGAGTGAATGCACTTGGATGGTAACATATTGTACCATTCCTGAATCCTTCCTTGAAGCGTGAGAGTAAGCAAACTAAAAATTTCATTGTCTTTAGTGATGTTAAAACATTTGCATTTGTGTATAATTTTATTAACATGATCTAAAGAAGAAATAATGTCACTCTCACCGTCATATTGAAATTCATATATGGATTCAATTTGTTTCTTTGAGACACACCTCTGGTAGGCTTGCACGAGCTAAAAGCGTGACCCAAACTAGGAATGCATGTAGGAGACATGACTAGTTAAAAATGTTAAAACAAGACTTCACACAAATCAACTAGCTCAAGCCCTCCTTTGAGCGCCAAAAATGTTGATCAACAAAAATTTCCTCCATCAACATCAGGGGAGACCACCCAGTCGGGAACTTAAAGCAGCTCCTTTTCCATTGAATATGGTGGTTCCGACTGGTTCTGGGTCCAGTTACCCTTAAACATAAATCTAATATAATCTAAAACTAATATAGCCTAAACTAATAATTAATCTATTTACACCTATATTACATCATGTTACATTTCCTTTGCACGATCTCTAAGATATGGGTTAAATAAGTAAATCGATACAAAAGTTTGATCGATTTAAAAAGGCTGATCAAACTGCAATTAAATGATTTATTTTCCTCTTTAAGAGATGACTTAATGCAAACTAAGATGTAAATGCAGAACTAGTCTAAAACATGAAAAACATATCTCGTACTAGAGTGGGATAACCCTCTCCTAATCTGAGACCAGGTTAACTAAAATAGGGGAAAAGATTGGTTTATGGATGAAATCAGAATTAATATTCGATTATGAATTCCAAATAATTTGTAAACTCATAAAAGATTAAAACAACTATGTAAATGAATCTACTTTAGTAAATAGATATTAATGTAAGTCCATATACAAACATAATTCATTATAAAATTTGTATTAATCAAAAGAAATAGTTCATTTCAATTAATACAAATAAAAGCAAAATACACATGTAAATGAATAATAACTAGTTATCATTCACCACAAGTATAATTCAATGAATTATGTATGATTTCGATCTCATTCTACCTCTTGGAGATAGCTCCTACAAGACTTTAGCAACATATCACAATTGACTCAACAATAGTGCTAGAGATCAAAGAAACTTACTACTTAGAATAGAAATCAAAACCTATTATAAAACTTTGACAAAAATATCAAAAATTAACATTCTATTATAGTATACAAGAATGAAAATCCATTAAACAGTGCCAAAATTACATTACAAATTTGTAGTCCTGGAGTAGCTTAGACCCATAATCACATTTCCTACAAGAGTGTTAAGCAATTATAACAGAGCCAAAACCCCTCTGTTTTCTCTACAATCAACCTTTCTATACTTAACAATAGTGCTATTGCACAAATTGAACTATAAATAATCCCCCTTGAGTGGCTCACGACCTCTCTCCCCTTTGAATTGAATTCAAGGGTATTTATATAAGATTTACAGAGCTAACAGTCTCCCCTGATTCTCTCAAGAAATACAAAGTTAATGAATTTGGAGGGTTTTCTTATGTTGGATCACAAGCTGAATTTGGAAATTGTTGCAACACAGTGTTTTTCTTTAGATGAACCAATTGACTTTGTTGTTAGATGAAGGATTGATTAGTTTTTATTGGTCATGGTTTGTTATAGAGTTCGTTCAATGGTTTGTTATAGAGTATTCGGCTTTAAATATAGGAGCGGGCTTTTATGTAAATGCCAAGTGGATGATGTTAAAAGGTATTAGAGAAATGGATAACAAAACTTTTAACATGAGACAAAATGAAATAGTTGTGATATTGGGCGGCTCCGATATGGAGCGGATGTGATATTGTAATCAACTCCCTTTAATAAATTTATCGGGTGAATTATATATTAGGTTTGCATCAAAGATTTGATATTTGATGTATTACAGTTGTTACCATTTAAAAAATTTTGATATACATTCAGATGTGATATTCCGATTAGACCATAGTTAATATGCATATCGGGTTCCACTAATCAAAGCTTGGAAAATATGGACAGTCAAAGAAGGAGGTACATTGGGATATTGACGATAGGGAAATATTATTATCAGAGAGTGGAGATTGAATATCAGAGTGATTGGCATATCGGAAATCAGAGCGGCATGGATATCGAAGAATTTTCATATCAGAATTTTTAAGAGGTGACACATAACAAAAACTTTGATATGAGGGATTCTTCAATATAAGGAAGCGTAGAGGGTTATGTGGTATGTGAGTCCTCCATAATGCTTCAACCACTTTATAATATATATCACTGAAACTTATATTCGTTTGTTTGTATTAAAGCCATTTGTCATATGGTTCGAAGTTTATATTTGTATGTTTATTAAAAATGGCTAAGCCACTTACCTCATTAAAATATGGTTAATGTATGAATCTTGGTGTCTCGGGGGCTATGTTTTATTAATTAATCTAATTAGAACAAAATAATAATTATAAGTTTATTAACTTTAGAAAAATGTATATTTTAATTAACTTAAAATTGTAAATTGTAAAACTAAGGATAAATTTGAAAACCATAAGGGAAGATGAAACAAGAATTAATGAAAAAGATGACTATGCTAAACTAAAGCAATAAACACTCAAAGCCTAAATGCATGCAAAAGGGTCCCCGTGTCTATTACGATAGAATAAAATGTGGGTGTTGTGTTTTCAATACAACACACCTTCAAGGACTTTTGTGCCAACGAGGGGATTAAAAGAGAATTGATAGAACCCCATAACCCATAGCAAAATGGAGTGGCTAAAAGGAATAACAAAATCATAGTGGGAGAAGAAGGAGCCATATTTCATGATTAATGGAATCCATTAAATTTATGGGAATAAGCATGCAAAATTTCAGTTTATTTGTAGAATACGAGCCTTCACAGAATACTTCACATGATCACACCTGAAGACGCTTTCTCTGGGAGAAAGCCAGATGTATCTTATTTTCAAATTTTTAGAACTATAGTGTATTTTCATGTCTCCAAGGATAGTGGAAATAAAATTGAGCCTACAACTGAGATGGGAGTCTTTGTAAGATACACAAAGACACCACATAATTACTGGGTGCATTTTCCCTCACTTAGGGTGACAATATTGAGAAGAGATATAAAATTTGATGAGGAGAAGGATATGAGATGCTCTCTAGAGTGAGAGATGAGTATCCCACTAGAGGAGGAGCTTCTAGCTCCAAAGGAGGATCCCCACGTAGAGCTTCAGGTTGTTGTGGAGCATCCAAAAGTGGAGAAGCAGACAGGAGGCTGAGTGGGGGGACCCACTCAACCCGAATCTTCAAAAGAGGGGAGGAAGAGAACCAGAAAAGTTGACAAATTGGTACAGGGTTAATGGGACAATTTGGCATCTCCTACATGTCAACATAGGTAGAGGAGGTCACTAGAAAGGTACAATGGGTATATGGATCTCATGACAGATCTCATTGAGTCAAAACCTTCCTCATTTGAGGAAGTTGTCTCTCAACTAGTGCAGTTTGATTCTATGGTGGAGGAGTATAACTCCATAATGAAGAATAATGTATGAGAGGTGGTGCCCAGACTAGAGAACAAAATAGTGGCTGGTTCTAGATGGATCTACAAAGTGAAGGATGTAGCTGATGGGAGAATTGAGAAGTACAAGGCCATATTTGTCGCCAAAGACTTCTCACAAGTAGAGGGAGTGGACTATGAGGAAACATTTGCACTATTGGAAAGATATTCCTCAGTAACATCCATTCTAGAATTGGTTGAGTAGATGGGGTGGAAGATCCATTAGATGGATGTGAAGACTGCCTTTCTCAATGGTGTTGTTGAGGACGAAATTTACATAAAGAAGCCAAAGGGATTTGAGACATATGACAGGGAGACACATGTGTGTAGACTCAGGAGAGGCTTGTGTGGTCTAAAATTGGCACCCTGAGCATGGTACACTCATATCGACACATATCTCAATGGATTGGGCTTCACCGAAAGTGAAGCAGATGTCAATCTCTATCACATTATGGTAGATGGCAAGTTTCTTATCTTGGTATTGTATGTTGATGACTTAATATACTCATAAGGGATGAGAAGTTGATGAAATATTTCAAGGAGGACCTTGCAAGAGAATTCGATATGAAATACATGGGCTTGGTGCATTACTTCCTTCGACTAGAAGTATGGTAGGGTGATGGTGAGTTGTTTGTTAGTGAGGGGAATTATTCCTCTGAAATACTTTATATATTTCACATGGAGAACTGCAAGCCTATGGACACACCTCTAGCTACAAACTGAAGGAAGGAAATTTCTTCTTCAAGCGAGGTAGTAGATGGTACCATCTATAAATAGCTTGTGGGATCCTTGACATATCCAGTGAACACAAGGCCCAACATATTTTATGTAGTTAATCAGTTGAGTCAAGCCATGGTGAAGCCCACCAAGCTGTATTGGATGGCAACAAAGTATGTGTTGAGGTACCTCAAAGGAACAACTGAGTATGGGTTATCATATAGGAGGATAAAGGAGTGAAGTTGCAAGGCTTGACTGTGTTAGTGTCAGTCTTTCCAGCCTTCCTCCAGTGATCAAATATGCTCTTACAAAGTGGTCTCAGAGTGTCAAGGCCAAATTTTGTCATTTCAGTGAGTCTTCAAGCAAAATTTGGTCACTAGGCATTAGATCTAGGGTTTTCTTTCACTCCTTCTAAAGTTGTCCAAATGTTGGTCCATGTCACCATTCAGCTGATTTTATCATCATTCATAGGGTTTTCATTATCATTTCAGTGTCTAATGAGTCATTTTACATCTTGTTCATGCTTCAGTTGTGCCTTGGCAAGGTCATTTCCCTCTCCTAGGGTTTTGAAAGCCAATTTCTCTTGGACGGTCAATTCATCGGCAAAACTTGTATCCAGATGTTCATACACCTTCCCCTATCCTTAAAATACCCTATCAAATGCTTCCCATCCCTTAGATCCCCCAAATTCCTCATTTTTGCACAAACCCTAGTTTCTAGCTACAACCTGGCAATTTTCTAGGTTTGGCCTGTGTTTTTCCCTTTTGGACCCCTTCCCCTCGCTCAATCTCTAAGATTCCACTTGCCCCTGCTTCCTAACATCCCTCCCTACTTCCAAAAATTTCCCCAAGAATTTAGAAGCCTCTTATCCCCTTCATTCTACTTCATTTCGGAAAAATCCCCTGTTCCACACATCGGGATAAGTTTCACTCAAAAGATGTTTTAGAGAAATAAAAGATGAATTTTTGGAAACTGAGAGAGGTTTCTGTCCAGAACATGCCAAGGAAGAAAATCATTTTCCACTTTTTGCACAGGTGTCATGGTTTGAGATAAATGTCAAGAATACCGTTGCCTCAGGAGAATCAAAGACACCTCTCAAGTGACCTTGGGAAAATCAAGTTTTCTCCTATATTTGTTGCCCAAATGATTTTGTTGATGGGTAAAATGATAACTAGACACAAAGGCCTTTCCAACGAGCTATCCTGCACCTGATTTTGACACCGGAAAGGCCTCCAAAAGCCTCCTGCAAAAGCGCGACCCGTTGAGCCTGGCGCGTGACCCGTTGAGGGCGCGCGACCCGTCAGGGCACCTCCAGCAGTGTAAAAATTACACAGGCGCGACCCGTTGAGGGCGCGTGACCCATCAGGGTTTCCTCCATAGAAAATTACCAGCAAGCTGCCAAGGAACCACAAATTGCCAAATTTTGCAAGGTAGGCCCTCCATCATAAAAAATTTGCTTGCTACAGTTCAAGAAGGTCATGATTGTATTTGTAAAAGTCTCCATTTGCAAGTGAAAGTCTCCATTGTGCTTTTGGTTTGAAGTTGTCAAATTGCTAGGGTTTTATATGCTGTTTTGAGGTATCCTATTGTTCTCATTTTTCTTCCATCTCCCATTTCATATTCCTTATCATTCTATGTAAATTTCCCTTCCAAATATGTGAAAAACCCTAAACCCTACCCCTCTTCCCAAGAAATCAAAAAATTTCACCCTAACCCTACCTCTCATAATATCCTTGTAAATCAAATTGTATAATGATGTATATGCAATAATTCTTCCCCTAAACTCCCTGTTTTATTATTATTCCCATTTTCCCTTTAAAGTATCCCTCCCCTAACATTTCCCTCGTGCTCCTTGTCCCCTTAAAACAACATTTTAATCAGCAGTTTTCAAAGCAGAAACAGCAGTACATTTAAGCCACTTTGCTCTTGAAACCATGTCAGAAACCGAAATCGACTATGAGCAAAGTGATGACCATGAGTCAACACCAGAAGTTGAGCCTGCTCCGGAACATGAAAAACCACTATTGGGCCCGAATGCACGTGTACAAGGCAAAGATGAAAGTGCTCCAAAGGCGGTTGGTCAAAGCAAAAAAATGGAGAAAAAGGCCCGATCCCCTCCATATCTTGGCCGAGGCCTCACTGAAGGACCAAGGCACTAAATAGCCTAGCCACAGCACAAATCCCAAGAAATTTTGAGCATTTTTAGTAAATTTTGGTTTTTTCAGGCAATTTACAGGTTTTCTCCATTAACGGGTCTCACCCCCCACGCGACCCTTCATCCTGGCAACTCCATTTTGCAAAAACTCAGCATTTCCAGATTTTTCATGAGAATTTACATATGCTCATCCATGGCCAAGAGATTTTATGAAGTTTTGGGCCTCCAGAAAGTCAAAAAACAAGCAAAAAATGACTTTCTGCCACATTTTTGAGACACAGAAAGAAGTCTTGGGAGATTGCAATTTTGGAGGGGCAAATGACCACCAAATTTAGAAATTCTAGTTGGGTTGGAAAGTAGACTCACAGACCTTTCCCACAAGCCTACTCTTGCTCAATTTAGACACCTGGAAGTGCCCCAAAAGTGGTCCCAAAGGTGCGCGACCCGTCAGGCAGAGGCGCGCGACCCGTCAAGCAAATTTCTCCAAATTTCTGTGTACATCTCAGAAAAACGCAGTTTGACCCTGTTTGACTTTTTGGGGGTGGATTATTATCCTCTTTGATGTAATTAATGTACTTTTATGATACTTTTACACTTATGTACCTCTTCTAGAAGATTCATTCATGAAATAGGTGAAAATTAAATGAATGAATTGGTTTCCTAGCTTATAGAGGCAAGTTGTTTTGACTGCCTAGTTTTCAGTGCTTAGTTTAGAAGTGGTTGAAACAGCTCCTAGGATAGTGAGCTCGACCAATGGAGGTAGGGAAAGAGGTTAGATGATCTATATTATGTACTTTCTTGCTCATTTTCATGGTTGGACTCTTGAGGGAGAAGATATCATTGTATTATTCACTGTATCTCTGCAATTTTTGGCTAAGGAAGACTAGGGTTTTGCAGTCTTTTTGGGATTCTTGTGGTTACATGTATTGATGTACCTGTAAGTGTGTTATGTGAATCATTTCCTTTCTTTTCCTTCTGCACATTAAGCAAATGAAGTGTTAAAGTAAGAATTCATGACTGTCATGCTCTGCTTTTAAGTTTGTTTAATTTCAATGTTTTCTACTATTTAAGGAGAATTCAAAGTTATTTTTTGCTCTCCTTAGCTCCTCACCTGTCTTTCTCATCCATTCACCTCAATCTAAGGCATCAATACTGTCTCCTATCTCGCCCCAAATAAGCCCCTGCAGAAACTGTGTCCAATCCCCGCACCCAAAATTGCCATCCCCTCAATTTGCCACCAAAAACCCTAAAAACCCCAAATCAACCTTTTCGATCAGTTTACTAGCCTAAAATCAGTGTTACCCTATTGGTCATCTCATCCATTGAAGATTTCACCGAGATAGACCGGAGAGAGCCCTCTCCAACCCCGTAGGGCTAGCTACGAGGCTAAGTGGTTTGATGTTGCCTTGAGGTTTACCTTTCTCAGCCTGAGGTGAAATTTCAAGCGCTAACATATTGGCGACCATACTGGGGAGAACAAACTTGTTTGTGGATTGATGTGTTTGTTTCATAAGTCTTAGACGGAGCCTGAAGTTATTTCAGGTAGCCTTCAAAACGCTTTTGCTTTGCATAAGTGGAAGTAGATAAACGCTGCTTCAGTCCATCTCCGTGAGCTTGTGGATACGACCACTTCATTTGCATTTTACCCCAGTACATGTATCAAGTTTAGATCTGATTGTTGATGGTGGACAACGATCAGACACTTGCAAGGCTGAAATCATTCACCCGGCGACTCTAAATCATTTTCGAGATCAGATCCAAAGACTCCACTGGAGGATGATCCCGACCAGCAAAAACATGAAAGGACAACATGGACAGATCAGGTATTCAAGTTGGAATTTCATCCAAGACATTTTGTTCTTTGTCATAAATTATTTCTTCTCTTTTCCCAAGAATGTTAAGAAGGCTTTGCAAAGTATACTATGTTTGAGAAGAGATCCTCGACCTGCAGTTGATTCTTTCCCTTTGAAGATTGTAAAAACCAAAGATTTGCATGCCTTTGAGCTTGATCAAGATCCTTTTTCCGAATTTTCTGATGACCATATTCAAATTGATGAGCCTCAAGAGTCCAAGACTGATTCTATACCTTCTGTACATACCCATACACCTTGTAAAATTCCAGATCGGTATAAACCTCTTGTTTTACCTTCTGTTCTTCATGCTTTCCCCAAAAATTATGATCTATACTTGCCGGTGTTCGATAGTGAAAGCAAGAATGTCAATGCTGAGCAACATGTGCAAAATTTTGAGAATTTTCTAGATCTTTCTGAAGTTGATGAAGAAGATGTTAGTATAAGGCTTTTTGCTCTTTCTTTGCAAGCCAAAGTCAAGAGTTGGTTCAAAACCTTGCCTGATGCGAGCATCTCAGATTTCCAGCAGTTTGTCAAAGTTTTTCTCGATAGGTGGATGATCGGGCAGAACCTTTTCTTGATTGTAGAAGAGTATAACCAACTGAAAAGATTTCCAGGGGAGACAGTACAACAGTTTTCAGCCAGATTTAACCAAGTTTATTATTCGATGCCAGTTGATATAAGACCTTCTCCTAGATCTACTCTCTTGCACTATCCGGGTGCCTTTGATCCGGAGATGGAGTTTCAGCTGAGAGAAAGGGATATTGCAACGCTTCATGAGATGCAAAACAGTGCAATAAATGTAGAAGCTCATCTGCTGATCCGACAGGCAAGGTTGAAGGAAGAAAAGCTGAAAAACATAGATCCAGAAGTATCAACATCTCTAGAGGTGAAGCTTGACATTTTGGTAAGTGTAGTGAAAAAGATGATGGAGAAGATCACCGCAAGGAATGATTATGATGTTCAAACCCATGGCTCACTGATTGAAGAAGAACAAGTTGTTGATCCAAAACATTTTCTTTCTTATCCTAGTTGTCATAGATCTGATAATGATCGTTTTCTAGATCACCTTGGCGAAGAAAGCACTGTTGATATGACCTGCATGCTTGATGATATGTTTTATAGTGATGATTTGCCTCAGTTTGATCAGTATGATGATGATTATGTTCTCCAAACAAAAGCTAATCTTGCAATCAAACAAGCAGCTAGTTTGTGGGAGGAAAAAGTTCATTTCCAGCAGCTTGAATACAATGTTCAGCCATCACATATCAACTATGACATTGCCGAGGAAAGTGCATCAAAGTTTGAAGTAAGTGAAGGATATTTGCCTTTTTGTTTTGATTCGTTCCAGTTCATCAGAGATAACTACCATGCTATTAGAAATCAAATGTCAACAAGTCTTGATTTGAATCATCTTGCGAGCAATGAAAATTTTGTTCAAGACTTCTCATATTCAGATCTGCAGCCCCCAAATGCCATTGATTGTCAAGTTGCAGCCGAAGACTTGGAAGTGCACACACATGATTTAATGATTCAAGGTGACTCCGTACCATTCTGTTTTGAATCATTTCAGTTTTTGAAGGGTAGATTGCATAGTAAATCTTCAAATGCACAGCCTATAACAAATCAGCAATCTCTTAGTGCTAATGTTGAGGATGAGACAGATAACAAAATTCTTCAGCAGCCTGTAGCATCAGATTTGCAGCCACCAAATGAAATTGAAGGGCAGATTACAGATGAAGCTGTGGAAGACGAAATACATGATTTGATGATACAGGAAGATTCTATACCCTTTTCTTTCGAAGCATTTCAGTTTATAAGGCAGAATCTTTGTAAAATCCCTCAAGAAAAAGATGAACAGCTAGAAGGATGTCATACATTTTCAATGGATACATTACAGCAGTCTTTTCAAGTTTTTCATAATCCAATAGCTGATGTTTTGGATGAGGTTTGCAGTTAAAGTCTTTCTCCATTGACTACATGTGAGCTTGAAACATGTGTTGATATGAATTTGATCTAGCAGCCGATTTCTTTGTCATTTTCAGCAGAGGTCTCGTCACAAGGCTCAGATCAAAGTGTGCATTCATGGTATGAGAAGAAGAGAAGTAATCCATTGGATGAGCTAAGTCCCAGTGTGCATGAACTTTAAGATCCTTATGCAGTGTTTTTGGAGGCGGATAGTGAATCCATATCATTCAACGGATCTGTTTCCAAGTTGTCATGGGAGTTTCCTTTCAGTAGTTCTCTCTTGTTGTTCATAAGTGAGCACTTGCAGAGAATTCGACCAACAGATGGGATATTTACTTGGTTGCATTGGTTGTTTCATTTCACTTGATCAGGTGACGAATGAAACTGTTAGAGTAGGTTTTGATGAATAAGCTCCACTTTGAGCATCATTTTCAGTTTGTCGGTTGTGTTTAAGTATTGAGTCAGTTTTTAGTTGAGTGAGAGTCAATTTGTGTTGTCAAGTCATCATTTTTCAGTCATGCATTTCAGCTTGAGTTTTTGACTCCATTGCCCAATGGTTGAAAACACTGGTCTGCTCTCCCAGAGGTCTACGGTTCTTGGCACCTCCAAGGAGCTACCATCCCCATTGGAGCCAATGTTAGTGTCATTCTTTCCAGCCTTCCTCCAGTGATCAAATATGCTCTTACAAAGTGGTCTCAGAGTGTCAAGGCCAAATTTTCTCATTTCAGTGAGTCTTCAAGCAAAATTTGGTCACTAGGCATTAGGTCTAGGGTTTGCTTTCACTCCTTCTAAAGTTGTCCAAATGTTGGTCCATGTCACCATTCAGCTGAGTTTATCATCATTCATAGGGTTTTCATTATCATGTCAGTGTCTAATGAGTCATTTTACATCTTGTTCATGCTTCAGTTGTGCCTTGGCAAGGTCATTTCCCTCTCCTAGGGTTTTGAAAGCCAATTTCTCTTGGACGGTCAAGTCATCGGCAAAACTTGTATCCAGATGTTCATACACCTTCCCCTATCCTTAAAATACCCTATCAAATGCTTCCCATCCCTTAGATCCCCCAAATTCCTCATTTTTGCACAAACCCTAGTTTCTAGCTACAACTTGGCAATTTTCTAGGTTTGGCCTGTGTTTTGCCCTTTTGGACCCCTTCCCCTTGCTCAATATCTGAGATTACACTTTCCCCTGCTTCCTAACATCCCTCCCTAATTCCAAAAATTTCCCCAAGAATTTAGAAGCCTCTTATCCCCTTCATTCCGCTTCATTTCGGCAAAATCCCCTGTTCCACACATCGGGATAAGTTTCACTCAAAAGATGTTTTAGAGAAATAAAAGATGAATTTTGGGAAACTGAGAGAGGTTTCTGTCCAAAACATGCCAAGGAAGAAAAAACTCTTTCACTTTTTTCACAGGTGTCATGGTTTGAGACAAATGTCAAGAATACCGTTGCCTCAGGAGAATCAAAGACACCTCTGAAGTGACCTTGGGAAAATCAAGTTTTCTCCTAGATTGGTTGGCCAAATGATTTGCTTGATGGGTAAAATGACAACTAGACACAAAGACCTTTCCAACTAGCTATCCTGCACCTGATTCTGACACCGGGAAGGCCTCCAAAAGCCTCCTGCAAAAGCGAGACCCGTTGAGCCTGGCGCGCGACCTGTCAGGGCACCTCCAGCAGTGTAAAAATTACACAGGTGCGACCCGTTGAGGGCGCGCAACCCGTTGGGCATTTCGCGCAACCCATCAGGGTTTCCTCCACAGAAAATTACCAGCAAGCTGCCAAGGAACCACAAATTGCCAAATTTTGCAAGGTAGGCCCTCCATCATAAAAAATTATTGCTTGCTACAGTTCAAGAAGGTCATGATTGTATTTGTAAAAGTCTCCATTTGCAAGTGAAAGTCTCCATTGTGCTTTTGGTTTGAAGTTGTCAAATTGCTAGGGTTTTATATGCTGTTTTGAGGTATCCCATTGTTCTCATTTTTCTTCCATCTCCCATTTCATATTCCTTATCATTCTATGTAAATTTCCCTTCCAAATATGTGAAAAGCCCTAAACCCTACCCCTCTTCCCAAGAAATCAAAAAAATTCACCCTAACCCTACCTCTCATAATATCCTTGTAAATCAAATTATATAATGATGTATATGCAATAATTCTTCCCCTAAACTCCCTGTTTTATTATTATTCACGTTTTCCCTTTAAAGTATCCCTCCCCTAACATTTCCCTCGTGCTCCTTGTCCCCTTAAAACAGCATTTTAATCAGCAGTTTTCAAAGCAGAAACAACAGTACATTTCAGCCACTTTGCTCTTGAAACCATGTCAGAAACTGAAACCGACTATGAGCAAAGTGATGACCGTGAGTCAACACCAGAAGTTGAGCCTGCTCCGGAACATGAAAAACCACTATTGGGCCCAAATGCACGTGTACAAGGCAAAGATGAAAGTGCTCCAAAGGCGGTTGGTTAAAGCAAAAAAACGGAGAAAAAGGCACGATCCCCTCCATATCTTGGCCGAGGCCTCACTGAAGGACCAAGGTACTAAATAGCCTAGCCACAGCACAAATCCCAAGAAATTTTGAGCATTTTTAGTAAATTTTGGTTTTTTCAGGCAATTTACAGGTTTTCTCCATTAACGGGTCTCACCCCCCGCGCGACCCTTCATCCTGGCAACTCCATTTTGCAAAAACTCAGCATTTCCAGATTTTTCATGAGAAGTTACATATGCTCATCCATGGCCAAGAGATTTTATGAAGTTTTGGGCCTCCAGAAAGTCAAAAAACAAGCAAAAAATGACTTTCTGCCACATTTTTGAGACACAGAAAGCAGTCTTGGGAGATTGCAATTTTGGAGGGGCAAATGACCACCAAATTCAGAAATTCTAGTTGGGTTGGAAAGTAGACTCACAGACCTTTCCAAAAAGCCTACGCTTGCTCAATTTGGACACCTGGAAGTGCCCCAAAAGTGGTCCCAAAGGCGCGTGACCCGTCAGGCAGAGGCGCGCGACCCGTCAGGCAAATTTCTCCAAATTTCAGTGTACAGCTCAGAAAAACGCAGTTTGACCCTGTTTGACTTTTTGGGGTGGATTATTATCCTCTTTGATGTAATTAATGTACTTTTATGACATTTTTACACTTATGTAACTCTTCTAGAAGATTCATTCATGAAATAGGTGAAAATTAAATGAATGAATTGGTTTCCTAGCTTAGAGGAAAGTTGTTTTGACTGCCTAGTTTTCAGTGTTTAGTTTAGAAGTGGTTGAAACAGCTCCTAGGATAGTGAGCTCGACCCATGGAGGCAGGGAAAGAGGTTAGATGATCTATATTATGTACTTTCTTGCTCATTTTCATGGTTGGACTCTTGAGGGAGAAGCTATCATTGTATTATTCACTGTATCTCTGCAATTTTTGGCTAAGGAAGACCAGGGTTTTGCTGTCTTTTTTGGGATTCTTGTGGTTACATGTATTGATGTACCTGTAAATGTGTTATGTGAATCATGTCCTTTCTTTTCCTTCTGCACATTAAGCAAACGAAGTGTTAAAGTAAGAATTCATGACTGTCATGCTCTGCTTTTAAGTTTGTTTAATTTCAATGTTTTCTACTGTTTAAGGAGAATTCAAAGTTATTGTTTGCTCTCCTTAGCTCCTCACCTGTCTTTCTCATCCATTCACTTCAATCTAAGGCATCAATACTGTCTCCTATCTCGTCCCAAACAACCCCCTGCAGAAACTGTGTCCAATCCCCGCACCCAAAATTGCCATCCCCTCAATTTGCCACCAAAAACCCTAAAAACCCCAAATCAACCTTTTCGATCAGTTTACTAGCCTAAAATCAGTGTTACCCTATTGGTCATCTCATCCATTGAAGATTTCACCGAGATAGACCAGAGAGAGCCCTCTCTAGCCCTGTAGGGCTAGCTACGAGGCTAAGTGGTTTGATGTTGCCTTGAGGTTTACCTTTCTCAGCCTGAGGTGAAATTTCAAGCGCTAACACACTGATATATATATATTGGTCAAGGATCCCATAAGGTAGTCAAAGTACTTCAGGTGCTATCTTCAATGTTAGGTCTACAACTATTTCCTTGTATAGTAGGAAACAAAGGCCGTTGCATTCATCTCAGCAAAGACTAAATGAATGGTTGCAAGTCAAGCAACATGTGAGGCCATATGGATGAGGAAAATACTTGTGGGTATTTTCAGTCAAGAGACAGATCCGGCAACGATTTATTGTGATAATCAGAGTTGCATTAAACACTCTGAGGATCTAGTATTTCATGACAAGTTCAAGCACATTGATATCAAGTATCATCACTTGCGAGATTGCGTGTAGAGAAGAATTGTGATTCTATAGTACATTCCAACTGAGGAGTAGGATGAAAATATCCGGACAAAGGCATTGCCAAGAGGAAAATTTACATTCCATAGGTGGTTCAAAATCTGCTTCTTGCTAAGAACAATATTTCATTAAATTTGGAATTAAATGGTGGATCTAGAATTTCAAAATAACCAAAAATCTCAATTGTAGTCATTTTCCTTGTCATAAAATATTTGCAAATTTAATGAAATATGTGTTTAAGAGGGAGTGTTAGAAAATGTAGCAAGAAAGGTTAAATTTCACTTGTGCCTTATTCAAATTTATTAATTCAATTTTCCACATCTACAAGATGAATTGGATTGTAGTTAACTTGTGTGGCATGGCTTTGTCTACTAGTTTAGTCAATAAATTTGAGTTATAGGCTACAAGTCAAGTTGTGCATGTAGTGATTGCTAAAATTTAGAAATCTAGTTTAGTTTGACTCAGTTAACTCGGCTCAAGTACCTAGTTGAGTCAATTTAAGGCTAGTTGAGTAGCAAAATTGTTGTTAACTCAGTGATCTCTCTATTAGACTAGTTAATCAGCTAAAAATAACCCAGACATGAATGAAATTCGAATTGCCTAGATGGAGTGGAGGAAAATTCACATTGAAATTATTAATTGTATACTATTTGAGTGTATAGGCTTCGCTATTGAGTAGGTGAATCATTCCTTGGGAATTATGTAAGAAAATAGGAGGCAATTCCTATATTTTAGGAGATAATTTCCTTGGGGATTGCGCAAGGAAATAGGAGCAATATGGAGCATTAACTTAGCTAAGTGTTGGTCAGAGCAACAAAATGAACAGGAGAATAAGTTTACAATGTAGGGTGCACTTCAATATTGAAGCAAGACATTGTAATAGTTTCTCATTCTCATCTAATTGATGAAAAGCAACAGAGCAATTTTTCCCAATTGGGTTCCCCTGTAAATCATTGTGTTATTGTGGTGTTTTAATGGTTGCATATCATTTCATGTGTTTCTAATTTATGATTTCCATTCTGTATAATTGTAGAGGAAATTCACAGTCTCTTGATTTTAGTTCAATTTCAATAGTAGTAGCAAATTTATATTAATTTCTACAATTTAGTCAACTACAAATCGAGGAACTATTGAATAATTGATACACTCAAGGATTGTGGCGATCTTAGGGAGCTAGATCCACCTTTAGATGAATTTGGAGGGAATAAACCCTCATTCTGAGGAGGCTTCCCCCTCAACCATTTTTGTATAAATAAACAAGCCCAAAGACTCAATACAATTCAAACTTTTATAGAAGGATAGAAACTGCTAGAGTTAGGATCTTGTACTAATCATGCTCAATTCTCTTATCATGTACTTGATAATTTTTTGATATCAATGAAAATCATTATGTCATCATATATCTAAGTGTGTTTTAGAGAGTTGAGTCCCCTTGGGTTAGGGACCAACCCAAGCACTCTAGTCTCTCTCCTTTGTGTATTTTCATTATTCAATTTCTTTCCTATACTTAGTTAGCAGTATTTCCTTGTTCTCTAGCAATATTTTCTGATGAGAAAATATTCTTTTATATGTCTATCAAGAATCTCTCTTGTGGGAAGTATTTCTTTATACCTTTTGTTTGCAAGAAAAAACATAGTTGTTCTCCTTCTGCAATAGTTAGATCCTAAATTAGCTCTCCTTTTGAATGCTTGTTTCTTGTAATTTATCATTTGTTTAGCAGTCTTTTCAAACATCAAAAGCATAATATTTCTTTCATCAAAGTAAGACTATGGATTTGAAGGGTTGATCATTTTCATTTTCACTTATCATCCTACCATCAACACCCTCCTCCCCTACTCAACAACTTCAAGCCAAATGTTTACAGGGAACCCATTTCATATTTGTTAGAGGCCAATGTTCACATTTTTCCTTGTGAAAGATGGGCTCCTAAGGATAACTAGGCTTGGCAAGGACATCATACATGCTTATCCTACCTTGTCACACCTTTTCTCACCTTCAAAACACCTTCTAAGCCCACAAAGTGCTCTCAAATATGATCCTATAGCAAAACAGGGAAATCATATAACCACCCTATAACAGCCTATCCTGATCATGTAGCAGTTCTAATAGACTCTCCAAACTCAACAAAAATTATCCTTTGAGCTTGATATTTGCATTTCAACCCTATATAATGACCTATAGGCTTTTAAAGCAATTTTGAGGAAGACTATAGACCACTTAAGACTTGTCTTTTCACCACTGCAATTCATTCCTGCAATTAGGTCTAGTAAACAAGTTCATGAATTAAATGGTATAGGGGTGGTTTATATGGTTAATTTTTAAAACACTTAATTAAATGTGTTACTTGGATATGATCTCTTTTGAGCACAATGATTTAGAGTTGATTTCATGCTCTTTACTTTATGTAGTTAGAATATGTTTTTCTTTCTCTATTTTACATTTCATGCAATAGGTTAGGGTTTCCATTTCAAGCATTTCCATTTCTACAAGTAGATTTTTGTTTACTCTTATGAAACATTTCCATTTCTTTCAAGTAGCTTAGAATTTACTTTTATGCAACATTTTCATTCCTACAAGTAGATTAGAACTTCCTTTTATGTAACTTTCTTTCATTCTCGCAAAATGTAGATTTAGTTGGTATAATGGTCTATGTACACCTTGGTTTGGTTCACTGCTTTAGAGTAGCTTGAGTAGAGCTTAGCTTACTATGCATATACCATTGTCACCTCTTATGTTTGTATGAATCCCATATTGATGAATTAAAGTCGGTAACCCTGGGAGTTGTAACATTCTTGTTGCAATACCATAGATCATAATTGACAATGATGTTTTCATAAACATGAGATCTATTTGGTTTGGTTTTGAGCAAGGAGATCGATCTGTTATTTAACAGTTTTTGGTAATGATGAATAAAGAGTTTTGACTTGGTTAGTGATGAGATTTACCTTGGTTAATCAGTGATTGATTTGAGAGAGGTTATTGGAATATTTCTTTTAGGAGTGATTTGGTTTTATAAGGGTAATTGGTATTCAAATATTCACCTTTTTGTGTTAAAAAGGTGCATTGGTATTCAGTGATTGATCATAATGGTTGGTGTGGGTCTAGTTTGAAAATTTGATGGAATATGGTTTGCAGGTTTTTTATGGGTGTTTGAGTTAGGTGGATCCAATGTGAAATATTATGAAACATTGTCCACAAAGGTGCTGAGGGTTGGAGCCTTTAGTGAGGGGGTAATAGCTTCCTTCCAGTGGTAGTTGGTAAACTTGACGAGGGATTAGAAGCTTCATTCTCATAGGAGACGTTAAAATTGATTATGCAGTAGTAGCTTCATTATAGTTGGAGTTGGACAATTTTGGGAAGTTGTAGCCTCCTGTAGGTAGGAACCTGTGCACTGGTAAGAGTCTACACCAATGCAAGATGTAAGAATACTTTATTTATAATAAGAAATACGACAGAGATGACAACAGTGGTGCTTTATTTATAATAAGAAAGAAGAAAGAGATGACAGCAGTGGTGCTTTTCTCCCAAATTGGGTTTCCACCTAAAAAAAATGATTTTTGTATGTGTTTTGTGTTGATGTTGTGTTTATCAGCTCTTACTTTGAATATTTCTCATGGTTAATGCATAATGATTCAAATAATTATGTAACATTGTGAAAGATTAAGTAACTTGCATATACATTGTTTTTGTTCATTAAAAACACGTACAGAAGTGAATTTCTTGAAGGGAAGCCACGTATAAATTTTATGAGTGTGAAATTGAAGAGCAATTGAAATGAAAGATTGATTCAAACCCCTCCACACCCCCCCCCCCCCCCCCCACTCTTAGTATTTATAACATGATCTAGATTGGTTGAGTCTAAGAGGACCCTCGAGTGATTTACCATTGAACAATAGTTTTGCGCATGCTAGGGTAATGAGAGGGGAAGTCTAGTGGGTGCATCTTAACTCATTTTAGGAGTGCTTGCTAGGACCAATAAAAATGAACCTTTACAGCTACGAGGCTTATGAAAACCTTCTACAATTTTTGTCTTGGTAATATTGATGTGATCAATTACCTACACATGACCATAGATACTCATATTTTGCCTCTTCTACCATGTGAGGATTTTAACCATTTTAAATTAATCATATATATATATATATATATATATATATATATATATATATATATATATATATATATATATATATATATTGTTTAGGGCCAATGTTTTTTTAATTAGATAAACATTTTTTTTTAATTTTAAAAGTACATGTGTCAAATCCACATTAAGAATGTGGCTCTTTGCACAATTAATAGTTGACCAATTTAATGGAGTTTTCCAAAACCGTGCAAAGTTGGAATCTCCTCTTCTCCTCTTTACACCACTTCCTTCATTGTAGCTATGATACCATAATGATAACAAAACTCTCCTCAAACACACAAATTTTATTAATCAGGAAAAGAAAATTACATAATATCTACAAGAGTTTACAACAATCTCTCAATACCCCTGCAAGAGGAGGAAAATAAGTTTTAAATAATATTGTGTCCTAAACCAATTTTTTTTAGATCACTTATTTCATGTCACAAGTGCCCATTTACAATTAATGTTATTCTAACAATTCTCCTAAAACTTTTCCTAAATTGATTCCTAAAAATGACACTTTTTGCGCCGAGAGGTGCTCTCTAGCCCAATATGGTAGACATGTTGTAATATAATGTTTAACATTTTTACTAAGTCAAATTACATAATAATAATAATAATAAATCCATGGGGTCTTGGATAGACAGTGATTGGGTGCTCTATTATGTTAGAAAATTATATATTACAGAGAAATGGAACACATAAAATATTGCAGAAATATAAACACAGAAAACGCATTAGATATACGTGGTTCACCTAGTTTGGGCTACGTCCACAGAGAAATAGTCAGTCCTTCTTTTCTTATATTATCTAGCAAACTGAAAAGATACAACCTACAACAGATCTGTTATAACTCCCTCTTCGCTCTCAATCTCCTCTCTTTTCCTTACTCAGAATACATATATCCATAGATGCAATACAATTCCCTCATATATAGTGAGGGGTTTCATTCTAAGGCAAAAAACCCTAAATTAAATATAACTTCTACCGTCAGATCATCCACCTAATGAACGGCCCAAATTGACTAGAAATTACTATACTTTTACTATGACTATGAAGAGGTTGAGGAGAAGATGATGGTGAAGTTTGCAGTTACCAGATTGAAGGGTCATGCAGCTATCTGGTGGGATGAGTTACAGACATCAAAAATGAGGAAAGGGAAGTCTAAGATCAAGTAATGTGAAAAAATGGTAAGTAACATGAAAACCAAGTTTTTGCCTAAAAAATATCATTTAATCTTTTTAAGCAATTGCAAAATTTATGGCAAAAAGGAATGTCTGTTAAAGAATATATAGAAGAGTTTTATAGATTGAGTATTAGATCAGGGCATGTAGAGGATGATGTGGAAAAGGTAGCTAGATATATCAATGGCTTAAGGTATGACATACAAGATGAAATTAGCTTGTTAAGTCTGAAGACTATTGAGGATGCCTATCAAGCAAGTTTGAAGGTAGAAGAAAAGATATTGAGGAAACAGAGTTAAAGGAATAGAGGAAAAATCTCAGTAAGAGATAGAGGAACTACCAGACCAAGGGGGCAAAAAAATCAGCATGAAGTAGGAAGCTCAAGTAGTAGACCACCACAGAGGGGAGAAGTTAACAGACGAATATTTCTACCCAGAGGAATAGAGCGAGGAAGAGATGTTCGGTGTTATACATGTGGAGAATGGGGACATTTGTCATGGGATTGTCCTCATAATAAACCAGCAAGTTGGAGGAATGCGAATGTGGCTAAGGCAAAGCTAGAACCACCTCGACTTGTGGAAAAGGAAGAACCCCTTAAGGAAGTTGAATCACTGTTATTGAGAATGAATTTTCTTAGGGCAGAGCCGAGGATTGGAGAACCAGCACAGAGGAAGAATTTGTTTAGAACTACTTGTAAATCCAAAGGTAAGTGTTGCAAAGTAATAATTGACATTGGAAGCACTAAAAATCTTGTTTCTATAGAGATGGTGGACAAGCTCAGACTAGCAAAGACCATGCACCCTACTCTTTACAAAGTATCATGGTTACAAAAGGGACATCAGATTATTGTGACTGAACAATGCAAGGTGGAGATACAAATTGGTACATATAATGATGTGATATTATGTGATGTAATGCCCATGGATGTATGTCATGTATTGTTAGTAAGACTATGGCAATTTGATCGAAAAGCTATTCATGATGGGAGGAGAAATACTTATACTCTGGAGAAGGATGGAACTAAACACACATTTATACCATTGAAGGACAATGCTGACAAAGGAACATCTGGAAATAGTATTATGCTGATAAGTGGAAAGCAATTGTTGTAGGAAGTAGTGAAGAATGAGGAGTTGCATTTTGCTATTGTGGAAAGACCAAAGGTAATTTTGATTTCCACAAACTTGGATGATTTGCCTGAAGAAGTTAAAATATTGTTAGATTATTTTTCTGATATTATTAGAGATGAGTTGCTAAATGAATTGCCACCAATCAGGAGTATTAGTCATCATATTGACCTAATACCAGGAGAAAGTTTGCCAAATAAAGAAGCATACTGATTAACTCCTCAAGAGAACACCGAAGTTGGAAGAAAAGTGCAGGAGCTGATGGATAAGGGGCTAATTAGAGAAAGTATTAGTCCATGTGTTGTACCAACAATACTTAGTCCAAAGAAAGGAGGTGAATGGCATATGTGCACAGATTCCAGAGTGTTATAGACATTTTTGTGCCTTATAGCATTGAGCATGAAATGTCCATAATCTAAGGGATCCAAAGCCCTAAACATGTTTTTCCTACCCCTAGAGGAACAAGGCTAACAAACCACAACAATTCACAGAAGTTCTCCACCAGAAACTGCTCAAAAACAAGTCAATTCAGGATCAATTCAGCGGCTCCACTAGCTGTTTGCGCTGAATGTCAAAGCCAACACTGGCTACCTGCGCTGAATGTCAAAGCCAACACTGGCTACCTGCGTTGAGCGAGAATTGCCAAATGGCAGGTTCATTCCAAGAGGTGTCAAGACCCAGGAAGCTTCCAGAATCTTCCTCAATGACACTTGCCTCAGGGAATTCGACTGGTGATGAGTAAGAGGTTCCAAATCTGCAAGTGGAAGCAAGAACCTCCAAGTGGAATCAAGAACTGGCAGAGGGAGAGGACACTAGTCAGATCTCAAGCTCACTCATCCTCTCTCCAAACATCTATATATGGATCTCTCCTCCATGAGATCTGGAGGCTGGAATTTTGTTATTGCAAAGAATTGTTGTTGGTTTGAGATTGGAATCATTGGGTGCTTAATGCTTTGAAGGGGGTGAAGATAGGAATTCCATTTGCCGGGAAGGAGATGCTGGATTGGAGCCCTCTGGGTTGTATCTCTTCCTGAACCTTGTTATTCATCAATAAAGCTATCTTGGTTTCTCCTATATACTGATGTATTTTCGATGTATGATTGCATTAGTATGTTTAGTTTATTTCTAATCCTGAACTAGTTATGAATATAAATCCATGTCTTGTGTAGTGTTCTCTTCTTGTGATCTTGCAGAAACCTTTTGAAGCTGGGCGAGCGAGAAGGCAAGTAGCTGGGAACTCTCCAAGAGAAGAGAAACCGGATCGAGGGACAAACGGAAGACACCGGTTAGTCCATCCATCTCTCTTCATTCTTAATTCATAAAGGAAGAATGCTAGAATAGCTGTCTCTGTTTGTTGCTAAGGCACTGTCACACCTTAGGTGGATAGGATCGTCCTGCATAGGCATTTTTCCCCACAACACAGAGACATCGACAAGATTACAATTAAGAATAGATTTCCTTTACCACGTATGGATGATTTAATGGATTGTTTGAGTGGATCAAAATACTTTACTAAAATAGATTTGAAGATTGGATATCGTCAAATAAGAATCCGAGAAGGCGATGAGTGGAAGACTGCATTTAAAACAAATAGTGGGTTGTATGAGTGGTTAGTGATGCCTTTTAGACTCACTAATGCACCGAGCACATTCATGAGATTAATGAATGAAGTCTTGAAGGAGTATGCAAGCAAGTTTTTTATTTATATTGATGATATTAAAACTTTTAGTAAAAGTAAAGAACAACATTTAGAGCATCTTAAGTTGGTTCTAAGAATTCTGCAGAAAGAGAAACTACTGATAAATCTGAAGAAATGTAGTTTCATGAAGGAAGAACTAGTTTACTTGGGATTTGTGACAGAGCATCTGAACGCATTTAATATTGTTGTAAGTCAATTATTATCTGTTGATATTAAAATTTCAGATGAGGATAAGTGCATCATTTTATTATGTTCTCTACTAGATTCGTGGGATAGTATCGTTATTGCAATAGGTATCAATGCAACTGCCTTGCAATTTGATGAAATAGTCTCATCCTTGTTGACGGAGGAGATGAGATGGAAAAATATTGAGAGAAAGAATGGTGATGCCTTGTCTGTACAAGGACGGTCCCAAAATAGAAATAAAAATAAGTCATTGAGTGGGAGATCTAAATCTCTAGGAAAACATGTAAAGGTGATGTGCTAGAAATGTTGAAAGGAAGGGCACTACAAACGGGATTGTAAATCTAAAGCTCCTAAAAAAGGAAAGGGATCTAATGATGCTCCTCCTGTAGAGGTGAAAACCACCTTAGATGAATGTGGGGATGTGTACTTGGCTTCTTCAATTACACATGTAGATCATGAGGCATGGTTGATTGACTCAGGTGCATCCTTTCACTTCACTCCCCATAGAGAGTGGTTCAATGAGTATGAGAAATATGATGGTGGTGATGTCTTCTTGGGGAATGACAGGAAGACTAGAATCGTTGGTCGTGGAAAATTAAGGTTGATGTTGCAAGGTGGAAGGGTTAGGACACTTTCGGGTGTTCTGCATATTCCTACACTAGCCAGAAATCTGATTTATGTAAGCAAGATGGATGATGCAAGTGTAAAAATAGTGTTTGAGAAGGATACCTACAAGATGGTTTGGGGGGCACTGGTATTGATTCGGGGAGTTCGAATTGGAAATCTGTACAAGCTGCAAGGTAGCAATGTTGTTGATGGGTGCAATAGTTATGTGGTTCCTGAAAGTGGAGCAGAAAATCTAGTGGTCTCTAGAGAGAAGACCATGTTGTGGAATCAAAGGCTTGTACATATTGGAGAGAAGGGCCTTTGAATACTTCATGGTAAAGGTATGGTAGAAGGTATGAGTAATAGACCTCTGGATTTTGATTTTTGTGAAAATTGTGTATATGCGAAGCAGAATCGAGTGAGTTTCTTCTCTGGTGGTAAAGGGGTGAAACATATATTAGAACTTATGCACAGTGATGTGTTTGGACCTGTGAAGGTTGCATCACTGGGTAATTCTGTGTACTATGTATCATTTATACATGACTTCTCAAGAAATACATGGATATATTTCCTTAAGAATAAATCAGAAGTCCTTGACAAGTTTAAAGAATTTAAGGCTCTGGTGGAAAACTAGACAGAGAAGAAGCGAAAGGTGTTGAGTACAGATAATGGTGGAGAGTGTATTTGAAGAATTCTGTAAGAAGTGTGATATAGCATGGCAAAAGACTACTCCATACACACCTGATAAAAATGGAGTTGCAGAAAGAATGAACAAGACATTGATGGAAAGGGAAAGAGGCATGCTCAGTGGTGCCGTGTTAGGATAGAAATTATGGGCAGAGGCGGTGGAGACAGCATGTTACCTGGTCAACAGATCACCTTCGTCAGTGTCACAGGATAAGACTACATAAGAGGTATGGACTAGTAAGAAACCCCCTCTCTCACATCTAAGGGTATTTGGATGTGATGCATATGTACATGTTCCAAAAGAGAAATGAACCAAGTTAGATAGTAAATCTGAAAAGTGCATCTTTATTGGGTATAAGGATAACTTAAATGGTTATAAGCTTTGGAACCCAGTAATAAGGAAGGTTGTGTACATTCAAGATGTGGTGTTTAGAGAGGTAACAGATGTTATTAAACATGAAGTCCAACCAAAGGAACCTAAGAAGATAGAGTTTGAGCTTAAGGAGGAAGAATCAAACTCAACAATAGAGGAGGAATCAGAAGATGAAGAGCCACAAACTCTAGGTGTGAGAAGATCAATTCGAGAAAGAAGGTAGCCAGAAAGGTATAAACCATTTGCTTTCTATTCAAATTTTACTTTATCTATTATTGATGATGATCCCAAAACTTTGAAGGAAGTAGTAGATTCACAGGATGGCAAACTCTGGAAAGAGACCATGGTTGATGAAATGGAATCTTTACACAAAAATAAGGTTTTGGATCTGGTGGAGTTGTTGGCTGGAAGGAAACCCATTGGGAGCAAATGGGTGTTCAAGAAGAAGACAAATGTAGAAGGAAAGGTGGAGAAATGCAAAGCTTGTTTGGTAGAAAATGGTTATTCCCAGGTGTTGGGAATTGATTTTGGTGATATTTTTTCTCCTGTTGCCAAGGTAGCTTCTATTAGATTATTGTTATCTGTTGTTGCTGCTTTTGATTTTGAGGTAGAACAAATGGATGTGAAGACAACATTTCTTCATGGGGATCTAGAAGAGGAGATCTACATGAAGCAACCTGCGAAGATAGAGTTTGAGCTTAAGGAGGAAGAATCAAACTCAACAACGAGGAGGAATTAGAAGATGAAGAGCCACAAACTCTAGGTGTGAGAATATCAATTCGAGAAAGAAGGCAGCCAGAAAGGTATACACCATCTTATTTCTGTTCAAATTTTACTTTATCTATTACTGATGATGATCCCAAAACTTTAAAGGAAGTAGTAGACTCATAGGATGGAAAACTTTGTAAAGAGGCCATGGTTGATGAAATGGCATCTTTACACAAAAATGAGGTTTGGGATCTGGTGGAGTTGTTGGTTGGAAGGAAACCCATTTGGAGAAAATGGGTGTTTAAGAAGAAGACAAATGTAGAAGGAAAGGTGGAGAAATACAAAGCTCGGTTGGTAGAAAAAGGTTTCTCCTAGGTGTCGAGAATTGATTTCGGTGATATTTTTTCTCCTGTTGCCAAGGTATCTTCTATTAGATTACCGTTATCTGTTGTTTCTCCTTTTGATTTTGAGGTAGAACAGATGGATGTGAAGACAACATTTCTTTACAGGGATCTAGAAGAGGAGATTTACATGAAGCAACCTAAAGGCTTTGTGGTGAAGGGTAAGAAAGAACTAGTATGAAAGTTAAAGAAGTCTTTGTATGGGTTAAAAGAGTAATCAAGGATGTGGTATTAGAAATTTGATACATTTATACGGGCACTTGGCCTCACTAGAAGTAAATCAGATCACTGTGTGTATTTTAAATTAATTGGTGGCCATTTTATTTATCTTGTCTTGTATGTGGATGATATGTTGCTGGTTGGAAATGACAAAGAAATTATCCAGAATTTAAAGACCCAATTTTCCTTCAAATTCAACATGAAAGATCTTCGTGCTGCAAACTATCTTTTCGGCATGGAAATTAAAAGAGATTGGGAAAAGAGGAAGCTCTGGTTAAGCCAGAGGAATTATGTCAAGACAATACTGCAAAGGTTTAATATGGAGGATAGTAAACTGTGAAGGTTCCTATTCTTGTAGGTGTGAAGTTATTTGCTTAACAGTGTCCCAAGACATAAGAAGAGGAAGAGGACATGTTCTATGTTCCATAGGCAAGTGTATTTGGTAACTTGATGTATGAAATGGTCTGTACTAGACCAGACATTACAAATGTGGTGGCAGTATTGATCAGGTTTATGTCAAAACCAGGAAAGGAGCATTAGACAACAATGAAGTGGGTTTCTAGGCACTTGCATGGCATTAGTGATTACAGTTTGTGCTACTAAGCAAGACCAGGATTGGATAGAATGTTGGATATTCATGGCTATGTTGATGCAGACTGGGCTGGAGATCTGGATCAGAGAAGATCTACAAGTGGGTATGTGTTTAACCTATTTGGAGGTGCAGTCAGTTGGATGAGTAAGAAACAATTTGTAGTGGCACTATCAACTACAGAGGCAGAATACATGGCAGCCACTCATGCAAGCAAGGAAGCAGTTTGGTTGTAGAGATTGTGTTCAAGTATGGGATTAGTACATGGAGCTATAAGGATAGACTGTGACAGCCAAAGTGAAATTTTCTTGGCAAAGAACCCTACTTATCATTCAAAGACAAAACACATTGATGTTCAATATCACTTTGTGAGGGATATGATAGAATACAAAAAGGTGTTGCTGGTAAAGGTAGACACTTTGAAGAATACTACAGATGCATTGAGAAAATTTGTGAGCTCTGAGAAGTTATGTTGGTGTAGAGAAACAATGGGTGTTGCAGGGATGGATAAATGACTAAGCTCTCCTGTGGCCCCCTGTGGAAAGAAAACAACAAGTGGGATGATGTTGGGTTGTGTTATATTCTTTCCATGACTAGCTGACGTAGTTAACTAAGGGGTGAGGGGGGCAAGTAGCCCCCATCTATGAGGTCTGGGGCAGCACCCCAAGGAAAAAAATTTTGGACCCTATATTTGGTTCGCTGGACCTACCTATGGTTTTGTGCATGGTTTTCACACATGGTTTTGGACGTGATGGTTTTCAGTCCATGGTATTGGATGCTTCATCATGTATAAATATGTATTGTAACATTGAAAGGAAAATAATGAAAAATCAAGCTGGTAGTCCCTGTTTTGGGATCTAGTGGAAAATCTCTATGTATATGTGTTTTATGTGTTATGCTCTTGCATTGTTTATTTTTTGTGTTTTAGAATTTGTATGCAGGTAATTTCTATACAAGGTTAAAACCTACAGTAGTCACTGGTGGTTGAGCTAAAATATTTAAAGTCAAATGCATGTTCTGAATATAAGCTATAACACGACAAGGATAATCATATTATTAATGCACAATCTAGTTCCATCGTTGTCACCACCAAGGTCCAAACTATTGATCCTGAATATCCAAGGGAGGGAGAGTGTCTCTTTAACTCAAAGATGTAGGTGAAGGGTTCTCCAATGTAGCTCATTATTGACAATGGAAGCCAAAGGAACCTCATCTTAGTCGAGGTCATTAAGTGTTTGGTCATGTCAACCATACCACATCCACAACCATACACCATCAGGTGGCTTCACCAAGGATGTGATCTTCGTGTCATCTAGCAGTGTCACCCTCCCTACAACATCAAAACCTCCACGGATGAGGTATTGTGTGATGTTTCTCCTCTTGAAGTCTGTGATGTTTTATTAGGCCAACCATACTTGTGGAAGCATCATGGTGTTAATGGGTCCAGACCTCACACTATTATTATTACTTTGGTTTGAAAACTATACAGGATACCAAATGTAGGTGCCTCGGCTAACACCATTTCTTTTATCTCTTCTAAAAAATGCAGCAAGATCATCTCCCAAACTGGGGAATTTGTTTTCTTGTTTATTCACTCTCAAATTAATTGAAATATAATGGCCACATCCATGGCTCCTAGAAAGGGTTCGCCTACATAGGATAAGAAAGTTGAAAAGGTTATGGAGGAGTAAAGGGACATCATCTCCTCACCCACATGGGTACCTTTGCATTGTCATGTCAAGCATTCGATCAATCTAACTCTAAGAGAACTTCTAACCATTGGGACAATATACCTCCACTCTCTTATGGAAAGTGAAGAAATCAGGTGGTAGATATAGGAGCTACTATAAAAAGGTCACATTCGACCATGTTCCTCACCTTGTGGGAGCCCAATTGTACTCATACAGAAGGATGGGACCTAAAGACTCTACATTGATTATCAAGCACTGCATAAAATGACTGTGAGGAATAGGTATCCAATCCCATGGATTGATGACCTTCTTGACCAGCTCAAGGGGGCAAAGTACTTCAACAAGATTGGTTTGAAGTTTGGCTATCACCAGGTCTCAATAGAACTCATAGATGTATGAAAGACCTCCTTGAAATCAAATGAGGGCCTTTTTGAGTGGTTGGTCATGCACTTCGAGTTGAAAAATTCCCCTACAACTTTTATGAGGCTGGCAGATGACATCTTATGGCCCTTCACCAACTCATTTGTGGTTGTATATCTGGAAAACATCCTTGTCTTCAACAAGAGTTGGGAAGAGCACCTGCAATATACTTGGCAGGCACTTCAAACACCATGACAACACAAACTATGTGCCAACTTGGAGAAATGAACCTTTGGCATGAACCAAGTCCAATATCTAGGTTACATCATTGATGAGAAAGGCATGCATGTGGATCGAACCAATATCAAAGTCATTTGGGATTGGTGAGCCTAGACCATTCTAACAAAGCTTCATGGGTTTTTGGCCCTTACTAATTTATATCGAAGGATTGTTTTGGGATTTTCCCATATCACTTGGCCTTTAATTCAAGTTACCAAGGGCGAAGCAAAATAAAAAAATTTCTAGTCTGAGTCCCAACATAAGTTGTTCATTGAGTTGAAGCACCAATTTTTCTCTGCACTAGTAATCACACTATCAAAACCACAAAAAACATTTGAAATTGAGATAGGTTCCTCTTATTATACTATTCATGCAGTTCCCACCCAATAAGGGAATCCAGTGGTCTGTCATAGTGAGACACACTCTGATAAAATTTGGAAATACTCCACCTATGATAAATATATGTATTCCATCATGTAGACTTATCGAAATGGGAAACACTACATTATGGGGAAGGAGACAATCATCCACATAGAACATTGAACTCTTTAGTTCATACAGACACAAGGGAAGTTGCGAGTTGACCACCATCAGAATGGTCCACATATCTGGAACAATTTCATCTCAACATTACGTACAAGAAGGACAACACAAATAATGTTAAATATTGCCTTAGTTGAGCACCGATTGTGGCGTTGACCACTGTTCTCAAATCTTGTTGGCATGATACTTCTAGATTGACACAATTTAAAAAATGCTTCATAACTCACCACCACATACCATATGTTGATGGATGGCAAGAAAGTTTCAGAATTCCCCTCCATGATGCACTTTTATGCCATCTGGGACACATTTTTGTTCCTTCAAGTGGTGATTCCAAGATGATTTTGGAGGTGCACTACAGTAGAGTTGAAGGAAACTTTGGTGTAGAGAAGATAGTGGAAGTACTACTAATTATTTTTATTAGCCAAATATCCGATAAGATGTTGGAAAATATATCAGATCTTGCACTACCTGTGCCATTTCCAAGCTAACCATTAAAAATCAAGGCCTGTATACTCCTCTGACTACTCCTACCTGACCCTGGGAATCCATTTCCATGGATTATATGTTTGGTCTTCCTTCTACCAAGCATGGAAATCACTGTGTATTTGTGGTCATTGAATGATTTTATAAGATGGCCATATCGGCTTCTTGCAAGAAGAGTATCATAGTGGAAGCCACCATGTTACAGATCCATTTGGGCACATCAAATCCCAACATTCAAATCAGTGTTTTAGGGCTTATCAAACCCTAAAATTAGTTATTTCATGCCCTAAACAAGTTACCCCTTTTAATGCCTCCTTCCCAAAAAGTTTCATGACCTAAGACATCCAGAAATGGTCTCTAAAGGGACCAGTGCAGGTAGTACACTGCCAAGGTCCTCTGTAGAGCAGGTAGATACACTGTCAGGGTGCTCTGCAGAGCACCTAAGCCCTCTTTAGGTCCTGCTAGGCGAATTTGAGTGAAATTCAATTGGGGTTTTGGGAATATTCTTATCTCTTGGAGTCATCTTGAAGCTTCCCTCAGTTACCTACTCCTATGAGCTTGAAAATGGATGAGGAATGACTTAAGGAGCATCCTATCCTGTCATCCCTTCCTCCATGGAACTAATTCTAAGTATGGAAGACCATTCAATGCCACCATTAATGAAAAAACCTCCTACATCCTCCTATAAATTAACCACCCATCTAACTGATCAGGGGCTAGCTTGGTTATGTTGAATTGTAAGGAGATAATGCTGCTATGAGACTTGACTTTGGAGCAAATGATGTGATGCCACAAGCTTGTCTTGCTTTTGATGTGATGTGGATGGCATCCAAGCTGAAGGAATAACTTTGAATCAAATAGTGATGGTTGTAATTCCTTCTTATATATAATAAAGTGTTTGAACCTTTTTCCATATTTTTGTTCTGTCATAATGCTTATATGTATGAATTGCTTCTTATTCCTTTCATCTATATTCAATGGATCATATGCTTTGATTGGTTTTCGTCTTCTCGTGTGTTGACAGGGTGCTTTTCAAGTGGATTAAGTACGAGAAGGAGCGACGGAATCGATACAAGGGAGACGAGGGGAAAGTGGAACTACAGGTAGGCCTTCTATCCTCTATTCTTATCTATTGCTTATAGGGAAAGTATAAAAAAATTTAAACTGTTGTTCTAGTCACGACTACTTGCCTAGTGAATTAGTATTTATCCGTAGATGCTAAATTCTCCAAAACACACCGCCAAACCTCCTTTACATTACATAAATGAGCAATTCTTCGATGATTCAAATGAAAAAATATCATTTCTATATATAGAAGTCTAAGGAGTCACAATATAACCCAATCGACCTAACAATAATAATATAAAGCCACAAAAATAACAATAGAGGGATTCTATGGGGCACAGTAAGAAAAATATGGGGACAATAGGGGCACAATGATATTAATAAGGGATACAACTACAATAGTAATGGGGTAATCACTACTATTATAGGGACCTATCATGCCCCTCTACTTCAAAAAAAGTGTTGTCCTCAACGCTTGAGTAGTTCTGGATGCTTCTGTATAAAATTCTCATCCTCCCATGTGGAATCTTCAGCAGATAAATTCTTCCAGTTGATGAGATACTCCGATATTGATCGATTTCGTAGCTGTCGAGTTCTTATTTCTGTGACTGGTTCCGGTTCCAATATAATTTTTCCTTCCTCATCAAGTTCTATCAATATTGTTTGAATAGGGATCTTGTCTCCTATAACCTTCTTTAAACATGAAACATGGAAAACTGGGTGCACTTGAGATGCTGCAGGAAGCTCCAATTTGTAGGCCATAGTACCAATCTTTTGCAACACCTTGTACGGACCATAATACTTTCGTGATAATTTATTATCCTTCTTAACTTGCTTGACGGACATTTGTTTATATGGTTGTAGCCGTAGGAATACCCAATCGCCTACATCAAAACTTCTTTCGTTGCGATGTTGATTTGTCTGTTGTTTCATTCTATTCTGTGCCAACACGAGGTTATCCTTTAAGAGTTGGTGGACCTATTGTTGATGTTCAATGTGATGTTCCACTACTTGAACCTTAGAATTTTCTCTTAAATATGATTTGATGGATGCTGGCTGATATCTATAAAGTGACATAAATGGGGTCATTTTTGTTGCTGTATGGAAGGAAGTGTTATACCACCATTTAGCTAGAGGCAACCAATTGACCCATTGTGTCTGTTTATCAAATACAAAGAAATAGAGATATCCTTCCAAACATTTGTTGACTATCTCAGTTTGCCCATTAGATTGAGGATGATAAGATGAGCTATGAGCTAACTAAGTACCAAGAAAAGAAAATAATTTTGTCCAAAAATTTCCAGTGAAAATGGGATCTCTGTCACATACAATAATCTTTGGGTTTCCATGTAGCTTTTGAATTGTTTCCATAAATGTAGTAGAAACTCTACTGGCTTTCAATGGATGTGATAATGCACAAAAGTGTGCATACTTGGTAAGTCTGTCAACTACCACCATGATGACACTCTTTCCCTCATACTTGGGTAAACCTATCATAAAATCCATTGAAACCTCCTCCCAACGTTGGCTTGGAATGGATAAAGGTTGTAATAGACCTAGGGTCTAAATTGTTTCAACTTTATTTTGTTGGCAAACCAAACATTCTGCCACAAACTTTTGAATATCTGATTTAAGGCCATCCCAAAAAAATTCCTTCTTAATCCTGTGGCAAGTTTTTAAAAATCCTGAGTGCCCTCCTAAGGGAGAAGTGTGCAATTCCATAAGAATCTTTTGTTTGAGTTGCGAATTCTTACAGATGTACACGCGATCTTTGTACCATAATGAATCATTTTACCAGCTAAATGTATCAGATGTACTCGAATCTTGTTGTAACTTTCGAATAAGTGCCCACACTTCTTCATCATTCTTCCACTCCTCCCTTGCTTCATTTATCCAATCTGGTTGGATAATAGAAATGTCACACAACAACGCTTCCACATCATCATCCTTTCTTGAGAGTGCATCTACCACCACATTTTGCTTCCCTTTTTTGTAGATGATTTCAAAGTCATAACCGAACATCTTTGTGACCCATTTTTGTTGCTCTTCAGAGGATAATCTTTGTTCTAAAAAGTATTTAAGGCTATCATGATCCATTTTTACCTTGAAGTTTCATTTTATTGGGTAGGGTCACCATTTCTTAAGTGCATGTTATATTGCCAACATTTCCTTCTCATAAATAGCTTTGTGTAAAAACTTTCTGTTGATTGGAAGGCTTTCAAAAGCAATGGGTCTTTCACCTTGCATTAAAACAGCACCAATTCCATTTCTTGAAACATCACATTCCACAATAAATGTTTTTGTGAAGTCCAATGTAGCTAAGACCGGTGCTTGGCACATTGCCTCTTTAAGATGTTCGAAGGCCTTTCTTGCTTCTGGAGTCCATGAAAATGCATCTTTCTTCAATAATGTTGTTAGAGGTGCTGTTATTCTCCCATAATTCTTAACAAATTTGTGATAATACCCTGTCAACCCAAGAAATCCTCGCAGATGCTTTATGGATGTGGGGATTTTCCATTCCTTAATGGCTTTAATTTTGCTAGTGTATACCTTAACTCCTTCATGAGATACAATATGACCCAGATATTCCACCTCTTTTACTCCAAAGAAACATTTGGATCTTTTTGCATATAATTGTTTCTCCTCCAATAGTTGTAACACCCTGTCACAATGTTCAACATAATCCTTCCAAGACTTGTTGTAGATTAATATATCATCAAAAAATACTAACACAAATTTTCTAAGGAAGGGTTTGAAAATGGAATTCATCAAACCTTGAAATGTAGAAGGTGCATTGGTAAGGCCAAAAGGCATGACCAAAAATTCATAATGACCCTCATGAGTTTTAAATGTTGTTTTTGGAATGTCTTCAGTCTTCATTTGGATTTGATGATATCCTGAACAAAGATCCAACTTGGTGAAGTTAATTGGTCCATGCAATTCATCCAATAATTCATCAATGACACGAATGGGAAACTTATCTTTAATAGTGAGCTTGTTGAGCTCCCTATAATCTGGACACATGCGCCATGATCCATCCTTCTTGTGCACCAATACTACTGGAGCAGAAAAAGAACTTTGACTAGGTTGAATTATACCAGCCTCTAGCATTTCTGCAACCATACGTTCAATTTCACTCTTTTGGGCATAGGGATATCTATACGGCCTGGTGCTTGGAGGAACACTTCCTGGAATTGAATGAATAGCATGATCATGATCACGAATAGGCTAGAGACATTTGGGAGTCTCAAATACGTTGGAATGATTGTCCAAGACTTTTTGGAGATCTGGAGAAATAGATGATTCTGATGTGGAAACATCTAACGAACATAATTGTACAATTACACCTCTTTGTTCCTTTTTTAGAAGCTTTGTCATACCGTTAGAGCTGATTATCTTTCCCGGTTTCCTGGCAATACCCCTTAATTCAACTTCCATTCCTTCCGCAGAAAATTTCATGAAAAGTTCTTGAAAATTAAAAGCTATTGTACCCAAGGATTGTAACCATTGGACTCTTAGTACAACATCAACACCTCCCATTGGAATGGAAAGCATTGGGCTAGTCAATACATATTCTCCCATGGATAGCTTGATATTATGGCACTTTCCAGAGAAATTTTTGTTCCTCCATTTGCAATCATCACTTGACACTCTGGTTCTAGATATAGGAAGCAATTCAATTCCTTTGCTACCTTACAATGAATAAAATTGTGGGTACTTCCTAAATCAATCAACACTATTACCTTTTTCTTCTTGATTTGTCCTTCTATCTTGATGGTCTGAGGAGTGGTAATTCCAGCCAACGCATTACAAGATATGTTCAGATTCATTTCTTCTTTATCTAGGCTTTGTTCCTAGAGTATATCCTCTTCCTTTGACCTTTCTTTCTCCTTTTCTTCTTCCTCCTCACAATCTATGTAGAATAATTTCTTCTCAGCACACTTATGACCTTTAGTGTATTCACTATCACAATTTTAACAAAGCCCTTTTGGTCTTTTTTCTTCCAATTGTTGTGGTGTCAACCTTATAGGTTGTGGAAGGCTATTGGTAGCAACACTTCCATATTTATAGTTTTGACTGGTATGCTTCCTGGTTGCCATAATTTTGCTTTCCATTTTTCTTACTAACCTGAATGCCTTCTCTAATGAATCAGGTTCCCAAAGGTGAACATCATGTTGGATATTATCCTTTAAGGTCCCTATGAACACATCAATCCTATGCTCCTATGGAATATTTTTTACCCTTATGTTCAGTTTTTTGAACTCCTCAATGTGCTCCATTATTGAACCCTTTTGTTTGAGACTTATCAATTGGCTAAAAAAAGTGTTGCTTTTTGTATCCTCATAATGTGCTTTCAATTCTTCCGTAAAAATTGCCCAAGTGATAATTTGTTTACGAGAGCAAAGCCATTGATACCATACAAATTTATTTGGTTCCAAATGTAAAGTTTCAATACGTACCATTTGTGTGTTTTGCACATTATTGAGATTGAAAAATTGCTCCATCTGTAATATCCATGTTGCGGGATCCCTGCCATCAAACTTCCTCATATCGATTTTTGGAATATGGTGGGTCTTAAATCCAACATTAGAGTTTATGGAATCATGATTAACATTTCTTTTATTCTCATCATGAGTTTCCTTTACTACCCTTTCACCATTAGCGACCATTTCTTGTAGCAACTTATTCATATGTATCTTCAATTTTTCCATGTCTGTCTTCAAATCTATCTTCAAATCGTCCATATTAGCTTCCACGTCATTCATCTTAGCTTCTACGCTTTTCTTTAAACAATCCATCTTAGCTTCTACACCTTTCTTTAAAACATCCATCTTAGCTTCTACATCTTTCTTTAAACCATCCATCTTAGATTCTGTTCCTTTTTGTGCAAGTGACACTTGTTGCACTTGGTCTCGTAATTTTGATATATCATGTTGCATTTGTTGCTCTTCTTCATGAGTCATGCTAGAGCTTTCAAGTTGCCTACTAGGTGTTTGCATTTTCTTTCCTCGGTTCATCAATTACTGATAATAATGCTTTACTATGCCCTTTGAATACCTTCAAACTAATTTTTCAAACCAAGCTTATGCAAAAATTTGAAAGAACTACACACCTTTTTTCACTTTGTAGGAGCCTCATATTGAATCTAATGTATCTATGTAATTTCAGATCATCAAATTCTGAAATTATGACCAGTAGTAGCACTCTTTGTCCTCTTTCTAATGCCACCGGTCTTATCAAAATTGGATTCTCCAAGAAAGAGTTATGCACAATCTCTCATAGTGACCTGATTATAGACTAGTTCAGTAGAGCAAACTTTTACGACATGCCACAAGTCATTGTTTCGACTTTTGGCTCTAAAAAATATATACAAGAAACTATATGCTGTCCTCTTTTTGTACCTTCTTATGAAATTTCAATCCAATTCTCAAAACGAAAGTTATGACGATTTTCCCTAGGTCACCTGTTTGGAATGTAATTCAGGAGTCTGCAAAAAGAACAACTTCCTTAGATCATATCTCCTCAAATATAGCGCTAAAAGCTCTGAAATTCAGACCCGAGATTCAGTGCGATTGCTTCTCAAATGGGTTTTTTTTTTAGCTTCTAAAACGTTGCAAAACAAACGTTATAGTGAAAATACCATGATGACCTGTTTGGAGCAGCGAAACCCTACAATCCAAAGCTCCGATAGCAAATGTTATGAAACTAGCTCAAGAAAAAGATAGAAAAGATAAATCAATGCCTTAGAATTCAACCTCTTCAAGGGGGAAACCTCCTTTACATTACATAAATGAGCAATTCTTCGATGATTCAAATGACAAAACCTCCTTTCTATATATAGGAGTCTAAGCAGTCACAATATAACCTAGACGACCTAACAGTAATAATATAAAGCCACAAAAATAACAATAGAGCGATTCTATGGGGCACAATAATAAAAATATGGGGACAATAGGGGCACAATGATATTAATAAGGGATACAACTACAACAATAATGGGGCAATCACTAGTATTATAGGGACCTATCATCCTTGCACTTACTTGTACACCCACCATCATATTTTTCATACACAACCAACAATGATAAAACAAGATAAAAATTTGAAAGTGTTTTGGTCCATCACATTGCTTCCACTCATTTCAATTCTAGATGTTGATATTAATTTACATGATGAACATATTGCAATTTATATATTATGATTAATGTTAGATGAGCTTCTAGAGTTGCTACTCACATGGTACTATGAGAGGATGTGACATGAGCCTTGTTATATAATTTGAAGAGATAAGAGGAGGAAAAAGTTCATTTTCATGTAGATTCATATGAGTTTTGGCAACTTGCAAAAGCTAAACATTTATTTTTAGGGGATCATAACACTCAACCACATTTATTGTCATTCCAACCTAAATTGCAACAACATCTTAGAATTATTGAATTAACAGCCATTCACTCACCTAACAATGATGGTTGTGATATTAATCCAAATTAGAATGGCATAATACCACATGAAATAAGAATAATGGAAATATTGAAATACCATCACTATGTAAGACTCTCTTATATCGACTTTGGACCCCCAACATTGTTTCCTTTCAGTTTCCTAATTTCCAGCACATTGTCCTATCTCGACAATGTTCTATTTTTGGCAAACTTTCGGGTCCTAAACTTTGGGCATTGTTTTGAGGCCTCAAATGGTGTCTTTTTTAGAAATGGGAAAATCGGAAGCCAACAATAATTTTTGCAGTAAAACAATGTTGTCCTCATATAGACATTTCTAATGAGGTATCATGTGTGCCAAACATACATCATATGCCAAAGGTATGACCTTGGGAAGTTGACATTCCAAGTCACCTTAGTTGGCCCACAAAAGTTTAGAACTTCATCGCTTAGGGTTAGATTTTTGGATTTTTAGGGTTTTTCATTGTTTCTTGATTATAAGAAGACCTCCGAGCATCATTTGAACACAATTCAGAATGTATGTAATTATTACATCTCTTCTCAGAGATAAGATATCATCGCTGAACTAGTTTGTTTCTCTTATGTATGTAAACGATTTTCAACAATTGCTATTTATTAATTGAAATTTTGTTTCACTGTATCTATGTGTGTTGGTTTGAATCTTCATTTTATTTCGTTCCTCCATAAACATGGATCATTTTCATTGTTATTTACTAGATGGAATATTACCACTTGTTCCTCAAAGTGTAGTCCTCTTTAAGCCCTTTTCAGACTCTCTAAATAGGAAAAGATTGACGAGCGCTTGTCCTTTCCAGCTCGTTAACAGATTGGAAAAGATATCTCTCTTTTATTATTTTACGCTTTTTTGGACTTGAGAGATTAATTTACGAAAAATAACTTGTGGAGTTTTCTTTTTGTACCTTTTCAAACTCTCTAAAAATGAAAAGGATCGAGTTATATTTGTCGTTAAACTCGTTAAAAACATCAAATAGCAACAAACTTGTCCATCTAGACAAGACCAAGTTTCACCTTTGATAGACTCGTTAAAACATCAAATAGCAATGGATTCACCCGAAGGGTGAATTATACAACAAGCATATGTTATCCTCCTCAAGCTTGATAAAAATAAAGAGGTACTGGTCAGCAATGACTGCGGGAAATGGGAAAAAAAGGGAAAACCACTTTATGGTAGCCGGTTGCTCTTGAACATGACACTTTGACTCCATCACCGTGACTATTTGGGTTGGGCTATTTGCTTGATGGCAATCATACTCATGGTCTATCACACCATCCATCACTTTTGTTTTGGGTCAATGCTACCAATTCATTCAGACTATTTGGGTTGGGTTGTCTGCTTGATGGTTATCATACCTATGGTCTATCACACCATCCATTACCTTGGTTTTGGGTCAATGCTACCAATTCATTCAGTGTCACTGATATGTTCAAGAGAAGTCATCCTTTACAGTACCATAAACCTTCATTTTCATGATCGTCGTTCTTGAACCTTGTGTTGTTAGTCAAATTCCATCTCTAAAATCACTACACTCATTTCGTGTTGTTGATGTGGGATACATCAATGCCCTCCCGTGACAAGTGGCCTCTTGTTGACATCAACTCATTATCCAAGAAGTTGACTTAGAAACACACATTCAGTACCTTGAGGCTTTCATACATCAATGGCAGGTTTCTCGCTTTTGATGATAGGCATACATCAATGGCCTTCGGCCAAAAGACTTTGTATGGTGTTTGACATCAAATAATCCATTCACACCATGTAGAATGTATTGCAATACGTTGAGTATCATTATCATTATCAATGATTTCTCTCACATCTGTTAACAACTTACATCATCGGCTGGTAATCAGATGGTGTCTTCCCATGTTCGACTTCAGATCACATATTCACATGGTTAGACTTGTACTTGAGTGAATGGTTGAATGAGATTGAAGACCCTGGATCTAGTTTCATCCATTTGGGCTGTGCTATCAGGAGTACTAAATCATATGTACAACGACTTTACATTGATAGTCATTCTAATCATGAGTCTATATCTGTAGATGAATATTTATGTACATGTAATGAAAGTTTCTAAGTTGAGCATGGGTATGCCTTACCTCAGTAATTCATGTAAAATCAAATATCATGGTATATGTATTGTAATTGATGCAGGTCACCTTCCACTTCGATACCTCCTCATCACATTGTAAAGCATTTCATTCGACATTGGCATTTTTTCGACTTCATGCTTTAGGGGGCAGTTGTTACATATCCATTTGGGCAAATCAAATCCCAACATTCATATGAGCATTTTAGGGCTCACCAAACCCTAAATTTAGTTGTTTCATGCCCTAAACAAGTCACCCCTTTGAATGCCTCCTTCCCAGAAAGTTTCATGACATAAGACATCCAAAAATGGTCTCTAAAGGGACTAGTGCGGGTAGATACACTACCAGGGTGCTCTACGGAGTAGGTAGATACACTGTCACGGTGCTTTGCAGAGCACCTAAGCCCTCTTTAGGCTGCATTGGGTGAATTTGAGCGAACTTAAATTGAGGTTTAGGGAATATTCTTGTCTCTCGAAGTCATCTAGAAGCTTCCCTCAGTTATCTACTCCTATGAGCTTGAAAATGGATGAGCAATGAGTTAAGGAGCATCCTATCCTCTCATCCCTTCCTCCATGAAACTAATTCTAAGTATGGAAGGCCATTCAATGCCACCATTAATGACAAAACCTCCTTCATCCTCCTATAAATTGATCACTCATCTAAGTGATAAAGGGCTGGCTGGATTATGTTGAATTGTAAGGAGATAACGCTGCTATGAGGCTTGACTTTGAAGCAAATGATGTGATGCCACAAGCTTGTATTACTTTTGATGTGATGTGGATGGGATCCAAGCTGAAGGAATGACTTTGAATTGGACACTGATGGTTGTAATCCCTTCTTCTATCTAATAAATTGTTTGAACCATTTTCCATATTTGTGTTCATTCATAATGCTTATATGTATGAATTACTTCTGATTCCTTTCATTTATATTCAATGGTTCGTATGCTTTGATCGGTTTTTGTCTTCTGTTGTGTTAACAGGGTACTTTTCAAGCAGATTAAGTACGGGAAGGAGTGATGGAATCGATACAAGGGAAAAGAGGGGAAAGCGGAACTATAGGTAGGCCTTATATACTCTCTTCTTATATATTTCTTATAGGGAAAGTCTAAAACACCATAGCTACTTGTCTAGTGAATTAGTATTTATTTGTAGATGCTAAATTCTACAAAACAAACCGCCAAACCCTTCTTTGAACGAGTGTGGTTACATTTTGGGATCCCAAAGACCATTATATCATATCAAGATAGCATGTTCCTTAATGCATTATGGTTGAGCCTCTGATCATTGTTGGACTTCAAGCTCACCAAGTCGACTGCATTCCACCCCTAGACTGATGGCCAAACAGAGGTCAAGACAAAATGATAGTGCACATACTATGCATGTACAACTCTAAGCATCCACATACATGGGATGAAATTCTTCCCTATATGCAATGCAACTATAAAAGAACTCTCCATAGCTTGACTGGCCATGACCCCTTTCAAGTGGGCCTAATATTTCAACCATTATATCCCATTGATGTTGCACTGCCTTTTTCAACTACACAAGAAGATTTTGCAGATGTTCAATCTGAAGATGATAAAGACACTAGGTTTATTGAATGCATTTAGCACATCCACGAGCAGGTTCATGACATTTTGGATAAATCCAATGCAAAGTATAAACAATGATATGATCAACATTAGCTGCCACATAAGTTTTAGGTGGGCAAAAAAAGCTTGGATGCATTTGCAAAAAGAACATGTGGCCATATCCCATCAAAAGTTTTAACCACTCTGATATAGGCCTTACATCATCACCAAGGCTATGGGAAACAATGATCTCAAGCTCCATATCCCTCCATTCCTTGGCTTGTACCCAATAGTCAATGTGGACTACCTTCAGCCATACTTTCCACCTCGTTGGACACACCAGACATTATTGAGAAACTAACACCAATAAATATCAACCCATACTGTATTAAGAACACCAACCAATAGAGGATCCAATTATATTAGGTTGTCAAATCTAGCCAACTCTTGCACCAAGGCAAGTGGCTTACCAGGGACCAAGTTCAGCAGAAACTTCCCCATCTCATGGAGGCACTCAATGCAATGGTGACCATTGCTTCCTAAGGGGTGAGGACTGATCTAGGTGGATATTGGTGGTACCTTGCCTATCTCCCTTGGACTCCCAACATTGCTTCCTTTTAGTTTCCTTATTTCTAGCATAATGTTCTATTTCGGCAGTTTTTATTTTTAGCAATTTTTCAGGTCCTAAAATTTTGGAGCCGTTTTGAGGCCCTAAATGGTGTTTTTCTACAAAGGGGGAAATGCAAAGCTAAAAAAATTGTTTGCAATAAAAAATTGTTGTACTCAGATAGATATTTCTAATGAGGTATCGTGTGCACCAAACAAAGATTGTATGCCAAAGTTACGAACCTAGGAAGTTCACATTCCAATTGACCCTAGTGGGGCCCACAAACATTTAGCGCTTCATATACTAGGGTTAGGTTTTTGTATTTTTAGGGTTTTGCATTGTTTCCTGATGATAAAACAATCTCCAAGACTCATTTTAACACAATTCAGAATGTGTGTAGCCATCACATCTCTTCTCAAAGATAAGCTATCATCGCCTGAGCCAATTTGTTTCTCTTATGTAAGTAAACAATTTTCAATAGTTGCTATTTATTAATTGAATTTTTGTTTCACTGTATCTATGTGTTTTGGTTTGAATCTTCATTTTATTTCATTCCTTCACAAATATGGATCATATTCATTGTTATTTACTAGTTGGAATATTACATTGTGCATCCTAATATGTGTTGCCTTAAATTTTAGCATCATTATATACTAGTTCTTTGTTTCATTTTATTCTTGGTTATACAGATAAACACACTTATATATGGCCTTGCTACTTAGCTTGGTGTAGTTAAATATTCATTTATAAAGTCAATTGAACCTTTGAAAGTTTTTAGAAAAAAAAAAATTTGGGCCTCCTTCATAGTTTGTTAAACCTACATGCATTTTGAGTATACCCCTTTTACTGAATCCTATTAATAAGTTTCAAAAAAAATATTAGCCTCCTACTAAGAAATCTAGCATGTATATCTTTCTCTAAATACACACATAAACAATGTCCAAGTGTTAGATGTGTGTGTGTGGAGTGGAGGGGGAGTTCTAAGTTGTGGTTGGTTGCTCAATAGGAATATTATGGTGATCTTAGGTTTTATGTGGCATATATTGGTCATAATGCTTGTTAGTCGTTTCTATATAATGATTTTTAAACATGAAATGGCCCAATATTTTACATGGATGAGAAAACTTGTATATGTTGATTCTGCTTTCCATCCTTTTGGGTAGTCCTTGCATTTACTTGTACACTCACCATCCTATTTTTCATACACAACCAACCATGATAAAACAAGATAAATATTTGAAAGTGTTTTGGTCCATCATGTTAAACACACATGGGCAACCAGAAATATGAAAGATAAAACATGCAAGTACAATTTTTATTAACAAGAGATATACATTTATCGTACATGTGGTGACCGTTGGGTTTCACATCCCAAGGTCTCTTGGACTCCTTTTTTCCATTCGGCTTCCACACTAACCCATTAAGGATTAGGTGTCCAACATTCCCCCCCTTAATCCGAAGGGTTATGTATGAGTCCAAGAAGAGAGTTGTAATACAAAATGTGCAAATATGCATGGCAGAACTAGGCTGAATGTGCTCTATGAAATGTTGGTATATAGGGCGGTGGTTTAAGGATGACCACCAACACTGGAACGCTTCGTGCAGGTCTCAGAACTCTTCCAAAACTGGCAAGAAGCTGAAGTCTTCTGCTAGAGGAAGTGATCCTATTGTTTTAAAGAGGGAAACCTTCAACCATGAAAGGGAGGTCTCACCCCGCATAAAAGGGAGAACTTCAACCTGAAAAAGGGAAGTCTCAACCTGTGATGGTTTAAGGATGACCAACAACTTTGGAATGCTTAATGCAATTCCTGGAACTCTTCCAAAACTAGCAAGAAGCTAGAGTCTTCTGCTAGAGGAAGTGTTCTCAATTTTGTTCCTGGAATTCTTCCGAAACTGGCAAGAAGCTGAAGTCTTCTGCTAGAGGAAGTGTCCCAGATTGCCAACTGAAGGCATGTTCAGGCATCTTTATCTCTGGTTACAACTCTGAAACTGGTGTGGCAAGTTGTGGCTCAGGCTCGCTTGATGTGACTTTGAAGCTTGTAGATGACCATCATTCCCCCCCTGTCAGATACAAGGTGAGATGATGGAGGAAACTCAACTGCAAGACTGTTCAATATTCTGGAACAAGTTCTGACATGTGTTTGGAATATCTTCTTGGCTGTTGATGCCCATTGCCAAGAAGCGATCCATCCAAGATGAATCTTTGTTCTTGCAAGACGTTTGTTTCTAAAGCATCTGTGTGAAGAATGACTGGTTTTATGACAGTGCTTACATGGATGAAGATCAAAACAGTGATGTTTCAAATGGCCAACTCGGTCACAGTGTTGGCATTTCACGATCTATTGTTGTTGTTGTTGTTGTGGAAGAGGGGCAGAATTTGGAACAGCTGGAGGTGAACTGTCATGAGGAGCAGGTGAACTGTCATGAATGAATCCAACACTCTAAAACTGAATGGGCTTGGCATAGTCTGGAATATGAAAGGACAAGTCCTTGTCATATCCAAGACCAGTTCTGTGCTTGTTGTGGACAAGCTGTTCCCAAGGTTTGATGATGGGCTTGGGAAGTGCAGACTAAGTTTCTGCATCTGCATGTAAATCTGTTGTTGTATTAGGCACTGAATTTGCAACATTAGTGTCTTGTTGTTTATGGGAGTCTGTTTCAATTTTCTGAACAAAAACAGGTTCAGAATGATGACTCTACTGTTGTAATTCTTCTTGTTGTAGCTTTGTCTCAAGCTGCAAAAAATCAATCTTTTCCTGTGCATATTGTAAAGATTTTTGAATATCTCTGAGAGTGTTTTTGTTGACTTTAACTGTACTTCCATCAGTAGATAAGATTAGAGTGCTTAATAACTCTAATAATCCATGATTTTTCTCCATTATTCAAACAATCAAATCAACAATATATTTGTAAAAACAATCAAATGACCAAAAATGCACTCCCCCCCATTTTTGTTGTTGTTGTTGTTTTAGCCTCCAATGCACATTCCTTTAGATATCTCGGTAGAAGTTTCAACTATTTAAGATGAAGATTTCCCACTTTTGCAATACCCAGAAATTGTACCCAAGAGCAAACTTTTCCTCTGACATAGTACAGTAGTGGTTTCAACCACCTGAGTATGACAAGCTCGGTCTTCTGCAATTTTATTCCAATACGAGCTCCTGAATTCCAATGACTTGCTGGCTCCTAAACTTTACGCACAATAAGTGTTTTCATGCACACCTATGACACAAAACACAACGTTTTGTTTCCTGTATATCACAGTGACAGTGAGCATATGTTATTAAACCAGCTCAAGAAAAGATAGAAAAGATAGATCAACACCTTAGAATTCAGCCTCTTCGAGGGGGCAACCTCCTTTACATTACATAAATGAACAATTCTTGGATGATACAAATGAACAAACCTCCTTTCTATATATAGGAGTCTAAGGGGTCATAACATAATCAGAGCCGACATAACAATAATAAAGTAAGGGCACAATAATAACAATAGTGGGCTTCTATGGGGCACAATAGTAACAATATGGGCACTACATGGGTACATCAATATAATAAGTGGGTTGTACTAATAACAATAAGGGGTTACACTAGTAGTATAGGGGCCTAACATGCCCCTCTCCTTCAAAAAGCGTTGTCCTCAACGCTTGAGTAGTTATTGATGCTTTTGTATAAAATTCTTGTCCTCCCCATGTGGAATCTTCAGCGGGTAAGTTCTTCCACTTGATGAGATACTCTGAAATTTATTGATTTCGTAGTTGTCGGGTTTTTGTTTCTGTGACTGCTCGAGGTTCCAATATGATTTTTCCTTCCTCTACAATTTCTGGAAATTTTGTTTGAATTGGGATCTTTTGCAACTTTTGAATAAGTGGCCATAATTCTTTGTCCTTCTTCCATTCATCCCTTGCTTTGTTTATCCAATCCGGTTGGATAATAGAAATAGCACAAAACAATGCTTCCAGATCCTCATCCTTGAAGAGTCTTCCCATTCGGTAAGGTCGCCATTTTTTAAGTGCATGTAGTATTGCCAACATTTCCTTCTCATAAATAGCTTGCTTGAGATGTAGCAGTAAAAATACCCAATCACCTACATCAAAACATTTTTCACTACAATGTTGATCGACCTGTTGTTTCATTTGATTTTGCACCGAAGTGGTGTTATCCTTTAAAAGTTGGAGAAATTGTTGTTGATGCTTGATGTGATCTTTCATTGCTTGAACCTTTTTCTTCTTGATATGTCCTTCTATCTCTAGAGTTTGAGGAGTGGTAATTTCTTCCAATCCTTTACAAGATATGGTCGGATTCATTTCTTGATGCTCGATGTGATCTTTCACTTCTTGAACATTTTTCTTCTTGATATGTCCTTCTATCTTGATAGTTTGAGGAGTGGTAATTTCGACCAATGAATTACAAGATATGGTTGGATTCATTTCTTCTTTCTCGATGTGATCTTTCACTTCTTGCACCTCTTTCTTCTTGATATGTCCTTCTATCTTGAGAGTTTGAGGAGTGGTAATTCCTGCCAATGCTTTACAAGATATCATCTCATTGATTTCTTCTTTCTCTTGGGTGGGATCCTGGTGTATATCTTCTTCCTTTGATGTTTCATGATCCTTTTCTTCCTCCTCTTCATATTTTATGTAAAATAATTTCTTCTGAGCACACTTATGACCTTTAGTGCATTTGCTATCACAATTGTAACAAAGCCCTTTTTCTCTTTTTTCTTCCAATTGTTGTGGTGTAACCCTTGTAGGTTGTGGAAGGCTAGGAGAAACAATACTTTCATCTTTATAGTTGTGAAGGGTATGTTTCCTGGTTTCCATAATTTTACTTTCCAATATGTCACAAAGTTCTTTTACTCTTTCCAATTGTTTTGGTGTTGCTCTAAAGAAGGTGTTGCTCTTTGTATCCTCATAATGTGCTATCATTTCCTCTGTGAAAATTGACCATGTAACAAGTTTTTTACGAGAACAAAGCCCTTCATACCATAAAAATTGATCTGGTTCTAAATATGAAGATGCAATACATACCTTTTGTAATAGTTGTACACCATGTAGATCAAAATATTGCTCCATATGAAGTATCCAATTTACCGGATCCTTGCCATCAAACTTCCTCATCTTGCTTTTTCTTGATTTTAGGAGCTTGATATTGAAACAACTATAACTCTGTACTTTCAGATCTTTAAGTTCTGAAATTGTGACCTATAGGAGCCCTCTGTGTCCTCTTTCCAATGCCGCTAGTCTCATCCAATTTGGATTCTCCAAGGAAGAGTTATGCGCAATCTCCCAAGATGACCTGATTATAGACTAGTTCACTAGAGCGAACTTGTACGACGTGCCACGAGTCACTGTTTCAACCTTTGGATATGAAACACACATACAAGAAGCTACAGTCCATCCTCTTTCTATACCTTCTGACGAAATTTTAATCCAATCTCCAGAGAGAAGGTTATGATGATTTTCCCCAGGTCACCGGTTTTGAATGTAATTCAGGAGTCTGCAAAAGGACCAACTTCCTCAGTTCATATCTCCGCAAATGTCGCGCGAAAAGTTCTGAAATTTGGATGCAAGGTTCAGCGCGATTTCTTCTCAAATGGGTTTTTTTGCGACTTCTGAAACGTCACAGAAAAAAAGATATAGCGAAAATGCCACGATGACCTGTTTGGAGGAGCGAAACCCTACAATCTAAAGCTCTCATACCAAATGTTATGAAACTAGCTCAATAAAAGATAGAAAAGATAGATCAACGCCTTAGAATTCAGCCTCTTCGAGGGGGCAAGCTCCTTTACATTACATAAATGAACAATTCTTGGATGATACAAATGAACAATCCTCCTTTCTATATATAGGAGTCTAAGGGGTCATAACATAATCAGAGCCGACTTAACAATAATAAAGTAAGGGCACAATAATAACAATAGTGGGCTTCTATGGGGCACAATAGTAACAATATGGGCACTACATGGGTACATCAATATAATAAGTGGGTTGTACTAATAGCAATAAGGGGTTACACTAGTAGTATAGGGCCCTAGCAGCATATACGGTGTTGAGCAGACTTCGATACACTTGCGTTCTCCAACACATTGATTCACTGTAACTCCTAAGACACACTGTCTCCTAATATCCCCTAACATAAATGACAAATTCGGCCTCTGACCGGGGATTTCAACGCAGCTGCTTCTCTCAGCATTCTGTCACATAGCTGCACTTTCAATGTGTTATCCAATTCTCACAACGCAACCAAACAGCGTGTGATCTTAAATTAAATTCAATTGAAGTTTTATGCAGCATGCATTGAACATCGTGCACAAACTCAGCGCTATATATCACAGCCAACACCAATTTAATACTATAGCAAATGCTCCACCGATCTCGACATACATCGATCTTTCCACAACTAAAACTGATCACGCATTCAAGGTATTATAAGCGCCATTTACAATTTGATTGATATTGAACCCAATTTGAGAAACTAAATATACAACAGCTTCCAATTAATTGCCATTCCACGACTTTGATTCAGGCTTGATTCAACGCCTTCTTACACTCAAACAAATTTGCATTATAGTTTTGACAATATCGACATCGATTATTCAAATCGATCTGCGAGTTCTTACAAAGTTCAATTCATTCAATTGTCAAACTGTTCTTCCTGGCGAGATATTCAACATTTTCATAAAACAAATGGTTCAAAGAAATTATGCAGGGCAGGAGTACGCCCGCTTTGATACCATGTTAAACACACATGGGCAACCAGAAATATGAAAGATAAAACACGCAAGTACAATTTTTATTAACAAGAGATATGCATTTATAGTACATGTGGTGACTGTTGGGTTTCACATCCCAAGGTCTCTTGGACTCCTTTTGTCCATTCGGCTTCCACACTAACCCATTGAGGATTAGGTGTCCAACACAACACATCGATTCACCTCATTTCAATTCTAGATGTTGATATTAATCTACATGATGAATGGGTTGCAATTTATATATTATGATTAATGTTAGATGAGCTTTTAGAGTTGCAACTCACATGGTCATATAAGAGGATGGGAAATGAGCCTTGTTATATAATTTCAAGAGATAGGAGAAGGAAAAAGTTCATTTTCATGTAGATCCATATGAGTTTGGGCAACTTGCATAAGCTAAACATTTATTTTTAGGGGACCATAACAATCAACCACATTTATTGTCATTTCAACCTAAACTGCAACATCTTAGCATTATTGAATTTCCACCCATTCACTCACCTAACAATGATGGTTGTGATCTTAATCCAAATTATAATGGCATAATACCACATGAAATAGGAATAATGGAAATATTGAAATACCATCAATATGTAAGACTCTCTTACACCGATATGTAAGACCTTTATTATGTGATCAATAAGTAAAAAAAAATTGGTTGTGGAAATAGCCACCAAATTTAAGGTCTATCCACCTACATTAATTTCTTTGTTGTAACTGCATGAACACAATTAGGATGTTGATTGGTCATTTCAGTGGGGTGAATTTTTCTCATATATATAGGGAACAAAATAGTATTGTTGATGCTCTCTCAAAGATGGGGCATAGATATCAACTGAGGGAGATCAATTTCTCTGCATATAGTAAATGACAATCTTCAAAGGACTAGAAAATTTTTATTTACTTGAGTTCCACATAATTGATGTTGATCTACAAGTTTCCATGTTTAGTTAAAGTGAGACACTTTTAATGATAGTTATTATCATATGCATATTTTGTAAAGACTTCTATAGGGATAGATTTCAAAATCTAGAATATGTGTTTTTCTATTGTGTTATAGTCACTGTACTAGACATGGTGATTAGTGAAATTCAAAATCATGTTGGTTTTTTCTTTTCTGAAAAAAAAAAGGAAAAAGGAAGAAGTGCAAGGGATAATGTAAGAGACTGAGGTTGAATACACAACCCAATACTTGAAGTGATAATTTGTTGTCTTTAAACACTTATAACAAAGATATAAATTAGCTTATATTTTATTGTACTGATATCTCCTCATAACCTGAACTCATGCATTGAGGCTTGAAACAATTAGTGCAATGTTCATTTGTCCAATCCATGGAATAGAACCTAGTGAGTTTATTATCATTCAACTTACAATTTAGAGTGGCAAAGTTTTATTATAGGTGGCAAACATTACAATTTTTTATTTTGGCCAACAAACCTTCATTTTCAATTAGTTTTAAAATATTTAAATAGATTCTATGAAGTTAATTAATGTTTTGAAAAAAAAAATATTAAATTGAATATTTTGAAAATCAAAAATTAATTATTAATTTTTTAAAGGTTAAATTATTTTTTCCTAACCAAGTATTTTTCACTGTGACTTTTTGGAAAGTTTTCCGATCTAGTTTATCTAGAATCTTGTAGGGATTTATTGAAATTACAAGTTTGACATGTGAACTCTTCATAATTGATGTGTTTGGTGGGTTTAGGACGGTGTTGAATCCATATATGTAGTCAAAAAACCACAAAAATTTTTTGCCCTATTTCGGCCATAAATCCTCCCAAAACTCCAAATCATGAGAAAATTCCATTTCTAATTGGTTGATGACTATTTTTATGTGGTTTTAAATTGATTTTTCAAATATAAAAATTATATTAAAAAATAAAAAGTCTAAATTTTGTTTTCCCAAGTCTTATATTAATTTAGGGTTTGTTGCAATAGGATGGTCCCCATAAAGTGGCTTGTCAATACCACTTGCGGGAAAACCATAATTCATTTAAAATTAAAATATTTTATAATTTAGGGTTTGTTACAATACTATGGTCCAATACGGTAGCTTGTCAATACCACTTGCCCGAAAACCATAATTCATTTAAAATTAAAATATTTTATAATTTAGGGTTTGTTGCAATACCATGGTCCGATACCGTAGTTGTCAATACCACTTGCCAGAAAATCATAATTCATTTAAAATTAAAATATTTTATAATTTAGGGTTTGTTACAATATTATGTCCAATACCATAGCTTATCGATACCACTTGCATCAAAACCATAATTTATTTAAAATTAAAATATTTTATCATGTAAAGTTTGTTACAATACTATAGACCAATACGAGTAGCCAGAAACCCAGAAACCGTAATTCATATAAAATAAAAATATTTTATTTTATAATATTTCTAACAAAACCATTATAATATTTATTTGCTTGTTTCATTTCGTGTCGTGTGTGGTTTTGAAATTAATAAATATAAATAAATAATAAACCATTTAATTATGAAATATGACGATCTTGGTCCTCTTCCTCCTTATATAAGCTTAGCTTTAGCAGAAGGAAAGCCCATATTTCATTGTGACTAATGAGGCGGTTGCTTTGCATTCTGTGGAGGACCAATACAGGCCACAGTGACATTACTTTCCAGCACTCTTCATCTTGAAGCTCCGGTGGAGGTGCTACGGAACTTTGCACACAAATCGTCCGGAGCTTTGAACTAGTCGTCTCGTTTTTCTGGTGATGTTTCATAGTGGATCACCGGTTTTGCATTGTGCAGACCGATGGAAACAACATACGATACAATGAAGCTTGGAAACTCCGAGAATGGATGGTATGTTGTTTCCATCGGTCTGCACAATGGAAAACTGGCGATCCACTATGAAACATCACCAGAAAAACGAAGCGACCAGTTCGATTTGGCAGAGTTCAAAGCTCCAGAGGATTTGTGTGCAAAGTTCCGTAGCCCCTCCACGCAGCTTGAAGATAGAGTGCAAGAAAGTGATGCCATTGGCCTGTATTTCATTGTCACTAATCAGTATTTTCTTGATCAGGCGGTTGTTTTGCATTCTGTGGGGACAGCAGGTTTAGCTTCTGTTTTCATTGTGACTAATCAGTATTTTCTTGATCAGCTTTTCTTCAGCTTCTCCTTTTAAAACAAAAAGATGTGTAGACCTGAAGCGGATCTCATTTCCCTCAACGGATCAATGGTGGAGCTGTGTCGGAATCCTTCAATAATGACGAATGCATTGAGCCCACACAAATTTTCAACTTCAACCGAATTTTCTTGAGGTTCAACTATTAACGAACTCTCTGCATTTAAGAAATTGCTATTGCTTCGCAGGGTTTTCCTTTTTATGTTATTTTGCCTGTGGTTGGGTTTTGAAGGTGCTGAAAATGAGGCCATTCCTCCTCTGAAGGATTTCGAAAAGTACAGAGGTATCAGGCTGCGTCCAAAGGGAAAATGGGTTGCGGAGATTCGAGATCCAAGAAAGGGCATTATGGTTTGGCTTGGAACGTTTAATACGGCAGAGGAGGCCGCCAAGGCATAATGATGCGGAGGCTTAATGCAATTCCTGGAACTTTCCAAAACTACCAAGAAGCTAGAGTCTTCTGCTAGAGGAAGTGTTCTCAATTCTGTTCCTGGAATTCTTCCGAAGTCCGCAAGAAGCTGAAGTCTTCTCCTAGAGGAAGTGTCCCAGATTTCCAACTGAAGGCATGTTCAGGCATCTTTGTCTCTGGCTACAACTCTGAAACTGGTGTGGCAAGTTGTGGCTCAGTCTCGCTTGATGTGACTTTGAAGCTTGTAGATGACAATCATTTCCCCCCTGTCAGATACAAGGTGAGATGATGGAGGAAACTCAACTGCAAGACTGTTCAATATTCTGGAACAAGTTCTGAAATGTGTTTGGAATATCTTCTTGGCTGTTGATGCCCATTGCCAAGAAGCGATCCATCCAAGATGAATCTTTGTTCTTGCAAGACGTTTGTTTCTGAAGCATCTGTGTGAATAATGACTGGTTTTATGACAGTGCTTACATGGATGAAGATCAAAACAATGATCTTTCAAATGGCCAACTCGGTCACAGTGTTGGCATTTCACGATCTATTGTTGTTGTTTTGTTGCTGTGGAAAGGGGCAGAATTTGGAACAGCTGGAGGTGAACTGTCATGAGGAGCAGGTGAACTGTCATGAATGAATCCAACACTCTGAAACTGAATGGGCTTGGCATAGTCTGGAATATGAAAGGACAAGTCCTTGTCATATCCAAGACCAGTTCTGTGCTTGTTGTGGACAAGCTGTTCCCAAGGTCTGATGATGGGCTTGGGAAGTGCAGACTAAGTTTCTGCATCTGCATGTAAATCTGTTGTTGTATTAGGCACTGAATTTGCAACATTAGTGTCTTGTTGTTTATGGGAGTCTGTTTCAATTTTCTGAACAGAAACAGGTTCAGAATGATGACTCTACTGTTGTAATTCTTCTTGTTGTAGCTTTGTCTCAAGCTGCAAAAAATCAATCTTTTCCTGTGCATATTGTAAAGATTTTTGAATATCTCTGAGAGTGTTTTTGTTGACTTTAACTGTACTTCCATCAGTAGATAAGATTAGAGTGCTTAATAACTCTAATAATCCATGATTTTTCTCCATTATTCAAACAATCAAATCAACAATATATTTGTAAAAACAATCAAATGACCAAAAATGCACTCCCCCCCCTTTTTGTTGTTGTTGTTGTTTTTAGCCTCCAATGCACATTCCTTTAGATATCTCGTTAGAAGTTTCAACTATTTAAGATGAAGATTTCCCACTTTTGCAATACCCAGAAATTGTACCCAAGAGCAACCTTTTCCTCTGACATAGTACAGTAGTGGTTTCAACCACCTGAGTATGACAAGCTCGGTCTTCTGCAATTTTATTCCAATACGAGCTCCTGAATTCCAATGACTTGCTGGCTCCTAAACTTTACGCACAATAAGTGTTTTCATGCACACCTATGACACAAAACACAACGTTTTGTTTCCTGTATATCACAGTGACAGTGAGCATATGTTATTAAACCAGCTCAAGAAAAGATAGAAAAGATAGATCAACACCTTAGAATTCAGCCTCTTCGAGGGGGCAACCTCCTTTACATTACATAAATGAACAATTCTTGGATGATACAAATGAACAAACCTCCTTTCTATATATAGGAGTCTAAGGGTCATAACATAATCAGAGCCGACATAACAATAATAAAGTAAGGGCACAATAATAACAATAGTGGGCTTCTATGGGGCACAATAGTAACAATATGGGCACTACATGGGTACATCAATATAATAAGTGGGTTGTACTAATAACAATAAGGGGTTACACTAGTAGTATAGGGGCCTAACATGCCCCTCTCCTTCAAAAAGCGTTGTCCTCAACGCTTGAGTAGTTATTGATGCTTTTGTATAAAATTCTTGTCCTCCCCATGTGGAATCTTCAGCGGGTAAGTTCTTCCACTTGATGAGATACTCTGAAATTTATTGATTTCGTAGTTGTCGGGTTTTTGTTTCTGTGACTGCTCGAGGTTCCAATATGATTTTTCCTTCCTCTACAATTTCTGGAAATTTTGTTTGAATTGGGATCTTTTGCAACTTTTGAATAAGTGGCCATAACTCTTTGTCCTTCTTCCATTCATCCCTTGCTTTGTTTATCCAATCCGGTTGGATAATAGAAATAGCACAAAACAATGCTTCCACATCCTCATCCTTGAAGAGTCTTCCCATTCGGTAAGGTCGCCATTTTTTAAGTGCATGTAGTATTGCCAACATTTCCTTCTCATAAATAGCTTGCTTGAGATGTAGCAGTAAAAATACCCAATCACCTACATCAAAACATTTTTCACTACAATGTTGATCTACCTGTTGTTTCATTTGATTTTGCACCGAAGTGGTGTTATCCTTTAAAAGTTGGAGAACTTGTTGTTGATGCTTGATGTGATCTTTCATTGCTTGAACCTTTTTCTTCTTGATATGTCCTTCTATCTCTAGAGTTTGAGGAGTGGTAATTTCTTCCAATCCTTTACAAGATATGGTCGGATTCATTTCTTGATGCTCGATGTGATCTTTCACTTCTTGAACATTTTTCTTCTTGATATGTCCTTCTATCTTGATAGTTTGAGGAGTGGTAATTTCGACCAATGAATTACAAGATATGGTTGGATTCATTTCTTCTTTCTCGATGTGATCTTTCACTTCTTGCACCTTTTTCTTCTTGATATGTCCTTCTATCTTGAGAGTTTGAGGAGTGGTAATTCCTGCCAATGCTTTACAAGATATCATCTCATTGATTTCTTCTTTCTCTTGGGTGGGATCCTGGTGTATATCTTCTTCCTTTGATGTTTCATGATCCTTTTCTTCCTCCTCTTCATATTTTATGTAAAATAATTTCTTCTGAGCACACTTATGACCTTTAGTGCATTTGCTATCACAATTGTAACAAAGCCCTTTTTCTCTTTTTTCTTCCAATTGTTGTGGTGTAACCCTTGTAGGTTGTGGAAGGCTAGGAGAAACAATACTTTCATCTTTATAGTTGTGAAGGGTATGTTTCCTGGTTTCCATAATTTTACTTTCCAATATGTCACAAAGTTCTTTTACTCTTTCCAATTGTTTTGGTGTTGCTCTAAAGAAGGTGTTGCTCTTTGTATCCTCATAATGTGCTATCATTTCCTCTGTGAAAATTGACCATGTAACAAGTTTTTTACGAGAACAAAGCCCTTCATACCATAAAAATTGATCTGGTTCTAAATATGAAGATGCAATACATACCTTTTGTAATAGTTGTACACCATGTAGATCAAAATATTGCTCCATATGAAGTATCCAATTTACCGGATCCTTGCCATCAAACTTCCTCATCTTGCTTTTTCTTGATTTTAGGAGCTTGATATTGAAACAACTATAACTCTGTACTTTCAGATCTTTAAGTTCTGAAATTGTGACCTATAGGAGCCCTCTGTGTCCTCTTTCCAATGCCGCTAGTCTCATCCAATTTGGATTCTCCAAGGAAGAGTTATGCGCAATCTCCCAAGATGACCTGATTATAGACTAGTTCACTAGAGCGAACTTGTACGACGTGCCACGAGTCACTGTTTCAACCTTTGGATATGAAACACACATACAAGAAGCTACAGTCCATCCTCTTTCTATACCTTCTGACGAAATTTTAATCCAATCTCCAGAGAGAAGGTTATGATGATTTTCCCCAGGTCACCTGTTTTGAATGTAATTCAGGAGTCTGCAAAAGGACCAACTTCCTCAGTTCATATCTCCGCAAATGTCGCGCGAAAAGTTCTGAAATTTGGATGCAAGGTTCAGCGCGATTTCTTCTCAAATGGGTTTTTTTGCGACTTCTGAAACGTCACAGAAAAAAAGATATAGCGAAAATGCCACGATGACCTGTTTGGAGGAGCGAAACCCTACAATCTAAAGCTCTCATACCAAATGTTATGAAACTAGCTCAATAAAAGATAGAAAGATAGATCAACGCCTTAGAATTCAGCCTCTTCGAGGGGGCAAGCTCCTTTACATTACATAAATGAACAATTCTTGGATGATACAAATGAACAATCCTCCTTTCTATATATAGGAGTCTAAGGGGTCATAACATAATCAGAGCCGACTTAACAATAATAAAGTAAGGGCACAATAATAACAATAGTGGGCTTCTATGGGGCACAATAGTAACAATATGGGCACTACATGGGTACATCAATATAATAAGTGGGTTGTACTAATAGCAATAAGGGGTTACACTAGTAGTATAGGGCCTAGCAGCATATACGGTGTTGAGCAGACTTCGATACACTTGCGTTCTCCAACACATTGATTCACTGTAACTCCTAAGACACACTGTCTCCTAATATCCCCTAACATAAATGACAAATTCGGCCTCTGACCGGGGATTTCAACGCAGCTGCTTCTCTCAGCATTCTGTCACATAGCTGCACTTTCAATGTGTTATCCAATTCTCACAACGCAACCAAACAGCGTGTGATCTTAAATTAAATTCAATTGAAGTTTTATGCAGCATGCATTGAACATCGTGCACAAACTCAGCGCTATATATCACAGCCAACACCAATTTAATACTATAGCAAATGCTCCACCGATCTCGACATACATCGATCTTTCCACAACTAAAACTGATCACGCATTCAAGGTATTATAAGCGCCATTTACAATTTGATTGATATTGAACCCAATTTGAGAAACTAAATATACAACAGCTTCCAATTAATTGCCATTCCACGACTTTGATTCAGGCTTGATTCAACGCCTTCTTACACTCAAACAAATTTGCATTATAGTTTTGACAATATCGACATCGATTATTCAAATCGATCTGCGAGTTTTACAAAGTTCAATTCATTCAATTGTCAAACTGTTCTTCCTGGCGAGATATTCAACATTTTCATAAAACAAATGGTTCAAAGAAATTATGCAGGGCAGGAGTACGCCCGCTTTGATACCATGTTAAACACACATGGGCAACCAGAAATATGAAAGATAAAACACGCAAGTACAATTTTTATTAACAAGAGATATGCATTTATAGTACATGTGGTGACTGTTGGGTTTCACATCCCAAGGTCTCTTGGACTCCTTTTGTCCATTCGGCTTCCACACTAACCCATTGAGGATTAGGTGTCCAACACAACACATCGATTCACCTCATTTCAATTCTAGATGTTGATATTAATCTACATGATGAATGGGTTGCAATTTATATATTATGATTAATGTTAGATGAGCTTTTAGAGTTGCAACTCACATGGTCATATAAGAGGATGGGAAATGAGCCTTGTTATATAATTTCAAGAGATAGGAGAAGGAAAAAGTTCATTTTCATGTAGATCCATATGAGTTTGGGCAACTTGCATAAGCTAAACATTTATTTTTAGGGGACCATAACAATCAACCACATTTATTGTCATTTCAACCTAAACTGCAACATCTTAGCATTATTGAATTTCCACCCATTCAGTCACCTAACAATGATGGTTGTGATCTTAATCCAAATTATAATGGCATAATACCACATGAAATAGGAATAATGGAAATATTGAAATACCATCAATATGTAAGACTCTCTTACACCGATATGTAAGACCTTTATTATGTGATCAATAAGTAAAAAAAAATTGGTTGTGGAAATAGCCACCAAATTTAACGTCTATCCACCTACATTAATTTCTTTGTTGTAACTCGATGAACACAATTAGGATGTTGATTGGACATTTGAGTGGGGTGAATTTTTCTCATATATAGAGGGAACAAAATAGTATTGTGGATGCTCTCTCAAAGATGGGGCATAGATATCAACCGAGGGAGATCAATTTCTCTGCATATAGTAAATGACAATCTTCAAAGGACTAGAAAATTTTTATTTACTTGAGTTCCACATAATTGATGTTGATCTACACGTTTCCATGTTTAGTTAAAGTGAGACACTTTTAATGATAGTTATTATCATATGCATATTTTGTAAAGACTTCTATAGGGATAGATTTCAAAATCTAGAATATGTGTTTTTCTATTGTGTTATAGTCACTGTACTAGACATGGTGATTAGTGAAATTCAAAATCATGTTGGTTTTTTCTTTTCTGAAAAAAAAAAAAGGAAAAAGGAAGAAGTGCAAGGGATAATGTAAGAGACTGAGGTTGAATACACAACCCAGTACTTGAAGTGATAATTTGTTGTCTTTAAACACTTATAACAAAGATATAAATTAGCTTATATTTTATTGTACTGATATCTCCTCATAACCTGAACTCATGCATTGAGGCTTGAAACAATTAGTGCAATGTTCATTTGTCCAATCCATGGAATAGAACCTAGTGAGTTTATTATCATTCAACTTACAATTTAGAGTGGCAAAGTTTTATTATAGGTGGCAAACATTACAATTTTTTATTTTGGCCAACAAACCTTCATTTTCAATTAGTTTTAAAATATTTAAATAGATTCTATGAAGTTAATTAATGTTTTGGAAAAAAAATATTAAATTGAATATTTTGAAAATCAAAAATTAATTATTAATTTTTTAAAGGTTAAATTATTTTTTCCTAACCACGTATTTTTCACTGTGACTTTTTGGAAAGTTTTCCGATCTAGTTTATCTAGAATCTTGTAGGGATTTATTGAAATTACAAGTTTGACATGTGAACTCTTCATAATTGATGTGTTTGGTGGGTTTAGGACCGTGTTGAATCCATATATGTAGTCAAAAAAACAATAATTTTTCTTGCCCTATTTCCGCCATAAATCCTCCCAAAACTCCAAATCCTCAGAAAATTCCATTTCTAATTGGTTGATGACTATTTTTATGTGGTTTTAAATTGATTTTTCAAATATAAAAATTATATTAAAAAATAAAAAGTCTAAATTTTGTTTTCCCAAGTCTTATATTAATTTAGGGTTTGTTGCAATAGGATGGTCCCCATAAAGTGGCTTGTCAATACCACTTGCGGGAAAACCATAATTCATTTAAAATTAAAATATTTTATAATTTAGGGTTTGTTACAATACTATGGTCCAATACGGTAGCTTGTCAATACCACTTGCCGAAAACCATAATTCATTTAAAATTAAAATATTTTATAATTTAGGGTTTGTTGCAATACCATGGTCCGATACCGTAGTTGTCAATACCACTTGCCAGAAAATCATATTTCATTTAAAATTAAAATATTTTATAATTTAGGATTTGTTACAATATTATTGTCCAATACCATAGCTTATCAATACCACTTGCATAAAAACCATAATTTATTTAAAATTAAAATATTTTATCATGTAAAGTTTGTTACAATACTATAGACCAATACCAGTAGGCAGAAACCCAGAAACCGTAATTCATATAAAATAAAAATATTTTATTTTATAATATTTTTAACAAAACCATTATAATATTTATTTGTTTGTTTCATTTCGTGTCGTGTCGTGGTTTTGCAATTAATAAATATAAATAAATAATAAACCATTTAATTATGAAATATGACGGTCTTGGTCCTCTTCCTCCTTATATAAGCTTAGCTTTAGCAGAAGCAAAGCCCATATTTCATTGTGACTAATGAGGCGGTTGCTTTGCATTCTGTGGAGGACCAATACAGGCCACAGTGACATTACTTTCCAGCACTCTTCATCTTGAAGCTCCGGTGGAGGTGCTACGGAACTTTGCACACAAATCGTCCGGAGCTTTGAACTGGTCGTCTCGTTTTTCTGGTGATGTTTCATAGTGGATCACCGGTTTTGCATTGTGCAGACCGATGGAAACAACATACGATACAATGAAGCCTGGAAACTCCGAGAATGGATGGTATGTTGTTTCCATCGGTCTGCACAATGGAAAACTGGCGATCCACTATGAAACATCCCCAGAAAAACGAAGCGACCAGTTCGATTTGGCAGAGTTCAAAGGTCCGGAGGATTTGTGTGCAAAGTTCCGTCGCCCCTCCACGCAGCTTGAAGATAGAGTGCGAGAAAGTGATGCCACTGGCCTGTATTTCATTGTGACTAATCAGTATTTTCTTGATCAGGCGGTTGCTTTGCATTCTGTGGGGACAGCAGGTTTAGCTTCTGTTTTCATTGTGACTAATCAGTATTTTCTTGATCAGCTTTGCTTCAGCTTCTCTTTTTAAAACAAAAAGATGTGTAGACCTGAAGCGGATCTCATTTCCCTCAACGGATCAATGGTGGAGCTGTGTCGGAATCCTTCAATAAACGAATGCAAACAAAAAATTAACGAACTTCAACTATTAACGAACTCTCTGCATTTAAGAAATTGCTATTGCTTCGCAGGGTTTTCCTTTTTATGTTATTTTGCCTCTGGTTGGGTTTTGAAGGTGCTGAAAATGAGGCGATTCCTCCTCTGAAGGATTTCGAAAAGTACAGAGGTATCAGGCTGCGTCCAAAGGGAAAATGGGCTGCGGAGATTCGAGATCCAAGAAAGGGCATTATGGTTTGGCTTGGAACGTTTAATACGGCAGAGGAGGCCGCCAAGGCTCACTCAACTTTCCGGATCACTCGTGTTTTGTAAATGTGGACACTAGCCAGAAAATGTCAGGGATGAAAGTAAAGTCGTGTACAGAAAAGCCTGTTTTATTATTTGGTCGGAATATAAACAGTAAGGTAAAACCTTTATATTCACCAAAGCTTGACTTACTCTCAGTTCCTAAAACCCAGTGCTGAAAATGGACCGTAATGTAAAACCCAGTGCTGCATTTCGAATTGTCTGCCTTGGAATCAGACGTTGGGTTGTTAGAGGCATCAGGGAATTTCAGATTCAGCTCATCCCAGGCTTATTATACGTACATAACAAGTAGGCAGACTAGTGGTTTGTGTTGAAGCCTATTTATAGCATTTACAGTCCTCTGAACTCGTGTTTTGGACTTCTTTGTTTATGTTTTATTATTTGCTTTCAGTAAAGTATATACCAAATCTGAAGATAGGATGTTGGAATTAAATTCATTTGTGGTAAAATGGTTCATATTGGGATGTTTATATTCTTTTTAATGATTTGAGTTTATATTATTTCTAATGATTTGAGTTTATATGATTTGAGTAAGAGTAATGTACAGTAATTTATATATAAAATAGTCAAGAATGCAAATATATCTAAATTATGTTTTATAGATAATTGAAAATTAATAAATTCATTGTGAATTAGAGACTCCCACAAAATTAACACACAAAATTTAATTGTGAATTAGAGACTCCCATCTTACTGTATCAAAAGTATCAGGTTTTATCATTTACTGTCATCACACAGCTTCTATAAGTGAGATTTAATTTTAAAGGTCATGCCATCTCCTATTGAAGGTCATCTGTCAAATTGCTGTCATCTCCACATACCAACCAACATGACACATGGTCTTGTTTCACAAGAAAGAAACCATTGAGAATGTTTTTTTTTTCAAATTGTGGATGCCCACTCATCCACTAGACTCTATGAATAAATTTTGCACTCATTGCAAGCTAAATCTGATATTGCTTGCCCTTCCATTTCTTCATTTCTTCTTATATGGGCACTAATTTTCATAATGTCTCTTCTTCATATAATTGAGGCATGCCATATGGCTAAGATTTTAGTTACCATGGTCATAAGAACAAGTCTTTTCATCATTACCCTTCTTTGGTTCTCTTTTCTTTTAGTGTTTCTACACCATTTGTAGGTCTTGAACTTCATCAATTTTTCTTTCCAACATTTCATGCCTTGTTTCTTCCTAGATGAATGCATCCTAAAGCTTCTCAACAACTAGTAAGTGTTTTCTAGCACATATACCTCATGCAAAAGGTTTCTATGGCAAACATTGTAGTGTAATGGTCACCAACTCCTCATCATTGATATTCATACTTATAGTAGATAGTTGATCTCTAAGTTTGATAATCATCATTAGTTAACAAACCACTATCTTTTCATTGCTCGTGCAAGTATGGCGAGTCTACACTTTAGGAGAAACTTTCAAGAAACAATAACACTAGAATAGTGCCATACCTCTCCTTTATTAATTTGTGGATTTCTATGAGGAATCAAAGGACACCATATTTATCCCTTAGTATTCTCTACAAACCTCCCTCATCCATTAGCATTTGTAACTTGTACTTTCAACGGGTGAAGTTGGAAGCTTCTATTGAGTATGTGTTATATTATTTGTAAAACTAGCCTCACACTTGATCCATATGTGGCAAGTACATAAGGGTGGGGGATGGTCACATGTCTCAATTTATTTTTTTTGGGTGTGGGGCATTTATTTGAACATAACTTTCTGGTGATTTTTACCACACACTTTTCACTTTTAGTGGTTTTGTGACACATGATAGTTTTGCCATGGTTTTATAATTCCATGATAGTTAAGGAATTGTGGTTGTAATATAATTCAACCAAAATTAGTTGGAGGTGCCACTCTAAACAATTAGTTGGTTTTCATAGTTTGGGTTTCCAAAGTAAATCTTTGTGTAGTATGTAATTGCCATTGTTTTTATTTGTGTTTATTAAAAATCTTTCTATGTATTGCATTATTGTATAAGATTTAAAACTTATGGTTATTTGCTTCACGGAGACACCTTTATGGCAAAGGGTTCAATTATTTTGGGTGCATGATAAATCTTGTTGCTATGGTTGGTGATTTTTGTGTTAGAAAATAATGGTGATTGGTTCACAAATAGAGATAGAGAAATTTAATGGGCAAAGTTTTGAGTTGTGGAAACTCCATCTTTGGGTAGACAAATATTAGTGGATTGTTGTAGATTTCCATAAGACATTGATGGAGATGTCCAAAGAAGAATAAACCAAGTTGGATTGGAAGGGAAAGAGCACAATACAATTGTGTCTCTCAGATTTAGAATTACTAAATGTTTTAGGAGAAGCTATAATGAAGAAATTATAAAACAAGTTGGGGGCATTGTATTATTGTAAGTTTGTGGTAAACAAATTGTTCTTGTGGAATAAATTGTGCAACCCAAAGATGAATGACAGGTACTTGGTGATGGGCCATCCAAATGCCTTCTACCATGGTAAGTCCATAAATTTCTATTTTGATGAAGATAAGCATATCAATTTATCATGGTCTTTATGAGACTCATGGGTTAGTTTGGTTACTCATGGGTTAGTTTGGTTATAGCAAAAGGTAGTAATGTAACTACCTCATGAGATCATCACATAGAAAATTAGAGTACATATGCCTTATATATAAGGGTGTTCATAGGGTAGAAATAATAATAAGTCTTGAAGTGCAAGATCTAAATCTAGAGGTATATCTAAATCTCCACGAAAATTTGTAAAGGGGTGTTGGAAATGTAGAACATAAGAGAATTTCAGGAAGAATTGTAGATCTAAAATATTTGAGAGAGGGAAGGGATATAATGATGGTTCCTCCAAAGAAGATAAAACCTCCTTAAAGGAAGGAGGGGATGTGTGTTTAGCTTCTTCCACCACACATGCAGATCATGACATATGGTAGATCAACTTAGGTGCCTCCTTTCATATGAATCCACATAGGAAGTAGTTTTGTGAATATGAAAGGTATGATGGACATGATGTTTTACTTGGAAATGACTCGACAACCAAGATCATAAGACAAATAAACTTAATTTTGATGCTCAAAGATGGAAGGGTTAGAACAATCCTTGTTGTTCTACACATTTAAGGGCTAGCTAGAAACCTGGTATCTATAAGTAGCGTGAGTGATGTAAGTGTAACTACTACATTTGAAAAGGAAACATATAGGATGTTTTAAGGAGAAATGGTATTGCTAATGGGAGTTCAGATTCAAATTATCCATATAAGCTATTGGGAACCACTACTAATGATGGGTGTGATAGTTCTACTTTCCCTAAAGGTAGAGATGAAGAAGGGAAGACCTTTGTTGTTTCTAGAGAAAAGATGAGGAAGTTTCATCAAAGGCTAGGGCCTTTGATCCCTACACAATCAAGGTATGGTTAAACTTATGTCTAGTTGCATTGCAAAACATGATTTCTATGAATTGTATTTATGATTTCTAATAATTTTTAGATTTTTAGATTTGTAAATTATTGTTTATTGTGTATACATGAAAATTACAATTATGTAGAAAATAGAGAACAATGAATTAAAATGTCACAAACCATGAGTTGACACAAGATGTGACTTGAGAAGCTCTCTTGGGAGAAAACCTAGTTGGAAGGTGAGGCCCCTCTACTCTCTTTCTCTGAATAGGAAATGGATGCAAGTACAAAGAAGTAAGGCATATGGCCTAAGGGCTGCTATAGTGCACAAAACATCTTTGTGTTCTCTCTCCCTATCCCTGTGGACTACTCTATTCATCTATGGAACAAAATGCATTTGAAAGAATAAAACCTATTTTCCTCGACTATTCTATTCATCTATGGAACAAAATGCATTTGAAAGAATAAAACCTATTTTCCTCCTAGTGATTCGGTAATAACACTACTTAATAACCTACTAGTGGTTATGTTTTACTCCCTCACCTCTTAAAAAAAGTTACATTATGAAGTCTTGAGGGTTGGCATGCAATCCTCTTGAATTATGGTGGCCAAAATAGGAAGGTCAACTTTCGAGTGATATAACTTTTGCATACAAACTTTGAATGAGTGATTCTTGAGCACTTGGAAAGGTATCTATGTGTAGAATAGAGAAAAAGGTGCATTGCTAAAGTGACAAAGCTTTAGTATTTACCCCCAAAAAATATAGTTTCATGCCGTAAAATACTCTTGGAAGGCTTCAAACATTGATCTTAATGATTTAACATGTAAGGCTCATAGGGTTTCATATTCTTTGCATTCACAATTGAGTAAATACACATGTATGGGGTCAAAATGAATCTCCAAGTGTTATCTCCCACCTTTTCAAGTATCTCAAAGGGACCATATCATAGAGACTTGATATTGTTTTCAGGATTTTGTAGCCTCTCTTGTTCAATTGTACCATAGTTCGTCTCTAGCCTTGAACAAATTGTTTATTCTGTGCTCGTCATGCGTGACCTTATATTTTTCTTGCGACTTCTACAATGTCTCATATACATGTATAGGGATATGTCTAATCTTTTCAACATATTTTTCAACCCTCAAGACATCTCTTGTAAGATCCTCCCTTACTCTTCCTTGCTACCCATATGCAACATCCAAAGGCTAAGGTGGTAAATATCCAAAGAAAGTTTCAAATGGGGACTTACAAGTACAAGTGTGGATTGCTTTGTTAAAGAGTGTTGTATATATACCAAGTTTTCATCCTACGTCTTTGGATGTTTTTTATTGTAACCCATCAAAAAATGCGCTAAAATCCTATTGACTACTTTTTTCTGCCCATTTTTTTGTGGATGGTGTTATGACTTAGGTTGTTCCCCAAAAGTTGTGAGAAAAGGGAATACGGCCGAGGTAACCACTAACAGATATTTTAGATGCAAATTCTAGCCAATGTGCAGCCATGAGAGGGCTCTCTCTTTATAATTTAGCTTTGTTTTGGGGTATATTGGGCTAGTTATGAAGTGCAGGTATTTGTTTGATTTTTGGATGGTGATTTTTCAATAGAAGAGGGGTGAAATATATGAAAAGTTTAGTCCATTGGGTTAATGGAGTCTATGAAGATGAATTGCTGGATATGGTTTGTTTGACAGAGGGAGGAACACAGAGCAAGGTAATTAACCATGGAACAAATTGTAAGCTGGAATGAGGTGAAATTGGGGTGAGGGGGTGAAGGGCAACTAAGAATCCTTCATCATGCTAATAGAGGGAAAGTGGATGAATATTACCAGGGAGCAGTTAGGAATTCCTTAGCTATATTCGAGATGTAAGAACCAAGGGAAACAGGAGCAATTAAGAATTCCTGCTTATGCTAGTCCTGAAGAAAACATTTAAAATAACACGGATTGAACACAGAGTACATTTAAGTAAGTTCTGAGTTATTCTTTTTCCCTGTAATTTAGGATATGATATATAAATGATATATAAAACAAAGAAACAGAAAAACATGAGTTAAAAAGACTTATTGATTAATGAAGTAATTCGAGAATTTTGTAACATGGTCCTCTGCCATCAAATCCACAACAAGAGATTTCAACAACAACACATTCTAGCAACCTTTTATTCAGAAGAGTTCTGAGATTTATAGCGGAGTCCCAAAATTTTATCACCAACCCCTAATACTTAGCTTGGGGAGGTATTTGTGAAAAAAGTCTTACGAAATATCTCAATGAGATAATATCCAACAATAAATTCTTCTACCTACTCTAGAGGAGAAGTAAATGATGTTGGGAATAGAGAGAAATGAATGCAGAAGTAAGAGATGTTGTGATGGCCACTCAGTTGGTTAGATGCATTTGATTATTTGCTTAGTGAGTCGGCCGACGGATACTTTAGTGAAATTCCACGCTGCTGGCTTTTCTTTCGTGGGTGCTTTTAATAGCGCTTTATTAGACTATTGCCTAGCGTGATTTTTATCTGCTCTTTTTCTCCACTTTATAATATCTTGTTGTGTTCTGGGAAAAATAAACAAAACTTTGAAATCTGCCTACAAAATTTCGAGCATACTTTACCACCACTCGTCATATGGTAATTGGTGTTTGCGCATTTTTATTAGAGTTTCATCAGCATATGTGTACCTAAAGAAAGTAGGCTTGACTGTGAAAAGATGTCTCACTTCATGCTCAATAAAAAACAGATTTTCTAAATTTTCATACATGCTCTCTCCAGATGGGAGTGCCTTCTCTTCTACAGAACTTGATGATGTTGTGAATTGATTATCCACATATGTATTCAACCTGTGTACATAGTCTGCATGAGTCATTAGTCTATAGTCATTACTTAATAAACAGGGCAGACCCTTTTCCTCCAAAGTTGTAAACTTCTGTGTGAAAGCATTTATCTCCATTTGCATGTCCTCGCACTTCCTCTCCAAATTTTGTATGAAGTTCCTCATGGTCAGAACTCTTTTAATTGCTAGGATGGTGCTTCTCCTATCCCTGATATCGAGTGCCGCGAGTTGTTCCTTGGTGTGGGTGTTCAAAAACTGTATTAGCCTATTGGCCTCCTTGGGCATGTGTCCCAATGAATCCCTCACCTTTTGAATTTATTCTTGAGCTACTATCACCAAATCAATCTACTCATGAATTATGTGTATTGATGTCCATATATGAGTGATGGATTGGCCAATGTTGGCCCACTAAAGTCCCCTGATTTCTCCGAGAGGATTTTCTAAGGAGAGGTCTTTTTCCAATGCCTTTACTTTATTCTCTAATGCTTTTACCTCCCTTGTTTTTTCTGCCACAGTCATTTTAGATTTGTCATAAATTATTTCCAACTTGGCCAACTTCTCTTTAGCATCCTTTAATTCTGATACTTGGAGTCTTAGATCCTCCATAGCCTTTATCAGTTCCTCAGTAGTCATGGTAGTGCTGCTGCCTGCTGCTATTGCTGTTGAAGTACTTGGTGTTGTTGATTTCGGGACAGTAGGAGGGACTCCTGTTGTGACTGTAGAAGGAGAACTTGTAACTATTGGAGCTGTTTGAGATGGTTGGGGGGCTGAATCTCCCTGCTTTCCTTGTAGTGCTTTCTCCAATGCCTTCTCCGTTTCTCCCAATCTCTCATTCATTTTCATTAGCAGGTCCATCATATCTTCCTGTGAGTTTTGTTCAACAATCTCTGTAGTTTGGGGATGCATGGTAATGGGCAGCTTGAGCTGCTTAGTGAGAGCTGCAATGTCTTCTTCCATCTTTTTTATTAATGCTTTGATGCCTTTGGCATCCTTGGGATCACGTCTCAGCTCTATGATAATCTCTTCCAAGGACTTGATACTCTTATCCTTGGCTAAAGAGGAAGCTTTTTCCAACTCCAATTGGGCAGAGCTATTATTTAAATATTTCTGCAATTTGTGGGCCAACAATGCCTTATTTTCCAATGAAGAGTATACCATTTCTCTAGTTTCTTTATGCAACTCAATCTGGTCCATTGGTTGAATGTCTTTGGCTAATACTTCTAGATTGGTCCTGATGTAATCAGCAGCTCACTGTGGTTGCTGCATTTTGGGCTTGAAGTGACTCAGGATCATCTTTCCTTCTTGAATGTCATATGCTAACATTAATCTTTGTTGATTTGTGGGTGCCATCTTCAGCAAGTGATTATAAAGTTGAATTCTTATCGGCTCATTCTTTGCCTTTATTTTAGTAAATGTTCTCTTAATGTCAGAGCCTTGCCTGCTTTGTGGCTTGGAAGAAGAGAATTGCACACTATGTTGTCTTCCAATCTCCTGCCTGTGTGAACTGGCTGATGTTTCTGTGACCAGGGATGTATCCTCGCTGACCACTCTTTCTTCCCTTAGATTTTCTGTGGTCTCTTGAATGAATTCCTCCTATGATAAGGGGTTCAATCTTTGCCTTTTCTCTCTTGGTTGCTCTTCAGAGCCACTGATCGGTGTGCCTTATTGTCTGTCACTTTTCTTGCCTCTTTCCTCATTTAGAGGATTTTGTAATGCAGGGATTTCTGGGGCCTTTGTTTGAGCTGGAGGAACCTGCACTTGGCATGGTTCCTTTGATGTAGTTGGCTGGTCTGTCATTATGTCCTGCTCTGAACCTATTACCTCTTTGCCCTTTGCTGACCCTGTGCTGGCTTTTTCTGTGGTCTGCTGAGAAGTCCTGGCAAAAGATGTATCGCCTCCTGTGTGCTGGGGTAGTATGAAGGATATCTGTCCAAAAGAGTCCATGTCAAGAATTTTTTCAAGCTCTTTCATGGCTTTTTCCAATTTCTCTTCCTCTGTAATTTCTTCAACTAATGTGCCTTCTACCCATTCTTGTTGGTTAGCATACTGCTGAATTTCAAGGATCTTATGGTGAACATATGCTGTTAGCTTGTTTTTCACTTTTCTATAACTTATGAAATGATCAGGGTCATAAGGTGCCCAATAAAAACTTTGTTTCAACTTAAGTTGCTCCCCTAAAATCTTGTCACCCTCTTCCCGGGCTTACCTTTTATTGAAGACAAATGGGCCCAATTGATTTCTTATTTTGAGATGTGCCTTTTTCTTGGCAGCATAAAAATGATTCAAATCTGAGTTAATAAATTGCCTGAAGTATTCCAGGGAAAACAGTCTCATAGGCACGTACTTTGGCAGTTTATAGGGTCATAGCTCACAGCCATATATCCTGATCTCAGTGTGATTCTGGGAAAAGTACTAGTCACCTATACTATAGCCTTTTGAGAGATGTAAACTTTTCTGCATTTCAGCAGAGAGCCTGGCAGGAGGAGTTGTCATCAATAAAGAAGAAGCTGGATGTATGAACAGGTCAATGAATTCACAATAAGTATAAGGAGAGTTATGGACTTCATGGAATATTGAGGTCGAGAAGATTACAGACCTACACTCTCCTTTGAGATCCAATTTTCTAAGGGGAATTTGAAAACTATCTGGTTGCTTGTATAGCAGCAGATGATATATGTATGATGTGTATTTGAACACTCTTCCTCTGTCGAGGCTCATGAATTGCTCATGGATCTTATCAGCTATGAAGGTGGCATAATCATATTTGACAGTAGGAGGCTGTACTTGAGTAAACATGGACAACAGAACTAAGGTAGTCTCATCAACATACTCACTGGTTTTAAATCCCAATATGTAGGATATCATGTGAGTAATGAATTTTCTAGCTTCATTGAACCAGACCTCGTTAAAAGGAGGTGGTTGCCTGGGCTGGCGATCTAGTCTCATGAATAATTGAGCTATTCTGGTTATCTCTGAACTCGGCAGTTTGGAACCTTGGTCAAGCAAGAATCCCATGGAAAGGGGAGCCAGAGGCTGAGTTGGCTTAAAGAGTAGCATCTCATTGATGGATTCAGGGGTAATATAGAAGAGGACAATCTCAGATAGAGCCATAACTGCTCTTTGAGTGGGATCATAATTGGCACAGCATAAGTGGATGATATCAGGAAGCACATTCACTAACGGGAGGTAATATATGGGCATGTTGGACTCCAAAATTCCATAGACATTAGCATTGTTGCAGTAGCTATTCCTAATTTCACAAACTGCTTGGAGGTGAGGCTTGTCACCAATTAAGTCATTAATCTGGAAATCTCTGTGAGCAAGGGGCAACAATTCCAATTCTTTGTGTGGTGCATTGAGGGGGGCAACATTGAGGGCCACTGAAGCATCCATTATTCAATCTTCTCTGATTTTTCAATTTGAAATTTGGGCTTCTCCTAGGAATAGTAGGTAAAATGATAGCTTCTTGGAGTTTTCTCAGAGAATTTGCAGGCCGAGACCGATTTGAATTTAGTTTAGTGGGCGAACTTGTAGACAGAGATGGAGCTGCCAGGATTTCTTGGTAAAAATGGGTAAAACAATGGTTACATTGTGTGGGTTTGAAGGCAGAACAACGTTTCTAATTCAAATTTGGGTGTTTTTTGCGAATTTACAGAGAAAACTAGAAAAAATGGGGTTTTGGAGAAAAAATTGGGTAAATACCTGTTTTAATGGGCGCCCTATGCAAAATACAGGTGGCGGACTCAGCTAAGGGGCCGAGATGTGGACTCAATTTAGCTGGGTGTCGGACTTTGTAGTAAAAATAATGCTCTGGACGTGAAACAACATGCAGAGGTCACACGGGAGAAACAAAAAGAAATGAACGAAAAACGAAATTTTTACCTTTTTAACAAAAATTTGATTTTGGCGGGTTTTGGCGTGCTTCAGTCGGGTGATGTCAACATGACGTAATTTTTGTCGTGTAGCGGGGGTACGGAGGCTGACCTCACAGTGATGTGGTGATTTACACGGTGGATGATGTGGAGGTGATGTGGCAGACGACGTGGGTGACGACATGAGCGGTGGGAAGCAGGGGCGGTATATGGTATTGTCCCGCACCGCTTTTGGAGAAAAGCTGTTTTGGGTGGAGGGGTCGCGATAGCACAGGGCGGGCACCAAGTGGTTCTTGTACGATGGCAAAACTGCCATTTTCTTGGGCGCTATTCTTCGGGCATTAGAGGGGTTCCGATATTACTATGGGTCATCCAATGGAAAATCCTGGATTGGAGGGTCGAGAGTGGATGGAGTTGCTGGAGGGGTACAGCGTGGGGACCCACCATATAACTCAACATTTTGTAATTTTTTGCAGTGTACTTCAACTTTGGGTTTGTCTAGTGGGTTGGTTATTCATTTAACCAAATGTTGAATGAATCCCAATGTTTATATGCACGAGCGGGGAGGGTTGTCCATAAGGTTTCAGATAAACCTTGGACCCCCTTAAAATATTAATATATGGCTATAAATAAGCCCGGGGTAGGATATTAAAGTTTGTAGAAGTTTTGAATAATATGACACTTATTCAATAGAGATTATCCTGATTATACACAATTGCAAAAAACATGCATAATACATAACCTCCTCTACGTTGATCATCAATTTACAGAAGCAGAAACAATAACATGCGCACATAGAAGCATCAATCACACAATATTTTCCCGGGGAAAGCATCTCGCTGGAAACCCCAACTATCTGTATATTATATTGATTGAGAACATGTAACAAACATAGTACAATACTTCTCACAAGTACTCAATACTATCTCCACCTGTTACACACAATACAGCTCAGATCTGATCTCCAAATCTCCTCCGCTGCTTGCCTACCTCCACTGCACAATACCCGCTCAGAATGAATGAGAATGGATTAACCAAACTCGTATTTACCTCCAAAGAATCACTCACGCTGGGAAAGACATGAGCAGAGGCTATAATACTTGGTATTTGCCAATTCATTGGCATACTCAATCCCTCTGATTGTGCAAATCATCATGCACAACTATATTCACAACTGATAGCAATCTGATCCTCTAACACCTGCCCATGCTCAAGTGAACATGCATTGACATGAAATTGAGTTAACTGATGTATTCTATAGTTGCATTATGAGTTAATAATTATTTTAACAACTCATCATTAGTCTATTTGCAGTTAGACTAATTACAACTAGTTTAACCAAGTCAAACTGAACACAACTTCATTAACTCTACAATCAACTCCACCAAACTCAACTGATTGAGTTCTAACTGAAGTCATGCATGCAACAACTCAACTGACCCACAAAGAAAGCGTACTTCCTTCTGACAGCTGCATGTGCCACATCTATAGCTCAAACTGAGGTGCTCCAAGAGAATAAGATCAAGTTTATAGTCCAAATATTATTATGAGAAAATAATATTTGACTTTTCTATTTTTGACACCCAGTCTAAAAATAGACTTTGATCACTCCTGTTGTGATCACTCCTACTGTGATCACTCCTGTTGTGGTCACTCCTGATGTGATCATCCCTGCTTTGGTCACTCCTGATGTGATCATCCCCTCTGGGACCCAAAAATAGAACATGCGCCATAATTTGCGTGCGGACCCACTTAGTGAAGGCCACTCTTTTCACTAAGCTCCATCATCTTGTTGCATTCTCAACAAGCATTTCTTGTTGCACACTTGTCAACAAAGTTTAGGGTTTTTATGTAGTTTATATAATAGGGGAGGGGAAATATTCATGTAGGAGTTATAATATAAAGTTAGTAGGTTAATATGAAATGTAGGTTTAAACAAAACACTAAGTTTGAAGAGTGACTTAGGCTTTAGGGAAATGAAAAGGATCTAGGCCATGAATTTTGAGAAGCTTAGCATAATGGAAGAAAAGCATTTTTACACAAGAAATGTGGCTTCCTTTGCCTAAGTAAAAACAAAGTCTCACTTAGTCTTTTTCATGAAATGAAGTGAATTAGGTGCACTGAGCAGATCTCAATGTCCTTGAGGGGAAATTAGTAAATGTTCTTGGAGAAATGAGGAGGGAAATTAGTCATGCTCCATTTGTTTTGTAGCCACCTTGCCATGGCACTTGTGATATCCATGAGATGCAACATCTTAAAAAGACAAAATTGTTCACAAACCTACTTCTGCAACATCAAAACTGCCTACCCAGCCTAATACACCTAACATTTTTTCTTCCTTTTTGATTGGGTGCATTGGAACTAGAAAACCCTTACTCTCTTCTTTTCTTTCAGCTGCAACAATATCTAAGTCTACCCTTATTCCTTCCAGGGGCTCAGATTTAACTGTTGAGCTCCCTTGCTTCTCTACCTAACTACTGATCTACCAAGCTTGAACTGTTTGGATAGAATTCATTCTCTACCTCTAAAACAGAAAATTTAAACATGGACTGACCAAGATTGAGTTGTTTGGCCACCCATCAAGTGTGACAGAAGTCACCTAAGTGCACACATTGAATCTTATTTGCAAAAATAGGATAGTAGTGGCTCTTTGGACTAGCACACTTTCTTGGTCTTTCCTTTGGGGTTCATTTTCTTTCTTTTTGACCAATTCATTATTTTTTCCCTTTGATTTTTCTTTTAGGGCATACCCTCTTTTCATTTTTTAAATTTTTTATTTTTTGAAAATATGGAACCTTTGCAGCATGGAAAGGATGAATATATTTGGCATTTCATCAATCAATCATGAAATATGACACCTATTGGTATAGGAACCTAATAGTGGCTCCACTTGGGGATGGCGTTTCTAGGTGAAAAGCCAAGAACAGTAGGTCAGATAGCCTTATATTCAATTCTTGCTGCAACCTGAAATTTTTCCTTTGCTGTAAATAACCAAACTGTGTCCCTGAATCATATACACCTTTCTTGTAGCGCATTCAGACAAATGCAGCCGTGTCTTGGTAGTTTGTCTGAATGTTTGCCATCATATTTACAACTCCCAAGTATCCTTCTTCAATTCTTCTCATAAACTCAAAATTTAATACAAAAAGGTGGCATAGTTCCTTTACTTTTCTCAAAATTTGCTACATCTTATTCCCTATCTTATTGCTGTAATAAACTATAGAAAATAGACATTATTATGTACAAATTATAGTCCTGACACCTTAACAAAGTCGATCAAAATAATGCTTGAGCATCCGACCATTGACTGGCCCATGTTCTGCTCCTGTACAATCCAGGCTTTTCAAAAAGTAGGTGTTGTTTCCTTGTACAGCCTGAATAGCAAAAGGTCCCTTCCATAGGAAGTCAAATTTCCCATGTTTTCCTTTATCTTCCTTTCTGGAATCCCATTTGAGTACTTTGTCCCCTATGAAAAAATCCTCTGCCTTTGTCCTCTTGTCAAATATTTTCTTAAGTTTTTCTTGTAGAACTTGAGATCTTTGATACACTTCTACTCTAGTCTGCTGTAAATGAATTGTTTGATTGATTCTCCTCTGAATGTCATTGGGTTTTGCGTGTATCTCTTGCAACAATTTTATCATAGGGATTCCCAAAAATGAAGGGAATATTGCCTCCATTCCATAAACCAACTCATAGGGGCTTGTTCCAATAGATCTCTTTGTAGTCAATCTGTCTGCCCAAAGTGCATTGATAAGCTTCTTATGCCACTTTTTCTTGTTTTCCTCCAATAATTTCTTAATGATACTGATGAGGATTTTATTGGATGATTCATCCAAACCATTAACTTGAGGGTAATAGGATGTGGAGTGGCCTAGGGTAATATGGTATTTGTGACAAAAATTGATCATTCTTTTGGATTTAAAGGTAGGAGCATTGTGAGTTATAATCTTTTCCGGATAGCCAAACCTAGAGAGGATATTGGTTTCTAGGAATTTTATGATCGCTGAGTCATTAGCTAGTCTACAAGGGATGGCTTCTATCCACTTGGTGAAGTAGTTGGTGGCACTCAAAATCCACTTATGTTGGCGAGAAGAGGGAGGGTGAATTTCTCCAATGAAATCTAAACCCCATTGTTGAAATGGTCTCTCAGTGGAAATTGGCTTCAGGGGTAAACGTAACAACTTTCTCTTGCCTTCAAAGATTTGACATTTATGGCAAGAAACTACAAATTTCTTTACATCAGCAAACAGGGTGGGCCAATAAAATCTAGCTCTTAAGATTTTATCAGTAGTTGACTTCCAATACAAATGTCCACCACAGTCCCCTACATGAAATTCTTTAAGCACTTTGTCACTTTCATCCTTTGTTAAGCAATTTAGTAAAATGCCTTCATGATTTTTCCAAAATAAAACATTATCTATAATACAGAATTTTGAAGCTTTCATTTTCAGGAATCTCTTTTTAGTTCTGGGTAACCGTGGAGGAGCCTACAGGTTTAACAATACATAGGCTATATCAGCATACCAAGGTGATTGTAAAAAGGCTTGATTGATCTGTGGAGTCACCATCTCCTGTTCGTTATCCAGTTCATTGATGTCAAGGGCTTGAAAGTTGGTTTCAGTCATCAATTTAGCTAACCCTTGTCCTTTTATCAGCTTTGTTGGTTTAATTTCAATGTCATATTCCAAAATGTTAGTTATCCATTTGACTCTCTTGCCTTCAATTCCTTCTTGAGTTAGGATATCCTTGACCACAATATTTGGCACATAAGCTATTACATGAGAGTATAGGATATAAACTCTGAAATCCTTGATGGACTTTACAAGAGCATAGGCCTATTTTTCCATGATTTGATATTTAAGTGGTGCATCTATAAGCGCTTTGCTGAAAAAAGCAATGGGCTTCTCACATCCTTGATCATCCTTTTGTAATAGGACAGGAGCAATAATATGTTCATATGCAAAGGAAAAGATGATAAAATATCTATCAAATTTCGGGCTTGTAAGGACTGGTGTTTTTGTTAAAGCTATTTTAATTTTTTCAAAATCTTGCTTGGCTTCTATTGTCCACTTGACTTTGGAATCCTTCTTCAACATGTTGTTCAACAATATTATTAGTTCAGCCAAGTTGGGTATGAATCTTCTTAGAAAATTGATTTTTCCTAGGAAAGCTTGCAGTTCTTTGATATTCCTAGGGTGAGGAACTTGGAGAATGGCTTGTATTCTATCTGGGTCAATTCTAATGCCATCACTTGAGATTATGTGACCTAACAGTTTGCCCTCTTCTAGTCCAAATAATGATTTCTTTGGGTTCAGTGATATGCCATATTTTCTGCAGATTAAAAACACTTGTCTAAGATGATCTAGGTGTTCCTGATCTGACTTGAAAAAGCAGTAAGGTCATCAAGGTATATGACTAGAAAATCATTTTTCATAACAGTTCAACTCAATGCTCTTTAAACAATTGCGCCTTCTATAAAATCGACTCTCCAAGTCGATGTGCCAACGCATTCAACAATGTTCAATATGTCAACAAACAGTGTTCTACTTCAGTCGACTATAATGCCACATAGTCTGTAAATAATCCACCCCCAAACAGAAACTTCAAGGCCCTTCGAAAAAGATGCAAACAAGACTGAACCTTATTTACCGCCTTCTTTGCTGTAACACGATGGCATGATCGTAGCGTTACCAATTTAAACACCAAAGGTTTAATGCAAACTTACCAGATTCGATTTCAACGCAGCTGCTTCTCTCAGCATTCTGTCACATAGCTGCACTTTCAATGTGTTATCCAATTCTCACAACGCAACCAAACAACGTGTGATCTTAAATTAAATTCAATTAAAGTTTTATGCAGCACGCATTGAACATCGTGCACAAACTCACGCTATATATCACACCCAACACCAATTTAATACTACAGCAAATGCCCCACTGGTCTCGACATACATCGATCTTTCCACAGCTAAAATTGATCACGCATTCAAGGTATTATAAGTGCCATTTACAATTTGATTGATATTGAACCCAATTTTAGAAACTAAATATACAACAGCTTCCAATTAATTGCCATTCCACGACTTTGATTCAGGCTTGATTCAACGCCTTCTTACACTCAAACAAATTTGCATTATAGTTTTGACAATATCGACATCGATTATTCAAATCGATCTGCGAGTCATTACAAAGTTCAATTCATTCAATTGTCAAACTGTTCTTCCTCGCCGGATATTCAGCATTTTCATAAAACAAATGGTTCAAAGAAAGTATGCAGGGCAGGAGTACGCCCGCTCCGATACCATGTTAAACACACATGGGCAATGAGAAATATGAAATATAAAACATGCAAGTACAATTTTTATTAACAAGAGATATACATTTATAGTACATGTGGTGACCGTTGGGTTTCACATCCCAAGGTTTTTTGGACTCCTTTTGTCCATTCGGCTTCCACACTAACCCATTGAGGATTAGGTGTCCAACACATCACATCGATTCACCTCATTTCAATTCTAGATGTTGATATTAATCTACATGATGAATGGATTGCAATTTATATATTATGATTAATGTTAGATGAGCTTTTAGAGTTGCAACTCACATGGTCCTATAAGAGGATGGGAAACTAGCCTTGTTATATAATTTGAAGCGATAGGAGAAGGAAAAAGTTCATTTTCATGTAGATTCATATGAGTTTGGGCAACTTGCATAAGCTAAACATTTATTTTTAGGGGACCATAACAATCAACCACATTTATTGTCATTTCAACCTAAACTGCAACATCTTAGCATTATTGAATTTCCACCCATTCACTCACCTAACAATGATGGTTGTGATCTTAATCCAAATTAGAATGGCATAATACCACATGAAATAGGAATAATGGAAATATTGAAATACCATCAATATGTAAGACTCTCTTACACCGATATGTAAGACCTTTATTATGTGATCAATAAGTAAAAAAAAATTGGTTGTGGAAATAGCCACCAAATTTAAGGTCTATCCACCTACATTAATTTCTTTGTTGTAACTGCATGAACACAATTAGTATGTTGATTGGACATTTCAGTGGGGTGAATTTTTCTCATATATAGAGGGAACAAAATAGTATTGTGGATGAGGGAGATCAATTTCTCTACATATAGTAAATGACAATCTTCAAAGGGCTAGAAAATTTTTATTTACTTGAGTTCCAAATAATTGATGTTGATCTACAAGTTTCCATGTTTAGTTAAAGTGAGACACTTTTAATGATAGTTATTATCATATGCATATTTTGTAAAGACTTCTATAGGGATAGATTTCAAAATCTAGAATATGTGTTTTTCTATTGTGTTATAGTCACTGTACTAGACATGGTGATTAATGAAATTCAAAATCATGTTGGTTTTTTCTTTTCTGAAAAAAAAAAGGAAAAAGGAAGAAGTGCAAGGGATAATGTAAGAGACTGAGGTTGAATACACAACCCAATACTTGAAGTGATAATTTGTTGTCATTAATCACTTATAACAAAGATATAAATTAGCTTATATTTTATTGTGCCGATATCTCCTCATAACCTGAACTCATGCATGGAGGCTTGAAACAGTTAGTGCAATGTTTATTTGTCCAATCCATGGAATAGAACCTAGTGAGTTTATTATCATTCAACTTACAATTTAGAGTGGCAAAGTTTTCTTATAGGTGGCAAACATTACAAATTTTTATTTTGGCCAACAAACCTTCATTTTCAATTAGTTTTAAAATATTAAAATAGATTCTATGAAGTTAATTAAAGTTTTGAAAAAAAAAATATTAAATTGAATATTTTGAAAATCAAAAATTAATTATTAATTTTTTAAAGGTTAAATTATTTTTTCCTAACCAAGTGTTTTTTAACTGTGACTTTTTAGAAAGTTTTCCGATCTAGTTTATCTAGAATCTTGTAGGGATTTATTGAAATTACAAGTTTGGCATGTGAACTCTTCATAATTGATGTAATTGATGTGTTTGGTGGGTTTAGGACGGTGTTGAATCCATATATGTAGTCAAAAAACCAAAAAATTTTGTTGCCCTATTTCGGCCATAAATCCTCCCAAAACTCCAAATCATGAGAAAATTCCATTTCTAATTGGTTGATGACTATTTTTATGTGGTTTTAAATTGATTTTTCAAATATAAAAATTATAGTAAAAAATAAAAAGTCTAAATTTTGTTTTCCCAAGTCTTATATTAATTTAGCGTTTGTTGCAATAGGATGGTCCCCATAAAGTGGCTTGTCAATACCACTTGCGGGAAAACCATAATTCTTTCAAAATTAAAATATTTTATAATTTAGGGTTCGTTACAATACTATGGTGCAATACGGTAGCTTGTCAATACCACTTGCCCGAAAACCATAATTCATTTAAAATTAAAATATTTTATAATTTAGGGTTTGTTGCAATACCATGGTCCGATACCGTAGTTGTCAATACCACTTGCCAGAAAATCATAATTCATTTAAAATTAAAATATTTTATAATTTAGGGTTTGTTACAATACTATGGTCCAATACCGTAGCTTATCGATACCACTTGCATCAAAACCATAATTTATTTAAAATTAAAATATTTTATCATGTAAAGTTTGTTACAATACTATAGACCAATACGAGTAGCCAGAAACCCAGAAACCGTAATTCATATAAAATAAAAATATTTTATTTTATAATATTTCTAACAAAACCATTATAATATTTATTTGCTTGTTTCATTTCGTGTCGTGGTGTGGTTTTGAAATTAATAAATATAAATAAATAATAAACCATTTAATTATGAAATATGCCGATCTTGGTCCTCTTCCTCCTTATATAAGCTTAGCTTTAGCAGAAGGAAAGCCCATATTTCATTGTGACTAATGAGGCGGTTGCTTTGCATTCTGTGGAGGACCAATACAGGCCACAGTGACATTACTTTCCAGCACTCTTCATCTTGAAGCTCCGGTGGAGGTGCTACGGAACTTTGCACACAAATCGTCCGGAGCTTTGAACTAGTCGTCTCGTTTTTCTGGTGATGTTTCATAGTGGATCACCGGTTTTGCATTGTGCAGACCGATGGAAACAACATACGATACAATGAAGCCTGGAAACTCCGAGAATGGATGGTATGTTGTTTCCATCGGTCTGCACAATGGAAAACTGGCGATCCACTATGAAACATCACCAGAAAAACGAAGCGACCAGTTCGATTTGGCAGAGTTCAAAGCTCCAGAGGATTTGTGTGCAAAGTTCCGTAGCCCCTCCACGCAGCTTGAAGATAGAGTGCAAGAAAGTGATGCCATTGGCCTGTATTTCATTGTCACTAATCAGTATTTTCTTGATCAGCTTTTCTTCAGCTTCTCCTTTTAAAACAAAAAGATGTGTAGACCTGAAGCGGATCTCATTTCCCTCAACGGATCAATGGTGGAGCTGTGTCGGAATCCTTCAATAAACCAAGAAGCTTTGATGACGAATGCAAACAAAAAATTGAGCCCAGCAACAATATTTTCAACTTCAACCATGAATTTTCTTGAGGTGAGCTGCAACTATTAACGAACTCTCTGCATTTAAGAAATTGCTATTGCTTCGCAGGGTTTTCCTTTTTATGTTATTTTGCCTGTGGTTGGGTTTTGAAGGTGCTGAAAATGAGGCCATTCCTCCTCTGAAGGATTTCGAAAAGTACAGAGGTATCAGGCTGCGTCCAAAGGGAAAATGGGTTGCGGAGATTCGAGATCCAAGAAAGGGCATTATGGTTTGGCTTGGAACGTTTAATACGGCAGAGGAGGCCGCCAAGGCATATGATGCGGAGGCTTAATGCAATTCCTCGAACTTTTCCAAAACTACCAAGAAGCTGGAGTCTTCTGCTAGAGGAAGTGTTCTCAATTCTGTTCCTAGAATTCTTCCGAAGTCCGCAAGAAGCTGAAGTCTTCTCCTAGAGGAAGTGTCCCAGATTTCCAACTGAAGGCATGTTCAGGCATCTTTGTCTCTGGCTACAACTCTGAAACTGGTGTGGCAGGTTGTGGCTCAGTCTCGCTTGATGTGACTTTGAAGCTTGTAGATGACAATCATTTCCCCCCTGTCAGATACAAGGTGAGATGATGGAGGAAACTCAACTGCAAGACTGTTCAATATTCTGGAACAAGTTCTGAAATGTGTTTGGAATATCTTCTTGGCTGTTGATGCCCATTGCCAAGAAGCGATCCATCCAAGATGAATCTTTGTTCTTGCAGGACGTTTGTTTCTGAAGCATCTGTGTGAATAATGACTGGTTTTATGACAGTGCTTACATGGATGAAGATCAAAACAATGATCTTTCAAATGGCCAACTCGGTCACAGTGTTGGCATTTCACGATCTGTTGTTGTTGTTTCTGCTGTGGAAAGGGGCAGAATTTGGAACAGCTGGAGGTGAAATGTCATGAGGAGCAGGTGAACTGTCATGAATGAATCCAGCACTCTAAAACTGAATGGGCTTGGCATAGTCTGGAATATGAAAGGACAAGTCCTTGTCATATCCAAGACCAGTTCTGTGCTTGTTGTGGACAAGCTGTTCCCAAGATTTGATGATGGGCTTAGGAAGTGCAGACTGAGTTTCTGCATCTGCATGTAAATCTGTTGTTGTATTAGGCACTGAATTTGCAACATTAGTGTCTTGCTGTTTATGGGAGTCTGTTTCAATTTTTTGAACAGAAACAGGTTCAGAATGATGACTCTACTGTTGTAATTCTTCTTGTTGTAGCTTTGTCTCAAGCTGCAAAAAATCAATCTTTTCCTGTGCATATTGTAAATATTTTTGAATATCTCTGAGAGTGTTTTTGTTGACTTTAACTGTACTTCCATCGGTAGATAAGATTAGAGTGCTTAATAACTCTAATAATCCATGATTTTTCTCCATTATTCAGACAATCAAATCAACAATATATTTGTAAAAACAATCAAATGACCAAAAATGCACTCCCCCCCCTTTTTGTTGTTGTTGTTGTTGTTTTAGCCTCCAATGCACGTTCCTTTAGATATCTCGTTAGAAGTTTCAACTGTTTAAGATGAAGATTTCCCAGTTTTGCAATACCCAGAAATTGTACCCAAGAGCAAACTTTTCCTCTGACATAGTACAGTAGTGGTTTCAACCACCTGAGTATGACAAGATCGGTCTTCTGCAATTTTATTCCAATACGAGCTCCTGAATTCCAATGACTTGCTGGCTCCTAAACTTTACGCACAATAAGTGTTTTCATGCACACCTATGACACACAACACAACGTTTTGTTTCCTGTATATCACAGTGACAATGATCATATGTTATGAAACCAACTCAAGAAAAGATAGAAAAGATAGATCAACGCCTTAGAATTCAGCCTCTTCGAGGGGGCAACATCCTTTACATGACATAAATGAACAATTCTTGGATGATACAAATGAACAAACCTCCTTTCTATATATAGGAGTCTAAGCGGTCATAACATAATCAGAGCCGACATAACAATAATAAAGTAAGGGCACAATAATAAAAATATTGGGCTTCTATGGGGCACAATAGTAACAATATGGGCACTACATGGGTACACCAATATTATAAGTGGGTTGTACTAATAACAATAAGGGGTTACACTGGTAGTATAGGGGCCTAACATGCCCCTCTCCTTCAAAAAGCGTTGTCCTCAACGCTTGAGTAGTTCTTGATGCTTCTGTATAAAATTCTTGTCCTCCCCATGTGGAATCTTCAGCGGGTAAGTTCTTCCACTTGATGAGATACTCTGAAATTGACTGATTTTGTAGCTGTCGAGTTCTTGTTTCTGTGACTGCTCCAGGTTCCAATATGATTTTTCCTTCCTCTTCAATTTCTGGAAATATTGTTTGAATTGGGATCTTTTGCAACTTTTGAATAAGTGGCCATACTTCTTCGTCCTTCTTCCATTCATCCCTTGCTTTGTTTATCCAATCGGGTTGGATACTAGAAATAGCAAAAAACAATGCTTCCAAATCCTCATCCTTGAAGAGTCTTCCCATTCGGTAAGGTCGCCATTTTTTAAGTGCATGTAGTATTGCCAACATTTCCTTCTCATAAATAGCTTGCTTGAGATGTAACAGTAAAAATACCCAATCACCTACATCAAAACATTTTTCACTACAATGTTGATTGACCTGTTGTTTCATTTGATTTTGCACCGAAGTGGTGTTATCCTTTAAAAGTTGGAGAAATTGTTGTTGATGCTTGATGTGATATTTCATTGCTTGAACCTTTTTCTTCTTGATATGTCCTATCTCTAGAGTTTGAGGAGTGGTAATTTCTTCCAATCCTTTACAAGATATGGTCGGATTCATTTCTTGATGCTCGATGTGATCTTTCACTTCTTGAACATTTTTCTTCTTGATATGTCCTTCTATCTTGATAGTTTGAGGAGTGGTAATTTCGACCAATGAATTACAAGATATGGATGGATTCATTTCTTCTTTCTCAATGTGATCTTTCACTTCTTGCACCTCTTTCTTCTTGATATGTCCTTCTATTTTGAGAGTTTGAGGAGTGGTAATTCCTCCCAATGCTTTACAAGATATCATCTCATTCATTTCTTCTTTCTCTTGGGTGGGATCCTCGCGTATATCTTCTTCCTTTGATGTTTCATGATCCTTTTCTTCCTCCTCTTCATATTCTATGTAAAATAATTTCTTCTGAGCACACTTATGACCTTTAGTGCATTTGCTATCACAATTGTAACAAAGCCCTTTTTCTCTTTTTTCTTCCAATTGTTGTGGTGTAACCCTTGTAGGTTGTGGAAGGCTAGGAGAAACAACACTTTCATCTTTATAGTTGTGAAGGGTATGTTTCCTGGTTTCCATAATTTTACTTTCCAATATGTCACAAAGTGCTTTTACTCTTTCCAATTGTTTTGGTGTTGCTCTAAAGAAGGTGTTGCTCTTTGTATCCTCATAATGTGCTATCATTTCCTCTGTGAAAATTGACCATGTAACAAGTTTTTTACGAGAACAAAGCCCTTCATACCATAAGAATTGATCTGGTTCTAAATATGAAGATGCAATACATACCTTTTGTAATAGTTGTACACCATGTAGATCAAAATATTTCTCCATCTGAAGTATCCAATTTACCGGATCCTTGCCATCAAACTTCCTCATCTTGCTTTTTCTTGATTTTAGGAGCTTGATATTGAAACAACTGTAACTCTGTACTTTCAGATCTTTAAGTTCTGAAATTGGGACCTATAGGAGCCATCTGTGTCCTCTTTCCAATGCCGCTAGTCTCATCCAATTTGGATTCTCCAAGGAAGAGTTATGCGCAATCTCCCAAGATGACCTGATTATAGACTAGTTCACTAGAGCGAACTTGTACGACGTGCCACGAGTCACTGTTTCAACCTTTGGATCTGAAACACACATACAAGAAGCTACAGTCCGTCCTCTTTCTGTACCTTCTGACGACATTTTAATCAAATCTCCAGAGAGAAGGTTATGATGATTTTCCCCAGGTCACCTGTTTTGAATGTAATTCAGGAGTCTGCAAAAAGACCAACTTCCTCAGACCATATCTCCGTAAATATCGCGCGAACAGTTCTGAAATTTGGACCCAAGGTTCAACGCGATTTCTTCTCAAATGGGTTTTTTTGCGACTTCTGAAACGTCACAGAAAAAAAGATATAGCGAAAATGCCACGATGACCTCTTTGGAGCAGCGAAACCCTACAATCTAAAGCTCTGATACCAAATGTTATGAAACGAGCTAAAGAAAAGATAGAAAGATAGATCAACGCCTTAGAATTCAGCCTCTTCGAGGGGGCAACCTCCTTTACATTACATAAATGAACAATTCTTGGATGATAGAAATGAACAATCCTCATTTCTATATATAGGAGTCTAAGGGGTCATAACATAATCAGAGCCGACATAACAATAATAAAGTAAGGGCACAATAATAACAATAGTGGGCTTCTATGGGGCACAATAGTAACAATATGGGCACTACATGGGTACATCAATATAATAAGTGGGTTGTACTAATAACAATAAGGGGTTACACTAGTAGTATAGGGGCCTAGCATCATATACGGTGTTGAGCAGACTTCGATACACTTGCGTTCTCCAACACATCGATTCACTATAACTCCTAATACACACTGTCTCTTAATATCCCCTAACATAAATGAAAAATTCAGCCTGTGACCGGGGATTTCAACGCAGCTGCTTCTCTCAGCATTCCGTCACATAGCTGCACTTTCAATGTGTTATCCAATTCTCACAACGCAACCAAACAGCGTGTGATCTTAAATTAAATTCAATTGAAGTTTTATGCAGCATGCATTGAACATCGTGCACAAACTCAGCGCTATATATCATAGCCAACACCAATTTAATACTATAGCAAATGCTCCACCGATCTCGACATACATCGATCTTTCCACAGCTAAAATTGATCACGCATTCAAGGTATTATAAGCGACATTTACAATTTGATTGATATTGAACCCAATTTGAGAAACTAAATATACAACAGCTTCCAATTAATTGCCATTCCACGACTTTGATTCAGGCTTGATTCAATGCCTTCCTACACTCAAACAAATTTGCATTATAGTTTTGACAATATCGACATCGATTATTCAAATCGATCTGCGAGTTTTTACAAAGTTCAATTCATTCAATTGTCAAACTGTTCTTCCTGGCGAGATATTCAGCATTTTCATAAAACAAATGGTTCAAAGAAATTATGCAGGGCAGGAGTACGCCCGCTTTGATACCATGTTAAACACACATGGGCAACCAGAAATATGAAATATAAAACATGCAAGTACAATTTTTATTAACAAGAGATATACATTTATAGTACATGTGGTGACCGTTGGGTTTCACATCCCAAGGTCTCTTGGACTCCTTTTGTCCATTCGACTTCCACACTAACCCATTGAGGATTAGGTGTCCAACACAACACATCAATTCACCTCATTTCAATTCTAGATGTTGATATTAATCTACATGATGAATGGGTTGCAATTTATATATTATGATTAATGTTAGATGAGCTTTTAGAGTTGCAACTCACATGGTCCTATAAGAGGATGGAAAATGAGCCTTGTTATATAATTTCAAGAGATAGGAGAAGGAAAAAGTTCATTTTCATGTAGATTCATATGAGTTTGGGCAACTTGCATAAGCTAAACATTTATTTTTAGGGGACCATAACAATCAACCACATTTATTGTCATTTCAACCTAAACTGCAACATCTTAGCATTATTGAATTTCCACCCATTCACTCACCTAACAATGATGGTTGTGATCTTAATCCAAATTAGAATGGCATAATACCACATGAAATAGGAATAATGGAAATATTGAAATACCATCAATATGTAAGACTCTCTTACACCGATATGTAAGACCTTTATTATGTGATCAATAAGTAAAAAAAAATTGGTTGTGGAAATAGCCACCAAATTTAACATCTATCCACCTACATTAATTTCTTTGTTGTAACTCGATGAACACAATTAGGATGTTGATTGGACATCTGAGTGGGGTGAATTTTTCTCATATATAGAGGGAACAAAATAGTATTGTGGATGCTCTCTGAAAGATGGGGCATAGATATCAACCGAGGGAGATCAATTTCTCTACATATAGTAAATGACAATCTTCAAAGGACTAGAAAATTTTTATTTACTTGAGTTCCAAATAATTGATGTTGATCTACAAGTTTCCATGTTTAGTTAAAGTGAGACACTTTTAATGATAGTTATTATCATATGCATATTTTGTAAAGACTTCTATAGGGATAGATTTCAAAATCTAGAATATGTGTTTTTCTATTGTGTTATAGTCACTGTACTAGACATGGTGATTAATGAAATTCAAAATCATGTTGGTTTTTTCTTTTCTGAAAAAAAAAAAAAGGAAAAAGGAAGAAGTGCAAGGGATAATGTAAGAGACTGAGGTTGAATACACAACCCAATACTTGAAGTGATAATTTGTTGTCATTAATCACTTATAACAAAGATATAAATTAGCTTATATTTTATTGTGGTGATATCTCCTCATAACCTGAACTCATGCATTGAGGCTTGAAACAATTAGTGCAATGTTCATTTGTCCAATCCATGGAATAGAACCTAGTGAGTTTATTATCATTCAACTTACAATTTAGAGTGGCAAAGTTTTATTATAGGTGGCAAACATTACAATTTTTTATTTTGGCCAACAAACCTTTCTTTTCAATTAGTTTTAAAATATTTAAATAGATTCTATGAAGTTAATTAATGTTTTGGAAAAAAAATATTAAATTGAATATTTTGAAAATCAAAAATTAATTATTAATTTTTTAAAGGTTAAATTATTTTTTCCTAACCAAGTATTTTTAACTGTGAGATCTAGTTTATCTAGAATCTTGTAGGGATTTATTGAAATTACAAGTTTGACATGTGAACTCTTCATAATTGATGTGTTTGGTGGGTTTAGGACGGTGTTGAATTTATATATGTAGTCAAAAAAACAATAATTTTTGTTGCCCTATTTCGACCATAAATCCTCCCAAAACTCCAAATCCTCACAAAATTCCATTTCTAATTGGTTGATGACTATTTTTATGTGGTTTTAAATTGATTTTTCAAATATAAAAATTATATTAAAAAATAAAAAGTCTAAATTTTGTTTTCCCAAGTCTTATATTAATTTAGGGTTTGTTGCAATAGGATGGTCCCCATAAAGTGGCTTGTCAATACCACTTGAGGGAAAACCATAATTCATTTAAAATTAAAATATTTTATAATTTAGGGTTCGTTACAATACTATGGTGCAATAGGGTAGCTTGTCAATACCACTTGCCCGAAAACCATAATTCATTTAAAATTAAAATATTTTATAATTTAGGGTTTGTTGCAATACCATGGTCCCATACCGTATTTGTCAATACCACTTGACAGAAAATCATAATTCATTTAAAATTAAAATATTTTATAATTTAGGGTTTGTTACAATACTATGGTCCAATACCGTAACTTATCAATACCACTTGCATGAAAACCATAATTTATTTAAAATTAAAATATTTTATCATGTAAAGTTTGTTACAATACTATAGACCAATACCAGTAACGAGAAACCAAGAAACCGTAATTCATATAAAATAAAAATATTTTATTTTATAATATTTTTAACAAAACCATTATAATATTTGTTTGTTTGATTTCGTGTCGTGTCGTGGTTTTGCAATTAATAAATATAAATAAATAATAAACCATTTAATTATGAAATATGCCGGTCTTGGTCCTCTTCCTCCTTATATAAGCTTAGCTTTAGCAGAAGTAGAGCCCATATTTCATTGTGACTAATCAAGGGGTTGCTTTGCATTCTGTGGGGGTAAGCGACCAATACAGGCCACAGTGGCATCACTTTCCAGCACTCTTCATCTTGAAGCTCCGGTGGAGGTGCTACGGAACTTTGCACACAAATCGTCCGGAGCTTTGAACTGGTCGTCTCGTTTTTCTGGTGATGTTTCATAGTGGATCACCGGTTTTGCATTGTGCAGACCGATGGAAACAACATACGATACAATGAAGCCTGGAAACTCCGAGAATGGATGGTATGTTGTTTCCATCGGTCTGCACAATGGAAAACTGGTGATCCACTATGAAACATCACCAGAAAAACGAAGCGACCAGTTCGATTTGGCAGAGTTCAAAGGTCCGGAGGATTTGTGTGCAAAGTTCCGTCGCCCCTCCACGCAGCTTGAAGATAGAGTGCGAGAAAGTGATGCCACTGGCCTGTATTTCATTGTGACTAATCAGTATTTTCTTGATCAGGCGGTTGCTTTGCATTCTGTGGGGACAGCAGGTTTAGCTTCTATTTTCATTGTGACTAATCAGTATTTTCTTGATCAGCTTTGCTTCAGCTTCTCTTTTTAAAACAAAAAGATGTGTAGACCTGAAGCGGATCTCATTTCCCTCAACGGATCAATGGTGGAGCTGTGTCGGAATCCTTCAATAAACCGGGCAGCTTTGATGACGAATGCAAACAAAAAATTGAGAATATTTTCAACTTCAACCATGAATTTTCTTCAGGTGAGCTGCAACTATTAACGAACTCTCTGCATTTAAGAAATTGCTATTGCTTCGCAGGGTTTTCCTTTTTATGTTATTTTGCCTCTGTTTGGGTTTTGAAGGTGCTGAAAATGAGGCGATTCCTCCTCTGAACGATTTCGAAAAGTACAGAGGTATCAGGTTGCGTATGGTTTGGCTTGGAACGTTTAATACGGCAGAGGAGGCCGCCAAGGCTTGGAACTCAACTTTCCGGATCACTCGTGTTTTGTAAAAGTGGACACTAGCCAGAAAATGTCAGGGATGAAAGTAAAGTCGTGTACAGAAAAGCCTGTTTTATTATTTGGTCGGAATATAAACAGTAAGGTAAAACCTTTATATTCACCAAAGCTTGACTTATCAAAAGGTTACTCTCAGTTCCTAAAACCCAGTGCTGAAAATGGACCGTAATGTAAAACCCACTGCTGCATTTCGAATTGTCTGCCTTGGAATCTGACATTGGGTTGTTAGAGGCATCAGGGAATTTCAGATTCAGCTCATCCCAGGCTTATTATACGTACATAACAAGTAGGCAGACTAGTGGTTTGTGTTGAAGCCTATTTATAGCATTTACAGTCCTCTGAACTCGTGTTTTGGACTTCTTTGTTTATGTTTTATTATTTTCTTTCAGTAAACTATATACCAAATCTGAAGATATGATGTTGGAATTAAATTCATTGGTGGTAAAATGGTTCATATTGGGATGTTTATATTCTTTTTAATGATTTGAGTTTATATTATTTCTAATGATTTGAGTTTATATGATTTGAGTAAGAGTAATGTACAGTAATTTATATATAAAATAGCGAAGAATGCAAATATATATAAATTATGTTTTATAGATAATTGAAAATTAATAAATTCATTGTGAATTAGAGACTCCCACAAAATTAACACACAAAATTTAATTGTGAATTAGAGACTCCCATCTTACTGTATCAAAAGTATCAGGTTTTATCATTTACTGTCATCACACAGCTTCAGTAAGTGAGATTTAATTTTAAAGGTCATGCCATCTCCTATTGAAGGTCATCTGTCAAATTGCTGTCATCTCCACATACCAACCAACATGACACATGGTCTTGTTTCACAAGAAAGAAACCATTGAAAATGTGTTTTTTTTTCAAATTGTGGATGCCCACTCATCCACTAGACTCTATGAATAAATTTTGCACTCATTGCAAGCTAAATCTGATATTGCTTTCCCTTCCATTTCTTCATTTCTTCTTATATGGGCACTAATTTTCATAATGTCTCTTCTTCATATAATTGAGGCATGCCATATGGCTAAGATTTTAGTTACCATGGTCATAAGAACAAGTCTTTTCATCATTACCCTTCTTTGGTTCTCTTTTCTTTTAGTGTTTCTACACCATTTGTAGGTCTTAAACTTCATCAATTTTTCTTTCCAACATTTCATGCCTTGTTTCTTCCTAGATGAATGCTTCCTAAAGCTTCTCAACACTAGTAAGTGTTTTCTAGCACATATACCTCATGCAAAAGGTTTCTATGGCAAACATTGTAGTGTAATGGTCACCAACTCTTCAGCATTGATATTCATACTTATAGTAGATAGTTGATCTCTAAGTTTGATAATCATCATTAGTTAACAAACCACTATGTTTTCATTGCTCATGCAAGTATGGGGAGTCTACACTTTAGGAGAAACTTTCAAGAAACAATAACACTGGAATAGTGCCATACCTCTCCTTTATTAATTTGTGGATTTCTATGAGGAATCAAAGGATCAATAGACACCATATTTGTCCCTTAGTATTCTCTACAAACCTCCCTCATCCATTAGCATTTGTAACTTGTACTTTCAACCGGTGAAGTTGGAAGCTTCTATTGAGTATGTGTTATATTATTTGTAAAACTAGCCTCACACTTGATCCATATGTGGCAAGTACATAAGGGTGGGGGATGGTCACATGCCTCAATTTATTTTTTTTGGGTTGGGGGGGGCATTTATTTGAACATAACTTTCTCGTGATTTTTAGCACACACTTTTCACTTTTAGTGGTTTTGTGACACATGATAGTTTTGCCATGGTTTTATAATTCCATGATAGTTAAGGAATTGTGGTTGTAATATAATTCAACCAAAATTAGTTGGAGGTGCCACTCTAAACAATTAGTTGGTTTTCATAGTTTGGGTTTCCAAAGTAAATCTTTGTGTAATATGTAATTGCCATTTTTTTTATTTTGTGTTTATTAAAAATCTCTCTATGTATTGCATTATTGTATAAGATTTAAAACTTATGGTTATTTGCTTCACGGAGGCATCTTTATGGCAAAGGGTTCTATTATTTTGGGTGCATGATAAATCTTGTTGCTATGGTTGGTGATTTTTGTGTTAGAAAAATAATGGTGATTGGTTCACAAATAGACATAGAGAAATTTAATGGGCAAAGTTTTGAGTTGTGGAAACTCCATCTTTGGGTAGACAAATATTAGTGGATTGTTGTAGATTTCCATAAGACATTGATGGAGATGTCGAAAGAAGAATAAACCAAGTTGGATTGGAAGGGAAAAAGCACAATACAATGGTGTCTCTCAGATTTAGCAAAAGCACAATACAATGGTGTCTCTCAGATTTAGCATTACTAAATGTTTTAGGAGAAGCTATAATGAAGAAATTATAAAACAAGTTGTGGGGATTGTATTATTGTAAGTTTGTGGTAAACAAATTGTTCTTGTGGAATAAGTTGTGCAACCCAAAGATGAATGATGGGGACTTGGTGATGGGCCATCCAAATGCCTTCAGTACCATGGTAAGTCCATAAATTTCTATTTTGATGAAGATAAGCATATCAATTTATCATGCTCTTTATGAGACTCATGGGTTAGTTTGGTTATAGCAAAAGGTAGTAATGTAACTACGTTATGCTTTGATGATGTGGTCTCATCCCTATTGTTGGATGAGATAAGGCAGAAAAACATAGAAAATTAGAGTACATATGCCTTATATATAAGGGTGTTCATAGGGTAGAAATAATAATAAGTCTTGAAGTGCAAGATCTAAATCTAGAGGTATATCTAAATCTGCACTAAAATTTGTAAAGGGGTGTTGGAAATGTATAACATAAGAGAATTTCACGAAGAATTGTAGATCTAAAATCTTTGAGAGAGGGAAGGGATATAATGATGGTTCCTCCAAAGAAGATAAAACCTCCTTAAAGGAAGAAGGGGATGTGTGTTTAGCTTCTTCCACCACACATGCAGATCATGACATATGGTTGATCAACTTAGGTGCCTCCTTTCATATGACTCCACATAGGAAGTAGTTTTGTGAATATGAAAGGTATGATGAACATGATGTTTTACTTGGAAATGACTCTACAACCAAGATCATAAGACAAATAAACTTAATTTTGATGCTCAAAGATGGAAGGGTTAGAACAATCCTTGTAGTTCTACACATTTAAGGGCTAGCTAGAAACCTGGTATCTATAAGTAGGGTGAGTGATGTACCTGTAACTACTACATTTGAAAAGGAAACATGTAGGATGGTTTAAGGAGAAATGGTATTGCTAATGTGAGTTCAAATTCAAATTATCCATATAAGCTATTGGGAACCACTACCAATGATGGGTGTGATAGTTCTACATTTTCTAAAGGTGGAGATGAAGAAGGGAAGACCTTTGTTGTTTCTAGAGAAAAGATGAGGAAGTTTCATCAAAGGCTAGGGCCTTTGATCCCTACACAATCAAGGTATGGTTAAACTTATGTCTAGTTGCATTGCAAAACATGATTTCTATGAATTGTATTTATGGTAAATAGAACTAGGTAAAATTCTCAATACATCCTTATTTGTAAATTGTTGTGGATATTCCACTCGGTAGTTTGTCACAACAAACTTGATAAATTATTCTCAAAAATATGAAGTCTATGCTATGAGCATTTAATAATTTTTAGACTTTTAGATTTATAAATTATTGTTTATTGTGTATACATGAAAATTACAATTATGTAGAAAATAGAGAACATTGAATTAAAATCTCACAAACCATGAGTTGACACAAGATGTGACATGAGAAGCTCTTTTGGGAGAAAACCTAGTTGGAAGGTGAGGGGCTCTACTCTCTTTCTCTGAATAGGAAATGGATGCAAGTACAAAGAAGTAAGGCATATGGCCTACCGCCTGCTATAGTGCACAAAACATCTTTTTGTTCTCTCTCCCTATCCTTCTAGACTACTCTATTCATCTATGGAACAAAATGCATTTGAAAGAATAAAACCTATTTTCCTCCTAGTGGCTTGGTAATAACACTACTTAATAACCTACTAGTGGTTATGTTTGACTCCCTCACCTCTTAAACAAAGTTACATTATGAAGTCTTCTAGAGTCTTCTTCATCGTGATCATGCGGCTATCCCCTTTTCTATAAATATTCACCGTTGGCATGAAATCTTCTAGAATTATGGTGGCCAAAATAGGAAGGTCAACTTTCGAGTGACATAACTTTTGCGTACAAACTTTGAATGAGTGATTCTTGAGCCGTTGGAAAGTTATCTATGTGTAGAATAGAGAAAAAGGTGCATTGGTAAAGTGACAAAGCTTTAGTATTTACCCCAGAAAAATGTAGTTTGATGCCTTAAAATACTCTTGGAAGGCTTCAAACATTGATCTTCATGATTTAACATGTAAGGCTCATAGGGTTTCATATTCTTTTCATTCACAATTGAGTAAATACACATGTATGGGGTTAAAATGAATCTCCAAGTGTTATCTCCCACCTTTTCAAGTATCTCAAAGGGACCATATCGTAGAGCCTCCATATTGTTTTCAGGATTTTGTAGCCTCTCTTGTTCAATTGTACCATAGTTCGTCTCCCGCCTTGAACAAATTGTTTATTCTGTGCTCGTCATGCGTGACCTTATATTTTTCTTGGGACTTCTACAATGTCTCATATACATGTATAGGGATATGTCTAATCTTTTCAACATATTTTTCAACCCTCAAGACATCTCTTGTAAGATCCTCCCTTACTCTTCCTTGCTACCCATATGCAATATCCAAAGGCGAAGGTGGTAAATATCCAAAGAAAGTTTCAAATGGGGACTTACCAGTAGAAGTGTGGATTACTTTGTTAAAGAGTGTTGTATATATACGAAATTTTCATCCTACTTCTTTGGATGTTTTTTATTGTAACCCATCAAAAAATGCGCTAAAATCCTATTGACTACTTTTTTCTGCCCATTTTTTTGTGGATGGTGTTATGACTCAGGTTGTTCCCCAAAAGTTGTGAGAAAAGGGAATACGGCCGAGGTAACCACTAACCAATCTTTTAGATGCAAATTCTAGCCAATCTGCAGCCATGAGAGGGCTCTCTCTTTATAATTTAGCTTTGTTTTGGGGTATATTGGGCTAGTTATGAAGTGCAGGTATTTGTTTGATTTTTGGATGGTGATTTTTCGATAGAACAGGGGTGAAATATATGAAAAGTTTAGTCCATTGGGTTAATGGAGTCTATGAAGATGAATTGCTGGATATGGTTTGTTTGACAGAGGGAGGAACACAGAGCAAGGTAATTAACCATGGAACAAATTGTAAGCTCGAATCACGTGCAAATGGGGTGAGGGGGTGAAGGGCAACTAAGAATCCTTCATCATGCTAATAGAGGGAAAGTGGATGAATATTACCAGGGAGCAGTTAGGAATTCCTTAGCTATATTCGAGATGTAAGAACCAGGGGAAACAGGAGCAATTAAGAATTCCTGCTTATGCTAGTCCTGAAGAAAACATTTAAAATAACACGGATTGAACACAGAGTACATTTAAGTAAGTTCTGAGTTATTCTTTTTCCCTGTAATTTAGGATATGATATATAAAACACAGAAACAGAAAAACATGAGTTAAAAAGACTTATTGATTAATGAAGTAATTCAAGAATTTTGTAACATGGTTCTATGTCATCAGATCCACAACGAGAGAGTTCAACAACAACACATTCTAGCAACCTTTTATTCAGAAGAGTTCTGAGATTTACAGCGGAGTCCCAGAATTGTATCACCAACCCCTAATACTTAGCTTGGGGAGGTATTTGTAAAAAAGGCTTACAAAATATCTCAATGAGATAATATCCAACAATAAATTTTTCTACCTACTCTAGAGGAGAAGTAAATGATATTGGGAATAGAGAGAAATGAATGAAGAAGTAAGCGATGTTGTGATGGCCACTCAGTTGGTGAGATGCATTGATTATTTGCTCAGTGAGTCGGCCGACAGATACTTTACTGAAATTCCGCGCTGCTCGCTTTGCTCTCCTGGGTGCTTTTAATAGTGCTTTATTAGACTATTGCCTAGCGCGATTTTCATCTGCTCTTTTTCTCCACTTTATAATATCTTGTTCTGCTCTAGGAAAAATAAACAAAACTTTGAAATCTCCCTACAAAATTTCGAGCATACTTTACTGTTGTTGGGAAAAGTATCCAATACGGAATGACCCTATCCCACTCTAAGGGTGATAGTACCTCAGCAACAATCAAAGCAAAGCTATTTGAGATTACTTCTTTATGAGATGTAAGAGAGAGGAGAAAGAGATCCACTAACCGATGTCTTTCGCTAATGATTGATCCAATCTTCTCTCTTTGCTGCTTGCTCCCAGCTCCTTGCTCTTTCACTGGTCCAGCTACACCAAGATCCTGCAAAATAACAAGAGAAGGAAACTACAAGAAGCATACATTCATAATTGATTCAAGGATTAGAATAAATCAAATACACAAGTACAACAACACATCATTGAGACACATGCATATAGAAGAACCTCAAATGATTTATTAATGGAAGAAGTAAAGTTCAGGAAGTGATACAACCATAAAAGGCCCAATCCAGCATCACCTCCCAGCAGAAAGAAATCTCCTCTTCACCTCCTTCAAAGCAAATCACCCAATAGTTCTATACTCAAACCAACAACACTTCCTTACATTCACAAGATTCCAGCCTCCCTAGACCTCATGAGAGAGATCTATATATAGGAGTTTTGGAGAAAGGATGAGTCAGCTTGAGAGCTGACTAGTGTCCTCTCTCACTTCAGTTATTCTTCAGTTCTTGAGTCCACTTGGAGGTTCTTGCTTCCACTTGGAGATCTAGACCCTCTTACTCATCACCAGTCGAATTCCCTGATCCAAGTGTCATTTTGGAAGCTTCTTGGGCATTGACACCTTGAGGAATGACTGTGCCACATGTCCAAACTCGCCCAGCGCAGGTAGCCTTCTTTGCAGTTGACATTCAGCGCAGGTAGACAGTGGAGCAGTTGACATTCAGCGCAGATGCTCAGTGGAGCAGTTGACATGATCCAGAATTGCCTTGTTTTTGAGTGTTTTCAGGTGGAGAACTTTTATTCAGTGTTGTGGTTTGCTGACCTTGTTCTTCTAGGGGTAAGAACAACATGTTTAGGGACTTTGGATCCCTTAGATTATGGACATTTCATGCTTCATGTTGCAAGGCACAAAAATGTCTATAACAGTTGCCCCCTAAAGTATGAGGTCGTTTATCGGGTGAAATGCTTTATTAGGAGGATCCGAAGTTCATTCAATCGCTGAGAGGTGACCTGTAATAAGATACAATACAATACATTATTTTTCATACTGCTTTCATGATCTAGCTGAGGCGGGCATTCCCATGCTCAGCTTTATAAATACATTTTTCTGTACATAGAACAGACAATCGTCTGATGGTAGACTGATAATTCTTTGCTGAAATTATCATCCTTCGAGTAGGATGATCATCTGCTGCACATGTCAATGTCTTTATTTCCTGAATATATATCGCAGCCCGGATGGATGAAACTAGATCCGGGGTCTTCAAACTCGTCCGATCTTCACTCTAAGTACAAGTCGATCCATGCGAGAATTGCGCTAAAGTCGAACATGGAAAGACATCGCTTGATTACCGGTCAATGATGTAACCGTTAACAAGCGCGAGAGGAATCACCGATAATGATAATGACCCTCAAGGTACTGCAGTACAATTCACGTGGTGTGAATCTAGGACTTGGCGTCGAACACCACGCAAAATCTTCTGGTCGAAGGATATTGATGTATACCTGTCGCCGGAAGTGAGAAACTTGCCATTGAGGCATGCAAGCTTCAAAGTACTGAGGGGGTTGTTCCTAGATCAACTTCTTGGATAATGAGATGAAGTCGACAAAAAGCGATCCGTCAAAGGAGGGCCTTAATGAATCCCACATCAGTGACACGGAACGGAGCTAATGATTTTAATGGAGGTGAAAACAATCTGTGAAATATGATTCAGGGTGGCGGTCATGAAAGGATGAAAGATGATGTATGGTAGTGGATGGGATACGGTTGACTCTTTCTGAACGACATCTCTTGAACATATAACGACACTGATGCGATGGATCGGTAGCATTACCCCAAATGTGGATGGTTTGGCGAGACCATGGTGATGAGACCGGTGAATGAAACAACCCAACCCGATGTGATACGGAGGAAAAGTGTCATGTTCAAGAGCGACTTGCTACCATTAAAGCTTTGAGGTTCTCCCAATTTTCCCCAGTCATTTCTGACCAGTACCTCTTTATTTTTGTCAAGCTTGAGGAGGATAACATATGCTTGTTCTATAACCTGCCCTTCGGGCAAGCCCATCGCTATGTTTTAACGAGCTTAGTGATAGGGAAACTCGTTCTCGTCTAAAGACAAGTTTGTCGCTATTTAATCATTTTAACGAGTCTAACGACAAGGAAAACTCGGTCCTTTTCATTTTTAGAGAGTCTGAAAAGGTACATAAAGTCAACTCCAAAATTCCTTTTTCGTCATCTAATCCCTTAAGTCCGAAAAAGTATAAAACAATACAGAAGGGATGAGTTTTCGATAACTTTAACGAGCCGAATAAAACAAGCGCTCGACCTTTTTGTGCAATAATCCCTCAGGTCCAAAAAGATTAAAATCTAGAGGAGGGATAGCTCTTCCGGTCCTTTTAACGAGCTGGAAGGCCAAAACTCGGCAAACTTTTCATATTTTACGAGTCAGTTGAAAAGAGCTTAAAGAAGACTCGTCTTTTGAGGAACAAGTGATAAACAGGGATAGCAACAGATTCCAGGTACAGGTTGGAATTTTCCAATCACGGCAGTGTCACAAGGATGGCTAGGTGAAATCACTCTTCGCAGTTGTTCCTCAAAATAGGTAAACAATCATATGGAGGTGAACGATCGGCCAAATGAAAGTGGAGGTGGCAGGTGCAAAACACGACCAAGGCTTTTTGTGGCTGATAAATTTACGATCACAGTGGTTATTTACCGGGATAGGTTCATTTTTTAACGAGCTTGAATGCGCCAAAACACTGCTCAATCTTATGTTTATTTTTTAACGAGCATGAACTATGTGCTAAAACTGCTCGGATCTCACTTTTCTATTTTTTAACGAGCATAAATTCCGCGGTAAAACTGCTCGAATCTTGCGTTTATTTTTTAACGAGCAGGAACTTTATGCTAAAACTGCTTGTTGATAAGTTTGCATGCCCCCAGCATAATAACGCAAATCGAGGTGCATGCCCCCCAAGCTTCATTGCATTCAACTCGGTGGTTGGAATGAAGGTTTACCTTTGAGATTTGGAAAGGGGGTTTGTTTCATTTTTTAATGAGGTTGACACAGTAAAAGAACTATCCTCATGACTCCTTGTTTCATTTTTTAACGAGGTTGACACGAGATAAGAACCGTCCTCGGAGCCCACTGTATTTACAGTATTTCTATTAGGGCGATGATCCATGCCGACAAAATATTTAGGAATCTTCCGAATCCATTAGATACAGAAGATTTCATTTTGTAGGTTTCCACCATGGCCACTTCCGCCAGATTAGTTGGAGGCGGTAGGGTGAAAGTACCCATTAAGGCAGGGTCTTTTAGGAGGCCTACCCCAATATTTTGAAGCGAATGATCACTTCCATGGATCATTGGAATGCTTCCCGTAACTTGTGAACTGTCGTGGAGGAAATTTTGTTGGTCGACGACTGTAATTCTTCCTTGAAAGGGAAATGCAATCTTCCTGAAGTAGGTCGACACAACTGCGGCCATGGCATATATCCAGGGCCTTCCCAGTAGGATGTTGTAATCGAGGTTTCCATCAATTACTTCAACATCAATTCCTACTGTTTTGCCCCCCAGTTCAACTTGCAAGTTACTTAAAATCCCGTATGGAGTGTATGATCGTCCATCAAATGCTTTTAACGTAGTTGATGATTTCGACAAGGGTGGTGAGCCTAAATTTTTCCAGCAACTCATCGACATAAGACATGTAGATGCCCCCTCATCAATAATTGTTCGATGAACAGTTTTGTTGAGGGCTTTCACTTGAATAAGGAAAGCTAGTTGAGCTGGTAACTGAGGGTCATATCCTTTATAATCAAAGGCCACAAGATTGGAATCCATTGGGTCAATCCCACCTATTGCTGATAATAAAGCTTGCTCTTGGGAGGGGCAATTTTGCGGTACCTCAAGTGTCGACATAGCGGACGACGATTTAGCCAGGTCCTCTATTATATTATAATCCTGTGCTATTTTGGCACGAGGATTAAATGTCGATTTGTGTACTACTCCCTTTGGCGACTTTATCATTGGTTCAGGAATGTTGGGTGACACAACTTTGGTTAAAGTTGTCATCGAACTACTAGGTTGTTCATTAGCCTTGTTATTCGACAGCCGTGGATTCTCGTAATCTTTATTCCTCATCAAAGCATCATTTTGTTGCTTCGAGACAGACAACATAAGCACTTGGGATCGGCAAGCATTTTGATTAGCAACCAGATTTTGACCTGGGTTGGGAAATAGATCAGTCAATACTGCTGGGGTTTTTGAACTCTTAAAGAGTTTCTTAACGTCAGCTATATGTGGACAATCTTTCGTCCAATGATCCTCATCACATATATGACACCCTGCCGGGGGTTTCCTTTTTCTCCCTTTCTTTTTCTTCTTGCCCCCTGGTTGCTTCAGTTGTTTGCCCTTGTCGGCCGACATGGCATTTACTTCTGAGGCAAGAAGTTCTTCATTTGCATTTTGACTAGAAATTTTATGTTTTCTAATCACGCCATCGCCGGCGTGAGAGTCATTGTTTGATTTAGGAGGAGGAGGAATTGAGAATTCCGGTCTAGGGGCGTCAGGTATTTTGTCGTAGAGCGTGCCAGACTGAGTATAGACCAATTCCAGATATTGCGCACGAGCGATAACCTGCTCTTCCGTTACGACTCCCCCCTTTGCCACATCTTCCGTGATGGCAGGAAGTAATGACTTGATAAACCATTCAGCTAATAGCTGATCGGGAACGTACGTTTTGACCATCCTACGACGACATCGCCACTCATGTATATGATTAGATATATGGGTGGCAGTCGTCTGTTTGAAGTTGGTAAGGAGTTTGTTCCCGTTTCATACCTTATTGGTAATTGAAAATGGGTTAAAAAGGTTGTGGCTAAGGTACTGAAGTTGTCGAACAAAGCTCTAGGCAATTCAATGTACCATTTTGCCGCTGGACCCGTTAACGTCCTCTGAAAGAGGTGAAGTCTTATCGAATCATCATTCAAGGTGTTCGATGAATACCATAGATGGAATGTCATCACATGATTCGACGGGTCTTCACCCGGATTTCCATTAAATTTAGGAATATCTGACGGAAGTTTATGCGGAATCGCTGGCCACCAAGGGCATAAGCAATTGGATCATTCGTCAGCCGGTTTAGATCTGGTAATTCTAGGGTTGCTACAAAGGGAAACTGTTGATTCAAGTTAGGCGAAGCATACCCAGGATAAGATGGGATCGCCTGAGCAATGGGTCTTTGCAAACCAGCATAATGCTGGCAACTTTGACAAGGTTGACGGGCATAACCATTATAGTATGGTTGCCCATTACTTCCAAAGACTTGTTGCTCAGGTCCTTGATATGATTGCTGGAATGGCGGTTGTTGAGATTGAACCAGCTCTGGTTGTTGGACCATTTGCTGTTGACCAATACTGGATGATTGACCAGGATGAGGAGTCACAGTACTTGTTTGAGCCTGAGTCGCTCCAGATAAGGAGGCACTACCCTGAGATTGTGATTGAGTCATTGAGACAAGAGGTTGTTGTATTGCAACCTGAGAAACTTGGGGTTGACATACAACAGGTGGAGCTTGTACTTGCGACACATTCACTATAGCAGGTATGGTGGGAATATTCGACACAGGGTGTACTGGTTGCATTGAATATACAAACCCTGGTTGTTGAGGCAGTATTGGTACCCAACCGCTGGATGTAATTCCAGTTTGACCTGAACTTTGTTGTAAACTCCCATTTGGTTGTTCTCTGGGAGGGAACAATGAAAGAGCATACTGCCCTCCATATGGTCGAAATCCAGTACTTAAAGGGTAAATTGGCCTTTGAAGACACATTGGATCAATTTGTTGAGTTTCAACATAAGAAATACCAGATAATACTCCGGATGAAGAAATAGGAACTAACCATGTCGTCGTCCCTGATTGGACTCCGGCTTGTTGTTGACAATTTGCCGGGACAGATGGTATACCAGCGAACATCGTTGGAGTAGCAGCAGGAGGCTCTGCTGCTGCTGTGTCGGATGACACAATCCTAGATGTCGACGGTTGTTCAGACATATCTAGTCTATCCAAAAGATTTCTTAGTGATTCTACAAGAACTTACGATGCCAAAAGACTAACTTCGAAGATCAACGAGGGAATGGTGATGATTATCCCATTTAAAATAAATTTTAACGACGCTTAGACACAACTTGCTTTTTCACGTTTAAAGAGTCGAGAAAAAGCTAAAGATGACTCTAGTCTCCTTCGATGTTTTAACGAGCCCGAAGTGACAAATGCTCGGATGGACTTTTTCAGTTATAGAGTTTGAAAAAGGCCAAAAGAAACTACTCTGGAGTTCTAGGCAGAGGGTGTGCCAAACTTTTCGCAAAACCACAGAATACGTTTTACGGTACGAGTGGTCGATCTTCGTGAATGTTGTGTTCACTGCATTGCGATCAGTAGGGCGGCCGACACGGCTTCCTATGGATAAAGGCTTTGTTCCTATAGGGGTCTCCCAATATATACGTGACGGTACGTGGGAGCACAAGTCCGTATTGATACTTATCGCTTCACCGTGGAGGAATCACCCAACCACTCAACGCTAAGATATCACGTTTAACGACGCCGGAACACGTCTCTAGCTTAGACCTCTATGTGTTTGCGTTATGTTTCAAAGCGTTGTTATGTAAATTCAATTTATTTTAAGGTTGATCTTGTTTAGCAGTTTGCCTTTATGGATCACCACGAGATGTATGGTACAACTCCTAAATGCAGTCTAAGATGATAAGCAAGCTTTTCAATCTTTCAACTTTGAAAATCTTAACTACTGAGGGAAAAGAAAGACATCATCTTTTCACACAGATCATAGAGCACACACTAATGCACTTTTTCCTAAATCAACATGCAAGCTGTCAAAATGCATATGCACAATGCAGGTATTTCTTTTCTCTTTCTTAATGTTGATGTATTACAAAAAGAAAGCTGTTGTATAACTTTGAATTCAATTTCAAGTGAAAGCAAACAAGCTTTTGTCCAAAATCAAAAGACACCTTAAGATTTACTTGTTTCAACACTAGAAATACATAAATTCAAACCATATGACGAAAGAAAAAACTCAATCAGCTATGAACAGCAAACAAACTAACTCCTAAGATCAAAACGACACTTATCACAGGTCTAGATCTAAGAGGCCACAACAAGACTAGTTCACTTTCGTTATGGGAAACTGCAAATGATGTAAGAAATACACAAAGAACAAATACAGTTTCTTTATACAACCGAGGCGGAATAGTGGCAAAGAAAGGTGGTTTCAGATAGGTACATTGACTGATAACAGGCTGCAAAAACAAGGATGAAAACAAGGCAACAGAAAGCAAAGAACCCCAGTTGCACTAGGCCTAACTGGTTCAGCGCAGGTAGTACACTGTCAGTTTGACATTCAGCGCAGGTAGCCCCTTCGGGATCTGCGCTGAAATGCAGACTGCCTTCACAGTGCCTGTAATGAAGAGATAAACTTTCGTTTTTCTCAGTTTCCGGGTCACAGATTGCTCAAAAATTCACAATTTTTGGCCAAATCAGAAGCTATCAATCAAGTACACACTAAAGGGTAATTAGGAGGATGAAAAGCTATCACTAAGAGCTGTTCAGAGTCCTTGTGGATCAGCTCTTCAAATCATAAACATGCCCAGAAACTGAGCTAGAGTAGCTACCCTCTACTTTGCATTTGAAAGATCCAAATGCAGTTCGATTCGGTACTCCCTGTGTTTAGGAAATGAATAGCAAAAACACAAACAACCAACAAGATACGTTCCCCAGCGGAGTCGCCAATTTGTTGTTGGGAAAAGTATCCAATACGGAATGACCCTATCCCACTCTAAGGGTGATAGTACCTCAGCAACAATCAAAGCAAAGCTATTTGAGATTACTTCTTTATGAGATGTAAGAGAGGGGAGAAAGAGATCCACTAACCGATGTCTTCCGCTAATGAATGATCCAATCTTCTCTCTTTGCTACTTGCTCCTAGCTCCTTGCTCTTTCACTGGTCCAGCTACACCAAGATCCTGCAAAATAACAAGAGAGGGAAACTACAAGAAGCATACATTCATAATTGATTCAAGGATTAGAATAAATCAAATACACAAGTACAACAACACATCATTGAGACACATGCATATAGAAGAACCTCAAATGCTTTATTAATGGAAGAAGTAAAGTTCAGGAAGTGATACAACCATAAAAGGCCCAATCCAGCATCACCTCCCAGCAGAAAGAAATCTCTTCACCTCCTTCAAAGCAAATCACCCAATAGTTCTATACTCAAACCAACAGCACTTCCTTACATTCACAAGATTCCAGCCTCCCTAGACCTCATGAGAGAGATCTATATATAGGAGTTTTGGAGAAAGGATGAGTCAGCTTGAGAGCTGACTAGTGTCCTCTCTCACTTCAGTTATTCTTCAGTTCTTGAGTCCACTTGGAGGTTCTTGCTTCCACTTGGAGATCTAGACCCTCTTACTCATCACCAGTCGAATTCCCTGATCCAAGTGTCATTTTGGAAGCTTCTTGGGCATTGACACCTTGAGGAATGACTGTGCCACATGTCCAAACTCGCCCAGCGCAGGTAGCCTTCTTTGCAGTTGACATTCAGCGCAGGTAGACAGTGGAGCAGTTGACATTCAGCGCAGATGCTCAGTGGAGCAGTTGACATGATCCAGAATTGCCTTGTTTTTTAGTGTTTTCAGGTGGAGAACTTTTATTCAGTGCTGTGGTTTGCTGACCTTGTTCTTCTAGGGGTAAGAACAACATGTTTAGGGACTTTGGATCCCTTAGATTATGGACATTTCATGCTTCATGTTGCAAGGCACAAAAATGTCTATAACATTTACCACCACTCGTCATATGCTAATTGGTGTTTGCGCATTTTTATTAGAGTTTCATCAGCATCTGTGTACCTAAAGAAAGTAGGCTTGACTGTGAAAAGACTCAATAAAAAATAGATTTTCTAAATTGTCATATAGGCTCTGTCCACATGGGAGTGCCTTCTCTTCTACAGAACTTGATGATGTTGTGACTTGATTATCCACATATGTATTCAACCTGTGTACATAGTCTGCATGAGTCATCAGTCTATAGTCATTAGTTAATAAACTGGGCAGACCCTTTTCCTCTAAAGTTGTAAACTTTTGTGTGAAAGCATTTATCTCCATTTGCATGTCGTGGCACTTCCTCTCCAAATTTTGTAGGAAGTTCCTCATGGTGAGAACTCTTTTAATTGCTAGGATGGTGCTTGTCCTATCCCTGATATCGAGTGCTGCGAGTTGTTCCTTGGTGTGGGTGTTCAAAAACTGTATTAGCCTATTGGCCTGCTCGGGCATGTGTCCCAATGAATTCCTCACCTTTTGAAAATTCTTGAGCTACTGTCACCAAATCAATCTGCTCATGAATTATCTGTATTGATGTCCATATATCAGTGATGGATTGGCCAATGTTGGCCCACAAAAGTCCCCTGATTTCTCCCAGAGGATTTTCTAAGGAGAGGTCTTTTTCCAATGCCTTTACTTTATTCTCTAATGCTTTTACCTCCCTTGTTTTTTTTGCCACAGTCATTTTAGATTTGTCATAAATTATTTCCAACTTGGCCAACTTCTCTTTAGCATACTTTAATTCTCATACTTGGAGTCTTAGATCCTCCATAGCCTTTATCAGTTCCTCAGTAGTCATGGTAGTGCTGGTGCCTGCTACTATTGCTGTTGAAGTACTTGGTGTTGTTGATGTCGGGACCGTAGGAGGGACTCCTGTTGTGACTGTAGAAGGAGTAGTTATAACTATTGGAGCTGTTTGAGATGGTTGGGAGGCCGACTCTCCCTACTTTCCTTGCAGTGCTTTCTCCAATGCCTTCTCCGTTTCTGCCAATCTCTCATTCATTTTCATTAGCAAGTCCATCATATCTTCCTGTGAGTTTTGTTCAACAATCTCTGTAGTTTGGGGATGCATGGTAATGGGCAGCTTGAGCTGCTTCCTGAGAGCTGCAATGTCTTCTTCCATATTTTTTATTAATGATTTGATGCCTTTGGCATCCTTGGGATCATGTATCAGCTCTATGATAATCTATTCCAAGGACTTGATACTGTTATCCTTGGCTAAAGAGGAAGCTTTTTCCAACTCCAATTGGGCAGAGGTATTATTTAAAGATTTCTGCAATTTGTGGGCCAACAATGCCTTATTTGCCAATGTGGAGTATACCATTTCTCTAGTTTATTTATGCAACTCAATCTGGTCCATTGGTTGAATGTCTTTGGCTAATACTTCTAGATTGGTCTTGATGTAATCAGCAGCTCACTGTGGTTGCTGCATTTTGGGCTTGAAGTAACTCAACATCATCTTTCTTTCTTGAATGTCATATGCTAACATTAACCTTTGTTGATTTGTGGGGACCATCTTCAGCAAGTGATTATAAAGTTGAATTCTTATCGGCTCATTATTTGCCTTTATTTTAGTAAATGTTCGCTTAATGTCAGAGCCTTGCCTGCTTTGTGGCTTGCAAGAAGAGAATTCCACACTATGTTGTCTTCCAATATCCTGCCTGTGTGAACTGGCAGATGTTTCTGTGACGAGGGATGTATCCTCGCTGACCACTCTTTCTTCCCTTAGATTTTTTGTGGTCTCGTGAATGAATTCCTCCTCTCATAAGGGGTTCAATATTTGCCTTTTCTCTCTTGGTTGCTCTTCAGAACCACTGATCGGTGTGCCTTATTGCGTGTCCCTTTTCTTGCCTCTTTCCTCATTTAGAGGAGTTTGTAGTGCAGGGATTTCTGGGGCCTTTGTTTGAGCTAGAGGAACCTACACTTGGCCTGGTTCTTTTGATGTAGTTGGCTGGTCTGTCATTATGTCCTGCTCTGAACCTATTACCTCTTTGCCCTTTGCTGACCCTGTGCTGGATTTTTCTGTGGGCTGCTGAGAAGTCCTGGAAAAATATGTATCGCCTCCTGTGTGCTGGGGCAGTATGAAGGATATCCGTCCAAAAGATTCGAGGTCAAGAATTTTTTCAAGCTCTTTCATGGCTTTTTCCAATTTCTCTTCCTCTGTAATTTCTTCAACTAATGTGCCTTCTACCCATTCTTGTTGGTTAGCATACTGCAGAATTTCAAGGATCTTATGGTGAACATATGCCGTTAGCTTGTTTTTCACTTTTCTATAACTTATGAAATGATCAAGGTCATAAGGTACCCAATAAAAACTTTGTTTCAACTTAAGTTGCTCCCCTAAAATCTTGTCAGCCTCTTCACGAGCTTCCCTTTTATTGAAGACAAATGGGCCCAATTGATTTCTTATTTTTAGATGTGCCTTTTTCTTGGCAGCATAAAAATGAGTGAAATCTGAGCTAATAAATTGCGTGAAGTATTCCAGGGAAAACAGACTCATAGGCACATACTTTGGCAGTTTATAGGGGCATAGCTCACAGCCATATATCCTGATCTCAGTGTGATTCTGGTAAAAGTACTAGTCACCTATACTATAGCCTTTTGAGAGATGTAAACTTTTCTGCATTTCAGCAGAGAGCTTGGCAGGAGGAGTTGTCATCAATAAAGAAGAAGCTGGATGTATGAATAGGTCAATGAATTCAGAATAAGTATAAGGAGAGTTATGGACTTCATGGAATATTGAGGTCGAGAAGATTACAGACCTGCGCTCTCCTTTGAGATCCAATTTTCTAAGGGGAATTTGAAAACTATCTGGTTGCTTGTATAACAGTAGATGATATATGTATGATGTGTATCCGAACCCTCTTTCTCTATCGAGGCTCATGAATTGCTCATGGATCTTATCAGCTATGAAGGTGGCATAATCATATTTGACAGTAGGAGGTTGTACTGGAGTAAACATGGACAACAGAACTAAGGTAGTCTCATCAACATACTCACTGGTTTTAAATCCCAATATGTAGGATATCATGTCAGTAATGAATTTTCTAGCTTCATTGAACCAGACCTGGTTAAAAGGAGGTGGTTGCATGGGCTGGCGATCAGGTCTCATGAATAATTGAGCTATTCTGGTTATCTCTGAACTGGGCAGTTTGGCACCTTGGTCAAGCAAGAATCCCATGGAAAGGGGAGCCAGATTCTAATTTGGCTTAAAGTGTAGCATTTCATTGATGGATTCAGGGGTAATATAGAATAGGACAGTCCCAGATAGAGCCATAACTGCTCTTTAAGTGGGATCATAATTGGCACAACATAAGTGGATGATATCAGGAAGCACATTCACTAACGGGAGGTAATATATGGGCATGTTGGACTCCCAAAATTCCATAGACATTAGCATTGTTGTAGTAGCTATTCCTAATTTCACAAACTACTTGGAGGTGAGGCTTGTCACTAATTAAGTCATTAATCTGGAAATCTCTGTCAGCAAGGGGCAACAATTCTAATTCTTTGTGTGGTGCATTGAGGGGGGCAACATTGAGGGCCATTGAAGCATCCATTATTCAATCTTCTCTGATTTTTCAATTTGAAATTTGGGCTTCTCCTAGCAATAGTAGGTAAAATGATAGCTTCTGGGAGTTTTCTCAGAGAATTTACAGGCCGAGACCGATTTGAATTTAGTTTAGTGGGCGAACTTGTAGAGGGAGATGGAGTTGCCAGGATTTCTTTGTAAAAATGGGTAAAACAGTGGTTACAGTGTGTGGGTTTGAAGGCACCACAACATTTCTAATTCAAATTTGGGTGTTTTTTGCGAATTTATAGACAAAACTAGAAAAAACGGGGTTATGGAGAAAAAATTGGGTAAATACCTGTTTTAATGGGCGCCCTATGCAAATGCAGGTGGCGGACTGAGCTGAGGGGCTGAGATGTGGACTCAATTTAGCTGGGTGTCGGACTGCGTAGTAAACATAATGCTCTGGACGTGAAACAGCATGCAGAGGTCACACGGGAGAAACAAATTGAAATGAATGAAAAACAAAATTTTATGCCTTTTTGACAAAAATTTGATTTTGGCGTGTTTTGGTGCGCTTCGGTCGCACTGATGTCAGCATGACGTAATTTTTGTTGTGTAGCGGGGGTACGGAGGCTGACCTGGCAGTGACGTGGTGATTTACACAGTGGATGATGTGGAGGTGATGTGGCAGATGACATGGGTGACGACGTGAGCGGTGGGAAGCAGGGGCGGTATATGGTATTGTCCCGCACCGTTTTGGACAAAAGCTGTTTTTGGCGGAGGGGTCGCGATAGCAGAGGGCGGGCACCACATGGTTCTTGTACGATGATAAAACTGCCATTTTCGTGGGCACTATTCTTCGGGCATTAGAGGGGTTCCGATCTTACTATGGGTCATCCGATGGAAAAGCCCGGATTGGACGGTTGAGAGTGGACGGAGTTGGTGGAGGGGTACAGCGTGGGGACTGTTGAGCCTCAACCTTGCACTCACTTAGCTATCTTCCCAACAGCCTTTTCCCATTCACTTCTTCCTTTTTCCATGTTTTCCTCCATTAACTTGTTCAAATTATTGCATTACATGTCTTTTTATCATGGTTTGTTAACTATGCTAATGTGTGACTGTTTGATTAGAATTTTGGAACATATACAGCAATTCCGCAGCTGTTCAGCAATTCCGCAGCTGTTCAGAGATTCCGCAGCCCTTTTGTTGTTTGATATACTCCACGTGTCTTCTCAAGGAACGGGCCACATGGGCATGTTGGGTTGGACATACACATGGATCGTATGCTATTGGTTGAGCCAAACCAGTCACGTATGCCCTTGGTCAACGCAGGTGTTCCCTCGGTCAAACGGTCAAGTTCTAAACGGTGGCATGGGAGCCGTGAGCAGTTGGGACACGGAACCGTAGCTGGCACTTCCTCCACGCCACGAGGACAGCTAAAGACAGGATCCAAACATAGATTTACTGCCCATGATGACCGTTTCCCTCAAAAGCGCACGGAGTTGCCTGCGTGTTGCTGCACAAGTTAATTAGTTAAGACTGCGTGTTGCTGCGTAGTTAATAAGTTAGGCTGTAGTTGCTTAGTTCACGCAGAGGGTAGTTTATCTCTGTGCTTATAAATAAGCGTGTGCCAACGCTTGTAGATTAGCTTTTGAATATTGTAATTGCTGCGCTGATTTTGTTATCAAAACTCTGTTTTAGAAGGCTGTTTCTACAGCACTTTTTAACTGTATTTTGACATGCTGGTTTTATAAAAGAAGACTATTTCTGTTCACCTTTTCGTAGCTAATCTTTTAGCTGGTTGCGTGGATGGAGGGCCCCCATCTATGACAGCCTGTGTACATAGTGTTTGATTTCATTTTCCTGCCTTCAGCAATTTTTATTTCTTTCATCATGTATAATAGTTTACCATTTGATTTCATGTCATCTCATTTCCAGCACTTATTTTAAACTGATCAGTATTGTTTTCTGCAGGTTTTTAACCCGGGATTGTTTGTCCTTGTGTATTTGCTTTATATCTGATGGTATTTTCAGTTGACATATTCATAGTTGCTGCCTTTACTTTGATTTTCTAGCTTACTTCTAGCTTAGTTCCTCAAGCTGTATGCTAACACATTGATGGTCTCCTTATCATAAATTGTTCATCTTTAAGAGATCAGAATACTAATAAATTACAGCTTGCTTTGAGTAGCTTTTGGCTTATATCACTAACTCTTTCTTCACTTGTTACACATAACAATGTATGTTGGAAGCAAAATGCTGGAGAAAGGCACAGTGGTGTTATAATTTGTCATTTAGAGCTTTATCACTTTTTAAACTTATCTCTAACTACTTCCTAATCGTGTTTTACATAATACTATATGTTGGAAGCAGAGAGTTAGGAAGAGATGAACATTATCCTTGGTTTTTAAAGTGGTTTTCTTACCTTTTTATTTGCAGCAGCGTGAATAGTGTCTAGTGCCATTAGAAAGTGGTTCTTTGCTTTCAGTTCATTTCAAGTTATTTATTTCAAGCTCTTTCTTTGCAAAGTTTAGAAGGTAGTTAGAAATCACCAGCAACACACACTCACTCATTTAGAAATCACCTTACACACACTATCACTCATCTGTTTATAAAATCATCACTCCATCTTAGGAAGTTAAATTGACCACAAACAACACCCCCAAATGACAAAAAGATCTAAGAGGTTGCTTAAGTACATATATTACACCTTCACTTCATCAGCTTACGAGCTCCTGGTTGACAATTTATGATAGCAATTTAGATGACACTAAATTGACTAAACATTTTGGCGCCGTTGCCGGGGAAGTGAAATTAAGTAGCCATATTCTTAGGAAAAAAAAAACATAAAAATTTCAAGGAAAGAAGTTGATAACCTATCAAAGTATGCTCTCCTCTTGCACTTCAAAGTGATCTGGAGGATCAGAAAAGAGAAAGTTATTGACTTAGTAGTTTCTTGAGTATGCTCTCTTCTTGCACCTAGAGTGACCTGGAAGATCAGAAAAAGAACTATTAACTTGACTTGAAGAAAAATAATAAAAAAAAAATGACATGCATAGAGCTAGAGATTCTAGGGGAAGGTTTTTAGCTAGAGCTCGAAGTTCAATTTTTACAAGTCCATCTGCTTCAAGGGATAGGCAAGAGACACCTCCCTTATCTCCAACCGACACTCTTGGAATTCAAGAGCCAAGAGTTGACTCTCCTACACCTTCTATTGAATTTGAACCAGGAAGAGACTCTTCTCTTTCTCCTACAGAAAGACCAATTGTAATTGAGGAACTGGAATCATCTAAAGAAGAAGGAGAAATCTCTTCTCATTCACCCTTTGTAGAGGAACCAGAAGATTTTGAAATCCCTAGGAGAACCATCATGGCAGAGGAAGAAGGAGGTGGTAGAGGTAGAGGTAGAGGAGGAGGAGGAAACAACAACAATAATGGAGGAGGTAGAGGTCCCCTTGGAGGAGGAAATAGAGATGGGGATAATTCATTTGGGTTTCCCATTGTTAATGAAGATTCCCGAGCCACTATGAAAAACATATCGCCATCTGTCCTCCCAAATTTCCATGGGTTAAGAACTGAGGACCCTGAAACATTTTTATTTGAGTTTGAAGTGGTGTGTCGAACTTATGACTACCTGGATGACTCTCAGAAACTCAAATTATTCCCTTCAACACTGAAAGATCAAGCCTTGAAATGGTTCATGGGGTTACTCACTCAATCCATTAGGACTTGGGATGAAATGAAACAGACATTTTTGGATAGGTATTTGGACTATTGTATGCCTACTAATCACAAGGATGAGGTATTTAAAATGATACAAAGAGAAGATGAGAGTTTAGAAGATTTACTTGAAAGATTTCAATATAACTTGAAAAGAGCAAAAATGAGTAGCTTGGATGAAGAGACCTTAAAAGCCCTCTTATTAAAAGCCACTAGGGATGAATGGATAGATATCTTAAACATGATGGGGAAAGGGGATATTTCTCAACTTTCACTCAATGATATAGCATAACTCTGTATCCATCTCTCAAGGGGTAAATCAAAAACTCAAAAAGGGCCTAGAGATCCTTCTCTCCTTAGAGCAAATAAATCTGCAACAGGATCAGTAAGTAGGGCTGAAATCGGCAATATGCTTGATGAATTCAAAACTAACATCTTAGGAAGTCTTAGTGAACAACTAGATACCCTTAAGATTCACAATAAACAAAAAGCATAAGCTGAGGCTTTGGCCATTTTTTGCCCGAAATGTAGAAAGAAACATGCTTTAAGGGAATGTCCCTTGGATGCACACGTTGTAGAAACATGTGTAATTTGCTCAGAAACTCATGAGACTAAGGATTGTCCTTCAATACCTGGCCTCAAAGCAGTCTTTCAAGAGGATCCAAATACACTTGAATCTCTATGTTTTATTACAAGGAGACCTTGGCAAGGGCAACAGAATCAAGGGTTTAACAACTCTATGAATTCTCAATCCCAACCAAATTGGAATCCTTGGCAACAACCTTGGCCTCAACCTCAAAATGCTTTTCAAGCATGGATGCAAAGCATGCAAAATCCTTATGGGAGACTTGCTCAATTCTATCAATATCCTCCATCATTTCAGAATCAGCAAGCTCCACAACTTCCAAATCAAGGTCAACAACTATCATTGCCATACCCTCAACAACAACAACCTCCTCCACAAAATCAAAATTCTCAACTCTCGCTTCAATCCCAGCAGAAGTCAAATCAACTTCCCTCTCAGCCATTACCAAATCCAAATAATAGGAACCCTCAAAATGCTTACATGATGGAAGGTCAACCATTCCCTACCTATATGGTTGTTCCTCTCAATGAAGTACAACTCAGATCAGGTAGAATCCTAGATCAACCTTCTACAAGTGTTCAACAACCAAGCATTTCTGAGGAAGAATCTCTCAAAGTCAATAAGGGTTCTGAAGTGTCACTTCAAAACCAAAATATCCAAAAAGAAAAAGAAAAAGAATCAACCTTTACAACTCCCTTAGTTGAGCAACCTACACCTTTAGCTACACCTCCTTTTCCTGAGAGATTACAAATTGACAAAGGAGTGGAAAAGCAAATATGGGTGCCCGACTATAGTTTTCTAGATGAATTGAAGAATTTCTGTATCAAGATCCCCTTGTTACAAGCCATTAAGGAAATTCCTATTCTAGCAAAGACAATAAAGGAGTTGAGTTTGAAGAAAACAGGAAAAAGAACCAGAGATACCAAAAGGATACATCTAGTTGGAAAAATTGCAGACATTATGATGGGTAAGATTACCATGCAAAAGTATGTGGATCCCGGTAGCCCTATTGTCAAGACTCATATTAATGGGGTTGAAATCCCAAATACTTTGATTGACTTAGGAGCCGCTATCAACATCATGAGTAGGCAGACCATGGATCAGTTAAAGCTTCCTAACCTTCTCTTTACACCTACTTTACTGCAACTTGCAGATAGATCAATCATTAAACCTGATGGTGTATTGGAAGACATTCCAGTCTCCCTAGACTCTTGGGAATATCCAGTTGATTTTATGATTTTAACTCCCAAGAACAATCTAGGAGGACATCCCCTTATCTTAGGAAGACCTTGGCTAGCAACAGCTGATGCTTTTATCAGTTGTAGGTCTGGGGACATGTATATATCAGATGGTAATTCCACCAAGAAATTCAACTTGTATCCTCCAGCAAAGGCAATAACAGAAATAGGAGAAGATGAGTGGGTTGATGATGAGGATACCATTCAACCTGTTCTAACCATCTCTGAGATCAGTGAAGATAGTCAAATTCTAAATACATTAGAAAATTTTGAAATACCTTTAGAATATGACTCTACACAGTTTCAGTTAGATGCAGACATTGAATATCTATCCTCTAGACAGATGTCTCTCTTCTCAATGGAAGAGTTTGGTAGTTCTACAGTTGAAATCCTTCCAGGAAAAACATTGAACATTAACAAAAATTTGGAAAGACCACAACAAGAAGAATTAACCAAACTTTTGCAAAAACATTCCACTGCATTTGCATGGGAATACACTAACATGAAAGGAATCGATCCTAAGACTTGTATTCATCACATCTATATTGAAGAAAACAGCAGACCTATTAGGCAACCACAAAGAAGGATGAATCCAAACCTTAGGGAAATCGTGAAAGAAGAACTCCAGAAATTGCTCAAGGTAAACTTCATTTACCCCATTTCAGATAGCCAATGGGTTTCTCCCTTGGTTATAGTGCCCAAAAAGAATGGTAAATGGAGAGTTTGCATTGATTATCGAGAATTGAACAAGGCAACCCTAAAGGATAATTTCCCTCTACCTTTTATTGATCAGGTACTAGACACTTTAGCAGGTAAAAAGTATTTCTCATTCCTGGATGGTTTTAGTGGGTATAATCAAATTCAGGTAGCACCTGAAGATCAAGACAAAACCACATTTACTTGTCCTTGGGGAACTTTTGCCTACCAAGTACTCCCTTTTGGATTGTGCAATGCACCCGCTACATTTCAAAGGGCTGTACTAGGAATTTTTTCAGATCTGATTCATGATTGTGTAGAGGTATACATGGACGATTTCACAGTTTATGGTAATACATTTGAAGAAGCTTTGGAAAATTTGGAAAAAGTATTGATAAGATGTAAGGAAACAAATCTTTCTTTAAGTCATGAAAAGTGTTTTATGATGTTTACTGAAGGGATTGTTTTAGGACATCATATTTCAGGAGATGGGATTAAGGTTGATAGATCCAAAGTTGAAGTCATCTCTAAGTTACCTGTTCCAAATTGCCAGAAAGATGTTAGGAGTTTTCTTGGGTTTACTGGATATTACAGAAGATTTATTGAAAACTTCACTAAGATAGCATCTCCTCTTTTCAAATTGCTTACCAAAGACTGTGAGTTCAAGTGGGATCCTGAGTGTCAATCTGCCTTTGAAGCTTTAAAGACTAGAATATCTGAAGCACCCATCTTAAGGGGGCCAAATTGGAAACTCCCTTTCCACATTTCTACTGATGCTTCAGATACAGCTCTAGGAGCTGTTTTGGGACAAAAGGATTTGATCCCTTATGCCATTTATTACACCAGTAAAAATTTGACTCCCACTGAGTTAAATTATATTGTTACAGAAAAAGAGTTCTTAGCTGTGGTACATGCGATCAATAAGTTTAGACACTACATAACCGGCTATGAAACCTTTGTCCATACTGATCACTCTGCCATAAGATATTTAATGAACAAACCTGTTACTAATGGCAGAGTTACAAGATGGCTTTTACTTTTACAAGAATTCAACATTACTGTGTTAGATAGACCTGGAAAACAAAACACAGTAGCTGATTTCTTGTCTAGAATCCAAAACACTAATGAAGATTCTCCAGTAGAAGATAAGTTTCCAGATGAATACTTGTTTGCAGTAACTACCAAGACTCCTTGGTATACAGATATGGCTAATTATCTAGTTACAGGGAAGCTACCTCTACACTTATTTCCTAATGAGAAAAGGAAAATCATTCAGGAGAGTTCACATTATTCTTGGATTTCTAATGAATTGTTCAAAACAGGGCCAGATTGTATAATCAGAAGGTGCGTTCGAGAAGATGAAATGCCTGACATCCTTAAGGCATGTCATGATGAACCATGCGGCGGGCACTTTGCTGACAAGAGGGCAGCCTATAAAATCCTTTCTCTAGGATATTATTGGCCTTCTCTCTTTAAAGATGCAAAGCAGTATGTTAGAAGGTGTGACAGCTGCCAAAGAGTTGGGAGACCAACTCCTTCAAATGAAATGCCACTACAGCCTCAGGTATGCATCGAACCCTTTGAGAAATGGGCTCTACATTTCGTTGGACCAATTAATCCACCATCAAAGCAAAAGAAGTATATACTGGTTTGTACTGATTATGTTACTAAGTGGGTAGAAGCCAAGGCATTGCCTTCTGCCACTGAAAATTCAGTTGTTCAATTTCTTTTTGAGGATATTTTCACTCGTTTTGGTGTCCCAAGGGAAATTGTGACAGATCAGGGCAGCCAATTTACATCTAAATTGATGGAGAAGCTGATGGAGGAATATAAGATCAAGCACAGAACATCTACTCCATACCATCCGCAATCAAATGGCCAAGTGGAGTCTACCAATAAAGTTCTTGAAGGCATTATCACCAAGACTGTTCATCTTCATAGAAGAGATTGGGCGGAAAGGCTTCCTGAAGCCTTATGGGCCTATAGAACTACATGGAGGAACACAACAGGACATTCTCCCTATGAACTTGTTTATGGGAAGGAAGTCCTGCTCCCCATTGAGTTCCAAATCAAGACCTTCAAGGTGGCAGTCCAGTTGGGAATGAGCCTCTCAGAAGCCCAAAAACACAGAATGGACCAGCTAAATGAGCTAGATGAAATAAGACAAGATGCAATTCTAAGGACCGATCTAGTTCAGCACCAAAGATCTAAATGGCATGATCGTCATATCAAAGAAAGAAAGTTTCAGAAAGGAGATTGGGCTCTATTGTTTGATTCAAAGTTTAAAGACTTCAAAGGAAAATTTCAAACTCATTGGCTTGGGCCATATGAGATTGATGAAGTCTTTAGTAATGGAGCAGTTCGAGTGAAAACTATTGATGAATTTCATACTCCTCTTATTGTGAATGGCCATCGCCTGAAAATCTACCAGAAGCCACTCTCAAAAGAGGAATTTGTCAAGTTGTTCAAAGAAGATTCTGCAATGAGGCTGGTGGAGAAGAATTCTTCTCCTCCATCAGCCTAATCTCTGTTTCTTTCAGTAAAAAAAAAAAAAAGAAAGAAAAAAAAAAAAAAGAAAAAAAAAAGAAAAAAAAAAGAAAAAAAAGAGAAAAAAAAAAAAAAATCTCTTGTATAAGCCTGAAAACCAATCTTGGATTGGCAGTCTTATGCAGAAAATGTAAGGTGAAAATCAGGGTCACCTGACACCTTATATTTTCCAAAAAAAAAAAAAATCCCTCTTCTGCCATCTCATCCATCTCATTCATTTCATCCATCTCATCATCTTAATTCCATTCCATTTTTTTTAGTCTATTCACTCCATCTCATTCTCATCAATAAAGTCCCTATCAGGACTATTTCATGTAGTCAAGTTGTTTTTATTCTCTTGGTGCAGGAAGAAAAAATGTTGCTGCAAATTCTACAGCTGGGAGCCAATTCCGCAGCTGATATCCGAATTCCGCAGCTAATACACTCTGTCCCTGCAACAAAAATAAACTCTGTTTCAAAAAGAAAAAGTCTGCAGTCAGAAGTACCAGCATCATTAAAGGGTGAAGACACACAGCATATACAAAGGCAGCAATAAAGCAAAGGTTAGCATCATGATTAGCAAAGGAATCAAAATACACAAAGGTATGTTCTAAACCTCTAACTGACAGTTATATCATTACGTATGGTTTTCGGATTATGGTATTAGGCACCTAGTGTAATGATTGAACAAGATCTCCGTTCACTCCTTGTCCATTATGCTTCGTAGTCCACCTCACCTCCGTTTTAACGGTCCCATAGTCACTGTGATTCAAACTTGATACGGCCTGCTCCCTTGCATTAATTCTCCGTACCAGAATGATGTGTCCTGTTACACCACGGCTCTTCAACTGATCATTCCGCAGCCAGGTGTATACAGTTACCTGACGTCGATGGGATTCGGCCGTTCTACCCTTTAATACCTTTCTACGCATGCATAACTTCATTCCTATCGCTGATCACTCCCTCGATTTCATCGATTTCACTCTCGGTTCATTCACCACTCTGTCTCACCGTAAATCTACGCTGCTCCATTCTCCTCATCTCTCCGCTTAAAAACCCTGACCAACAGGCTCGCAATTGCATCACGGCCATTCTACTGTAGCCGTAATACCCACTACTGAACACTGTTTTCCCAATTTCCATTACGGCCATTCTACTGTAGCCGTGTAGTTCTCTGTTCCAGCCGTAATTTACGCTGAGGAGCACTGTTTTTCCGTGAAGTCTCCTTCCTCCAGCATCCAAACAGTATTGTACTGTCAGAGCAGCAAGAGAAGTTGGTAACCGAAATGGGCAAGCTATTAAGAGCAGAACCGGAAGGTTCTAAATTTCTAGACAGTTACCCGCAAACGAGGAATGCCCTGCAGAAGGCCAAGTGGTTAAAATTTATTCAGAAATTTAAAGGATACCACAAAGAGGTCACAAAGGCCTTTGCTCGGTCATTTGATGGGAAAACAAACACTGTGGAGATTGGGGACCTGCAATTCACTGTCACCGAAAGCAGCTTGGCTCAAGCAACTACTTTGCCTCGTACTGGAGAACGATGGTTCAAGAATCGAACGGTTGAAAGCCAAGAGTGGAAGAACATATTGAAAAATCCAGGTATGGATACTACTATCTTCACCAAAGGAATACCTGTAAGTAACATTAAAAAGGAATGGACTGCCTTACTTTTGCTAGTGCAGAAATTTTTGACATGTGAAGGCAGATTTGGTACAATGTATGTTTATCACACAAAGATAATGATGCATTTTATGGGTGAACATACCATCAATCTCCCTTATTTCCTGCTGTCTAGTTTAAAGAAAATGAGTGCTACTGTGCAAAAACATGTGGGTAACATTGAGCCACACCTATACCACCATGGCCTCATCAAAATACTAATTGAAGAGCAGTTAAAAATCAGAAAGGACACATGGGAGAAATTCCTTATTAGGAACCATTTTCAGGAAGTGGCTGAAACCTCTGTTAGCTCTCCTAAAGTACCAGCCTCCATTAGCTCTCCTAAAGTGCCCCGGAGAAGTAGAAGAAAAGAAAAAGAAACTGCTGCCCAAGAGACTGATGTAGAAGAAACTGCTGCCCAAGATACTGATGTAGAAGAAACTGTCCAAGAAATCATTGTAGAAACTCTTCAAGAAATTGCCCAAGAAACCATCCTGGAAACTGGTCAAAAAGAGAAGGAAAAGGGCAGCAAAACAAAAAGACAGAAAAGGGATAAGGGAAAAGCTATTTTGCAAACACCATCCCCTTCACCTAAGCCTTCAACCGAAGAAGATACCCAAACATTGGCTCATAGGCTTGCTCAGCTTCAAGAAACTGCTATCTCCAAGAAGAAAAGCACTAGCATACAGGTAAGAAGAAGTAGAAGGCTCATAGAAAGGAAAAGTGTAATAAAAGGAAAACAGTCCCATTTTGTTGACTTGAGCACACCTGAGAAAAGGCAAATTCAGCTAGACATTGACTCAAGTCCTCCAAGGGAGGAAAGCCCTTTTCAACAAGAAAGAGAGAGCAGCATTCAAGAATTTGAATTCAGACCAAGGCAAACTCCAGATATTGACCCTGTTCAGCAAGAAGCATATGACTATTTAGAAACATTGGAGCAATCTGTTGTTGGTCCTAGCACAGTCTTGCCCCTTGAACAGCAGGTTCAATCTCTGAAGCAAGAAATATTTGAACTTGAAGTCCTAAATCGCCACATCAAAAATGAAAATGAAAAATTGAAACAACAAGGTAACGTGGACAAGATGATCTACGACAACACCATGCTTCATTTGGGCCTTTGGCAAAGAAAGAATAGAAAGTTGAAAAGAAAATGCAAGAAGTTGAGCCGGGCATTGATCAACTTAAAATTCAGGTGCTTGGTAAAGAAGCCAAGAACAAGTTTGGCAACAAAGAGGAAGAGAAGAAGGTTGGATGTCTTAGCAGAGGCATCCGAGCATATGAACTAAAGGATTATGCCAAGTTTTGGTTGCATGAGGACATGCAACACCCTCAGAGTGGGGGTATGTTGAGCCTCAACCTTGCACTCACTTAGCTATCTTCCCAACAGCCTTTTCCCATTCACTTCTTCCTTTTTCCATCTTTTCCTCCATTAACTTGTTCAAATTATTGCATTACATGTCTTTTTATCATGGTTTGTTAACTATGCTAATGTGTGACTGTTTGATTAGAATTTTGGAACATATACAGCAATTCCGCAGCTGTTCAGCAATTCCGCAGCTGTTCAGCAATTCCGCAGCTGTTCAGAGATTCCGCAGCCTTTTTGTTGTTTGATATACTCCACGTGTCTTCTCAAGGAACGGGCCACATGGGCATGTTGGGTTGGACGTACACATGGATCGTATGCTATTGGTTGAGCCAAACCAGTCACGTATGCCCTTGGTCAACATAGGTGTTCCCTCGGTCAAACGGTCAAGTTCTAAACGGTGGCATGGGAGCCGTGAGCAGTTGGGACATGGAACCGTAGCTGGCACTTCCTCCACGCCACGAGGACAGCTAAAGACAGGATCCAAACATAGATTTACTGCCCATGATGACCGTTTCCCTCAAAAGCACACGGAGTTGCCTGCGTGTTGCTGCACAAGTTAATTAGTTAAGACTGCGTGTTGCTGCGTAGTTAATAAGTTAGGCTGTAGTTGCTTAGTTCACGCAGAGGGTAGTTTATCTCTGTGCTTATAAATAAGCGTGTGCCAACGCTTGTAGATTAGCTTTTGAATATTGTAATTGCTATGCTGATTTTGTTATCAAAACTCTGTTTTAGAAGGCTGTTTCTACAGCACTTTTTAACTGTATTTTGACATGCTGGTTTTATAAAAGAAGACTGTTTCTGTTCACCTTTTCATAGCTGATCTTTTAGCTGGTTGCGTGGATGGAGGGCCCCCATCTATGACAGCCTGTGTACATAGTGTTTGATTTCATTTTCCTGCCTTCAACAATTTTTATTTCTTTCATCATGTATAATAGTTTACCATTTGATTTCATGTCATCTCATTTCCAGCACTTATTTTAAACTGATCAGTATTGTTTTCTGCAGGTTTTTAACCCGGGATTGTTTGTCCTTGTGTATTTGCTTTATATCTGATGGTATTTTCAGTTGACATATTCATAGTTGCTGCCTTTACTTTGATTTTCTAGCTTACTTCTAGCTTAGTTCCTCAAGCTGTATGCTAACACATTGATGGTCTCCTTATCATAAATTGTTCATCTTTAAGAGATCAGAATACTAATAAATTACAGCTTGCTTTGAGTAGCTTTTGGCTTATATCACTAACTCTTTCTTCACTTGTTACACATAACAATGTATGTTGGAAGCAGAATGCTAGAGAAAGGCACAGTGGTGTTATAATTTGTCATTTAGAGCTTTATCACTTTTTAAACTTATCTCTAACTACTTCCTAATCGTGTTTTACATAATACTATATGTTGGAAGCAGAGAATTAGGAAGAGATGAACATTATCCTTGGTTTTTAAAGTGGTTTTCTTACCTTTTTATTTGCAGCAGCGTGAATAGTGTCTAGTGCCATTAGAAAGTGGTTCTTTGCTTTCAGTTCATTTCAAGTTATTTATTTCAAGCTCTTTCTTTGCAAAGTTTAGAAGGTAGTTAGAAATCACCAGCAACACACACTCACTCATTTAGAAATCACCTTACACACACTATCACTCATCTGTTTATAAAATCATCACTCCATCTTAGGAAGTTAAATTGACCACAAACAACACCCCCAAATGACAAAAAGATCTAAGAGGTTGCTTAAGTACATATAGTACACCTTCACTTCATCAGCTTACGAGCTCCTGGTTGACAATTTATGATAGCAATTTAGATGACACTAAATTGACTAAACAGGGACCCACCATATAACTCAACGTTTTGTAAGGTTCTGCAGTGTATTTCAACTTTGGGTTTGTCGAGTGGGTTGGTTATTCATTTAACCAAATGTTGAATGAATCCCAATGTTTATATGCACGTGCAGGGAGGGTTGTCCATAAGGTTTCGGATAAACCTTGGACCCCTTAACATATTAATATATGGCTATAAATAAGCCCGGTGCGGGATATTAAAGTTTGAAGAAATTTTGAATAATATGACACTTATTCAACAGAGATTATCCTGATTATACACAATTGCAGAAAACATGCATAATACATAACCTCCTCTACGTTAATCATCAATTTACAGAAGCAGAAACAATAACATGCGCACATAGAAGCATCAATCACACATATCAACACAGTATTTTCCCGGGGAAAGCATCTCGCTGAAAACCCCAACTATCTATATATTATATTGATTGAGAACATGTAACAAACATTGTACAATACTCCTCACAAGTACTCAGTACTATCTCCACCTGTTACACACAATACAGCTCAGATCTGATCTCCAAATCTCCTCCGCTGCTTGCCTGCCTCCACTGCATAATACCCGTTGAGAATGAATGAGAATGGATTAACAAAACTCGTATTTACCTCCAATGAATCACTCACACTGGGAAAGACGTGAGCAGAGGCTATAATACTTGGTATTTTCCAATTCTGGCATACTCAATCCCTCTCATTGTGCAAATCATCATGCACAACTATAGTCACAACTGATAGCAATCTGATCCTCTAAAACCTTCCCATGCTAAACTGAACATGCATTGACATGCAATTGAGTTAACTGATGTATTCTATAGTTGCATTATGAGTTAATAATTATTATAACAACTCATCATTAGTCTATTTACAGTTAGACTAATTACAACTAGTTTAACCAAGTCAAACTAAACACAACTTCATTAACTCTACAATCAACTCCACCAAACTCAACTGATTGAGTTCTAACTGAAGTCATGCATGCAACAACTCAACTGACCCACAAAGAAAGCGTACTTCCTTCTGATAGCTACATGTGCCACATCTATAGCTCAAACTGAAGTGCTCCAAGAGAATAAGATCAAGTTTATAGTCCAAATATTATTATGAGAAAATAATATTTGACTTTTCTATTTTTGACAGCCAGTCTAAAAATAGACTTTGATCACTCCTTTTGTGATCACTCCTGCTATGATCACTCCTGCTGTGGTCACTCCTGATGTGATCATCCTTGCTTTGGTCACTCCTGCTATGATCATCCCCTCTGGGATCCAAAAATAGAACTTGCGCCATAATTTGTGTGCGGACCCACTTAGTGAAGGCGACTCTTTTCACTCAGCTCCATCATCTTGTTGCATTCTCAACAAGCATTTCTTGTTGCACACTTTTCAACAAAGTTTAGGGTTTTTTATGTAGTTTATATAATAGGGGAGGGGAAATATTCATGTAGGAGTTATAATATAAAGTTAGTAGGTTAATATGAAAGATAGGTTTAAAAAAAACACTAAGTTTGAAGAGTGACTTAGGCTTTAGGGAAATGAAAAGGATCTAGGCCATGAATTCTGAGAAGCTTAGCATAATGGAAGAAAATCATTTTTACACAAGAAATGTGGCTTCCTTTGCCTAAGTAAAAACAAAGTCTCACTTAGTCTTTTTCATGAAATGAAGTGAACTAGGTGCACTGAGCAGATCTCAGTGTCCTTGAGGGGAAATTAGTAAATGTTCTTGGAGAAATGAGGAGGGAAATTAGTCATGCTCCATTTGTTTTGTAGCCACCTTGCCATGGCACTTGTGATATCCATGAGATGCAACATCTTAAAAAGACAAAATTGTTCACAAACCTACTTCTGCAACATCAAAACTGCCTACCGAGCCTAATACACCTAACATTTTTTCTTCCTTTTTGATTGGGTGCATTTGAACTAGAAAACCCTTACTCTCTTCTTTTCTTTCAGCTGCAATAATATCTAAGTCTACCCTTATTCCTTCCAGGGGCTCCGATTTAACTGTTGAGCTCACTTGCTTCTTTACCTAACTACTGATCTACCAAGCTTGAACTGTTTGGATAGAATTCATTCTCTACCTCTAAAACAGAAAATTTAAACATGGACTCACCAAGATTGAGTTGTCTGGCCACCCATCAAGTGTGACAGAAGTCACCTAAGTGCACACATTGAATCTTCTTTGCAAAAATAGGATAGTAGTGGCTCTTTGGACTAACACACTTTCTTGGTATTTCCTTTGGGGTTCATTTTCTTTCTTTTTGACCAATTCATTCTTTTTTCCCTTTGATTTTTCTTTTAGGGCATACCCTCTTTTCATTTTTTAAATTTTTTATTTTCTGAAAATATGGAACCTTTGCAGCATGGAAATGATGAACATATTTGGCATTTCATCAGTCAATCATGAAATATGACACCTATTGGTATAGGAACCTAATAGTGGCTCCACTTGGGGATGGCTTTTCTAGGTGAAAAGCCAAGAACAACAGGTCAGATAGCCTTATATTCAATTCTTGCTGCAACCTGAAATTTTTCCTTTGCTGTAAATAACCAAATTGTGTCCCTGGATCATATACACCTTTCTTGTAGCTCATTCAAACAAATGCAGCCCTGTCTTGGTAGTTTGTCTGAATGTTTGCCATCATATTTACAGCTCCCAAGTATCCTTCTTCAATTCTTCTCATAAACTCAAAATTTAATACAAAAAGGTGGCATAGTTCCTTGACTTTTCTCAAAATTTGCTACATCTTATTCCCTATCTTATTGCTGTAATAAACTATAGAAAATAGACATTATTATGTACAAATTATAGTCCTGACACATTAACAAAGTGGATCAAAATAATGCTTCAGCATCCGACCATTGACTAGCCCATCTTCTGCTCCTGTACCATCCAGGCTTTTCAAAAAGTAGGTGTTGTTTCCTTGTACAACCTGAATAGCAAAAGGTCACTTCCATAGGAAGTCAAATTTCCCATGTTTCCCTTTATCTTCCTTTCTGGAATCCCATTTGAGTACTTTGTCCCCTATGAAAAAATCCTCTGCCTTTGTCCTCTTGTCAAATATTTTCTGAAGTTTTTCTTGTAGAACTTGAGATCTTTGATACACTTCTACTCTAGTCTGCTGTAAATGAATTGTTTGATTGATTCTCCTCTGAATGTCATTGGGTTTTGCCTGTATCTCTTGCAACAATTTTATCATAGGGATTCCCAAAGATGAGGGGAATACTACCTCCATTCCATAAACCCACTCATAGGGGCTTGTTCCAATAGATCTCTTTGTAGTCAATCTGTCTGCCCAAAGTGCATTTATAAGCTTCTTATGCCAGTTTTTCTTGTTTTCCTCCAATAATTTCTTAATGATACTGATCATGCTTTTATTGGATGATTCATCGAAACCATTACCTTGAGGGTAATAGGCTGTGGAGTGGCCTAGGGTAATATGGTATTTGTGACAAAAATTGATCATTCTTTTGGATTTAAAGGTAGCAGCATTGTCAGTTATAATCTTTTCTGGACAGCCAAACCTAGAGAGGATATTGGTTTCTAGGAATTTTATGATCGCTGAGTCATTAGCTAGTCTACAAGGGATGGCTTCTATCCACTTGGTGAAGTAGTCGGTGGTAGTCAAAATCCACATATGTTGGCCAGAAGAGGGAGGGTGAATTTATCCAATGAAATCTAAATGCCATTGTTGAAATGGTCTCTCAGTGGAAATTGGCTTCAGGGGTAAAGGTAACAGCTTTCTCTTGCCTTCAAAGATTTGACATTTATGGAAAGAAACTAAAAATTTCTTTACATCAGCAAACAGGGAGGGCCAATAAAATCCAACTCTTAAGATTTTATGAGTAGTTGGCTTCCAATACAAATGTCCACCACAGTCCCCTGCATGAAATTCTTTAAGCACTTTGTCAGTTTCATCCTTTGTTAAGCAATTTAGTAAAATGCCTTCATGATTTTTCCAAAATAAAACATTATCTATAATACAGAATTTTGAAGCTTTCATTTTCAGGAATCTCTTTTTAGTTCTGGATAACCCTGGAGGAGCCTGCAGGTTTAACAATACATAGGCTATATCAACATACCAAGGTGATTGTAAAAAGGCTTGATTGATCTGTGGAGTCACCATCTCCTGTTCGTTATCCAGTTCATTGATGTCAAGGGCTTGAAAGTTGGTTTCAATCATCAATTTAGCTAACGCTTGTCCTTTTATCAGCTTTGTTGGTTTAATATCAATGTCATATTCCAAAATGTTAGCTATCCATTTGCCTCTCTTGCCTTCAAGTCCTTCTTCAGTTAGGATATCCTTGACCACAATATTTGGCACATAAGCTATTATATGAGAGTATAGGATATAAACTCTGAAATCATTGATGGACTTTACAAGGGCATAGGCCTATTTTTCCATGATTTGATATTTAAGTGGTGCATCTATAAGCGCTTTACTGAAAAAAGAAATGGGCTTCTCACATCCTTGATCATCCTTTTGTAATAGGACAGCAGCAATAATATGTTAAGATGCAAAGGAAAAGATGATAAAATCTCTATCAAATTTCGAGCTTGTAAGGACTGGTGTTTTTGTTAAAGCTATTTTAATTTTTTCAAAATCTTGCTTGGCTTCTATTGTCCACTTGAATTTGGAATCCTTCTTCAACATGTTGTTCAACAATTTTATTAGTTCAGCCACGTTGGGTATGAATCTTCTTAGAAAATTGATTTTTCCTAGGAAAGCTTGCAGTTCTTTGATATTCCTAGGGTGAGGAACTTGGAGAATGGCTTGTATTCTATCTGGGTCAATTCTAATGCCATCACTTGAGATTATGTGACCTAACAGTTTGCCCTCTTCTAGTCCAAATAATGATTTCTTTGGGTTCAATGATATGCCATATTTTATGCAGATTAAAAACACTTGTCTAAGATGATCTAGGTGTTCTTGATTTGTCTTGGAAAAAGCAGTAAGGTCATCAAGGTATATGACTAGAAAATCATGAATCTCTTTTGCAAAGGCTATTTCCATTGCTCGTTGAAATGTTTCCCCTGCATTCTTAAGTCCAAAAGTCATTTTTACATACCTGAAAGTTCCCCAAGGTGTTGTAAAAGTAGTTTTATCTTGATCATCATGGTGAACTAGGATCTAATTAAAGCCTAAGAATCCATCTAACAGTGAAATTCTAGAAGCTCCCACTACCCTTTGTAATATGTGATCCATCTTGGGTAATGGGTAATGATCCTTTAAAGAGACTTTATTCAGATTTCTCAAGTCAACACACAACCTTATTTCTCCCATTTTCTTCCTAGTGGGTACTAGATTTGAGATCCATTCTGAGAATCTAATGGGTGAAATTATTCCAGCTTCGTACATTCTTTTGACTTCCTTTTCAATAAGGGGAAGGAGGATAGGATTAACCCTTCTAAGTTTTTGTTTAAAAGGTTTTTGATTTTCTTTTAAGAGTATTGTATGCTGGATCACAGAAGTATCATAGGACTTAAGATCTTTATAGCTCCATGCAAAAACATCTTCAAATTCTTTAAACAGTTCAATGTATTTCAGTTTTTGGTCAGGAGGTAATGCTTTGGACAATTTTATCATTTTAGGCTTCTGTTCAGTGACTGTGTTGCAGTCCTCAATTTCTGCGTTTAATGGATGCATTTTTGGCTTTCTTGGAATACCTTTTGAATCAAAAATATCCTCCAGAGGAGTCAAGCGCGTGGGTAAAAAATTATCCTTTAAATCAATCACTTCAATATCTCCTTCAACAATTTCATCAGAGTTTGTTTCTTTCAGCTCTTGTAAATGTTTTCCGGTAAAGATTGTTGGATGCAAAATCTGATTTGCTATTTCAACTGAAATATGTTTTTTAATCTTGTCTATTTGCTGATCTTCACAAATGGTGCTTGTGTCTATGTTTGTGTTGGAAAATTCCTCTTTTAGTGTCAAGAAATTATCGACTTGAGTGTCATTGTCAAACACCTACCAATTTTTTACATTATCTAGAACAGTAGGTCTGTGTTTAATTTCAGTAGTAAAAAGATGGTTAGGCTCAAACGACAGTTTACAAGTGCTAGCAAATGTTGCCAAACTATGAGCATGCAAATTGTGATTTCTTGGAATTTTGGTAAGCTGTGATTCTAGAAAGGTATTGAGTATTTCAATCGCTGCCCCTCTATAAGCTCTTAGCCTGAGATCATTTGTGACAAAGTTTCCTTTCATCTGTTGAATAACCAAATCAAAGTCTCCCAAAATTGATATCCTAGCTGCCCCTAGACTTTTGACCAATTTGAGTCCTAACAGAAGGGCTTCATATTCAGCCATGTTATTTGTGCATCTAATGTTCAGTCTGTATGTATGTCCTTCAGCATGATCATTTTGCATTTTATGTATCCAAATCCTTGCCCCTGCTCCTAGTTTATTAACTGATCCATCAAACTCTAAGCACCATAGGATTTCTTGATTACAACTGGCATCAGGAGTTTTTTAAAAAATTGCTTAACGAGCAGATTTGGATTTTGTAACTCATATGGTTTGCCTTGTGTGTCTGTTACAACAATTATTTCAGTGATTTCTAGGTCTTGAGCAATAGGTTCTTCATTTATGCTTCTTCGTTGTGCTGATTCTAAAACTTTGTCATCAGTTTTGGGACAAATTTTAGCATTGTATAGGATGAAAGAATCCATATTAGAATGCATGGAATAAATGGGGAATTTTGGGGTTTCTCTTGACTGCTGACCACATATTTCATCAAAGTTTCCCGATAAAATCTCTTTGGCTGGCAAAAGACTGAAATGGTGGCATAAGACATGTCCAATTGTAGAGATCCCTAGAGTTTTGCACCCCAAGATCTGGACAAAAGAATTCCATACTTTGGTGGGATATTAGCTACCACTACATCCATTAAAATTGTCTTGGTAGGGTATTGGACTAGAGATACACATAAATCTTTGATTAGGCCTAGACACCTGACCTGGCTAGAATTAAATGAAAACAAGTCTTTATATGGCCTTGTGATATCTAGGTCCAACTTTTCCATCACATACTTAGGCATTAGGTTATGGGAGGCTCCCAAGTCAAACATTGCATTGTGAAATACTTTTCCATGAATGTTTAGGCATACGTATAATGGAGGAACTCCTCCATATACTGATTTACCATTTACTTCAGAGCCAAAAATTAACTCTGACTGGTCATCTAGGACATTCACTGCATCTCTGTTTTTGGAAATTTGAAGTGTCCTGCTGATTTGTTCTCTATATACCTCATGTTTAGCCAATTCGGATAGTGGAATGGCTATTTTTAACTTGCCTATTTCGGTTTCTAGGTTGAAAGGTTTTTCCACTTGAATTTTTGCATTCCGGACAACAAGATTTTCTTTTTTTGCTGTGTTTTCAGTGGTTTTTTCTCTATCAGGAGTGGTTTTATGAACTAAATCTGCTTTAAAATCAATTTCAGGAGATTTGTTTGCATTCTCTTTTGGAGGAATGGAGGTGGATGGCTGATTTTTTGATGGATGTAAGTCTGATATGTCCTCAATCTTGTGTTCTTTTGGGTTGAGGTCTTTTCTAGCAAGGAGTTCTATAGGGGAAGTTTTATCCTTTGCTTTTTTAGGCTGCTTGGTATCTTTCTACTTGTTGGTTTCAAGAACATCTACCGTTCTTCTTCTCAGTTTATATTGTTTATGAACCTCATAGACAGCCGCATCATATCCCTCTCTAAAATCAAATGATTCTCCGGATTTGGTTTGAAATTGATTAAAGGTGTGAGCTTCTTGGTCGTCCTGGGTTAAAAATATTTGTTGTTCACTGTTTAGACCCATTAGGTTGATTTGAGTATCCTCTATTGGATCATTAGAGGTTGAAGCTTCAACATAGTTTTCTTGGAATGGAGGTCTAAGGTTTTGGTTAGGACTAGCTTTTCCAGCATTAGGATTCTGATTTTTCCCGAAGTTTGGATTTCTTCCGGTGTTGCTTAGTTGACCCTCCCAAGAGGATTTCCTTTCAATTGTTTCTACTCTATCACCCAGCCTATCCATTCCTTTGATAATTGCATCTAGTTTTTTCTCAAATGTATAAGGCTCTTCTTTGAAGGGAGTCCTTCTTTCAGCTCTAGCTCGAGCTCGTTTAGAGATCAGATTGGCCTCTACGCTGACAGCTATGCTCTGCATGTCCTCTAAGCTTGGAGGAGCTCTTTCCCTTAGTTGATATGCCATGTCAGAATCAAATCCATCAGGGAATTTGATCAAGGCCAAGTCTGGTGGAGGTCTAAGGTTCTGAGGAATAGTATTGTACACATTATTGAATCTAGCACAATAGTCTTGGACAGTTTCTTGTGGGCCCCTTTTCAAGCTTTCATATTCTGATAGGATATGTAATGGGTCCTTCTTCTTTTCCCATCTGTTCAAAAAATTTGGTAAAGGGCATCTGGATCAGCAATTGTTTTTACAGGGAGTGCCCTAAACCAGGTCCTTACATCACCAATCTCTGTAGTTTGGGGATGCATGGTAATGGGCAGCTTGATCTACTTCCTGAGAGCTGCAATGTCTTCTTCCTTCTTTCTTATTAATGCTTTGATGCCTTTGGCATCCTTGGGATCATGTCCCAGCTCTATGATAATCTTCCAAGGACTTGATTCTATTATCCTTGGCTAAAGAGGAAGCTTTTTCCAACTCCAATTGGGCAGAGGTATTATTTAAAGAATTCTGCAATTTGTGGGCCAACAATGCCTTATTTTCTAATGTGGAGTATACCATTTCTCCAATTTGTTTATGCAACTCTATCTGGTCCATTGGTTGAATGTCTTTGGATAATACTTCTAGATTGGTCCTGATGTAATCATCAGCTGATTGTGGTTGCCGCATTTTTGGCTTGAAGTGACTCAGTATCATCTTTCCTTCTTGAATGTCATATGATGACATTAACCTTTGTTGATTTGTGGGGGCCATCTTCAGCAAGTGATTATAAAGTTGAATTCTTATTGGCTCATTCTTTGCCTTTACTTCAGTAAATGTTCTCGTAGTGTCAGAGCCTTGCCTACTTTGTGGCTTGGCTCATTCTTTGCCTTTATTTCAGTAAATGTTCTCTTAATGTCAGAGCCTTGCCTACTTTGTGGCTGGCAGAAGAGAATTTCACACTATGTTGTCTTCCAATCTCCTGCCTGTGTGAATTGGCTGATGTTTCTGTGACCGGGGATGTATCTTGGCTGACCACTCTTTCTTCCCTTAGATTTTCTATGGTCTCCTGAATGAATTCCTCCTCTGATAAGGGGTCCAATCTTTTCCCTTTCTCTTCTAGTTGCTCTTCAGAACCGCTGATCGGTGTGTCTTCTTGCCTGTCCCTTTTCTTGCCTCTTTCCTCATTTAGACGAGTTTGTAGTGTAGGGATTTCTGGGACCTTTGTTTGAGATGGAGGAACCTGCCCTTGGCCTGGTTCCTTTGATGTAGCTAGCTGGTCTATCATTATGTCTTGCTCTGAACCTATTACCTCTTTTCCCTTTGCTGACCCTGTGTTGGCTTTTTGTGTGGGCTGCTGAGAAGTCCCGGCAAAAGATGTATCACCTCCTGTGTGCTGGGGAAGCTTGAAGGATACCTGTCCAAAAGAGTCCAGGTCAAGCATTTTTTGAAGCTCTTTCATGGCCTTTTCCAATTTCTCTTCCTCAGTAATTTCTTAACCTAATGTGCCTCTTACCCATTCTTTTTGGTTAGCATAATGCTAAATTTTAGGGATTTTGTGGTGAACATATGTTGTTAGCTTGTTTTTCACTTTTCTATAACTTTTGAAATGATCAGGGTCATAAGGTGCCCAATAAAAACTTTGTTTCAACTTAAGTTTCTCCCCTAAAATCTTGTCAGCCTCTTCCGAGGCTTCCCTTTTATTGAAGACAAATGGGCCCAATTGATTTCTTATTTTCAGTTGTGTCTTTTTCTTAACAACATAGAAATGAGTCAAAGCCGAGCTAATAAATTTCCTAAAGTATTCTAGGGAAAATAGTCTCATAGGCACATAATTTGGCAGTTTATAGGGGAATAGCTCACAGCCATATATCCTGGTCTCAATGTGGTTCTGGTAAAAGTACCAGTCACCTATACTGTAGCCTTTTGAGAGATGCAAAATTTTCTGCAGTTCAGCAGAGAGCATGGCAAGAGGAGTTGTCATCAATAAAGAAGAGGCTGGATATATGAACAGGTCAATGAATTCACAATAATTATATGGAGAGTTATGGACTTCATGGAATACTGAGATCTAGAAGACTATAGACCTGCACTCTCCTTTGAGATCCAATTTTCTAAGGGGAATTTGAAAACTATCTGGTTGATTGTATAGCAGCAGATGATATATGTATGATGTGTATTTGAACACTCTTTCTCTGTCCAGACTCATGAATTGCTCATGGATCTTATCAGCTATGAAGGTGGCATAATCATATTTGATAGTAGGGGGCTATCCTGGTGTAAACATGGACAACAAAACTAAGGTAGTCTCATCAACATAGTCACTGGTTTTAAATCCCAATATGTAGGATATCATGTCAGTAATGAATTTTCCAGCTTCATTGAACGAGACCTAGTTAAAAGGAGGTGGTTGCTTGGGCTGGCGATCTGGTCTCATGAATAATTGAGCTATTCTGGTTATCTCTGAACTGGGAAGTTTGGCACCTTGGTCAAGCAAGAATCCCATGGAAAGGGGAGCCAGAGGCTGAGTTGGCTTAAAGTGTAGCATCTCATTGATGGATTCAGGGGTAATATAGAAGAGGACAGTCCCAGATGGAGCCATAACTTCTCTTTGAGTGGGATCATAATTGGCACAGCATAAGTGGATGATATCAGGAAGCACATTTACTGAGGGGAGGTAATATATGGGCATGTTGGACTCCCAAATTCCATAGACATCAGCATTGTTGTGGTAGCTATTCCTAATTTCACAAACTGCTTGGAGGTGAGGCTTGTCATCGATTAAGTCATTAATCTGGAAATCTCTGTCAACAAGGGGCAACCATTCCAATTCTTTGTGTGGTGCATTGAGGGGGGCAACATTGAGGGCCACTTGAGCCTCCATTATTCAATATTCTGTGATTTTTCAATTTGAAATTTTGGCTTTATGTAGCAATAGTAGGTAAAATGATAGCTTCTGGGAGTTTTCTCAAAGAATTTGCAGGCCGACACCGATTTGAATTTAGTTTAGTGGGCGAACTTGCAGAGGGAGACAAATCTCGCGGGATTTCTTGGTAAAAATGGGTAAAACAGTGGTTACAGTGTGCGGGTTTGAAGGCAGCACAGTGTTTCTAGTTCAAATTTGGGTGTTTTTGGTGAATTTACAGAGAAAAGTAGAAAAAACGGGGTTTTGGAGAAAAATTTGGGTAAATACCTATTTTAATGGGTGCCCTTTGCGAAATGCAGGTGGCGGACCGAGATGAGGGGCCGAGCTATGGACTCAATCTAGCTGGGTGGCGAACTGTGTAGTCAAAATGCTGCTTTGGACATCAAACAACATGCAAAGGTCTCACAGGAGAAACAAATAGAAATGAACGAAAAACGACATTTTAAGCCTTTTTGAAAAAAATTTGATTTTGGCAAGTTTTGGCATGCTTCGGTTGAGTGACATCAACATGATGTAATTTTTGTTATGTAGGGGGGTACGGAGGCTAACCTGGCAGTGACGTGGTAGTCTACACGGTGGATGATGCGGAGGTGAGGTGGCAGACAATGTGGGTGATGACGTGGGTTACGATGTCAGTGGTGGGAAGCGGGGGTGGTATATGGTATTATCCCGCACCGCTTTTGGACAAAAGCTATTTTGGGAGGAGGGGTCGAGATAGCACCGGGCGGGCGCCACATGGTTCTTGTACGACGGCAAAACCACCATTTTCCCAGGCGCTATTCTTCGGGCATCAGAGGGGTTCCGATATTACTGTGGGTCATCCGATGGGAAAGCCCGTATCAGACGGTCGAGAGTGGACAGAGTTGGTGGAGTGGTACGGTGTGGGGACCCACCTATAATTCAACATTTTGTAAGGTTTTGCAATGTATTTCAACTTTGGGTTTGTCGAGCGGGTTGGTTATTCATTTAACCGAATGTTGAATGAATCCCAATGTTTATATGCACGCGTGGGGAGGGTTGTCCATAAGGTTTCAGATAAACCTTGGAACCCCTTAAAATATTAATATATGGCTATAAATAAGCGCGGGGTGGGATATTAAAGTTTTGCGTTTTTTATGTAGTTTATATAATAGGGGAGGGGAAATATTCATGTAGGAGTTATAATATAAAGTTAGTAGGTTAATATGATAGGAAGGTTTAAACAAAACACTAAGTTTGAAGAGTGACTTAGGCTTTAGGGAAATGAAAAGGATCTAGGCCATGATTTCTGGGAAGCTTAGCATAATGGAAGAAAAGCATTTCTACACAAGAAATGTGGCTTCCTTTGCCTAAGTAAAAACAAAGTCTCACTTAGTCTTTTTCATGAAATGAAGTTAAATAGGTGCACTGAGCAGATCTCAGTGTCCTTGAGGGGAAATTAGTAAATGTTCTTGGTGAAATGAGGAGGGAAATTAGTCATGCTCCATTTGTTTTGTAGCCACCTTGCTATGGCACTTGTGATATCCATGAGATGCAACATCTTAAAAAGACAAAATTGTTCACAAACCTGCTTCTGCAACATCAAAATTGCCTACCTAGCGTAATAAACCTAACATTTTTTCTTCCTTTTTGATTGGGTGCATTTGAACTAGAAAACCCTTACTCTCTTCTTTTCTTTCAGCTGCAATCCTATCTATGTCTACCCTTATTCCTTCCAGGGGCTCAGATTTAACTGTTGAGCTCCCTTACTTCTCTACCTAACTACTGATCTGCCAAGCTTGAACTGTTTGGACATAATTCATTCTCTACCTATAAAACAGAAAATTTAAACATGGACTGACCAAGATTGAGCTGTTTGGCCACCCACCAAGTGTGACAGAAGTCACCTGAGTGCACACCTTGAATCTTCTTTGCAAAAAGAGGATAGTAGTGGCTCTTTGGACTAGCACACTTTCTTGGTCTTTCCTTTGGGGTTCATTTTCTTTCCTTTTGACCAATTCATCTTTTTGCCCTTTGATTTTTCTTTTAGAGCATACCCTCTTTTCATTTTTTAAAGTTTTGATTTTTTGAAAATATGGAACCTTTGCAGCATGGAAAGGATGAACATATTTGGCATTTCATCAGTCAATCATGAAATATGACACCTATTGGTATAGGAACCTAACAGATGGAATGTTTTAGACCTCTTCAACTTCATTTCAATATTCTCCCTCAATGCAGTCCAAAATGCACTAAGAAATCTTGTGTCCCTATCTGAAACAACTCTCCCTGATATTCCAAAGTGCACACAGACTTGTTCAAAGAACAAATTTTCTTATCTTGGCATTGATGATCTTTTTACAAGGCACCATACACTGATCTTGTTGAACCTATCAACTACCAAAAATAGGTAGTCATGTCCCTTCTTGGTTGTTGGTAAACCTCCCACAAATTCCATGGAAATGAATTCCCATGGATGAGAGGGTACAAGTAAGGGATGATATAGACCTTGTTTTTTGTTACTATATGATAAGGCTCATCAATAGTTATACTATATGGGTCACAATGCCATTCTCCAACTTATTAAATTATATTTTTGTCACATTTATCTACAAAATTTGTGTATTATGCTTAGTGTGAGGAGTAAAGATTTTTTACTATGTCATGTGGTGTAATGTGTGTTAAATGTAGGAATTGGAGAAATTTTGAGTGCAAGAACTCAAAGTAGACAAGAAAGAGAGATTTTATGAGGTGACCTCCCTCCTTAACTCCTCCGATCAGTTGAATATCTCCCACTCTATCTGATCAACTCAGTGTCATTGGCAGCCAAGAAAGCCGAGTTGATTAGCAGCCAAGTCATTTCAAGTCAAGGAAGAGTTAGACCCAACTATTCTCGAGTTAGGGAACCAAATATCCCTATTTTATAGGGAGATTTTGGTAGCTCCATTTTTGTATAAATAAGTAATCTAGGCAACTCATTAGGATTCAAAGTTTTATTGTAGCCAAGAGGCCATTAAGATGAAGCATATTTGACTATCATTTTCTGATGTATTTGACACTTTTTGAATGATAATGAGAAGTTCTATTTTGATCCAGCATTGAGTTGACTCAGCGGGTTGAAGCTCTTGGGTTAGGGCCCAACCCTAGCAACAAAAGTTCCTCTCGTGTATCTATATTCTTAGTCTAGAATGTTAATAAATTGTTGAAGTTTATTCATGTGCCTTCAAGCTTAGAAGATTGATTAAGTTGTTTCTTATTCATGTTTCAATTAGCTTAAAGAGTAAATTAGTGTTGAAGTCTAGTGGAGTAAAATACATCCAAAATCTGGTGACAGTGATCCCTATCTCATCTCCCTTTTGGGATCGTGATTAGAGGACCCCACTCTAACAGCCGAAAAACAAAGTATGATTTCCTTAGATCAAGTTTCAACATTAGTTAGATAGTTGTTTATGATTTCTTCGAAATATTTATAGTTGTTATTCTACTTCTCAAGATGGTTGTAGCATAGAAGGTAGTTCACTTCATAGATCCAATTCTTAGTAGTGGTTAGCTAATATTTTTCAAATTGAATTCATCTTTTCCACATTGACATACAATAATTTGCAAATGCAAAGAGAAACATGTGTAATTGCAGGGTTGTTGATCTACATGAAAGGACTCATTTCACAAACTCCTTTTAGGTCTTCTCCACCTTCTGTTGATGTGTTTTAGCCCAAATTTTAAACATTTATTTTTTGGTCACTGTGAGCAAGACATCTTAGCCAAATATGACCTTCCTGGAGTACTGGTCTTGGTTAAGGGTGATGTTCACATTCCGCACACTTTGCACAACTCTCATACACCATTCCAACACTTCATCTCACCATTATTTCCCTCCAAACCCTCTCAGCCAACTTCCTGTATCAATTCAGGACATACTGTAGTAGTACACTGAACCCTATATCACACTTGTAGTAGTCCGTTTTTGACCCTGTTTTAACCTTATTTTGACCTGCAATAATAGACTAGCCTAGTTTAGGAGTATTTTAACCCCTCAGCTTGGACACCATGACCATAAGTTCCACCTAGACCGGTCCTTTCACTCATTTTCCCTCCTACAAGATCAACTAACATCAATTCTTTCAATTCTAAATTTAGCAATTAGAACTTTATTTACTTTGCAAGTGTGATTTAGATAGTCAATGCATTCATGTTTGAATTATGAAATGGTAGGATAATATTCTATTTTCAAGCAACCCTGATAGCTAGATGATTGAGTGCAAATTAGCGTAGTTTCCTTTCTACAAGTGACCATAACATTTTTGTCAATTCATAGCATTTACAAGTTAGCAACTTTGATTTTATGAGTTGAAAAAAAAATACTTTCTGTTATGAAACCAGCTCAAGAAAAGATAGAAAAGATAGATCAACGCCTTAGAATTCAGCCTCTTCGAGGGGGCAACCTCCTTTACATTACATAAATGAAAAATTCTTGGATGTTACAAATGACAAAACCTCCTTTCTATATATAGGAGTCTAAGGAGTCAAAATATAATCCAGCCGACCTAACAATAATAATATAAAGCCACAAAAATAACAATAGAGGGATTCTATGGGGCACATAAATAACAATAAAGGGGGTAATAGGGGCACAACAATATAAATAAGGGGTATAACTACAATAGTAATGGGGTAATCACTAGTATTATAGTGACCCAACATGCCCCTCTCCTTCAAAAAAGTGTTGTCCTCAATGCTTGAGCAGTGCTGGACACTTCTGCATAAAGTTCTCATCCTCCCATGTGGAATCTTGAGCAGATAAGTTCTTCCACTTGATAAGATACTCTGAAATTGATCGATTTCGTAGCTATCAAGTTCTTGTTTCTGTGACTGCTTCCGGTTCAAATATAATTTTTCCTTCCTCGTCAAGTTCTGGCAATATTGTTTGAATTGGGAGCTTGTTACCTATAACCTTCTTTAAACATGAAACATGGAAAACTGGGTGCAATCGAGAAGCTGCAGGAAGCTCCAATTTGTATGCCATAGTACCAATCTTTTGCAACACCTTGTACGGACCATAATACTTTGGTGATAATTTATTATCCTTCTTAGCTTGCTTTAGGGAAATTTTCTTATATGGTTGTAGTTGTAGGAATACCCAATCACCTACATCAAAACTTCTTTCACTGCGATGTTGATCTGCCTATTGTTTCATTCTATTTTGTGCCAACACGAGGTTATCCTTTAAGAGTTGGAGGACTTGTTGTTGATGTTCGATGTGATGTTCCACTGCCTGAACCTTAGAATTTTCTCTTAAATATGATGTGATGGATGGTGGTTGATACCCATAAAGTGCCATAAATGGGGCCATTTTTGTTGCTATATGGAAGGAAGTGTTATACCACCATTCAGCCAGAGGCAACCATTTGACCCATTGTGTCTATTTATCAGATACAAAGCAATGAAGATATCCTTCCAAACATTTGTTTACTATCTCAGTTTTCCCGTCAGATTGAAGATGATAAGATGAGCTATGAGCTAACTGAGTACCAAGAGAAGATAATTCTGTCCAAAAATTCCCAGTGAAAATGGGACCTCTGTCACTTACAATAATCTTTGGGTTTCCATGTAGCTTTTGAACTGTTTCCATAAATGCAGTAGAAACTGTACTGGCTTTAAATGGATGTGATAATGCACAAAAGTGTGCATACTTGGTAATTCTGTCAACTACTCATGAGCCCCAATTTTTGGTACAATTTGGGCTCATATTGGCCTACTTACCTTGCTCAACCATTCACATTTTACCACTTATGCATTCATTTCTTAGTATATTGGTGTTGTTTGTAGGAAGAAGGGCAGGCATTATATCTATGTGACTAATACATGATGATTTCAGGTTCTTGGCATTAAAGAGAGCAAAAGACCACGCAAAAGGAGACAAGGAGACAACAAAGGTGGCATTGCATGTTTATAGGGAGGTTGTCTACAGCTTTAAATGACTTCCCTCGTGCTTTTCACCTTAACTCCGAGCTCTAACAACTCTCCCCACCGAGCTCAAAGGCAGCCAACACGTTCTACAGGATCAGCAGTTTTACAGCAGTTTGACTCTCAGTTGGACAGCCAAGCTCCACGAATGGAGGCAGCCAGATTGATCCTCATTTTGTATAAATATGGAGGCCTTAGCCTTTGTTAGAAGCTTTTTGAACTTTTGGAATTACTATTGTAATCTCTGAGCACGAGTTACAGCTTGGTTTTTGTTATTTTGTAAGCCAGTTTTGGCATGACTTTAGACTTTTGATTATGAATAAAGGCAAGCAGATTTGGATCTAATTCTGAGTTTTTAAGGGAGCTATAGCTCTCAGGTTAGGGCCCAACCTGAGAGCAATAGACCTCCTCTGTTTTGTAGTGTTATTTACCTTTCGTTCCAGCACTTTGTTTCTTTACTTTGACATGCAATTCGAATTTACAGTCTGCTGATTTAGTTTTTGTGTGATTAAGTAGGATTAGCTTAAGGTTACTTTGCTTTCAGTTGTTTAGATTCGGATAGGAGGTTTGTAATACACAGGAGCTCCAAGAAAAAGGTTGTTAGAGATCACTGCCATCTCTGTTTAGGGATTGGGGTGCAGTCCATATCAACCACCAAAAAGAAACGCAGTCTTTTACTTCCATGCAAGCTGCAACATAGTCATTTCCATTGAAGATCCATCCATGCACTTTTGATATTGAACCATACTTCTACATTTTTCATTCCATGCACGGCTTCTTTTCTCGGTTTTACATTGCTGTTCATAGGTTTAATGGCACAGGTATCATAGGTTAATGAATTCTCGTTTTTGGTGCAAGACATAAGTCATTTGTTTCATTTACACTGCTCCATATCATTCCACTTCCTTCTTCTTCTTCTTGACCTCTCCTCAACCCACCTACTCGGCCTCTGTCCAGCTCGTTTACCCTCCAACTCATCCATTGCCACGTAGCTTCATCTTCTTGACCTTTCGTTGCTGCCATCCTTCTATCCACCAACCAACTCCGTGCACTCTCTCTCCATCTTGTTCCTCTGCCCCTGAGCCATCACAAGTTCCATCTCCACCTCACCTATCCACCCAAACCATTCCATCCCTTCACCATCACCCAAAACTTCCACTCACAACACATCCTGTAGAAGTTAGCAGACTTCCTGTAGAATTCCCTGAGTTTCCTGTAGGATCCCCTGCAGACATCCTGTAGGAGCCTGCAAACTTGGTTGCCGAGCATCCAAAAATGGTATACTTCTGTAGACTGATGCTAAGGATCCCCTGGGACCTCTCCTAGCCCCCCTGACCTTTCCCAAGCTTTCCTTCCTTTCGCACCACCTCTGCACAACCAAACCCTAATAAGAAACAAAATCATCATCACTCCAACCAATTAAGAAAAAATCCAAAAACATGTTCTTTTCAATCAAAGTAGTTTAAGTTCATGCATTCCACATCATTAGAAGTAATGGCATCATTTCCAGACACTTGCACTCCACCCATTGCATCCTAGAGGTTAAGCTAGTCAGATTAGGGTTTACTAGGGTTTCCATGTTTAGATTGGCTTTCAGTTCATTTTTGCAAAATAGATTAATTTCCTTTAAGATAGCCTTCGTCCATCATTTAGCAAGCTTCTTCTGAGAGCATATAGAAGTTGGCTTGAGCCCTAGCGGACTTGTGCCAGCTGACCAAGTGACAGCTGCGACAAGAGCTAGTACTTGTGCATACAACACCGTCGCTTCCAAGTTTGTACGAACTACCGGGTTGATAAAATTAGAGATAGGAGGCCCCAGGAGTTGTAGCATTATTGCTATAATACTGGATCCCACCATCTTTTTTGGCGCCGTTGCTGGGGAAGTGTCAGAGTATTAGTAATTGTTGCTTTTCTTCTATTTTCTTACTCTTGCCTTCTTCTAAGTAGTTTATTTCATTTCCATTATGCAAAAGTTTCATAGATTAGCATTTCCTGCTTTCATAGATTAGCATTTCCTACTTTCATAGATTAGCATTTCCTGCTTTCATAGATTAGCATTTCCCGCTTTCATAGATTAGCATTTCCTTTCTGCAAGCGTAGACTAGCATTTCCATTCTTGCAATTTCATTTGAGCAAAGTAGATTAGTTCTTTCCTGCTTTCAGTTTAATTCTGCATCTTTTATAGTTAGTTGTAGATCAATCTGTTTCAGTTTTGCAGGTACCAAAGAAAAAAGCAAAAAAAATCAAAAGAAAAAGAAGTCCTTTCCCTTTCATGCCTCGTAGGAACCGAGATAGATCAGGCAAATTCCTACCAAACACCCCCACCACATCACTGAGTCACCCTTCTCTCTTCTTTGGTGACAGTGACCCAGAAGAACCTATAGGTGAACATCCAGAGATATAAAAAGATCCTATAGTAGAAGAAGAGTTAGAGACCACTCCATCTGAAGCTATGGCTGACAATAGAAGAGAAGATGAGAGAATAGAAGGTGCCTTCCCCATCCGAGAGACCAATGGAGAAATGAAAATGAAGAACATTAGCCCCTCCGCCTTACCTCACTTCCATGGTCTGACTACTGAAGATCCTGATACCTTCCTGTTTGAGTTTGTTGTCCTTTGTAGAACCTATGACTATACTGAAGATGAGAAAAAGCTGAAACTCTTCCCTTCAACTCTTAAGGATGCAGCATTACGCCGGTTCATGGGCTTACCTGGGAATAGTATCACCACTTGGGCTCAGATGCAGCAAGCTTTCAATACCAAGTACAGGGATTATTATAGGTCTAAGAAAACCAAGGGAGAAATCTTTAGGATGACCATGGGAAATGATGAGTCCTTAGAGGATTATGAGGAGAGGTTCCAACTAAGTTATAAGCGGGCCAGGTGCACACTTGACCTTGAATCCCTCAAGTTGGTCCTGCTCCGAGGAGTCCCTGAAGACCTCTTAGATACCCTTCACATGTTAGCTGGGGGGGACATTTACCAACTGCCTTATGAGGACATCAAGACTGTTTAGAAACCACTCCAGGGCAGCTAGGAAACGAGGTAGGGGAAACCTCCTCTCAACTAGTGTCCCTTTCTCCAAACATGAGCTTGCAAATCAATTAGAAGATCTCAAGAGTGAGGTGAGACAGACCATTGCCATGCAGCTGGACACATTCAGAATCCAGCAGAAGAAAGAAGAAGCTGAGAGAGCCTTGGCTGTCTTCTACCCTAGGTGCACAAGGAGACACCCTAAGAACGAATGCCCATTGCATTCGGTTGAAGTGTGTTTCGTTTGTGAGGAGGACCATCCCACAAATCAGTGTCCAACCTTACCTGGGTTTAAAGCCATCTACCAAGGGACAGAAGCTCCCACTGAACCTCTCTATTACCTCAACCAAAGGAGGCCACAAGGATCTAGACCTTATCAGCAGGGGATGCAAGGGGCACCTCAAGCTTATTACAGCCCCAACCAATCGACTCCTATGCCTTCCTGGGGTCCCCCTGCTCATCCTTCCTGGTCCATGCCTCCTCCATGGTCTTATCCACCTCAGTACCCCACTCAACCTACTTCTCATTCATATCATTCACATGCCCAGCCTCAGCCTCAGTGGAATGCACCTCAGTCGGGGTGGAGGCCCCAGTACAACACTCCTCCTGCCATTTTGCCTCCACCACCAGTTCAACCTCAGCCATTACCTCCTGCTCCTCCAAGGCAACCTCAAATGCCTGCTCAACTGAACCTGAACCCCAACAATAGACAGGCCCAGCAGGTATACACTGGGGAAACCTCATGCCCTACCTATGCTGTGGAGATCCAGGAGATCAATCTTCGATCTGGAAAGACTCTACCAGATCGCCAACCTCCTCCCCCTGAGGATGAGGAAGATAAACAGGAAAGTGAACCAAAGGCTATTCCACCCTTTCCTGAGAGACTAACAGCCACCACACAACCCAACCCAGAGGAGGATGAGCTCCTGGGTGAGCTCAAACAGTTGTGTGTGAAAATACCACTTCTCCAAGCCATCAAGGATGTGCCAATATACAACAAACTGGTTAAGGAAAAGTGCTTCAAACACCCAGGCTGGCGGAAGAAAGATGCTTCAACCATTAATGTCATAGGACAACTGTCTGACTTGATGTTAGGACAAGTCATCTGCCCAAAGTACCTAGATCCTGGAAGTCCTGTAGTAGATGTCCACATCAATGGCACCATCATACCTCACACCTTGATTGATCTGGGGGCTGCCATTAATGTGATGACCAGGGATACCATGCTCAAACTCAATCTTCAGGGTTCCTTGAGGAAGACCTCGACAGTACTGCAACTAGCAGATCGCTCCACCGTGACTCCCGAAGGGATTGTGGAGGATGTCTTGGTCTCTATTGACTCTTGGGAATACCCTGCAGACTTCCTGGTTCTGCAATCAAAGGCAAAGCTTACTGGATACCCTCTCATTTTGGGAAGGCCTTGGTTAGCTACTGCAGATGCTTACATAAGTTGTCGTGTAGGAAACATGACCATCAAAAATGGTCCCATGTCCAAGCAGCTAGTCATATACCCTCCTGCCCAACCCTCCTTAGAGCATGACTTACCACTCTGGTTGGAAGAAGGAGAGGAAGTACTCAGCACCTCTGTGCACCTTAGATACCACTAGAAGAGACCCCCCAACCGAGGATGACTTGATCGAGACCTTGATCCAGAATCCACCTTCCAATGCACTACCCTTAGAAAAATTGGTGGAGGATGCCCAAGCTAGCACCTTAGTGGATCTTTGTACAACCAACCCTGTTACTCCCAGAGTCAAGAATGTGGAGTTCGGCCCTGAGAAAGCATTGAAGATCAGCTCCTCCCTATCTCCTTCCCAGGAAAAGGAGCTGTGTAGCCTGTTGGCCAGTCACCTAGATGCTTTTGCTTGGAGCTATAAGGAGATGAAAGGAGTCCATCCTTCGGTTTGTACCCATCACATATACATCAAAGAGGATTGTAAGCCGGTTAGGCAACCCCAGAGGAGAATGAATCCAGCCCTTAAGGACATTGTCAAGGAAGAATTGCAAAAACTGTTGGATGCCGGATTCATATACCCCATCTCAGATAGTGAATGGGTGTCCCCTCTGGTGTTGGTTCCCAAGAAAAATGGGAAATGGAGAATCTGTGTGGACTACCGGGAATTGAACAAAGCTACCAAGAAAGACCATTTCCCTCTACCTTTCATAGATCAAGTGTTGGATGGATTGGCAGGAAAGAAGTTCTTCTCTTTCCTGGATGGGTTTAGCGGGTACAACCAAATCCAAATCAGCCCGGAAGACCAAGATAAGACCACCTTCACTTGCCCTTGGGGTACCTTTGCCTACCGAGTTCTTCCCTTTGGGCTATGCAATGCTCCTGCTACCTTCCAGAGAGCTGTCTTGAGCATCTTCTCGGAGCTGGTCCATGATGCAGTGGAAATCTATATGGATGACTTTACTCCTTATGGGGCCAACTTTCAGGAAGCATTGTCCAATCTGGGAAAAGTCTTAACCAAATGCATCGAGATGAACTTGTCCCTTAGTCCTGAAAAATGTGAATTCCTAATGACTGAAGGGACCGTGCTAGGCCATACCATTTCTTGCCAAGGGTTGCAGGTGGATCCTAACAAAATTGCTCTCATCAAGAGGGTTCCACCTCCTCAAAAGGTAAGGGATGTCCGGAGTTTCTTGGGATTAGCAGGATACTACCGGAGATTCATTAAATATTTCAGCAAGCTAGCCTCGCCATTTTTTGGCCTGTTGGCAAAAGATGTGGAGTTTAAATGGACTGACGATTGTCAGAGGGCTTTAAATGAATTAAAGGACAAGTTGATGTCAACCCCAATCCTGAGAGGTCCAAACTGGGCCCTACCTTTCCACATCCACACTGATGCCTCGAACAAAGCCATAGGTGCAGCTTTAGGACAGGTTGAGCAAAAACTTCCATATGCCATTTACTTTGTTAGCAAAAACTTGTCCAAAGCTGAGCTGAATTACACTGTAATCGAGAAAGAATTCTTGGCTGTGGTCCATGCACTGAACAAGTTCCGACATTATATTACTGGCTATCAAACCTTTGTACATACAGACCATGCTGCAATTAGATATTTAATGAATAAACCAGATGTGAATGCTCGTATTATTAGATGGTTACTTTTATTGCAGCAGTTTGATTTGACCATTGGTGACAAACCAGGTAGAGAAAATGTTGTTGCTGATTTTTTATCTAGATTGGATTTGTCTGCAGATGAGGATGGAACGGTGGATGACCAGATGCCCGATGAACATATGTTTGCTATTTCAGTACTCTCTCCATGGTTTGCTGATATAGCAAACTACCTTGTTTCAGCACAGTTCCCCCCACACCTATCTTCCAGAGAGAAGAGCAGAATCATCAGAAAAAGTGCCTCATTTAATTGGATCGGGGGCAATTTGTTCAAGCTTGGCCCCGATCAGATCTTAAGGCATTGTGTAAGGGAGGAGGAAGTCTTTGATATCCTCCTCGCTTGTCATGATGGGCCTTGTGGAGGACATTTTGCAGCAAAGAAAACTGCCTTCAAGATCCTGTAGGCAGGCTACTATTGGCCCACACTTCATCAAGATGTCAGAAGATATGTCAGCCAGTGTGACCAATGCCAAAGAATGGGGAAACCGACCCAAAAGGATGAGATGCCTCTCCAAACTCAAGTGACTCTTGAGCCATTTGAGAAGTGGGGCATGGACTTTGTGGGCCCAATCAACCCTCCTTCGAGGCAAAGGTCTTACATCATTGTGTGTACTGACTATTTGACAAAGTGGGCAGAGACTAAAGCAATCAAAGCAGCAACAGAAGAAAAGGTGGCCGAGTTCCTAAGAGAAAACATCTTCTATAAGTTTGGCTATCCAAGAGAGCTGGTCACCGATCAAGGGAGCCAGTTCACCTCCAACCTGGTTGAAGATCTACTAGCTCATCACAAGATCAAGCATAGGACTTCCACCCCTTATCACCCTCAAGCAAATGGGCAGGTGGAAGTCACCAATAGAGCATTAGAAGGGATCTTGACTAAGGTGGTGAGCAGCAGGAGAAAGGACTGGGCAGATCGCCTGGTTGAAGCCACATGGGCTTACAACACCACTTGGAAGACCACCACCGGCTTCACACCTTATGAGCTGGTCTATGGGAAGAAAGCTTTGCTATCCATCGAGTTTGAATACAACACTTTGAGGAAGGCAGCTCAGCTGGACCTAGATCTCAGCCATGCACAACGAGAAAGGCTATTGCAGCTGAATGGCCTAGATGAGCACCGAATGCAGGCCCTCCTTCACTCAGAAGTGGTTCAACTTCAGAAAAAGGTGTGGCATGACCAACATCTCCATGACAAGCAATTTCAGCCAAGAGATTGGGCTTTGTTGTATGACTCCAGATACAAAGATTTCAAAGGGAAGCTGAGAACCAGATGGCTAGGGCCATATTCAGTGGAAAAATGTCATGATAATGGATCTGTGCTTATTAGGACCATTGATGAGGAAGCCATCCCCATGCTTGTCAATGGGCATCGATTGAAGATCTACAGGAAGCCTCCCTAAAGACAAGAGTTCATCAAAACTATGGAGAAGGTAGTGTTGGTCATAGAGAAGGGTTCTGCCTCTGCTTTGGGCATACCCTGAAGAATCTAAAAAAAAAAAAAAAAGGGAGAGAAAAATAATAATAAAGATCCTTGGGTGAAAACCTTTCTGAGGCGCCCAAGGCAGGTGGTAGGGGTGAAAACCTCACTGAGGCGCCCCTATTGTCTTTTCAAAAAAATAAAAGAAAGAAAATTGGAAAAAGATCCTTGAGTGAAAACCTCTTTGAGGCGCTCAAGGCAGATGGAAAGGGTGAAAATCTCAATGAGGCGCCCCTGTTATCTTTCAAAAAAAAAAAAAAAAAAAAAAAAAAAACAAGGTCAGCAGATTCATTATGTAAAATTGCATGCAGGTGTTCTATGGAGGAGAGGAAGCCTCTCAACTCAAAGCCAAGGGTCCTCATCATTCAGCAAGGACACCTCACCAGCACCTCCTCCAAGAATCCTCATTTTCTCCAAGGTATGTGCAATTTTATTCTAGCTTGAGTCTTCTACAGGAAGACGTAGATTTTCTACAGGAAAATGCATAGTTTCTACAGGAAGATGCAGATCTTCTACAGGAAGGTGCAGACTCTCTACAGGAACGCATCCTTTCTACAGGAAACGCTGTATTTCTACAGGAAGCTTCCTGTAGAAGCTCAGAACGGGCTAGAATTCATTTCATAAGGCGATCTAACGGCTAAGGATCGGTTTGGACGCATGCATGCCATGGTTGTCAACCATGCACATTGCTGTTATCTTGCTCCACCGTCCTTGTCGACATGCAACCAAGTACCTGCACCAGCAAAGCAGATCGATGAGTCTCGAGGAAAAAAGCAACCTGTAAATGGAAAAAGCGCTAGAGATCTCACACCATATTCATCACAGTCAGCCCGAGGCCCCGAGAGCATGATCGTGAGGCCATCCATCGTCGTGCAGCATGCACCCAAGGAGGAAGAACTGTTCCAAGACATCCCGCGGGAGTCCTGTAACAGTTAAACCTGCTAGAGTGGATACCATTCACCGCGCAGGCCATCTGAAGGGAAACGTGGGCGCATGCAACTGAATCATCCCATCCATCGACGGCAGCTCATGAACGTGGACCTCCGGGCCTGTGTAAGTCCGCCAACAACAGGTAAATCGACTCATCCGCGTCCAAAGAGCCGAGACATCGTGTACAGCCACGCAGGTAAGTGTCTCGACCCTTCCTTCCATCAGACTACATGAATGTTACTTTGATTGATTGCTTAGGTGTAAAGGTGAATTGGTTGAGCGACTGTGTGGCCATTTGGCCGGCCACGTCGGCCAGTTAATGGTCTAGTTGGATGTGTGGGTGGCGGCCATGACAAAGAGAATAGGCAGCATGCACGTGAGAGAAATCCCGTCGAGGAAACGAGTTCAACAGGAGAGGCGGCGGCAGATCCGCGGGAATTGATGCGGCAGCAAGTGAACGCACAGTTGAATGATGGGGTGACGTCACCCAACGGTCCGGCGGGGACAGCTCACCCCCGCGCCACGGATTTCGCCGAATTTGAAATCTAATCGGCTCGATTGCATTCATGCATTTATCACCCATCGGTTTGAACTCGAGCGGCTATCCTGATCCTTCTGTAGTGTGATACGCCGAGCTTTTGGCTATCAGAGCAATTGAGAAGCACGCTCAAGGCGCAGACCGACTGCAGTCTCTCCCGAAATCCGCACGCTGCATTCTACAGGATCGTTGTCATTCTACAGGAACACTGCATTCTACAGGAACTCTGTCATCCTACAGGAACGCAGTCTTCTACAGGGAAGCGGGTGCCTCACGTAAAAAGGTGGCCAATTAAAGAGGTAACCCTGAACTCTTCATGCAACTGGTTATTAAAGGTGGCAAGGTTGTCGTCCACAGTCCGGTCATAGAAAAAAAACGGTGAAATTGTTGTCTGATGTGCCTATACTGTCATTCTATAGGATGTCGAGTAATTAAATTGTGTTAAAGTTCCTCAAGGATAAGTTTGTGGGTTATGTGCATGATATCCGACGCTCTATCTCAGTAAACCAAAACCTCTTCCACAATCACCACCTCTGGTTAACAAAACTGTGTTATCATGCCGGGTGGGTTTATTAGACGAGAACCCACTGATTCAGCCAAATTAAGGGAAAACCAGGGGGTGGTAGAGCTCTTCACACGAGCACAATGGATATCTTTTTGTGATAAGCTGCAGGGTTATGATGATGAAGTGGCCAAAGAATTTTTGCAGGCTCTGAAGCCAAAATCCAAGACACTGGCCACAGTGAATTTCAGAGGTCTAAGCCTCAAGCTCACCCCGCAATATATCAGTCGGATCACTGAACTTCCGATGGGTTTGCCATGGGATAAGGAAGAAAGAAAGTTGAGCCAGCAAGCTAAGAAGGAATTCTTTCCACCTGAGGAGGAATTCTCAGAGGACAAAAATGGGGTGCGAAGAACCAGCTTGCTGCCACCATGGAATGAAGTCAGTTTGCAAATCATGAAATATATAACTTGTGAAGGCCGTTTTAGCATCGTGTATGCATATCACTTTCGGTTGCTCACTGAATTAAGGCACCGGATTGATCTTCCTGTAGAACAAAAACTGAGCATCCCTTATTTCCTGTTGCAGTCTCTAATGGAGTGTGCCACAAAGCTAAAAGAGGGCATACCAGATCAGATAGCCCACCATGGGCTGATAAAGCTTCTTGTGGAGGATGCGATGCATTCATATAAGGTTCCCCTCTCATGGGAATCATTCTGGAATTTGACTAGAGATGGAGACATTAAAATGTTGATTGAAGAAACGGGTTCCTCCAGCAGTGAGGAACAAGAAGCAATGGCCGAGGGAAAGAGAGAGAAAGGCCAGAAGACCCCGACCACAGTGCAGAAGAAAGAACAGAAGAAGAAGCATGAGGAAAAAGATGACAAAGAAAAAGGTGGCACACCCATCTTGTCAGTAAGAGAAAAGAGGCTGAAGAGCAGAATGGACAAAGCTGAGGTGGTCCACGTCAGCCCAAGTACCTCATCAGCACCTACAACCAAAGCAAAAAGCAAAACTCAGGCAGATAAGCAAGAAAAGGTGGTGACACCCGTGTCTACAGGAAAGCAGAAACAGGCTTCTACAGGAAGCCCGAAAACAGAGACAAAGGCTTCTACATGAAGCCCGAAATTGGAAAAAGGGGCTTCTACAGGAAGCCCGAAAATCATTGAGAAACAGGCTTCTACAGGAAGCCTGAAGACAGAGAAAGGGTCTTCTACAGGAAGCCCGAAAATTACCAAAGCAGGGGCTTCTACAGGAAGCCTGAGAGTGGCTAAAACCGGGTCTTCTACAGGAAGCCCAAAATTGGTAAAGAAAGGATCTTCTACAGAAGGCCCGGAAGTGGGCAAAGCAGGGTCTTCTACAGGAAGCCCGAAATCTAAAAAGAAGGGGCCCTCTACAAGGAGCTCTGAGAAAGCAAAACGCAAGGAAGAGAAGGCTGGTATTCTCGAAAAGGAGGCAGCAGCTACGCTGGCCGCCCTCAGTACACCTCCAAAGCCGAAGGAGAAGAGAGAGAGGGAGACCCCTCTACCATCTGAAGCCAGGAGAAGTAAGAGGATAAACATGGGCAAGCCACAGCCTCCACCCAGCAGCCAAACCATTTTAGGGGATGTCCCTACTTCACCCAGTGCAAGAACCCCCTCTAAAACATCAGCCACCCCCGAGAGGGGAAGCCCAAAAATAACTTCCTGGACACGAAAAATAGTCCAATCGCCTTCCGAAGCCCGGCTCAAGGAAATGGAAAAGGGGGAAGAAGCACCACCCGCGTCACCACCAGGGGTAGAGAAGGAAGGGCCACCAAAAATAGGAAAGGAAGAGCATGCTCCGGGCTCTAGTTCTCGGCCAAAGACGAGGAGCCAGAGCAAAGTTGCTCAAGGATGAGAAAATAGTTTAGCTGGGGGGTGATGATGAACCCCAATTTTTGGTACAATTTGGGCTCATATTGGCCTACTTACCTTGCTCAACCATTCACATTTTACCACTTATGCATTCATTTCTTAGTATATTCGTGTTGTTTGTAGGAAGAAGGGCAGGCATTATATCTATGTGACTAATACATGATGATTTCAGGTTCTTGGCATTAAAGAGAGCAAAAGACCACGCAAAAGGAGACAAGGAGATAGCAAAGGTGGCATTGCATGTTTATAGGGAGGTTGTCTACAGCTTTAAATGACTTCCCTCGTGCTTTTCACCTTAACTCCGAGCTCTAACAGCTCTCCCCACCGAGCTCAAAGGCATCCAACACGTTCTACAAGATCAGCAGTTTTACAGCAGTTTGACTCTCAGTTGGACAGCCAAGCTCCACGAATGGAGGCAGCCAGCTTGATCCTCATTTTGTATAAATATGGAGGCCGTAGCCTTTGTTAGAAGCTTTTTGAACTTTTGGAATTACTATTGTAATCTCTGAGCACGAGTTACAGCTCGGTTTTTGTTATTTTGTAAGCCAGGTTTGGCATGACATTAGACTTTTGATTATGAATAAAGGCAAGCAGATTTGGATCTAATTCTGAGTTTTTAAGGGAGCTATAGCTCTCAGGTTAGGGCCCAACCTGAGAGCAATAGACCTCCTCTGTTTTGTAGTGTTATTTGCCTTTCGTTCCAGCACTTTGTTTCTTTACTTTGACATGCAACTCGAATTTACAGTCTGCTGATTTAGTTTTTGTGTGATTAAGTAGGATTAGCTTAAGGTTACTTTGCTTTCAGTTGTTTAGATTCGGATAGGAGGTTTGTAATACATAGGAGCTCCAAGAAAAAGGTTGTTAGAGATCACTGCCATCTCTGTTTAGGGATTGGGGTGCAGTCCATATCAACCACCAAAAAGAAACGCAGTCTTTTACTTCCATGCAAGCTGCAACATAGTCATTTCCATTGAAGATCCATCCATGCACTTTTGATATTGAACCATACTTCTACATTTTTCATTCCATGCACGGCTTCTTTTCTCGGTTTTACATTGTTGTTCATAGGTTTAATGGCACAGGTATCATAGGTTAATGAATTCTCGTTTTTGGTGCAAGACATAAGTCATTTGTTTCATTTACACTGCTCCATATCATTCCACTTCCTTCTTCTTCTTCTTGACCTCTCCTCAACCCACCTACTCGGCCTCTGTCCAGCTCGTTTACCCTCCAACTCATCCATTGCCACGTAGCTTCATCTTCTTGACCTTTCGTTGCTGCCATCCTTCTATCCACCAACCAACTCCGTGCACTCTCTCTCCATCTTGTTCCTCTACCCCTGAGCCATCACAAGTTTCATCTCCACCTCACCTATCCACCCAAACCATTCCATCCCTTCACCATCACCCAAAACTTCCACTCACAGCACATCCTGTAGAAGTTAGCAGACTTCCTGTAGAATTCCCTGAGTTTCCTGTAGGATCCCCTGCAGACATCCTGTAGGAGCCTGCAAACTTGGTTGCCGAGCATCCAAACGTTGTAGACTTCTGTAGACTGATGCTAAGGATCCCCTGGGACCTCTCCTAGCCCCCCTGACCTTTCCCAAGCTTTCCTTCCTTTCACACCACCTCTGCACAACCAAACCCTAATAAGAAACAAAATCATCATCACTCCAACCAATTAAGCAAAAATCCAAAAACATGTTCTTTTCAATCAAAGTAGTTTAAGTTCATGCATTCCACATCATTAGAAGTAATGGCATCATTTCCAGACACTTGCACTCCACCCATTGCATCCTAGAGGTTAAGCTAGTTAGATTAGGGTTTACTAGGGTTTCCATGTTTAGATTGGCTTTCAGTTCATTTTTGCAAAATAGATTAATTTCCTTTAAGATAGCCTTCGTCCATCATTTAGCAAGCTTCTTCTGAGAGCATATAGAAGTTGGCTTGAGCCCTAGTGGACTTGTGCCAGCTGACCAAGTGACAGCTGCGACAAGATCTAGTACTTGTGCATACAGCACCGTCGCTTCCAAGTTTGTACGAACTACCGGGTTGATAAAATTAGAGATAGGAGGCCCCAGGAGTTGTAGCATTATTGCTACAATACTGGATCCCACCAACTACCACCATGATGACACTCTTTCCCTTAGACTTGGGTAAACCTGTGATAAAATCCATTGAAACCTCCTCCCAACGTTGGCTTGGAATGGATAAAGGTTGTAATAGACTTGGTGTCTTAATTGTTTCAACTTTATTTTGCTGTCAAACCAAACATTCCGCCACAAACTTTTGAATATCTGATTTAAGGCCATCCCAAAAAAATTCCTTCTTAACCCTGTGGTACATTTTCAAAAATCCTGAGTGCCCTCCTAAGGGAGAAGTGTGCAATTCCATAAGAATCTTTTGTTTTAACTGGGAATTCTTACGGAGGTATAAGCGATGTTTGTACCATAACGAATCATTTTGCCAGCTAAATGTATCAGAAGTACTGGAATCTTGTTGTAGCTTTCGAATAAGTGCCCACACTTCTTCATCATTCTTCCATTCCTCCCTTGCTTCGTTTATCCAATCTGGTTGGATAATAGAAATGGCACACAGCAATGCTTCTATATCCTCATCCTTTCTTGAGAGTGCATCTACCACTACATTTTGCTTCCCTTTTTTGTAGATGATTTCAAATTCATAACCCAACATCTTTGTAACCCACTTTTGTTGCTCTTCAGAGGATAATCTTTGTTCTAAAAAGTATTTAAGGCTATCATGATTCGTTTTTACCTTGAAGTGTCTTCCCATTAGGTAGGGTTGTCATTTCTTAAGTGCATGGAGTATTGCCAACATTTCCTTCTCATAAATAGCTTTGCTTAAAAACTTTCCCTTGATTGGACGACTTTCAAAAGCAATGGGTCTTTCATCTTGCATTAGAACAACACCAATTCCATTTCCTGAAGCATCACATTCCACAATAAAGGTTTTTGTGAAGTCCGGTGTAGCTAAGACCGGTGCTTGGCACATTGCCTCTTTAAGATGTTCAAAGGCCTTTGTTGCTTCCAGAGTCCATGAAAAATTTTCTTTCTTCAATAATGTTGTTAGAGGTGTTAACGCTCGAAGTTTCCCCAGGCTGAGGAAGGCAAAACTCAAGGCAACATCAAACCACGCTCAGCCTCCTAGCTAGCCCTACGAGGACAGGAGAGGGCTCTCTCTGGGTCAATCTTGGAAAAATATAATCAATAAGACTCGAGATGACTGAAATTGTAACTAATATTAGGCTAGGTATTAAGTGCAGAGGTTTAAAGGTGATTTTTTGGGGTTTTTGTTGAATCAAAGGGAAATGAAATTTTGGGTGCGGGGATGAGACACAGTTTCTGCAGAGGTCTGATTAGAGCAAGGTAGGAAATTGTTTGATGCCTTAAAAGCTAATGAGGTGAGTAGATCAGATAGGTGAGGAGCTAAGGAGAGCAAGGAAACCTCAAGAGTTCTCCTTAAACAGGTGAAAACATAGGAGATCAAACAAACTTAAAGGCAGAGCATTACAGATTATGAATTCTACCTTAACACTTCATTTGTTCAATTACAGAAGATGAGAGAAGGACAATGATACACATAACAACTTACAAGTACTGAAAGAAGCACACCATCAAGACATAAAGCCACATGAATTCCAAACAGTGCTGCAAAACCCTGGTCTTTCCTTTGCCAAAATGCTGAAGTAAAATATACAATAGAGTCTCAAAACCTTTTCCCCAAGAGTCCAACCCTGAAAATGACTAAGAAAATACATAATATAGGTAAGCTAACTCATTCCCTTACCTCTAGGGGTCGAGCTCATCATCCTAGGAGCTGTTTCAACCAATTCTAAACATGGAGCAAGAATCTAGTTGCCCAAAACAACCTACCTCTAAAAAGAAGGAAACTGATTCATTACATTAATTTCTTGGTAATTTGTGAATGAACCATCTAGAAGGAGATAAATAAGTGCCATGTTACCTCACATACATCAAATTACATCATTTTTTGTCAAATATCATCTCAAGGGGTGAAACTGGTGAAGACTGGCTGAGTTTCTGAGCTGAAAGGTGAAAACTGTGCTGAAAAACCCTGTGCGTCGCGCTCTTGAGCCCTATGCGCCACACGCCTTTCCACCTGCTTTTGGGGAACTTCCTGGCATCCAAATTGAGCTCACGATAGCTTGTTGGAAAGGCCTAGATGTCTAATGTCCAACCCAAGTGGAATTTGCCAATTTGGTGTCAATTTTCCCCTCCAAAAGTTCATTCTCCCAAGACTGCTTCCTGTGTGTCCAAAAAGGGGCAGTGAGGTCATTTTTTGCATTTTTTTTACCTTTTGGGGACCCGAACCTTGATGAAATGCCTTGGCAATAGCTGAGAATGTATATCTCATCATGAAAAATCCAAAAATGCAAGCCATTTGTGATTTGGACCTCCCAATCTTATGGGTCGCGCGCGGCGCGCTACGCGTTGAGCCAAAAAACCTGTTTTTTAACCAAAAATTTCAAAATTGACAAAAATTTTTCCAAACTTGTTGAAATTTGGGCTGTGGGTCCCCAATCAAGTACCATGCTCAACCAATGAGGCTTCGGCCAAAATCCGAAGATGATCAAGCTCCTTTTGTCTTTTTTTCTTTTTGACCGCTTTCTTCAATTTTGCCTTAAGACTCCTAATTCGCGACTTGCAAACTAGGTTCCGGGCCTTGTAATGCATAGCCATGTGTTTTAATAATGCATTGTCTCTACTGGCCTTTTTCAGCCGCTCCTCCAAGTAGATGTTGACCCTCTCTAGATTAGCCTCTCGATCCTCATATACCTGTTGCTCCAGAGAGGTGAACTCAATTTCTCTATGTTGGGCAGCTTGGCGATCCTCACAGATGTTCTGTAGCTCTATGATCACGTGTTGGTCCTCAAGCTGCTTATTCCATTGCTCTATATACGTGATATTTGAATTTGCCATCTCTAGCTAGATTTTCAAAGCTCGAATGTCTGTTCCTTGCTCTTTGATAATCCTGATATATTGAGTCTCCTCTGATTCTGAAGTTGTCTCATCATCATGAATAGTAACAAAACCTGATGGCTCACTTGAAGGCCTCTCCTCATGCTTGGGATTCTTGCCCTTATCCTGTACCTGCGGTGCTGCTGTCGGAAGCGAGGCCCCTTCCACACGAGGTGAAGATAACACTCGCTGTGCTGATGAAGTCAACGAGACCCCTTCCACTCCTGGTGGAGATAGTACTCGTCGTGTAGATGCAAATAAGGCCCTGTGGCCTCGCTGGTATGTCACATATAGAGGAGAACTTATATGCTCAGTCTCAGGAATGCCTGGCTGGTGTGAAGGTGCTCCCTCATCATGAACTATCTCGGGAGGTGGTTGTAATGCTACAAAGTAATCACAGGAGATGAAATCTTCCCAAGTAATGCCTTGCTGTGCCAACTGATGCATCACTATGATTTTGATCAACGCATAATGATAGATGCTCTTATGCTGATGTGTTGGGCTCTTCCTTTGTACTAAAGGCACCATCTCTCTATGTTGTGACACATGAAAAACATAATCTTCATCATACGTACCCTTGTGAAATGCATCAACAAATGGACATGGTACGCATAGAGATGTGAGAATCTGCCCTCGCAACTGAAATATCGAATGATGAGTTTCATCAATGGTGCATACTCATCCCTCAGGAATCTGAAAGGAAAACCTGCACTCAAGTGTCTCATATACCCGGGCTTGATATATGGCTCATAGTAGAATCTGTCTAACAGCTGGCGTTTACTCCATTCCTCCCCTACATTTTGTATCCCAGTGACCTGAGCAATAGTCTCGGGTGACAAGGTGAAATTCACTCTGGCAAGGTTTACATGACCATCCTGTAAATGTAGAACAAATAAACGGACTAGTTCCCGATGATGTTGGATTTGTGAGATCAGCTCACAGTATTCGAAACATGATTGATACGAAAACAATTCATTGCAAGTGGACAAGCTTGCAATTGAGCCAAAGAAGTAGGCTCCTCCCTGACATGCTGACCACTTTTTCCACCTTTGTGATACCTCCTTGGCAGATTTACCTCTGGTGTAGAATCACTATCATAATCCTGCTCATAGTCTGACTCGGTCTCTGACATGTTTTTGAAGACAAGATAGCTGGAATATATATATATGCTGATGTGTAAACTGTGTGCTCAATTGCTTGTAGACTGTTCTTTTGCTTTTAAAAAAAAAAAATGTTGTGACCAAAGGGAAAAAACAAATACATAAGGGAGTATTAGGAAAGGGGTAAACATTAGGGAATTAGGGAGTTTGGAAATAAAAGTTAATTAGGGAGTGGAGGGAAAATCTATATATGAGAATAGGGTTTTAGGGTTTGGGATATTGAATAGGGTTAAAGAGTTTTGTTTGTTTTATATAGGGATAAGGGATTAGGGGTTTATTGATTGTAATGTAGGATTAATAAGTGGATTTTATGAAATGAGGAATAAAGGGAAATTGGGAAAAGAACAAATCTTGGTCACAAAATTGTTTTCAAAACCTACAACAATTCTTCATATTGGAAAGGGAGGCTTTCAAAATCTTGTCTCAACGGTCATTATCCATGAACCCACCACATTCATCATCAAATACAATGCAAGTATAGTGGATGAGGGCCTACCTGACAAATTGATGCAAAGAGGAGGTGAATTCATGCAAATTCTGGGTTTAAACCCCAGTGCGCCGCACACTTCGACCAACACACCGCGTGCTTCTGATGCACTGTGCGCTTGCAATTTAACACTGGGTTTTGTTGTCTGATGTGCCGCGCGCCTCTGATACACCGCACACTCTGGAACCGCTTCAATTTTCTCACAAATCCGCTAACCCGCTTTGGAATGATGTTTTTCCCTCTTGTCATGCAAAATGAGTTTAAAAGGTCATGGAATATCTTTATAAAGACTCACTTTAATTTTTGCTTGGTCCATGACCCATTTTGTAATGTTTTTTCATTGACACTTTTTTAGGATTAATAGACTTCTGAGCTGTTTGGTATCCTCCTTAAATTTGGTTGAACTGATGATTTTCTTTGCGATTCTTTGCAGGGATAGTTGTGATATGATCTGGCAAAGGAGACCAAGTCTGCGCTTGGACGTTTCAAGAACTGAAATTTTTGAATATTTTTACAAAAATGAGATGACGACTTATCTTCAAAACAGAGTTTTGAAGAGAAGTCCTAATTTATCTGTATAATGATGAAAATTATTAAAGTAACCACCTATCGAGGACATCCCTCTGGCCTGCTGGTCTTCTTAGACTTTGCAAAACAAGACTGACTCAACCCAAGACCTAATGACCAAGAATCATTGTTATGACCCAGAAATTTGAAACAGGACTGTACATGACCTTTGAAAATTTGTTTTTATGAATAGACCTAAACCAGCAATGCCAAGCACGAGGGGAATGAGCAACACAAACCATTCTGTCAGAGTTATGGCATGCCTAACGAAATGCAACTAATCGAAACTGATGGGACACCGAAACATGAAATGCAAAAAAAAGCTTTGATCTCTGAGGGAGGGAAAGCTAGACCGACTCTAACATTGGCTCCAATGGGCATGGTAGCTCCTTGGAGATGCCAAGAACCACAGATCTCTGCAAGATCTAGAAAGTGCCTTCATCCATTGGGCGATGGATTCATTATTCCAACACAAAATTTTGAGAATTGAACGGAAAAATCAAAAACCAATTTGACCAAAACAGATTCCAAACTAAAAAGACTCATACAACTGACTTGACAAACTTAAACCAACTAACCTCTATTTTCAAAATTATAACCTTCACTGCGGGCCCCAGACTGAAGATGAGAAGTTAGTATACATGTGCAATAAAACAGAAGTAAAACGATATGTACAATGATGATGAAATGAGCAGAAAATACTCAGAAGTAGTATCTCTTTAACAACCGACCATTAATCAGCCCTCCAGGACATTCATCTCCATTCATTTCTTTGAGAAGGAAAGCGTTTTGGCCACGATATGTTGCAATCTTATAAGGACCCTTCCATAAGTTTTCAAATTTGCCGTGTTTTCCTTTGTCTTCATTCTGGGAATCCCATCTCAAAACTACCTCATCTAGCTGAAAAGTGTCTGTTTTTGCCTTCCTATCATAAATCGTTTTGATGCGCTCCTACAATTTGAAAGTATTTTGCAATACCTCCTCCCGTGTCTGCTGCAAATGAATCATCTGATTAATCCTCCTTTGCATGGGATCTTCTTCACTACCAGTTTCCTGAAGCAATTTGACTACTGGGACAGCAAGTTAAGTAGGAAAAACCATGTGTGTGCCATATACCAACTCGAAAGGAGACATGCCAATAGACTTTTTCTGACTCACCCTATCAGCCCACAAAGCATTCACCAATTTCTTGTGCCAGTTCTTTTTATTAATTTCCAGCAATTTCTTTATGATATTAACCAAAGGTTTATTAGATGATTCAGCCAATCCATTGCCTTGAGGATGATATGCAGTTGAGTGTCCTAGGCTGATATTTTATTTATAGAAAAATTCCACCATTCTCTTTGATTTGAATGCTGCTACATTATCTGTGATTAGCTTACTAGGACATCCAAAATGGGACAAAATATTGGTTTCAAGAAAAGAAATGATTACCGCATCCATGGCCTGTCGAGTAGCAACAGCTTCAATCCATTTTGTAAAATAGTCCATGGCAGTCAATATCCATCTATGCTGTCATGATGAGGCCAGATGAATTTCCTCGATGAAATCCAATCCCCACTGCTGAAAAGGCTCACTAACTTCAATAGTTTTGAGAGGCAAGGGTTGTAGTTTCTGCTTTCCTTCAAAAATTTGGCATTCATGACAATTCTTGACAGCCTTAAACACATCTGAAAACAGCGAAGGCCAATAATATCCCGCCTTTAGAATCTTATTTGCTGTGGTTTTCCAAAACAAATGGCCCCCACAATCTCCTTCATGAAAGTCCTTCACAACTCTTTGAGCTTCCTCCTCTACCAAACAGTTCAATAACATTCCACCAGGGTCTTTCCAATATAATGCAGAATTTGGCAGCTTTCAATTTCAACGTTCTACTCTTATTTCTAGGCATTCCGGGAGGTGAAGACAAATTCTGAAGTACATATAAAATATCAGCATACCAAGGAGAACAAAGAAACATATTAGATACCTGAACTGGCATACTCTTTTCATCTTCATCGGTCATGGCAGCAATCAAATTTATGTCTAGAACTTGCAGATTTGTTTCAGCCATTAGTTTTGCAAGTCCTTGTCCTTTGATCAGCTTGGTTGGTTTAATCTCCACATCATATTCTAACAATCCAGCAATCCACTTACCTCGTCTTCCCTCTGGGTCTGCCTGTACCAAAACGTCTTTAATTGTTGCACTAGGAACGTATGCTATTATGTGGGAATGCAGTATATATACACGGAAGTATTTCAAAGCTTTTACAAGCGCAAGTGCTTGTTTCTCGATGATATTGTATTTCAATGCTCCGTCTCTTATAATCCGAATGAAAAAGGCAATGGGTCTTTCAACTCCTTCTCTTTTCTGCATTAATATGGCTGCCAAAGTGTGCTCAGAAGAAAATGAAAACAAAATGAAGTCATGTGTGTAGTCCGGGCTAATCAAAGTAGGGGCTAAAGAAAGAGCTAATTTTACCAAATTGAATGATTTCACGACCTCCTCGGTCCACTTTATCTGACTGTCCTTTTTCAGCATATTCGTGATTTCTCTAAGATGCTCAGCTAGATTTGGAATGAAGCGACGCAGAAAATTAAGTTTACCATTGAATGATTGTATTTCTTATTTGTTCCGAGGCTTTTCAAGCTGCTGAATGGCTTCAACACGTGCGGGGTCCACACGAATGCCGTCTTTTGATATGATGTGGCCCAAGAGCTTGCCTTCACTCATGGCGAAAAGGCTCTTTTTTGGATTCAGCGAAATGCCATATTTTCTGCACTTTTGAAAAACAATTTTCAGATGATATAAATGTTCCTCATCAGTCTTTGGAAATACAGTTAAATCATCAAGGTAAACAACCAAAAATACATCTTTTTTGTTAGCGAAGGCCATGTCCATTGCGCGCTGAAACGTAGCGCCTGCATTCTTTAAACCAAAAGGCATTTTGGCATAATGGAAGGTTCCCCACGGAGTGGTGAATGCTGTTTTATCTCGATCATCTTCATGGACCAAAATTTGATTATATCCGGAATACCCGTCGAGTAATGACATCCTTGATGCTCCAACTACTCGTTGCAATATATGATCCATCTTTGGCAATGGATAATTATCTTTTAAGGACACCTTATTCAAATTTCTGAAGTCAATACATAAACAGATCTCACCTATTTTCTTTCTTACAGGCACCAAATTTGATATCCAATCAAAAAATCTGATAGGCACAATGATTCCTGACTTATATAACCTGTTCACCTCTTTTTCAATTGATGGTAGCAGCTTAGGATTAATCCTCCTCAACTTTTGACAGAATGGCTTCTGATTTGGTTTGATTGGAATAGTATGCTGAATGATATTAGTATCATATGTTTTCAGATCGGAATAATCCCATGCAAAAACATTTGCAAATGAAGACAACAATCTGATATACTCTTCCTTTACCTTTGGTGTCAATGATTTGGATAACTTTACCGTCTTAGGATCCTAAGCCGATCCAATATTTACCTCTTCAACTCCTTTTTCTGTTGGCTGCAATGTTGGTTTGCGGGCTACATCATCATGATCAAAAAGCTCCTCTAAAGGTATCAAACCTTTAGGAATTACATTATCTTTGAGCTGCAACACTTCCATCTGATTTATTTACAACTCATTGCTACCATCATCATGTTTTGCATCCATTAAAACATTTTCAAACTCACCTTTATTTTGCAGAAAATCATTAATCTCCTCATCATTTTAGAAAACTTGCGAATGTCTTTGATTATTCGGGACAGCAGGACAGTGCTTCACATGGATTTCAAACTTATTACTTGAGTTCATAGGAATTTTCAGATTGCTGGCTGCCTTAGCAAGTGCATCTGCAATGCTATTTTGGACACGAGGCACACACGTCAATGTATAATCTGAAAATACTTTCAATATATCTAAAACAGCATTCCGGTATGCCCGCATCCGAGGGTGTTTTGTTTGATATTCGCCTTTAACTTGCTTGATCACTAATTCAGAGTCACCGTACGCGGCAATCCTCTTAGCATTTAGCTTTCTTAAAATTTTCAGGTCAGCAATCAAAGCTTCATATTCGGCTTCATTATTTGAACAATCAAAAGCAAGTTTATAAGAACATACCTGGACATTACTAGGTACTTTGTCTAAGACAGAAAAAGGACTACGTACCCAAATACCAATCTCAGCACCATCACTACCTACTGCTCCATCAAAATCCATGGTCCATAAACCGTCTTCCTCTTCTGCCAAGTGCTGAAAGGTTGTCTGCTGTGATTTTTCTGTTTGTTGTCCATTACTTTCAGCTGATTGCTCGGTGATGCTCTGTTGTTCCTAACATTCTTTCCTTAGGACTTCTCTAAAATCCTCTGCTATTTCTGGGATATCATTTATTACAACTAACTGACTATCAATATCATTTAAACTATCTGAATACAAAACGAAAGATTCAAGATCTGTATGTACATAACTGATAGGATGATTGATTGGTTTCTCCTTGCTGGTGATCATATATTTCATTTTCTGTTCCCGGTACAACTTTCTCATTTGGCCAAGCACGGGAATCGTTGCATAAGAGAAATCAAGCTGAATTGTTCCTTGCAATTTTGCCCCCCAAGATCGAGAAAGGAGCATACCAAAGCGAGGAGGAATGTCGGCCACAACAACGTCCATCAAGACATTCTTGGCAGGGATCTGATCCAAAATTACAACCAAATCTTTAATTAACCCAATACATCTCACCCTGCTGGAATCAAAGGAGTAGAGATCATGATATTTCCTGGTGATATCCAAACCCAACTTTTCCATGATGGCCTTTGACATAAGGTTGTGGGAAGCGCCAATTTCAAACATAGCATTATGCAATACAAACTCATGCAGCCTTAAACTTATATAAAAAGGAGGTACTTCCGACTCACCACTTAATGCTGGTCCAAATATCAATTCCGGCTGATCATCCTCAACATTGACCATATCAGACATTGGGTCAAAATTCAGAATTTTGGAGACTTGTTCTCTATAGCTGTTGTTCTTCATGAGCTCAGTTAATGGAATAGACACCTTCAATTTAGAAACTTCATTCTCCCAATTAAAAGAAGAAGTCTTGTCCACTTCTTTGGCTAGAACATCTTTCTTTTCAGGTTTATCCTTTGGTATGCTGATATGATTTACCTTTTCATTTGCTGGAATAGGCTTGCTGGTCATAGGGTCAGCACTCCCTTTACCTTTCTTTGATGCAGCTGATGTTTCCTCTTTAGATGCTGGAACTTCTTTTCTCTTTTGGATGGGATTTATGGGAACATTTCTGCCTCTTAGTGATAATTGGCGCTTCTGAGCGGATAATGCATGCATATAACCTCTCTGATACTCATCTGACTCTTCCTCCAAAGCGATCTCATTTGCTAAGATAAAATCTGCATCATTTTGAACTGTTGATCTTGTTGTCTTTTCATCATCTTCAGTGATAAATATGGGCATATCGTCAGTAGTAAAAAAATGATTTTCTTCTCCAACTACCTGATCATCATCATCTGACTCAGGACCAACAAAATTCTGCAGGAGAGGTGCCTTCACTTGCTGCTGTTGTGATGATGTGTCTTGTGTTCGCTGCTCACGTTGTTTGATCCTAAATTGTGGCTGTTGCTGACCACGAAAATTAGGATTCTGAATCTGGGTTTCGGGCTTGTCAATAGCTAACCTTTCAATCATCTTTTCTACCTTGCGAAGAACTTGGTCTGATGTAGAAGCTTCTTCCTTTATAGTAACCTTCCTTTCAGCTTTCATTCTAGCTCTCTTATCATTCAAATTTGCTTCGACACTGACTGCAATTTTCTGCATATCTTCTAAGGTGGCCGGATCTCTCTCCCTTAGTTGATATGCCATGTCTGGATCAAAACCATCAGGGAACTTGAGCAGCGCTAATTTTCTGGTTGGTTTTAAATCATCCGGAATTGCGTTGTATACTGCATTGAATCTGATACAATAGTCTTGAACGGACTCTCCAGCATTCCTTTTAAGCTTAGTATATTCGGCATTGATTTGCAGCGGATCTTTCTTCACTTCCCAGCGTTCTAGAAATTGTCTTTTGAGATCATCTAATGTAGGAATACTTCTGGCTGGTAGATTTCTAAACCATTTCCTTACCTCTCCACCAAAAGTCTGCACGAATAACCTCATAGTCACATTTTCTTCATCGATTTCATGAAGATCAAAGAAATCCGCCATTTGATCCACATGATGTTGAGCTGTGATATTCTGAGGTATGCCATCAAACAAAGGAATTTTACTTTGATAATCTGCAGGCATGTCATTCAAAACTTGAGGCCAAGCGAGGGGTGCAAACCAGGCTGCCATTGCTTTTGGAGGATTTGGTCTAGGGGTAGTTGGAGGAGTGGGTGTAGCTGAAGTATGTGCGGTATGTAGGGGTGTATGTGGAGGAGAAACCACGTGTGATGAAGAAGGGGAATTGACTATAGATTCTGGATATGTAATTATGGGAGAAATGGAGATGAAAGGGGGTTTGGTCTGCTCGTGCGAGGCAGAAGCCGTGATAGTAGATCCAATGTTGGCAGATGCAGCTTCTAGAAAATCAATCAGATTTGCAGCTTGAATATCTGTCTGAAGTTGTCGTAGGATAAAATTTTCAACCACTTTATTGTTTCTCTCAATTTCAAGGACAGCAGCAAAATCAAGATTGGGAACTAGAGAATCAAGTGCACTTTCAGATTTAGTTTTAAACAGCAATAGTTCAAACCTCTTGTCAAAATCAATTTCTTCAAAATACTTAAAGATAGCCGCACATGAATGAGATTTAAATATGAGACTAGGATCTGAAGCCAGCTTGTTATTTTCAAAATATCAAGAAACAAAACAGCTAGTCAGCCTGTGAAAACTCTCAACTTATCATCCAAAAGCTCAGAGTTTGCAAATGTACTGGGGTGTTTCAAATGTCATGGTCAAAAGCTAAACCGAAGATTGACTGAAGTAGCTTTGATCTACTTGCGCTAATGCAAAGCAAAAGCGTTTCGAAGGCTACCTGGCTAATCTTCAGGCTCCGTCTGTAGCTTATGAGAGAAATGACATCAACAGGAAAACCATTCTAATCGTTCCCCAGTATGGTCGCCACTATGTTAATGCTCGAAGTTGCCCCAGGCTGAGGAAGGCAAAAGTCAAGGCAACATCAAACCACGCTCAGCCTCGTAGCTAGCCCTACGAGGACAGGAGAGGGCTCTCTCCGGGTCAATCTCAGAAAAATATAATCAATAAGGCTCGAGATGACTGAAATTGTAACTAATCTTAGGCTACGTATTAAGTGCAGAGGTTTAAAGGTGATTTTTTGGGGTTTTTGTTGAATCAAAGGGAAATGCAATTTTGGGTGCGGGGATGAGACACAGTTTCTGCAGGGGTCTGATTAGAGCAAGGTAGGCAATTGTTTGATGTCTTAAAAGCTAATGAGGTGAGTAGATCAGATAGGTGAGGAGCTAAGGAGAGCAAGGAAACCTCAAGAGTTCTCCTTAAACAGATGAAAACATAGGAGATCAAACAAACTTAAAGGCAGAGCATTACAGATTATGAATTCTACCTTAACACTTCATTTGTTCAATTGCAGAAGATGAGAGAAGGAAAATGATACACATAACAACTTACAAGTACTGAAAGAAGCACACCATCAAGACATAAAGCCACATGAATTCCAAACAGTGCTGCAAAACCCTGGTCTTTCCTTTGCCAAAATGCTGAAGTAAAATATACAATAGAGTCTCAAAACCTTTTCCCCAAGAGTCCAACCCTGAAAATGACTATGAAAATACATAATATAGGCAAGCTAACTCATTCCCTTGCCTCTGGGGGTCGAGCTCATCATCCTAGGAGCTGTTTCAACCAATTCTAAACATGGAGCAAGAATCTAGTTGCCCAAAACAACCTACCTCTAAAAAGAAGGAAACTGATTCATTACATTAATTTCTTGGTAATTTGTGAATGAACCATCTAGAAGGAGATAAATAAGTGCCATGTTACCTCACATACATCAAATTACATCATGTTTGGTAAAATATCATCTGAAGGGGTGAAACTGGTGAAGACTGGACGAGTTTCTGAGCTGAAAGGTGAAAACTGTGCTGAAAAACCCTGTGCGCCGTGCGCCTGAGCCCTATGCGCCGCGTGCCTTTCCACCTGCTTTTGGGGCACTTCCCGGCATCCAAATTGAGCTCACGATAGCGCGTTGGAAAGGTCTGGATGTCTACGTTCCAACCCAAGTAGAATTTTCCAATTTGGTGTCTATTTTCCCCACCCAAAGTTCATTCTCCCAAGACTGCTTCCTGTGTGTCCAAAAAGGGGCAGTGAGGTCATTTTTTGCATGTTTTTTGACCTTTTGGGGACCCAAACCTTGATGAAATTCCTTGGCAATAGCTGAGCATGTATATTCCATCAGGATAAATCCAAAAATGCAAGCCATTTGCGATTTGGACATCCCAATCTTATGGGTCACGCGTGGCGCGCTACGCGTTGAGCCAAAAAACCTGTTTTTTAAACAAAAATTTCAAAATTGACAAAAAATTTTCCAAACTTGTTGAAATTTGGGCTGGGGGTCCCCAATCAAGTACCATGCTCAGCCAAAGAGGCTTCGGCCAAAATCCGAAGACGATCAAGATCCTTTTGTCCTTTTTGTTTTTTGACCGCTTTCTTCAATTTTGCCTTAAGACTCCTAATTCGCGCCTTGCAAACTAGGTTCCGGGCCTTGTAATGCATAGCCATGTGTTTTAATAATGCATTGTCTCTACTGGCCTTTTTCAGCCGCTCCTCCAAGTAGATGTTGACCCTCTCGAGATTAGCCTCTCGATCCTCATTTACCTGTTGCTCGAGCGAGGTCAACTCAATTTCTCTATGTTGGGCGGCTTGGCGATTCTCACGGATGTTCTGTAGATCTATGATCACGTGCTGGTCCTCAAGTTGCTTATTCTGTTGCTCTAGATACCTAATATTTGACTTTTCCATCTCCAGCTGGATTTGCAAAGCTCGAATGTCCGTTCCTTGCTCTTTGATAATCCTGATATATTGGGTCTCCTCTGATTCTGAAGCTGTCTCAACATCATGAATAGTAACAAAACCTGATGGCTCACCTGAAGGCCTCTCCTCATGCTTGGGCTTCTTGCCCTTATCCTATACCTGCGGTGCTACTGTCAAAAGCGAGGCCCCTTCCACACGAGGTGAAGATAACACTCGCTGTGATGATGAAGTCAACGAGACCCCTTCCACCCCGGGTGGAGATAGTACTCGTCGTGTAGATGCAAATAAGGCCCTGTGGCCTCGCTGGTATGTCACATATGCAGGAGCACTTATATGCTCAGTCTCGGGAATGCCTGGCTGGTGTGAAGGTGCTCCCTCATCATGAACTATCTCGGGAGGTGGCTGTAATGCTGCAAAGTAATCACGGGAGATGAAATCTTCCCAAGTAATGCCCTGCTGTGCCAACTGATGCATCACTATGATTTTGATCAACGCATAATGATAAATGCTCTTATGCTGATGTGCTGGGCTCTTCCTTTGTACTAAAGGCACCATCCTCTCTATGTTGCGACACATGAAAAATGGAATGTTCATCATACGTACCCTTGTGAAATGTATCAACAAACGGACATGGTACGCATAGAGACGTGAGAATCTGCCCTCGTAACTAAAATATCGAATGATGAGTTTCATCAATGGTGCATACTCATCCCTCAGGAATCTGAAAGGAAAAACTGCACTCAAGTATCTCATATACCCAGGCTTGATATATGGCTCATAGTAGAATCGGTCTAACAGCTGGCGTTTACTCCATTCCTCCCCTACATTTGGTATCCCAGTGGCGTGAGCAATAGTCTCTGGTGACAAGGTGAAATTCACTCCGGCAAGGTTTACATGACCATCCTGTAAATGTAGAACAAATAAACAGACTAGTTCCCGATGATGCTGGATTTGTGAGATCAGCTCACAGTATTCGAAACATGATTGATACGGAAAACAATTCATTGCAAGTGGACAAGCTTGCAATTGAGCCAAAGAAGTAGGCTCCTCCCTGACATGCTGACCACTTTTGCCACCTTTGTGATACCTCCTTGGCACATTTACCTCCGGTGTAGAATCATTATCATAATCCTGCTCCTAGTCTGACTCGGTCTCTGACATGTTTTTGAAGACAAGATAGCTAGATATATATATATATATCTATATATATATATATATATATATATATATATATATATATATATATATATATATATATATGTGCTCATGTGTAAATTGTGTGCTCAATTGCTTGTAGACTGTTCTTTTGCTTTTTCTTTTTTTTTAAATGTTGTGACCAAAGGGAAAAAACAAATACATAAGGGAGTATTAGGAAAGGGGTAAACATTAGGGAATTAGGGAGTTTGGAAATAAAAGTTAATTAGGGAGTGGAGGGGAAATCTATATATGAGAATAGGGTTTTAGGGTTTGGGATATTGAATAGGGTTAAAGAGTTTTGTTTGTTTTATATAGGGATAAGGGATTAGGGGTTTATTGATTGTAATGTAGGATTAATAAGTGGATTTTATGAAATGAGGAATAAAGGGAAATTGGGAAAAGAACAAATCTTGGTCACAAAATTGTTTTCAAAACCTACAACAATTCTTCATATTGGCAAAGGGAGGCTTTCAAAATCTTGTCTCAACGGTCATTATCAATGAACCCACCACATTCATCATCAAATACAATGCAAGTGCAGTGGATGAGGGCCTACCTGACAAATTGATGCAAAGAGGAGGTGAATTCATGCAAATTCTGGGTTTAAACCCCAGTGCGCTACTCACTTCGCCCAACACGCCGCATGCTTACAATTTAACACTGGGTTTTGTTGTCTGATGTGTTGCGCGCCTATAATACGTCGCGCACCCAGCTCAATGCGCCGCGCTCTCTGGAACCGCTTCAATTTTCTCACAAATTCGCTAACCCGCTTTGGAATGATGTTTTTCCCTCTTGGCATGTGAAATGAGTTTAAAAGGTCATGGAATATCTTTATAAAGACTCACTTTAATTTTTGCTTGGTCCATGACCCATTTTGTAATGTTTTGTCATTGACACTTTTTCAGGATTAATAGACTTCTGATATGTTTGGTTTCCTCCTTAAATTTGGTTGAACTGATGATTTTCTTTGCGATTCTTTGCAGGGATAACTGTGATATGATCTGGAAAAGGAGACCAAGGCTGTGCTTAGACATTTCAAGAACTGACATTTTTGAATATTTTTACAAAAATGAGATGACGACTTATCTTCAAAGCAGAGTTTTGAAGAGAAGTCCTAATTTATATGTATAATGATGACAATTATTGAAGTAACCACCTATCGAGGACATCCCTCTGGCCTGCTTGTCTTCTTAGACTTTGCAAAACAAGACTGACTCAATCCAAGACCTAATGACCAAGAATCATTGTTATGACCCAGAAATTTGAAACGGGACTGTACATGACCTTTGAAGACTTGTTTTTATGAATAGACCTGAACCAGCAGTGCCAAGCATGAGGGGAATGAGTAACACAAACCATTCCGTCAGAGTTACGGCATGCCTAACGAAATGAAACTAATCGAAACTGATGGGACACCTAAACATGAAATGCAAAAAAGAGCTTTGATCTCTGACGGAGGGAAAACTAGACCGACTCTAACAAGAGGTGCTGCTATTCTCCCATAATTCTTAAAAAACTTGCGATAATACCCTGTAAACCCAAGAAATCCTCGCAGATGCTTTATGGATGTGGGGATTTTCCATTCCTTAATGGCTTTAATTTTGCTAGGGTCTACCTTAACTCCTTCATGAGATACAATATGACCCAAATATTCCACCTCTTGGACTCCAAAGAAACATTTGGATCTTTTTGCATATAATTGTTTCTCCTCGAATAGTTGTAGCACCCTGTCAACATGTTCAACATGATCCTTCCAAGACTTGTTGTAGATTAGTATATCATCAACAAATACTAACACGAATTTTCTAAGGAATGGTTTGAAAATTGAATTCCTCAAACCTTGAAATGTTGAAGGTGCATTGGTAAGGCCAAAAGGCATGACCAAAAATTCATAATGACCCTCATGAGTTCTAAATGCCGTTTTCGAAATGTCTTCAATCTTCATTCTGATTTGATGATATCCCGAACGAAGATCCAACTTGGTGAAGTAAATTGATCCATGCAATTCATCCAGTAATTCATCAATAACAGGAATGGGAAACTTATCTTTAATAGTGAGCTTGTTGAGCTCCCTATAATCTGGACACATGCGCCATGATCCATCCTTCTTATTCACCAATACTGCTGGAGCTGAGAAAGAACTTTGACTCGGTTGAATTATACCAGCCTCTAGCATTTCTGCAACCATACGTTCAATTTCACTTTTTTGGACATAGGGATATCTGTACGGCCTGATGTTTGGAGGAACACTTCCTGGAATCAGATGAATAGCATGATCATGATCACGCATAGGTGGGAGACCTTTTGGAGTCTCAAATACCTTGGAATGATTGTCCAGGACTTTTTGGAGATCTGGAGAAATAGATGATTCCAATGTGGAAACATCTAGCGAACATAATTGTGCAATTACACCTCTTTGCTCCTTTTTTAGAAGCTTTGTCATGCCATTAGAGCTGATTATCTTTCCTGGTTTCCCTGCAATACCCCTTAATTCAACTTCCTTTCCTTCTGTAGAAAATTTGATGAAACGTTCTTGAAAATTAAAATCTATTGTACCCAAGGATTGTAGCCATTGGACTCCTAGTACAACATCAGCACCTCCCATTGGAATGGAAAGCATTGAGCTAGTCAATACATATTCTCCCATGGATAGCTTGATATTATGGCACTTTCCAGAGAAATTTATTGTTCCTCCATTTGCAATCATTACTTGACACTCTGGTGCTGGATATAGGAAGCAATTCAATTCTTTTGCTACCCTACAATGAATAAAATTGTGGGTGCTTCCTGAATCAATCAACATTATTACCTTTTTCTTCTTGATTTGTCCTTCTATCTTGATGGTTTGAGGAGTGGTAATTCCCGCCAATGCATTACAAGATATGGTCGGATTTATTTGTTCTTCATCTAGGATTTGTTCCTAGAGTATATCTTCTTCTTTTGACCTTTCTTGCTCCTTTTCTTCTTCCTCTTCACAATCTATGTAGAATAATTTCTTCTCAACACACTTATGACCTTTAGTGTATTTTCTATCACAACTGTAACAAAGCCCTTTTGCTCTTTTTTCTTCCAATTGTTGTGGTGTCAACCTTATAGGTTGTGGAAGACTAGGGGAAACAACACTTCCATCTTTATAGTTGTGAGTGGTATGCTTCCTGGTTGCCATAATTTTGCTTTCCATTTTTCTTACTAACCTGAGTGCCTTCTCTAATGGATCAGGTTCCCAAAGGCGAACATCATGTTGGATATTATCCTTTAAAGACCCTATGAACACGTCAATCCTATGCTCCTCTGGAATATCTTTTACCCTTATGTTCAATTTTTGGAACTCCTCAATGTGCTCCATTATTGAACCCTTTTGTTTGAGACTTATCAATTGGCTAAAAAAAGTGTTTCTTTTTGTATCTTCATAATGTGCTTTCAATTCTTCCGTAAAATTGCCCAAGTGATAAATTGTTTACGAGAGCAAAGCCATTGATACCATATAAACTGATTTGGTTCCAAATATACAGTTCCCATACGTACCTTTTGTGCGTTTTGCACATTATTGAGATCGAAGAATTGCTCCATCTGTAATATCCATGTGGCGGCATCCTTGCCATCAAACTTCCTCATATCGATTTTTGGAATATTGTGATTCTTCGATCCAACGTTAGCGTCTATGGAATCATGATTAAGATTTCTTTTGTTCTTATCATGAGTTTCCTTTACTACCTTTTCACCATTAGTGACCCTTTCTTGTAGCAACTTCTTCAATTCTTCCATGTCTGTCTTCAAATCTATCTTCAAATCTGCCATGTCTCTCTTCAAATCTGTCTTCGAATCATCAATCTTAGCTTCCACGCCCTTTATCTTAGATTCCATGCCATTTATCTTAGATTCCAGGCCACTTATCTTAGCTTCTGTTAGCTTTTGTGAGCGTGACATTTGTTGCACTTGTTCTTGTAACTTTGATATATCATGTAGCATTTCTTCCTCTTCTTCATGAGTCATGCTAGAGCTTTTAGGTTCCTTACTAGGTGTTTGCATTTTCTTTCCTCGGAGCATCAGTTACCGATAATAATGCTTTACTATGCCCTTTGAATTCCGTTAAACCAAGCTTACACAAAAATTAAAAAAAAAAAAACTACACACCTTTTTTTTCACTTTATAGAAGCCTGATATTGAATCTGATGTGTCTCTGTAATTTCGGATCATCCAGTTATGAAATTGCTACCTGTAGTAGCCTTATGCGTCCTCTTTCCAATGCCACAAGTTTGAGCCAAATTGGATTCTCCAAGGAAGAGTTATGTGAAAGCTACCACAGTGACTTGCTTTTAGACTGGTTCAGTAGAGAAAACTTGTACGACATGCCACGAGTCACTGTTTCAACCTTTGAATCTGAAACATACACACAAGAAACTATAGTCCATTCTCTTGCTGTACCTTCTTACGCAATTTCAATTCGATCCCCAAAGAGAGAGTTATGACGATTTTCCCCAGGTCACCTGTTTCGAATGTAATTCAGGAGTCTGCAAAAAGACCAACTTCCTCAGATCATATCTCCATAAATATCACGCGAAAAGCTCTGAAATTTGGACCCAAGGTTCAGCGCGATTTCTTCTCAAATGGGTTTTTTGTGCGACTTCTGAAACGTCATAGAAAACAAGTTATAGCGAAAATTCCACGATGACCTGTTTGGAGTAGCGAAACCCTAGAATCCAAAGCTCCGATACCAAATGTTATGAAACCAGCTCAAGAAAAGATAGATCAACGCCTTATAATTCAGCCTCTTCGAAGGTTCAACCTCCTTTACATTACATAAATGAACAATTCTTGGATGATACAAATGACAAAACCTCCTTTCTATATATAGGAGTCTAAGGAGTCACAATATAATCCAGTCGACCTAACAATAATAATATAAAGCCACAAAAATAACAATAGAGGGATTTTATGGGGCACAGAAATAACAATATGGGGGTAATAGGGGCACAACAATATAAATAAGGGGTATAACTACAATAGTAATGGGGTAATCACTAGTATTATAGGGACCCAACACTTTCTCTACACTAGATCTAGCCTTTACATTATTCTTTCAATTCAATAAAAGAATGGTTTGGAACCCTAATGATCAAGTGACCTAGTTGAGGGAAATTCTTTCCAAATACTCCCACACCATCCAACAGTCAACCTTCACTCTTCTTCGATGACTGTGAAGTTCCCTTTCTAACTATAGGGGAGTTAGAGGACCCCTTAGGTGAAGAACCTGATATCTTTGAAGCACCTATTGAGGAGGAAGAAGAAGAAACCATTCCACATACCCACACCATGACTGAAAAAAAACGAGGGTGATTTTCCCATTAGAGAGACTAATGGATATGCTAGGATGAAAAATATAAGGCCTTCATCCCTTCCTCACTTCTATCACCTAACCTCAGAGGACCTTGATACTTTTTATTTTAGTTTATTATTTCCTGTATAACTTATGATTACACCTCTGATGAACAAAAGTTGAACTTGTTCCCATCCACCCTTAAGGATGCAGCCTTGTGCTGGTTGATGGGTCTACTTTGTGATAACTTCACTACATCGGCTCAAATGAAGCAATCATTTGACAAAAAGTACAAGGACTATTGTAGGTCTAAAGACACCAAAGATGAAATCTTTAGAATGACCATAGGACCTGATGAATCCGTGGAAGACTATGAGGAAACATTCCAACTTAGTTGTAAAGGGGCCAAATTCACCCTTGATCTGGAATCACTCAAGTTAGTCCTTGTTAGAGGAATTAGGGAGGACATAATGGAAACCCTAAACATGCTATCTGGAGGAGACATCTATCATCTACCCTATGAGCACATCAAGACAGTACTCAAAAGCCATTCTAGGGTTATTAGAAAGAAGGGTAGGGATAGTCGAGATTTGGCTAGTTCCTCTTCCTCCACCACATTTATGAGGAATGAAATTGGAAACATGTTGGAGGACTGTAAAAGTGAAATGTTTCCCACCTTTTCTCTACAAATGGACACCATGCATATCAATAGGAAACAAGAGGAATTAAAGAGGGCCTTAGTTATCTTTTTCCCTAAATGCACTAGAAGGAACCCCAGAAATGAATGTCCATTAAATGTTATATAGGCTTGCTCAGTTTGTGAGGAAAACCATTCCATAGAGAAGTGTCCTTATTTGTCTATATTTAAATCTATATACCAAGGGGTAGAAGGTGGGACGGAACAAATATATTACATTAATCAAAGGAGGTCTCAAGGACCTCAACCATACGAGTAGGGGATGCAAGTTGCATCCTATTCCTATTACCATCCCAATCAGAATGCACCTCTTCCCCCTTGGTATTCTCCTGCTCATCCTTCTTGGTCCACACCTTATCCTTGGTATTATGCACCTTAGTATCCTCCCCAACTTGCCAATCAACCATTTCAGCAATATGTTTCTACACATCCTCAATGGAATACCCCATCACAAGGTTGGAGGCCTCAATTCAACCAACCTCCTAATTTACTACCTCCATCTACATCTCAACCACAACTCATTCATCTTGCTCCACCTAAGAAACCTCATATGTCTGCTTAACCAAATCTGAACCCGAAAAATAAGAAGGCACAACAGGTCTATAGTGGAAATACATCCTACCCTACATATGTTATGGAGATTCAATAAATTAACTCGAGGTCTGGAAGAGCGCTACCAGATAACGAACCTCCATCTCCACTGAGGAGTTTGAAGAAGAAAAGGAAGAGAGTGTTCCTAAAGCCAATCCACCTCCTTTATCTGAAATATTGATCCATCCTAACTAGCACACCCATAAGAGACTGAAATTCTGGGAGAATTGAAAAACTTGTGTGTTAAAATCCCACTCCTCCAAGCTATCAAGGATTTTCCTATCTACAATAATCTTATAAAAGAGAAATGCTTCAAACATCATGGGGGAGAAAGAGAGACACCCCTACCATCAATGTCATTGGTCAATTGTCTGATCTAATGTTGGGGAGAGTGATTTTCCAAAAGTATATAGACCCTAGAAGTCTTGCGGTAGATGTGCACATTGATGGCATCGTTGTTCCCCACACCTTGATTGATCTTGTGGTTGCCATCAATGTGATGAATAAGGAAACCATGCTCAAACCAAACCTCCAAGGATCTTTGAGAAAGACTATAATAGTGTTGCAACTTGCAAACAGTACCACAATGGAACCTGAGGGAGTTCTTAAGGATTTAATGGTCTCTATTGATTCTTGGGAGTATCCTGTTGATTTCCTAGTTCTTGTAGAAAATCCTGTAGATCCACAAGCTAATGCAATTTGCTAAAGAAAGATACAAGAATATACATCTACTCTTTATAATGGAAGCCCATCAATATCGAGCTAACAATAATCAACAGAGGAAGATAATCAAAGGCACTTAACACAATAAATATCCTTGGAAATCCTCAACTCAAAACCCCACTATCTATTTTGTACTAATTCGAAAAATCAAGATGAAATTACAATTCTTTCTATCTAGAACAATCCCATCACTCAAAAAATTCAATCTACAACTCATAAGAAAGCTCAAGGCTAGATCTTAGCCTCTTCACAAGCTCTCCAAGTCTCTATTCCAATGTGTAATTGCTATGAAGGATGGTTTGTATTTAAAGGAAAATAAAGCCTCTAAAAATTTCCCAATCCCTCAAGGATTAATTCCAGAATGCATGCACTATCAGTGCAACTCAGAAAAATCTAAACCAAATAGTAGATTGTGCCTGCACTCTAGTCTCAACTGGGTCTTTCTCAGAATCGACATGCATGAGTTTCTGATGAGTAAATATTCAGTTAACTAGAGTAGCACTAGTGGAGTTCATTAGTGTCACCACTGACTGTTAACTCATTATTAGTTCTCTTAATTAGTTTGAGAACTAATTTAATAGAACTGACTCATGAAACTGTCTTCTATTTTACAACTCAAAATTAACTCACACTAGAATCCTACAAAGTAGGGAGAACATACACATGATGAAAAAAACACTTCCAACTCGAATTTCCTAACCTAAGTAAATTTAATAAACTTAATTAACTAATTTTAAGTTGCAGGGAGAATAGAATTCAAATTTAATTCATAGTTTAATTCAAGGAAAAATTAAACTGAAATTTCTTGTTTCCATTTTTCAACACTCCCTCTCAACAAGAAAGTGATTATCAACTACCCTAATCTTGTCTATGTGAAACTCGAATTTACATCTTGACAATTCCTTTTTCAATATGTCAGCATATTTCTTCTCTGTGGGAATGTAATTTAAAAACATGATCTGCCTCAATACATAATCCCTTAGATCATGATACCAGATATCAATATGCTTGGACCAATCATGGAAGACTAGATTTTTAGAGAGTTTGACACAACTCTGATTATCACAATAAATAATTGTCAGATCCATCTGCTAACAAAGCAAAGCAACTAGGATATTCCTCATCCAGATAGCTTCACATGCTTCCTGAATTGTAGCCATCTACTCTACCTCTGTCAAATTGAGTGCAATGGATCTTTGTTTCCTGATGTAACAAGAATTTGTCACTGACCCAATACTAACGATCCCTCCTGTTGTGCTCTTCCTCTTGGATGGGCTCCTTGCCCAATATACATCAGTAAAGCCTTGAAGCTTCACTCTCTTTGTCTCCTTATATCATAACCCAAACTAAGTAGTACCTATGAGGTATCTCAATACATGCTTTTCCACTTTCTAATACAACTTGGTAGGCCTAACAATCATGTGACTAAGCTAGTTAACTTCATAGCACATATTTCGTCGTGTGTTCCCCAATTACATGAGTGAACCCACAAGCTTGCTGTAAACAATAGCTTCCATTACTTCCCCTAAAGTAGAATCCTCCTTTCTCCAGTTACCATTTAGAGGAATAGCCATGGGTTTACTGCTCTCCATGCAGAATCTCCTGAGTATCTTGTTTGCATACTTGCCCTGAGATACAAACAAATCCCCATCTCCTTGCCATACCTCCATGCCAAGAAAGTAATGCATGAGCCCTATCTCCTTCATCTCAGACTCTCTTGAAAGGTCCTCCCTGTAATATTTGATGAGCTTCTCATCACCTGTCAGTATAAGATCATCTACATAAATTACAATGATCAACAACTTAACTTCCACCACTATGTGATACACGTTCACATTCTCTTCACTCTTTTTGAAGCCCAACCCAATGAAGTAGTTATTATCTATCCTGAAAAATTGAATTCATCAAACCTTGAAATGTTGAAGGTGCATTGGTAAGGCCAAAAGGCATGACGAAAAATTCATAATGACCCTCATGAGTTCTAAATGTTTTTTTCGGAATGTCTTCAGTCTTCATTCTGATTTGATGATATCCTGAACGAAGATCCAACTTGGTGAAGTAAATTGATCCATGCAATTCATCCAGTAATTCATCAATGACAGGAATGGGGAACTTATCTTCAATAGTGAGCTTGTTGAGCTCCCTATAATCCAAACACATGCGCCATGATCCATCCTTCTTGTGCACCAATACTACTGGAGCAAAGAAAGAACTTTGACTCGGTTGAATTATACCAGCCTCTAGCATTTCTGCATCCATACGTTCAATTTCACTCTTTTCGACACAGGGATATTCGTACGGCCTAATGTTTGGAGGAACACTTCCTGGAATCAGATGAATAGCATGATCATGATCACGCATACGTGGGAGACCTTTGGAAGTCTCAGTGGCACAAAAATATTAATAAGGGGTATAACTACAATAGTAATGGGGTAATCACTAGTATTATAGGGACCCAACACCAATCAGAGCTCAGATGTTTATTTACTTGTTGTGTCTGAGTATTCTGTTCCTATAGGAACTTGAACTATAAGTTTGATCAATTTCTTGAGACCTTTTTCTATTTTTTCTTGTCACATTTTATATACGCATCTTGGTCAGGTTACAGTCGCTTATATACGGAAGTTTCACCATATGAACTCACATATATGCAGGTTTCTATGAACTGAATAGTGTATACACATAACTATTTATTGACACGATCGTGTATACCCCAAAATTTTCAAGATTTTTCAAATATTTTTGTTTCTGAAGATCTATCTGCTGATCTGAGTCTTTCTCGAGTAGTTACTTTTCTGTGTCAGTCTTTGCTTTTACAACAAGTCCATGATTTCAAATTCTCTCCAGTTGTGGAAAGTGTTTGTCTTGTTTTGTTTTGTGACAAGCGTCATCATTTTTGTTTAAGCACAGAAGATTTCTTTCTGGGAATATTTGTTTTTCTGGTCTTTTAGGAAAAAAAGATTGGTCTCAATCTTTGTGGCAAACCTTGTTTTGGTGATCTTTTTGTTCGCATGTCAAAACTGCATCTTTGTGGCCATTTACTTTTCTTGCTTTTTGAAAGTTGTTGTGTGACAATTTTGAGAATTGTCTTTCTTGATCTTGCGATCATTGTCACCAAGCTCTTTTGGCTAATTTTTTTATTTTTAAGAGCATCTTGAAACACACTTTTTGTTGAGCTTTCACCCGTTTTGTGTTGTTAACTTACAAAGTGTTTTTTTGCCTATTCTTTGATCATAAAGTTTCAGTGTTATTTAGAGCATTTTTGAAACGTCATTTTTGTTTTTTCTTTTGAAGAAAACTTCTTGAAAACTTGGTTTTTTCTTTCTTTGACCTTGTTTTGATTTCGTTTCCTTTTTGCGAGTGAAAGTGCATTTTTGTTTGCCTTGAAATTTTATTTTAGTGTTTGAACAAAAATGAGAATTAGAAACTCATATTCCATCTAAACATCTTAAGTGGCTAATTAGAATTGATAAACAAGTTACTTTCATTTCTTTGATTTAGAGTATTCTTAAGTTTTGCATCAGCATGTACTCATTGCATTAGGATAAATTTGTGCATCTTTTAGGACATCCACATTTTTGTTAATTTTTGCGAGTGTGAAGCTTGAGTGAAAGAAAAGAAAAAAAATATTGCTTTCTTAGAAGTTCCTTAGAACCTAGTAGAGATTTCTTTCATCAAAAGAACAAAACGAGTGAATTTGCATATAGTTTGGTTTTTATTAATTTCTTTTGTGTCAAAACACCATCAGTTTCATCGCCACGTATCCCTTGACTTAAAGAACAACCCATTTAAAAACAAGCGCTAATTAAAATAAACTAAAAAATTTTCATAACTGTCAGTTTAGGCACATCAACAACTTTTAGCTTATTTTAGGGCCTTGAATTAGGTGTGTGAAGAGAAAACTCTCCAAGGCCATTTAAAACTGTCAAACATAGGAGTCTGAATAGTGAGTGCAAATCCAATAGCATTAGGAGGACCAAGAAAGCTCCAGATCTAGGAGTTAAGCATGAGGGTTTATGAAGATAAGGAGGAGAGTTACCCCCTCTCCTGCTTGTTGGATCTTACCTCGAGACTATTCCGCCTGGCTCTTGACACGAGTTGGTAACCCTAGTTTCTTCTCCTAGGGATCTACGTAGGTGGTTGCGGAGGGGAATCCCGTGGCACTTGAGGTCAAAATTGTATCACTCTCAATGGTACTACTGGAGGTCACCCTTGCGAATCTTGGGGGCTTGCACCGATGCAGGCTTTTGTTAGGAGGTCAGCGTAACTTCCTTTGTTACCTTCGCTGGTAGGACTAGGCCATCATTATCCTAGACTATCTTTAGAAGGCCCCTTACTTCACTTTCTTTGATTTTGGTGTCTAGTCATCATCACCCAGAGTGGAAATACTTGAAAGTTGTTTGACTGGCTGACATATTTTAGGGACTTTTGAGTGTGTACTTTGTGCTCTTAGTTGGCCTAGCTTTCATTTTTTCTTGAGTCTTTAGTTAGATCTTGATAAAAAATTCAAAGTGGCTGACTGATTGCCTATCTCGAAGACTTCATTGTCTTTCACCACCAATTTTAGAGCCTTCTCCTAGAAGGCACAAAGGTAATACTGTCGGTGGGTTTCATCTCATGGCAGCTGACGCTTCGGGGATTGATCCTCCCCTCGGGGGCATTAGTGTCCAGGATAGACCTGGTACTTTCGCAGAACTAGAGATGAATACTCTAGTTATTTCTCGAGTTCTCTTTCAATCGAAAGATAACATACAGGTAGAAGAACTCCTAGAGTCGTTAGCGGCTTTGAATTCTCCTCTACCTTCCAACCATCTAGATATATTACAATACGTTGGGACTCCGACGCATAGATCATCAAGTCCAGGTCATATTAAGCACTTATCTTCGATGACCACCACTAGAAACATGGCTTCTACCACAAGTGCTACAACCATGCAGACTCCAAAATTAGTACAAGCGGGAGGAACTACTTTCATCCCCTCTGCATCTTTATTTGGGTCTTTTTCTAGCAAATCCTTAGTTGGGTCTACCTCCATCCCTTCTACAAGTGGAAATTCCCAAGCCAATGTATCTAGTTCTGGATTCTTCCCGTTTGGCACCCATTCACAAGGTATTCAGTTAGTTCCATTTGGTGCCTCCACATCCATGATGGGCGGGTCGACTTCATTCTAGGGTTTTCCTTTTGGAATTCATCATATACCAGATTCCAACCCGATGATAAGATCTATGCCTTTTTCTTCCATAGGACAAGGAAGTAACCCCTTTCAAGGTTGGACTAACCCTGCGGTTAGTGGAACTGGGAATCCACTTTTTGGCCAACAAGGGAATAATTCATACTCCACAGTTAGTTCATTTCAAAGTATTCCTCCCTTAGCTTCTGCTTGGAATACTTATCAGTGGTTATCAACCACTTATAATCCTTTAGGAGGGAGCTTTGTTGGTTATGGAGTTTTTTCAGCCAGAGTTGGTCAAACTCTGAGTTTTGCTAGATCACAAGGTTCACCTTTTGGTTCAGCTGGTTCTACTGGTTACTTCAGGTAGCCTGGTTCCTTTCAAAATCCAGGCCAATCTTTTTATAACTTTGGGAATCTTGTCCAGTCTAGGTGGCATCCCCAGGGTCCTCCTAGGCTTCCATTTCTGGCAACTTTAAATTTGCTAGATCTCACGAAATTAACAAAAGATCCAATCAAATACAATCCAGCCTGGCCTCCAGTCCCACCAAACTCCCTTCGGACATTCCAAAGTTTGAGGGGAACGATAGTGAAGACCCAAGCGACCATGTAACCACATTCCATTTGTGGTGCTCATCAAACTCCCTTATTGATGACTCAATTAGGTTGAGACTTTTTCAACACACCTTAACTGGTAATGCGGCCAAGTGGTATATAGAGTTGCCAGGGGGAATCTTTACATCTTTCACCAGCTTGGCTAATATTTTCCTAAATCATTTCTAGTTGCCCATCCATTATGATGCCGAAACTGAACTTCTGGCCAATTTTCGTTAAGATACAGCAACTCACATTTCTAATCATATTTAGGAATGGAGATGGAGAAAGAGGCTCATTAAAGCCAAAATTTCTCTAGAATACCATCTCGAGTGGTTTTTGAAGTCTTTACAACCTAAAATCTCTAAGTATGTCTCTCTGTCCGCAGTCTATTCTGAGGATCAAGCTATTTTTAGAGCCCAGCAACTAGAATTGATTTAGTCTCAGTCTAGGATTCTACAAAAAAATTTGCCTGATCCTCCTAGGACTAAGGTTGATATAGCCAAGTAGAAGCCAGGTCCCCATGCGAATGGTATCATTCGATCTGTAGACACAAATGTGATGAACTTGTTGAACCAACTGTAGCAGTTGTCTTTACAAACTGCTCCTAACAATCAGATCACATCATCTAATCCTTCGTCTTCTCAACCCTCTTCTATTAATGTCATCCAATCTTCCAATCCCAAATGAAATCAAAATACCAATGGGAAAAAGAAGGTACAAGGTAAGAAAAAGAGTCAAGATAGGAAGACTGACGGAAATAAACATAGCAATAATGCTGGTGGTGGTGGAAATGAGTTTGAAAAGAAAGTCAAGTTTCCATGCAAGCTATGGAGTGGAGACCATTTAACTCATCTCTACCCAAAGATTCAAGACACTAAAAGCTTTTTAGGGCCACAAGGGACTTCTTGCTCTCAAGCTATGTTAACCAACCCTTTTCCCCAAGGGCAGCAGATGCTTGCTGGCGCGAGTTCAAATCCTGGTACCTCATTAGGGGGAAACCAGAAAGGGAAGAAATCATCAAATTTTTTCATGATGGGTTCTAAGGTTCATGTGGCCACTCGGTTGCATGATTACGGTGAAAATGAAACATCGAAGGATAAAACTACTCCCAGAAATACCGCCCTTCATATTGAGCAACCCCCTTCTGAGACTATACCACGGATACTGAAAGGTTTCGCTAAACGCATGACTATCAATCCTAATGTTGGGGCTGCCCAGAATTACTCCATTGTTGAGGATCTAGCTCAGAGTCCATGCACTATGTCTTCTTTAGAGGTTCTCCAGTCATGTCCGGCTCAACAAAGTGCTTTTCTTTCAGTGATAGGGATAGTTGATCCAAGCAACTCTTTAGTGCTCAATTTCGATATGCTTAATGTCAAAAAGCTACTCCTTCATCACATGGCTTTTCAAATAAAGTCTACATACTGATAAATTAACATTTTTCATATTGTTATTGATGAAGGAGCTTCCACGTGCATCATGTCAATGTCATGTTGGAAGGCCATTGGATCGCCTTTGGCTGTACCTTCACCTACCCTCCTCACTACATTTGATGGGCATTCTCATAAGCTGCATGGGATTATCCCGGTCTTTCCCATATGTGTTGGGGGGAAGGTCATCAATATCGAAGTATAATTCATTGATGCTAACCTAGATTACAATCTCCTCGTAGGAAGGAACTGGGTATATGAAATGGATGCCATTTTTCTAGCTCTGTTTTGTGTCATTTGCTTTCCTCATGAGGGGAAAATCGTCAAGGTTGATCAATTGGATTATTCTCCAGTCAATCCTCGAGCAACTTCCGATTCTACTATTCCTTTAGTGGATAACCCTCATCCACCTACTGAGAATCTAGGAGTAGGGATGTATTCTTCATTGATGGGTACATTTGATTTTCCCTCTCCTATCGCTAGAATTAATGTCATTTCATCATCCAAGTAGTATTCATGGGAAGATTTCTTCCAAACTAGTTATTTTTCAAACCCTTGGACCTTTCCTTCACCTACGACCACATTAGCTAAAGGACAAGTTGGTGGAATGGAATTTCCTATGTCTAGAGCAGATCTTAGATATTAGTCTATTGTCAACTCTGTAGACAACCATCCTACTCCTTTCTCTGACGAGGAGCTAGATGGTGATGTGGCCCCAGCTTGGACCCTTGATTCTACCTCCGCTATGGACTGCTTAGATATGGTTTTACCATCCGAAGAAGCAATCCTAGAAGTAATGATGGGTGTAGATCGACCTTGGAAAGACTTACACCAACATTCATATTTTCTTCCTTCGTTGCTGGAAGTAGAATCTAGGTTCGCCAAGCTCTTTACTAGTGATGTTTGTATAGTATCAAACCCTTTGGCTCCAGCACAATTTCGTGCCAAAGGTAATATATCGGTGATTTCAAAAATTATATCTATAAACATCTCTAGGAACCCTAACGTGATCAAGAATCTCTTCATCGGAGCTAAATGTTCCCATGAAGAAATTCAGATTTACACCGACCTTTTTAAGGAGTTTCGAGATGTATTCGCTTGGTCTTATGAAGAAATGCCTGGCATTGATCCATCCATAGTTCAACATGAGATCAAGATGTATGAAAACAACAAGCTGATTCGTCAGAAGCTTCAACCGGTGAATCCCAGAAAAGTAGCAGCCATTAAAGCTGAAGTAGAGAAGTCGCTTAAGGCAGGTTTTATATACCCTGTTCCTCTTACAGATTTGGTTTCTAATCCAATCCCTGTGGATAAAAAGCAAGGAACAATTCGAGTATGCATTGACATTAGAGACTTGAACAAATATTGTCCCAAAGATAATTACCCCATGCCATCTACTAATCAGATTATTGATGAGTGTGCGTGTAATGAGGTTTTCTCCTTCATGGACGATTTTTCTGGTTATAATCAAATCTCTATCCATCCTGAAGATCAGAATAAGCCAACTTTTATATGTCCTTGGGGTTCCTTTGCATACAGAAAGATGACATTTGGTCTCAAAAATGCTAGAGCTACCTTCCAGCAGGCATTTCATACACTTTCCACAACATTAAACATATCATCAAAGCATACTTGGATGATCTAGTTGCTCGTTCTCGAAAGAGAACTGATCATCCCAGGCACCTTCGATTGGTTTTTGAGCGATGTCATTTTTACAAGATCTGGTTGAATCCCAATAAGTGTGTTTTCATGGTTACGTTTGGTCCATTGTTAGGGTTCATTGTGTCAAATGAAGGGATTTGAGTTGATGCCTTCAAGGTAGAGGCAATAATTCAGTTGCATCCCCCATCCTCAATTCGGCAACTTCAAAGTATTCAAGGGAAGGATAATTTCTTAAGAAGGTTTATAGAAAATTATGTCGAGATCACTAAAGGCTTTATGCATTTGCTATGAAAAGGAGTTCCATATGTATGGGACGACTTTACGCAGTAGTCGTTCGATGCCTTGAAAAAGGCATTAGTCTCTACCCTACTTTTGAGTCCACCAGATTATGGTAGGGATTTCCTTTTATATCTCACTACTGCAGAATCAACCATAGGTATGATTCTCATTCAGAAAGATGATGCTCTCATGGAGCATGTGATTTATTATTTGAGCTGAGGGTTCATAGGTCTTGAGCTTCACTATTCTCCTATTGAGAAGTTGGCCTTGGCAGCTGTTCATGATGTCCAGCGGCTTCGCCATTATACCTTACTACGTAAAAATTTTGTCTTAGCAACGGTTAATCCATTTCAATTTGTCCTCAGTAGGCGAGTGATTGGGGGTAAATATAATTGATGGATAGTCATTTTACAAGAATTCGATCTCGAGTTCTTGTCCGCCAAGTCTAAGAGATATATGGTTTTTGTGAAATTAATTTCAGAGCTGCCTTCTGGAGAGGATACTTTTTATGAGGAAGGTTTTCCCAATGAACATTTATTCCTCATCTCTTCACTCGACCCTTGGTATGGAGATATCATTGTCTGTCTCCAGACTTTGAAGTTTCCCTCTACTTTCTCTAAGGATGAACGTCGAAAATTACGTCACACGGCTAAGAACTATGTCATCATTGGTGATACGTTATATCACCGAGGGGTTGATTCAATCCTTCGGTGTTGTTTAACCTTAGAGGAAGCAAAGTCAGTGCTCAATGATTGCCATAGTGGAGCTTGTGGTGTTCATCTTTCAAGGCTTGCTACAACCCAGCGTATCTTGCATGTTGGCTATTTTTGGCCTTCGCTCTTTAAATATTGTGTTGAAGCAGTCAAATGCTATCACCCCTTTGAAGTTTATACATGGAAGATGCACGCACATCCAACTCCTCTTTTCCCCGTTTTCACTGTCGATCATTTTACTAAGTGGGGTATTGATTTTAAAACTTGTAATCCGCCTTCAGCTGCAAATCACAAGTATATTATCGTGGCCGTAGACTACTTCACAAAGTGGACTGAGGCCATTCCCACTTATAAAAATGATAGTGAAACAGTGGTGGTGTTCTTTTTTAATAAGATTATCTCAAGGTTTGGTATCCCAAGAGAGATTGTCACTAACCATGGCAGTCATTTCCAAAACCAACTAATGTCTGAATTGGCATCTTATATTATATCTGGGTCTTTAGGCATACCACACCTCCATAAAGACTACTACAGGTTTTACACCTTTTCAATTAGTTTATGGGATGGAAGCTATCTTTCCTGTTGAATGTGAAATTCCATCTCTTAAGTTAGCTATTAAGCGCCTTCCAGATACCTCTTGTCCCGAAGAGCACCTCCTTCATTTGGAACATCTCGATGAGCAGCGTCGAGATGTCACCACAATCAATGAGGCTCATAAGAAAGGGTCAAAACTTAATACGATAAATTTGTCCATCCTTGAGTCTTTTCTAAAGGCGACCTTGTCTTGGTGTATGACCAGGATAAAGATGCCTTGGGGGTAGGTAGGTTCAAAACTATGTGGTACGATCCTTTTATAATTAAACGAGTTTTAGAAAAAGGGGCATATGATTTAATCTATTTTGAAGGAAACAAGTTGGCAGAGCCCTGAAACAAGCTCTACCTCATGAAGTACTTTGCTTAAGTAGCAACTAGGCAATGGTTTCTTTGTACAATTTGTATGTTTGTACATATTTCATCGGCAGTTTTGATATTGACACTTTTTGGTCTACTGTGGTGGGTGTTGATGGATGGCTCGGTCTATTTTGGATTCATTGATGGTGCTAGTCGGCACACTCGAAACCTCGCTTCTGCAGCTTGGGTAATATACTATCCAACTAGTCAATTGATGGTGTCAAGGGGAGTATGCATTGATCCCACTTCAAATAATATGGTTGAGTATATTACCATCATTAATTTACTATTTGAAGCAATTTCTTATGAAATCGATTCATTGGTAGTCTATCTTGATTCACAATTGATAGTGTCACAATTGAATAACATTTATCGGGTAAGGGATCCATGTTTATATCGCTAGTATTTAAGGGTGAGGTTGTTGCAAAGATAGTTTACTTACATTAATTATTTACACATTCCAAGATCTCATAATTGGTTAGCTGATTCTATTGCTAATCAAGCATTAGACTGACACATTATTCATTGATCACAATGAAATCAAGCATCAAAAAGTCGGAAATATATATATATATATATATATATATATATATATATATATATATATATATATATATATATATATATATATATATATCACAAAATATATCGAGTGTACATAAGTGTGTCCAAAATAATATACAAAAACTAGGGCTCAAATGCCCATAATCATGTCCAATATATCTAACGCCCCGACTCCGGATGAGCGGCTAAGTATGCAACTCTTGCTTTGGCCACACACCTAAGAGTGTGACCCCAATCTCGTGGCATGCCAACCACATGACGCTACATGTCTAAAGAGAGATCCTCTACAGCCTCCATCAGTACTCGGTGAGTTACTCTCACCAAGTGCCACTGAACTATGTGTAGAAGTCGCTCTGTGTCCATAGCCACCTATTCGGCACCTTCGCCGCAACGTCTATGCTGTGGGAACCCATCTGGTCGTACCGACCGAATATCTAGAACATGATGATCATGCTATTAATTTGAATCCTATCAAAAATATTCTTCAAAATTCATTATTACATTTGAAAAATCATAAAATTAAAAAAAAAAATTGTTACCTATATCACCCCATGTTGCAGTCGTTGGTAAGGCTAGATCAGGATCTCCTTGAAATTCCATCCCAACATAGGGGTAGTCATCTACGGAAATGACCTGTTGCTCCCACCAGGAGAAGAAGTCATCATCGAAAGCAGTCCGTGGAACGTCCCCACCTCCTAGAGGTTTCATCAAGTTAGCCCACCTACCCATTCGTGGATCCCTTGGGGTGCTAATCGAAACTGATACTATAGGATGGAGTGCTAGGACTCTCTCAAAGAAGAAAGAGCACAAAATGGTACCATACCCGAAGTTTTTGATCTACCCCTTCTTGATAGAAGTCAACTGGCTCTTCAAGTTGGTAAGAAGAGGAGTGCACCAGTCAAATACTGTGGTGAGGCAGTCTACCACCAAGCTCATGGCTACTCGTGAAGCCTGATGTAAGGAAGTAGATCCATTCACTCTGGCTATAGTGAACAAGATGATCCTCAATGATAAACTTTCCACATGCTTGATTGGAATTTGACTTCCAACCTTTTCTAGATGACCTGAGAAATATATATGCACGTAGTCCTAGATAGACAGACTGCCTCGTGATCTTCCCGTGGAATGTACCACCTCTCCCCTCTGGGAAAGGCCTATAATGGAATAAATATCCTCAACCTCTATCTTCAGTGGCATTTGATCAATCATAAATGAGTCATCCTCGATGCTCCAGTAGTGGATGAGCATTTTGAGCAAGCGAGTGTTTGCTTTCATGTTTGGCATTTTAAAGAACTTTAGCAAACTGCATCCTCTTAAGGCATCCAAGGCATTAGGATTATTCATAAAATCATCATCCACTAAGCTCTTTCCCCCCAAGTGACTGGCATCCTGAAGGAAAAAACAAATTTGGACTGTTAGATTTTTGTTTTTAAGTTTTCGCAACATATACGTGGGTCCGTTTCATACATAGTCGCGTGTAGAGCCTACGTATACACAGGTTGCCCATATTCAACCCACGTATATGTTGTGACAAAATTTTTAACTATAATTCAATGGCGAAACTTGAATTAAAAAGTATAAAACCAATCAAAATTGAATGAAAGACAAGTTTAAGGGTTACCTGGTGATATTAGGAAGATTTGAACGTTCGAATTTGGCATATGGCAAAGTTTGCTCCTTTTGCTCCACTCCTTTGCTCTCAAATCAAATGGTGATAATGGTGAGTCCAGAAACTATTTTATTGGCTTTGAAAATGAAATTTTTTTTCAAAACTTGATTTTGTTTTGTCTCATGTAACTTTTAACTTGGGAGCTTGGAATGTTGAGAATGGTTTGAGTTTCAGGAAATTTTGGACGCTTTTTCAACAATTTCAAGATGATTCCATAACTGCTGGCCCATCATGGCAGGTATCATTTTATCACTGGCATATAGGTTAGGGAAGCCATTTTGTTGTTGTATTATGCATACTAGCCTCCATTTGTCGATACACTTACCACAGGGCCTATCCCATCGTGTTATGGTTCGTAAACCATCTTCACTCGCCGATCTTTAAATCATGACACGATGGTAGAGCCATCTTTTTCATGGGCATCATAGTTAGCTCCTCACTAACATTGGTTTCCTGTGTTTCTTCGATTTGAGTAGGCTCAGGAGTCCTTTGTAGTCCTGCCATGACTTATGCGATGAAGACTCATTCCTATTTTCTTTTCCACTTCGTTCTGGCCTTATACCCTAGAGGCTCCTTTGTGTTGAGTTGTACGACTACATTGCATTTTGACCATTTGCATCTTTTGGCCTTGAGCCAGCTTCACCTAGACTTGTGTTTAAGCCAACTTTTGACTATGAAGACTACAAAATCAAACTTGCATTCCCTTGACTTTAGAAACTTAACACACCTTGACCCATGGAAGTAACACACCTTTGAGTGTCTTTGACCAGTTTTCACCTCCCTGCATTGAGCATAGCATTGTTCAAATCCCGGGAACTAGATCATCTGTCTCACCGACACTCATTCTTCCCACTATACTATAGCATTCTTTTATTCTTTTTCCAGCTTAAAGAAAAAGACAAAAAAATTATATATTCCAAAATAGAGTGAGAACTAGACAATATTTCCATTTATTGTTAGCAGCTAGAGGGAGTTGTGTTGCCCTTAAACAAAGCACTCAAAAGAAAGTCTCCTCCATTTGGGCAGGATTTAGTTTGACTTAGGTATGCCTTAACCTTGTTATTGAGTCAGTTCTCCCCTGATTGGTTATCTCTTCCAATCATATGGAGGGTTTTTTCGTGCCTCCTACATGACGAACTTATACAGAGTTATTATATGTTGCCACATAGTCACATTGAGTTGTGCTTTTGTACAAGGTAACTTAGCCTGAGTCGACCTCTCTGCAATGTATCTTGACTCATTTTTTCAGTTAGCCATCCTTGGTTGTCATTATCTTGTCTATCATCACATCAATTATCTTGGTCCATTAATCGTGCCAGTTTGAGAAGGTCTGCATTGGCTTCTTGCTAGCAGGTCTTTTCCTTATCAATGATGACATCTTGCTCTAACGACAGGCCTAGAGCCGCACCCTAGCCCTATTTTCATTATTGATAGGTCACCTTGTGCTCAACATCGATCACTATCATGGGTCTTTGACTGAGTGGTTTCCCTTGTGTTCGACATCAGCTTACATTATCACACATTGGGATTCATGCAGTACCTTGGTTTCCATTTGACCCTATTGGTGGATACCTTGCCTCTGTGTTAGCTTTCGTTATTGGTTGGTTTAGAGGGTTTCTGTCATGCGCTAGCCACATCTTGTGTACGCCGGAAACGTGCTTCAGTTGGGTTACTACATATTTTTCGTTTGATTCCTTCCACATTATTGGCCTATGGGTTACATTCATGCTAGATTGATGAAGGATGCCTTAATTCCTTCCTTCTAGTGGATCTTTCCATATCGACTATGACTCATTGCTCTGGGGCAAAGATCTAGAGTCCATTTGGTAGTACCTTGGGGTTTGCAGTCATTAGTGGAAGATCCTTCGCTATTGACAGTGGGAAACCATCATTGTCTCCTGATTGATAGATTCTTACAGGTGTTTGACTCCAGCTCATCTATTCACACTTGTTAGATTGTACTGGGTACCTTGACGCTCATTATCATTATTGGTGAGTGGTCTCACGTTTGTTAACGGTATACATCAATGACCAGTAATCAAATGATTTCTCACATGGTCGACTTCAGATCATTTATTTCCATGGTGAATAAATGTACCAGGGCGGTCAGTGAAGACCTCAGGTTGCTTCAGCATTCATTGGATCGCTTGAAAGTTTCTCCTATTGCTGCTAGTTGATACCACTCTACCTTATATGTTGCAGTCATTCATGGCAACATTCTATATGCTGGCACCTGAGTTTGCAGTGGAGTACCATCTTACTCGATCATGTTCATTTGGTACTTTTGGGATTAGTCTTTGATATTAGTGATCCACTTCATCCTTCGACATCATTGACATTCTTATATGTGATATTCCGACATGTACTTATATGATCATGATCAGATGATCCATTGTGTATTTTACAGTCTTTTATACTTGTATACTTAGTGGATCCACTTGTACCTGATATGCAGACATGATTTACTTTCTCTGAGAATGGGTATGCCTTCCTCAGATAGTGTTTCTTTTTTATCTCCTTTTGTGACTTGGCAGGTTGAACTCTGGTGAAGTCCTTCTCAGTTTTTAACAGGTTTCCTTTCCATGCACTTACATAATACATTTCAGCGATCATGTAATCCTTCTGACCTCATGTATTATGGGGCATCTGTTATAGCTCCAAATCTCACTTTTGATGTTTGTGATGCTGCACTCATGGCCTAGGGCAACCCCTCCTTCGAGACATGGTCAGAATACTTAAAAAAAAATGTTTTACTCCCTATACGCGACATTGCCCTGAGCTAAACGTGTGTGTGCGCGGGTCTGTGTATACCCAACCTGCATATATGTCTTAAAACACTTTAAAAATTTTTAACCTCCTTTAATTTGGTTGGACATCATGGGTTTTACCTGTTGATTAACTATTAGTGCTCGTGCCCAACTGTTCCCAACGAATTCCCAACTAAAAAACTACTTTGGGAGAAGTATAAAAAGGCTTCAATGGGAAGGCCTAAGGGAGGAGAGAAGAGAGAGAAAAAACACTCTGCTAAGATTATCCCTGACCAGGTCTGAAGATGCTTATGCTTCCAGCACTTCCCCCATTACAGGAAACCCTTGATTCCTTGAGTTATGATGTCTTTCCATTAGTTGAGATATCTTGGAGTGAGTCATGGAAGGAGTTTGTTGAAGGCTTGAGATTGGACGAATCCGGAGGACGGTTCCGCTTGGAGCCTACAAAAGAAAGACTCAGGTGAAATCATTCCTTACTATATTTTAGTTATCTATAATAAAAGAAACACTTTTCTTGTTCTTGATATTAATCTTCTTCATGCTTATGATATCAATGTTATGATTTACATATGAGTAGTTGTTTCAATCGTATAACTAACTTCCTTTCAATATGCTATGAAGTTGATTTTCTTTTGATTCTTGGTCCATGTACTATTATGTTTTCTTTATTTGATTGCATTGCAGGTTGAAGGATCGAAAGGAACTCCGAGAGGGTTTGGACCCTGGCTAGATCTACCCAAACGAAGGACCCCTAGGTGCACCTCTCTTCACGTAGTTCATTTATATTAGGATCATGGTTGTGTGGAATGCTATCTTTTCTTTATAGATAACCCCTGCTCTGCTAGGGTATTGACCCAAGACCCTAGGGGACCTTTGTCCCTAACACAAACATCCCACATTTCGGAACCTATCACATTTCACAATTGGTGGATAACCATGGTTTTGAATATGCAGGAATTTTGTTTTTCCTACAATGTGTGATTATGATCTACAATCCATCGCATCGCAACGTGCGTATGTTGGGGGGCCGATTTTCTGTAAACCTTCCCTTCGTCAATCTGCAATTGCGATCCATCACATCGCACCTCCAGTTGATTTTTGAATGTATTTCCACCTACATTATCGCATCGCACCCTGGTTTTTCTAGGACCAATTTTTAACGCCGATGCACTTGTGATTTCGATTTGTGACATGCACGGGCGAATGGTGGCTTGCCACTTGGCCCATCCTCATTAGGTGAAGGGCCTTGCCACATCATCCAATCCTGCCATGTTTCCAAGTCAAACCTCAACTTTGACTTGCTATAACATCTGCTTATGAGCTCAGATTTTATTTCATTTCACACCACTTGGTTCAAAATGACGAGCTCTTCGATCTCAAGCTAAGTTTATCTAGATTCTGACACTTATTTTTTAAGTCTAATTTTGAGCATCTGATCACTAGGTGTAGTCATATATCCAATGTAACCAAGCAAGTTATGTATTCCTTGTAGAAATATACATTGCATATGTTAGCAAGAGAAAAATATCAATAATTAAACTATGTAGAGAAATTCCATAGTTATTATGCATATTAATTTCTAAAAATGAAAATAGAAGAAATTTAAAATCAGAAAATTTTATGCTAAAAGAATTTTCTGATTGAAAATAGAAATTATTGTAATATGTACAATCTAAAGAGTTAAAGATATTACCTTTAACGATCCACCAAGGTCATTATTATTTAACTGCACAAGATGGGAAGTATTAACATCAATTGTTTCTAAGAATTTACAAAAACAAACTTTTTCCCTCATGAGATATTGACCGTCATAATGAAGAGAAAACACAGGAAGATCTTTAAATGAATTTATTATATTTACATTAAAATCAGGGAAACTAAACAACCCACGATTAACTAAAAGAGTAATAGGGTCATTTGATGATTTCAACAAGCCTTCAACAAAACAAGTATTGTATAAAAGATTTTCATAATTCATATCGAAACAATGTAATGAGAGTTGATGATCCAAATCATAACATAAGGAAGAAGGTTTGTGCTTAGAAATTCAATCAAATGATAAAATCTCATGAGTGTTAAATATCACATACTTTTCCAATGATTTATGAGAATCTTGAATATTGTGAAAAGGATGTGTAGAGGTTTCTAAACTGGTATCAATAAGTTATTGGTCATTTAAAGATACTCCTTTCATTTCATTATATAATTCATTCTTAAGATTTGAACTAGTAAATATTCCAAGTGATTGACACATACAATAGCTATGATACCCATAAATGAAATCATCAATATGAATTTCACTTGATAATTCGTTAAATGGTTTCAGGTTTAATAATGTGTTATCTATCGATGAAATAAGATCTAGATCATTTTCAGAAGAATAATTATCATTATGATTATTCATTAAATCCTGATATTCCATATAATTTGATTGTATTAAACATGACTTATTTTCACAAACATTAGGAGGTACCATAGAATCACTTTCAAATGTAAAATTCTCTCTTAATGTTGGTGGTTGAGGAAGATTATAACTTTCATTTAAAGGTTCAATAATATCAATTTTAGAATCAAGATTTATTGATGGTGATTCCTCTTTATGTTCACTGTAAGTTCTTACATTATGTTCTTGAAAAACAGACATAAATTTCTCAGTTAAAACTTGCTTAGGGATTAAATCGTCGTGATGAAATCTATAGCATAATAACATAAATCTATCAGAAAATTCGCTAACAGTTTCATCCTCAAAGATTGTCAAGTTATCAAATTTTGAGCACAATTTTTCATAACTATAATTGTGATGAGCATAAAATATACCTTCATGAAGTGATTCCAAGAGTGAATGCACTTGCATGGTAACATATTGTACCATTCCTGAATCCTTCCTTGAAGCGTGAGAGTAAGCAAACTAAAAATTTCATTGTCTTTAGTGATGTTAAAACATTTGCATTTTTGTATAAATTTATTAACATGATCTAAAGAAGAAATAATGTCACTCTCACTGTCATATTGAAATTCATATATGGATTCAATTTGTTTCTTTGAGACACACCTCTGGTAGGCTTGCACGAGCTAAAAGCGTGACCCAAACTAGGAATGCATGTAGGAGACATGACTAGTTAAAAATGTTAAAACAAGACTTCACACAAATCAACTAGCTCAAGCCCTCCTTCGAGCGCCAAAAATGTTGATCAGCAAAAATTTCCTCCATCAACATTAGGGGAGACCACCTAGTCGGGAACTTAAAGCAACTCCTTTTCCATTGAAGATGGTGGTTCCGACTGGTTCTGGGTCCAGTTACCCTTAAACATAAATCTAATATAATCTAAAACTAATATAGTCTAAACTAATAATTAATCTATTTACACCTATATTACATCATGTTACATTTCCTTTGCATCGATCTTTAAGATATGGGTTAAATAAGTAAATCGATACAAAAGTTTGATCGATTTAAAAAGGTTGATCAAACTGCAATTAAATGGGGCCTCAAAGAACTCCCTGTTTTCGCCATGGCACTGGCCGCCAAGATGGGATGGACCTTACTAACCAGCCAAAATCTATGGACTCAGGTATCCTATCACAAATATATTTGGCCCCAGAACATTCTGGATTGGGCTCGACTACCTACTTGGTCATCTAAGGGATGTTCATCAGTCTGGAAGGCTATGATACATGCCCTTCCCCTCATACGAGACAATCTTGCTTGGCGAATCAATGATGGATTAACGGGCAGGATTGGCTTGGATCCATGGATCAATAGTGGGGGCAGACACATTCTCAGTCCGGATCTTATCACTCACCTACAGTCCCGCGACATTAGGCATTTCGCTCAAATCGCTGATCAACAGCACACTGACATTTTCTCCCAAGCATGGAAATCGGCCCAGCATCTGGATCTTCCTCTTCAGTGGCATCAGGAATGGCAACACTATACTGAGGCTTTATCAGAATCCCACATTCGCATTAAACAAGGTCCGGATGAACTTGTTTGGTGCCCTGCGGATCATGGTATATACGCTCCTAAGTTCAGGTACAAAGCTCTCATTTCCCACAGAATACCTGATCCAATTCACCCGTGGTGGCATACCATTTGGAAGCTTAAGGCTCCACCTCGCACCAGACTTTTTTTCTGGTGTGCACTTAAAGGCATTGTCCCCACAGGTGACTATCTCACACGTAGATCCATCTATGGACCATCCTGGTGCATATTTTGTAAGGCCGCATCAGAAAACTCAGAGCATATATTTCTACACTGCCCTGTTATATGCACCCTTTGGACCAACATTCGCAATCAATTGGGCACTGCCGGGAACTGGTCTGGGCATGAACTATCGGACGCATGGGAAGCTTGGACTCACAGTCATCCGGGTGCAAAACTATTAAATCTCCCCCTCGTCGCAATATGGTATACCTGGCTTGCGCGAAATCGAGCTGTTTTCGAGGATCGATTGGTATCTTGGAGCCGAGTAGAAGCCACCATTATCGCTGCCTATCATGAGCTTCCCGATATGCCTCCACCTCGGCCCAGAATCATTCAACCCATGCCCAATATCGACAGAGACTCCCCGTGGGCCTTCTTCGATGGGGCAGCAAATCAAACAGGGTGCGGAGGGGGCTTCATCCTGCATATTAACGAACATCACCGATACCTTGCTAAAATGGGATTCGGGAATGGATCAAATAACTATGCTGAACTATCTGCCATCCGAAATCTATTACACTTTGCTCTATCGCATCAACTCACAAATATCAATATATTTGGAGATTCAATGGTGGTCGTTAACTGGATAAATAATGTCACCACATGTCATACACACACACTCAGCAATATATTACATGATGCTCACACTCTCAAAGCAGCATTTAATCATTTCTCTTGTTTACACATTTACAGAGAGCATAACAGCGCTGCTGACAAATTATCCAAAGAGGCCTCGTCACTTCCCAGAGGCGAATGGCTAATTGTGGAGCAGAATGGAAACGAAGAGCACCGGTATTACCACAGGCCATTCATAGACCAGAGAGAACAGAGGGACAACAGTCCCAATAACTAACAGTAATGGAGGCTAATTTGATATGATGAATTCTGTTTTGAACTATGGCTATTTTGTATACAAAAAGGACCTTTTTGTGATAGATATTAGGCTTGTAACAGCCAGACATATGTATGTATCCAGCACAATTTTGTAACTACTCTCTGATATAACACCTTGCGAGGTGAATATTGTATGAACAACACAGTAATGCCATGGCATCTGCTATATGTAATTTTCTAATATTAATGAAAATTACTGATTTTTCCAGTGGAAAAAGAGATGACTTGATGCAAACTAAGATGTAAATGCAGAACTAGTCTAAAACATGAAAAACCTATCTCATACTAGAGTGGGATAACCCTCTCCTAATCTGAGACAAGGTTAACTAACATAGGGGAAAAGATTGGTTTATGGATGAAATCAGAATTAATATTCGATTATGAATTCCAAATAATTTGTAAACTCATAAAAGATTAAAACAACTATGTAAATGAATCTACTTTAGTAAATAGATATTAATGTAAGTCCATATACAAACATAATTCATTATAAATTTTGTATTAATCAAAAGAAATAGTTCATTTCAATTAATACAAATAAAAGCAAAATACACCTGTAAATGAATAATAACTAGTTATCATTCACCACAAGTATAACTCAATGAATTATGTATGATTTTGATCTCATTCTACCTCTTGGAGATAGCTCCTACAAGACTTTAGCAACATATCACAATTGACTCAACAATAGTGCTAGAGATCAAAGAAACTTACTACTTAGAATAGAAATCAAAACCTATTATAAAACTTTGACAAAAATATCAAAAATTAACATTCTATTATAGTATACAAGAATGAAAATCCATTAAATAGTGCCAAAATTACATTACAAATTTGTACTCCTGGAGTAGCTTAGACCCATAATCACATTTCCTACAAGAGTGTTAAGCAATTATAACAGAGCCAAAACCCCTCTGTTTTCTCTACAATCAACCTTTCTGTACTTAACAGTAGTGCTATTGCACAAATTGAACTATAAATAATCCCCCTTGAGTGGCTCACGACCTCTCTCCCCTTTGAATTGAATTCAAGGGTATTTATATAAGATTTACAGAGCTAACAGTCTCCGCTGATTCTCTAAAGAAATACAAAGTTAATGAATTTGGAGGGTTTTCTTATGTTGGATCACAAGCCGAATTTGGAAATTGTTGCAACAAAGTGTTTTTCTTTAGATGAACCAATTGACTATGTTGTTAGATGAAGGATTGATTAGTTTTTATTGGTCATGGTTTGTTATGGAGTTCGTTACAACAATCGAATTAATTTTGAACAATATTTTCCACATGTCATGGGGCCTTTAAAAGTATGAACTGAGCACAACATTATGCCCTATTACAAAAATCACATAGAAGATCTTTATTATTATACTTAACTAAATAAGAATTGAAAGCAAAATATCTAACATAAAACCCGAAAAACATTTAAATAGCAATTTTAATAAATATAGGAGCGACCTTTTATGTAAATGCCAAGTGGATGATGTTAAAAGGTATTAGAGAAATAGATAATGAAACTTTTAACATGAGACAAAATGAAATAGTTGCGATATTGGGCGGCTCCGATATGGAGCGGATGTGATATTGTAATCAACTCCCTTTAATAAATTTATCGGGTGAATTATATATTAGGTATGCATCAGAGATTTGATATTTGATGTATTACAGTTGTTACCATTTAAAAAATTTTGATATACATTCAGATGTGACATTCCGATTAGACCATAGTTAATACGCATATCGGGTTCGACTTATTGAAGCTTGGCAAATATGGACAGTCAAAGAAGGAGGTACATTGGGATATTGACAATAGGGAAATATTATTATCAGAGAGTGGAGAATGAATATCAGAGTGATTGGCATATCGGAAATCAGAGCGGTATGGATATCAAAGAATTTTCATATCAGAATTTTTAAGAGGTGACACATAACAAAAACTTTGATATGAGGGATTCTTCGATATAAGGAAGCATAGAGGGTTATGTGGTATGTGGGTCCTCCATAATGATTCAACCACTTTATAATATATATCACTGAAACTTATATTCATTTGTTTGTATTAAAGCCATTTGTCATATGGTTCGAAGTTTATATTTGTATGTTTATTAAAAATGGCTAAGCCACTTACCTCATTAAAATATGGTTAATGTATGAATCTTGGTGTCTCGGGGGCTATGTTTTATTAATTAATATAATTAGAAAAAAATAATAATTACAAGTTTATTAAAATTAGAAAAATGTATATTTTAATTAACTTAAAATTGTAAAACTAAGGATAAATTTGACAACCATAAGGGAAGATAAAACAAGAATTAATGAAAAATATGACTATGCTAAACTAAAGCAATAAACACTCAAAGCCTAAATGCATGCAAAAGGGTCCTCGTGTCTATTACGATAGAATAAAATGTGGGTGTTGTGTTTTCAATACAACACACCTTCAAGGACTTTTGTGCCAATGAGGGGATTAAAAGAGAATTGATAGAACCCCATAACCCATAGCAAAATGGAGTGGCTAAAAGGAATAACAAAAGCATAGTGGGAGAAGAAGGAGCCATATTGCATGATTAATGGAATCCATTAAATTTATGGGAATAAGCATGCAAAATTGTAGTTTATTTGTAGAATACGAGCCTTCACAAAATACTTCACATGATCACACCTGAAGACGCTTTCTCTGGGAGAATGCCAGATGTATCTTATTTTCAAATTTTCAGAACTATAGTGTATTTTCATGTCTCCAAGGATAGCAGAAATAAAATTGAGCCTACAACTGAGATGGGAGTCTTTGTAGGATACACAAAGACACCACATAATTATTGGCTGCATTTTCCCTCACTTAGGGTGACAATATTGAGAAGAGATGTCAAATTTGATCAGGAGAAGGATATGAGATGCTCTCTAGAGTGATAGATGAGTATCCCACAAGAGGAGCAGCTTCTAGCTCCAAAGGAGGATCCCCACATAGAGCTTCAGGTTGTTGTGGAGCATCCAAAAGTGGAGAAGCAGACAGGAGGCTGAGTGGGGGGACCCACTCAACCCAAATCTTCAAAAGAGGGGAGGAAGAGAACCAGAAAAGTTGAAAAATTGGTACAGGGTTAATGGGATAATTTGGCATCTCCTACATGTCAACACAGGTAGAGGAGGTCACTAGAAAGGTACAATGGGTATATGGATCTCATGACAAATCTCATTGAGTCAAAACCTTCCTCATTTGAGGAAGTTGTCTCTCAACTAGTGCAGTTTGATTCTATGGTGGAGGAGTATAACTCCATAATGAAGAATAATGTATGAGAGGTGGTGCCCAGACTAGAGAACAAAATAGTGGCTGGTTCTAGATGGATCTACAAAGTGAAGGATGTAGCTGATGGGAGCATTGAGAAGTACAAGGCCATATTTGTCGCCAAAGATTTCTCTCAAAGTAGAGGGAGTGGACTATGAGGAAACATTGGCACTATTGGAAAGATATTCCTCAGTAACATCCATTCTAGAATTGGTTGAGTAGATGGGGTGGAAGATCCATTAGATGGATGTGAAGACTGCCTTTCTCAATGGTGTTTTTGAGGATGAAATTTACATAGAGAAGCCAAAGGGATTTGAGACATATGACAGGGAGACACATGTGTGTAGACTCAGGAGAGGCTTGTGTGGTCTCAAATTGGCACCCTGAGCATGGTACGCTCATATCGACACATATCTCAATGGATTGGGCTTCACCGAAAGTGAAGCAGATGTCAATCTCTATCACATTATGGTAGATGGCACGTTTCTTATCTTGGTATTGTATGTTGATGACTTAATATACTCATAAGGGATGACAAGTTGATGAAATATTTCAAGGAGGACCTTGCAAGAGAATTCGATATGAAATACATGGGTTTGATGCATTACTTCCTTCGACTAGAAGTATGGTAGGGTGATGGTGAGTTGTTTGTTAGTCAGGGGAATTATTCCTCTGAAATACTTTATATATTTCACATGGAGAACTACAAGCCTATGGACGCACCTCTAGCTACAAACTGAAGGAAGGAAATTTCTTCTTCAAGCGAGGTAGTAGATGCTACCATCTATAAATAGCTTGTGGGATCCTTGACATATCCAGTGAACACAAGGCCCAACATATGTTATGTAGTTAATCAGTTGAGTCAAGCCATGGTGAAGCCCACCAAGCTGTATTGGATGGTAACAAAGTATGTGTTGAGGTACCTCAAAGGAACAACTGAGTATGGGTTATGGTATAGGAGGATAAAGGAGTGAAGTTTCAAGGCTTCACTGATATATATATTGGTCAAGGGTCCCATCAGGCAGTCAAAGTACTTCAGGTGCTATCTTCAATGTTAGGTCTACAACTATTTCCTTGTATAGTAGGAAACAAAGGCCGTTGCATTCATCTCAGCAAAGACTAAATGAATGGTTGCAAGTCAAGCAACATGTGAGGCCATATGGATGAGGAAAATACTTGTGGGTATTTTCAGTCAAGAGACAGATCTGACAAGGATTTATTGTGATAATCAGAGTTGGATTAAACACTCTGAGGATCTAGTATTTCATGACAAGTCCAAGCACATTGATATCAAGTATCATCACTTGCGAGATTGCGTGCAGAGAAGAATTATGATTCTATAGTACATTCCAACTGAGGAGCAGGATGAAAATATCCGGACAAAGGCATTTCCAAGAGGAAAATTTGCATTCCATAGGTGGTTCAAAATCTGCTTCTTGCTAAGAACAATATTTCATTAAATTTGGAATTAAATGGTGGATCTAGAATTTCAAAATAACCAAAAATCTCAATTCTAGTCATTGTCCTTGTCATAAAATATTTCCAAATTTAATGAAATATGTGTTTAAGAGGGAGTGTTAGAAAATGTAGAAAGAAAGGTTAAATTGCACTTGTGCCTTATTCAAATTTATTAATTCAATTTTCCACATCTACAATATGAATTGGATTGTAGTTAACTTGTGTGACATGGCTTTGTCTACTAGTTTAGTCAATAAATTTGAGTTATAGGCTACAAGTCAAGTTGTGCATGTAGTGATTGCTAAAATTTAGAAATCTAGTTTAGTTTGACTCAGTTAACTCAGCGCAAGTACCTAGTTGAGTCAATTTAAGGGTAGTTGAGTAGAAAAATTGTTGTTAACTCAGTGATCTCTCAGTTAGACTAGTTAATCAGCTAAAAATAACCCCGACATGAATGAAATTTGAATTGCCTAGATGGAGTGGAGGAAAATTCACATTGAAATTATTAATTATATACTGTTTGAGTGTATAGGCTTCGCTATTGAGTAGGTGAATCATTCCTTGGGAATTATGCAAGAAAATAGGACGCAATTCCTATATTTTAGGAGATAATTTCCTTGGGGATTGCGCAAGGAAATAGGAGCAATATGGAGCATTAACTTAGCTAAGTGTTGGTCAGAGCAACAAAATGATCAGGAGAATAAGTTTACAATGTAGGGTGTGCTTCAGGATTGAAGCAGCACATTGTAATAGTTTCTCATTCTCATCTAATTGACGAAAAGCAACAGAGCAATTTTTCCCAATTGGGTTCCCCTGTAAATCATTGTGTTATTGTGGTGTTTTAATGGTTGCATATCATTTCATGCGTTTCTAATTTATGATTTCCATTCTGTATAATTGTAGAGGAAATTCACAGTCTCTTGATTTTAGTTCAATTTCATTAGTAGTAGAAAATTTATATTAATTTCTACAATTTATTCAACTCCAAATCGAGAAACTATTGAATAATTGATACACTCAAGGATTGTGGCGATCTTAGGGAGCTAGATCCACCTTTATATGGATTTGGAGGGAATAAACCCTCATTCTTAGGAGGCTTCCCCCTCAACCATTTTTGTATAAATAAACAAGCCCAAGGGCTCAATACAATTCAAACTTTTATAGAAGGATAGAAACTGCTAGAGTTAGGATCTTGTACTAATCATGCTCAATTCTCTTATCATGTACTAGATAATTTTTTGATATCAATGAAAATCATTATGTCATCATATATCTAAGTGTGTTTTAGAGAGTTGAGTCCCCTTGGGTTAGGGACCAACCCAAGCACTCTAGTCTCTCTCCTTTGTGTATTTTCATTATTCAATTTCTTTCCTATACTTAGTTAGCAATATTTCCTTGTTCTCTAGCAATATTTTCTTATGAGAAAATATTCTTTTATAGGTCTATCAAGAATCTCTCTTGTGGGAAGTATTTCTTTATACCTTTTGTTTGCAAGAAAAAACATAGTTGTTCTCCTTCTGCAATAGTTAGATCCTAAATTAGCTCTCCTTTTGAATGCTTGTTTCTTGCAATTTATCACTTGTTTAGCAGTCTTTTCAAACATAAAAAGCATAATATTTCTTGCATCAAAGTAAGACTATGGATTTGAAGGGTTTATCATTTTCATTTTCACTTATCATCCTACCATCAACACCCTCCTCCCCTACTCAACAACTTCAAGCCAACTGTTTACAGGAAACCCATTTCATATTTGTTAGAGGCCAATGTTCACATTTTTCCTTGTGAAAGATGGGCTCCTAAGGATAACTAGGCTTGGCAAGGACATCATACATGCTTATCCTACCTTTTCCCACCTTTTCTCACCTTCAAAACACCTTCTAAGCCCACAAAGTGCTCTCAAATATGATCCTATAGAAAAACAGGGAAATCCTATAACCACCCTATAACACCCTGTCCTGATCATGTAGCAGTGCTAATAGACTCTCCAAACTCAACAAAAATTGTCCTTTGAGCTTGATATTTGCATTTCAACCCTATATAATGACCTATAGGCTTTGAAAGCAATTTTGAGGAAGACTATAGACCACTTAAGACTTGTCTTTTCACCACTGCAATTCATTCCTGCAATTAGGTCTAGTAAACAAGTTCATGAATTAAATGGTATAGGGGTGGTTTATATGGTTAATTTTTAAAACACTTAATTAAATGTGTTACTTGGATATGATCTCTTTTGAGCACAATGATTTAGAGTTGATTTCATGCTCTTTACTTTATGTAGTTAGATTATGTTTTTCTTTCTCTATTTTACGTTTAATGCAATAGCTTAGGGTTTCCATTTCAAGCATTTCCATTTCTACAAGTAGATTTTCATTTACTCTTATGAAACATTTCCATTTCTTTCAAGTAGCTTAGAATTTACTTTTATGCAACATTTCCATTTCTTACTAGCTTAGAATTTTCCTTCATGCAACATTTTCATTGCTACAAGTAGATTAGAACTTCCTTTTATGTAACTTTCTTTCATTCTCGCAAAATGTAGATTTAGTTGGTATAATGGTCTATGTACACCTTGGTTTGGTTCACTGCTTTAGAGTAGCTTGAGTAGAGCTTAGCTTACTGTGCATATACCATTGTAACCTCTTATGTTTGTATGAAACCCATATTCATGAATTAAAGTTGGTAACCCTGGGAGTTGTAACATTCTTGTTGCAATACCATAGATCATAATTGACAATGATGTTTTCATAAACATGACATCTATTTGGTTTGGTTTTGAGCAAAGAGATCGATCTGTTATTTAACAGTTTTTGGTAATGATGAATAAAGAGTTTTGACTTGGTCAGTGATGAGATTTAGCTTGGTTAATCAGTGATTGATTTGAGAGAGGTTCAATAATAGAGTTTAGGCTTCTGTGATCCATATCAAGTTAAGAAAGATTCTTTGGCGAAAATCACATGGAATATTCGAAACGCGTCGACAAATGATATTCCATGTGATTTTCGCCGAAGAATCTTTCTTAACTTGAGAGAGGTTATTGGAATATTTCTTTTAGGAGTGATTGGGTTTCATAAGGGTAATTGGTATTCAAATATTCACCTTTTTGTGTTAAAAAGGTGCATTTGTATTCAGTGACTGATCATAATGGTTGGTGTGGGTCTAGTTTGAAAATTTGATGAAATATGGTTTGCAGGTTTTTTATGGGTGTTTGAGTTAGGTGGATCCAATGTGAAATATTATGAAACATTGTCCACAAAGGTGCTCAGGGTTGGAGCCTTTAGTGAGGGGGTAATAGCTTCCTTCCAGTGGTAGCTGGTAAGCTTGACGAGGGATTAGAAGCTTCATTCTCGTAGGAGACATTAAAATTGATTATGGAGTAGTAGCTTCATTCTAGTTGGAGTTGGACAATTTTTGGAAGTTGTAGCCTCCTGTAGGTAGGAACCTGTGCACTGGTAAGAGTCTACACCAATGCAAGATGTAAGAATACTTTATTTATAATAAGAAATAAGACAGAGATGACAACAGTGGTGCTTTATTTATAATAATAAAGAAGACAGAGATGGCAGCAGTGGTGCTTTTCTCCCAAATTGGGTTTCCACCTAAAAAAAATGATGTTTGTATGTGTTTTGTGTTGATGTTGTGTTTATCAGCTCTTACTTTGAATATTTCTCATGGTTAATGCATAATGATTCAAATAATTATGTAACATTGTGAAAGATTAAGTAACTTGCATATACATTGTTTTTGTTCATTAAAAACACGTACACAAGTGAATTTCTTGAAGGGAAGCCACGTATAAATTTTATGAGTGTGCAATTGAAGAGCAATTGAAATGAAAGATTGATTCAAACCCCTCCACCCCCCCCCCCCTCTTAGTATTTATAACATGATCTAGATTGGTTGAGTCTAAGAGGACCCTCGAGTGATTTACCATTGAACAATAGTTTTGCGCATGCTAGGGTAATGAGAGGGGAAGTCTAGTGGGTGCATCTTAACTCATTTTAGGAGTGCTTGCTAGGACCAATAAAAATGAACCTTTAGAGCTACGAGGCTTATGAAAACCTTCTACAATTTTCGTCTTGGTAATATTGATGTGATCAATTACCTGCACATGACCATAGATACTCATATTTTGCCTCTTCTACCATGTGAGGATTTTAACCATTCTAAATTAATCATATATATATATATATATATATATATATATATATATATATATATATATATATATATATATATATATATATATATATATATTGTTTAGGGCCAATGTTTTTTTAATTAGATAAACATTTTTCTTTTAATTTTAAAAGTACATGTTTCAAATCCACATTAAGAATGGGCGACATTACACATTTCCCTCGCACCAGGTTGTAGAATGTGGCTCTTTGCACAATTAATAGTTGGCCAATTTAATGGAGTTTTCCAAAACCATGCAAAGTTGGAATCTCCTCTTCTCCTCTTTACACCACTTCCTTCATTGTAGCTATGATACCATAATGATAACAAAACTCTCCTCAAACACACAAATTTTATTAATCAGGAAAAGAAAATTACATAATATCTACAAGATCTTACAACAATCTCTCAATACTCCTACAAGAGGAGGAAAATAAGTTTTAAATAAGATTATGTCCTAAACCAATTTTTTTTAGATCACTTATTTCATGTGACAAGTGCCCATTTACAATTAATGTGATTCTAACAATTCTCCTAAAACTTTTCCTAAATTGATTCCTAAAAATGACACTTTTTGCGCCAAGAGGTGCTCTCTAGCCCAATATGGTAGACATGTTGTAATATAATGTTTAACATTTTTACTAAGTCAAATTACATAATAATAATAATAATAATAATAAATCCATGGGGTCTTGGATAGATAGTGATTGGGTGCTCTATTATGTTAGAAAATTATATATTACAGAGAAATGGAACACATAAAATATTGCAGAAATATAAACACAGAAAACGCATTAGATATACGTGGTTCACCCAGTTTGGGCTACGTCCACAGAGAAATAGTCATTCCTTCTTTTCTTATATTATCTAGCAAACTAAAAAGATACAACCTACAACAGATCCGTTGTAACTCCCTCTTCACTCTCAATATCCTCCCTTTTCCTTACTCAGAATATAGATATCCGTAGACGCAATACAATTCCCTCATATATAGTGAGGGGTTACCTTCTAAGGAAAAAAACCCTAAATTAAATATAACTTCTACCGTCAGATCATCCACCTAATGAATGGCCCAAATTGACTAGAAATTACTATACTTTTACTATGACTATGAAGAGGTTGAGGAGAAGATGATGGTGAAGTTTGAAGTTACCAGATTGAAGGGTCATGTAGCTATCTGGTGGGATGAGTTACAGACATCAAGAATGAGGAAAGGGAAGTCCAAGATCAAGTAATGTGAAAAAATGGTAAGTAACATAAAAGCCAAGTTTTTGCCTAAAAATTATCATTTTAATCTTTTTAAGCAATTGCAAAATTTATGGCAAAAAGGAATGTCTGTTAAAGAATATATAGAAGAGTTTTATAGATTGAGTATTAGATTAGGGCATGTAGAGGATGATGTGGAAAAGGTAGCTAGATATATCAATGGCTTAAGGTATGACATACAAGATGAAATTAGCTTGTTAAGTCTGAAGACTATTGAGGATGCCTATCAAGCAAGTTTGAAGGTAGAAGAAAAGATATTGAGGAAATAGAGTTAAAGGAATAGAGGAAAAATCTCAGTAAGAGGTAGAGGAACTACCAGACCAAGGGGGCAAAAACATCAGCATGAAGTAGGAAGCTCAAGTAGTAGACCACCACAGAGGGGTGAAGTTAACAGACGAATATTTCTACCCAGAGGAATAGAGCGAGGAAGAGATGTTCGGTGTTATACATGTGGAGAATGGGGACATTTGTCATGGGACTGTCCTCATAATAAACCAGCAAGTTGGAGGAATGCGAATGTGGCTGAGGCGAAGCTAGAACCACCTCGACTTGTGGAAAAGGAAGAACCCCTTGAGGAAGTTGAATCACCGTTATTGAGAATGAATTTGCTTAGGGCAGAGCCGAGGATTGGAGAACCAGCACAGAGGAAGAATTTGTTTAGAACTACTTGTAAATCCAAAGGTAAGTGTTGCAAAGTAATAATTGACATTGGAAGCACTAACAATCTTGTTTCTATAGAGATGGTGGACAAGCTCAGACTAGCAAAGACCATGCACCCTACTCTTTACAAAATATCATGGTTACAAAAGGGACATCAGATTATTGTGACTGAACAATGCAAGGTGGAGATACAAATTGGTACATATAATGATGTGATATTATGTGATGTAATGCCCATGGATGTATGCCATGTATTGTTAGTAAGACTATGACAATTTGATCGAAAAGCTATTCATGATGGGAGGAGAAATACTTATACTCTGGAGAAGGATGGAACTAAACACACATTTATACCATTGAAGGATGATGCTGACAAAGGAACATCTGGAAATAGTATTATGCTGATAAGTGGAAAGCAACTGTTGTAGGAAGTAGTGAAGAATTAGGAGTTGCATTTTGCTATTGTGGAAAGACCAAAGGTAATTTTGATTTCCACAAACTTGGATGATTTGCCTGAAGAAGTTAAAATATTGTTAGATTATTTTTCTGATATTATTGGGGATGAGTTGCTAAATGAATTTCCACCAATCAAGAGTATTAGTCATCATATTGACCTAATACCAGGAGAAAGTTTGCCAAATAAAGAAGCATACCGATTAACTCCTCAAGAGAACACAGAAGTTGGAAGAAAAGTGCAGGAGATGATGGATAAGGGGCTAATTAGAGAAAGTCTTAGTCCATATGTTGTACCAACAATACTTAGTCCAAAGAAAGGAGGTGAATCGCATATGTGCACATATTCTAGAGCCATCGACAAGATTACAATCAGGTATAGATTTCCTTTACCACGTATGGATGATTTAATGGATTGTTTGAGTGGATCAAAATACTTTACTAAAATAGATTTGAAGAGTGGATATCATCAAATAAGAATCAGAGAAGGCGATGAGTGGAAGACTGCATTTAAAACAAATAGTGGGTTGTATGAGTGGTTAGTGATGCCTTTTGGACTCAGTAATGCACCGAGCACATTCACGAGATTAATGAATGAAGTCTTGAAGGAGTATGCAAGCAAGTTTTTTATTGTTTATATTGATGATATTCAAACTTTTAGTAAAAGTAAAGAAGAACATTTAGTGCATCTTAAGTTGGTTCTAAGAATTCTGCAGAAAGAGAAACTACTGATAAATCTGAAGAAATTTAGTTTCATGAAGGAAGAACTAGTTTACTTGGGATTTGTGACAGAGCATCTGAATGCATTTAATATTGTTGTAAGTCAATTATTGTCTGTTGATATTAAAATTTCAGATGAGGATAAGTGCATCATTTTATTGTGTTATCTACTAGATTCATGGGATAGTATCGTTATTGCAATAGGTAGCAATGCAACTGCCTTGCAATTTGATGAAATAGTCTCATCCTTGTTGACAGAGGAGATGAGATGGAAAAATATTGAGAGAAAGAATGGTGATGCCTTGTTTGTACAAGGACGGTCCCAGAATAGAAACAAAAATAAGTCATCGAGTGGGAGATCTAAATCTCTAGGAAAACATGTAAAGGTGATGTGCTAGAAATGTTGAAAGGAAGGGCACTACAAACGGGATTGTAAATCTAAAGCTCCTGACAAAGGAAAGGGATCTAATGATGCTCCTTCTGTAGAGGTGAAAACCACCTTAGATGAATGTGGGGATGTGTACTTGGCTTCTTCAATTACACATGTAGATCATGAGGCATGGTTGATTGACTTAGGTGCATCCTTTCACTTCACTCCCCATAGAGAGTGGTTCAATGAGTATGAGAAATATGCTGGTGGTGATGTCTTTTTGGGGGATGACAGGAAGACTAGAATCATTGGTCGTGGAAAATTAAGGTTGAGGTTGCAAGGTGGAAGGCTTAGGACACTTTCGGGTGTTCTACATATTCCTACACTAGCCAGAAATCTGATTTATGTAAGCAAGATGGATGATGCAAGTGTAAAAATACTGTTTGAGAAGGATACCTACAAGATGGTTTGGGGGGCACTGGTATTGATTCGGGGAGTTCGAATTGGAACTCTGTACAAGCTACAAGGTAGCAATGTTGTTGATGGGTGCAATAGTTATGAGGTTCCTGAAAGTGGAGCAGAAAATCTAGTGGTCTCTAGAGAGAAGACCATGTTGTGGCATCAAAGGCTTGGACATATTGGAGAGAAGGGCCTTTGAATACTTCATGGTAAAGGTATGGTAGAAGGTATGAGTAATAGATCTTTGGATTTTCATTTTTGTGAAAATTGTGTATATGGGAAGCAGAATCGGGTGAGTTTCTTCTCTGGTGGTAAAGGGGTGAAACATATATTAGAACTTATGCACAGTGATGTGTTTGGACCTGTGGAGGTTGCATCAATGGGTAAGTCTGTGTACTATGTATCATTTATACATGACTTCTCAAGAAATACATGGATATATTTCCTTAAGAATAAATCAGAAGTCTTTGACAAGTTTAAAGAATTTAAGGCTCTGGTGGAAAACTAGATAGAGAAGAAGCGAAAGGTGTTGAGGACAGATAATGGTGGAGAGTTTATTTGAAGAATTCTGTAAGAAGTGTGATATAGCATGGCAGAATACTACTCCATACACACTTGATAAAAATGGAGTTGCAGAAAGAATGAACAAGACATTGATGGAAAGGGAAAGAGGCATGCTCAGTGGTGCCGTGTTAGGACAGAAATTATGGGCAAAGGCGGCGGAGACAGCATGTTACCTGGTCAACAGATCACCTTCGTCAGTGTCACAGGATAATACTACATAAGAGGTATGGACTAGTAAGAAACCCCCTCTCTCACATCTAAGGGTATTTGGATGTGATTCATATGTACATGTTCCAAAAGAGAAATGAACCAAGTTAGATAGTAAATCTGAAAAGTGCATCTTTATTGGGTATAAGGATGACTTAAATGGTTATAAGCTTTGGAACCCAGTAACAAGGAAGGTTGTGTACATTCGAGATGTGGTGTTTAGAGAGGTAACAGATGTTATTAAACATAAATTCCAACCAAAGGAACCTAAGAAGATAGAGTTTGAGCTTAAGGAGGAATAATCAGACTCAACAATAGAGGAGGAATCAGAAGATGAAGAGCCACAAACTCTAGGTGTGAGAAGATCAATTCGAGAAAGAAGGTAGCCAGAAAGGTATAAACCATTAGCTTTCTATTCAAATTTTACTTTATCTATTATTGATGATGATCCTAGAACTTTGAAGGAAGTAGTAGATTCATAGGATGGCAAACTCTGGAAAGAGGCCATGGTTGATGAAATGGAATCTTTACACAAAAAGGTTTTGGATCTGGTGGAGTTGTTGGCTGGAAGGAAACCCATTGGGAGCAAATGGGTGTTCAAGAAGAAGACAAATGTAGAAGGAAAGGTGGAGAAATACAAAGCTTGTTTGGTAGAAAATGGTTATTCCCAGGTGTTGGGAATTGATTTTGGTGATATTTTTTCTCCTGTTGCCAAGGTAGCTTCTATTAGATTATTGTTATCTGTTGTTGCTGCTTTTGATTTTGAGGTAGAACAAATGGATGTCAAGACAACATTTCCTCATGGGTATCTAGAAGAGGAGATCTACATGAAGCAACCTGCGAAGATAGAGTTTGAGCTTAAGGATGAAGAATCAAACTCAACAACAGAGGAGGAATCAGAAGATGAAGAGCCACAAACTCTAGGTGTGAGAATATCAATTCGAGAAAGAAGGCAGCCAGAAAGGTATAGACCATCTTCTTTCTGTTCAAATTTTACTTTATCTATTACTGATGATGATCCCAAAACTTTAAAGGAAGTAGTAGACTCATAGGATGGAAAACTTTGTAAAGAGGCCATGGTTGATGAAATGGCATCTTTACACAAAAATGAGGTTTGGGATCTGGTGGAGTTGTTGGCTGGAAGGAAACCCATTGGGAGCAAATGGGTGTTCAAGAAGAAGACAAATGTAGAAGGAAAGGTGGAGAAATACAAAGCTCGGTTGTGTTAACACCCAGGTTGTTCCCTATGACTCCCAAGGGAATACGGCCGGGGTAACCACTAACCAAGCTTTGGATTATAGGTCCTAGCTTACCTATAATCAGAGAGGGCTCTCTCTTTAAGTTTTTTAGCTTTGTTTTGTGAAGATTTTAGGCTAGATATGAGGTGAGGGTTTGGTTTGTAATTTTGGTTGAATGATGTCTTTCAGTACTTAAGGTGATATCTTCAGACACTTTTAGACCATTGGGCAATGGAGTCTGTAGTTGTAGGTTGTTTGAATTCGTTGAGTGTGATTATTAAAACAACAGGGCCATATAAATATTTCATGAGACAAATTTGAAATTGCAATGATGAAGTGTCTTTAACTAGTGGAAGGCAATTAAGAAATTTCCACTAAGTTGATGATGTGAGCGAGAGATATATTGACTAGGAGCAGGTTTGAATTCCTGAACAATAATCACTGTGAAAGGTATAGTTTGGAAGTGCAGCAATTAAGAATTACACTTTTATAACTATAACTGAGTAAAACATACATAATGGCTTAGATTGAGCTCAGGGTATTCTATGAATAAATCCTGAAACTATTCTTTTTCTTTAGCATTAAACTTGTGAAATAGAAAATGACTGGATTATGAAGAAAATGATAAACATATCGAAATAGGTTAAAGAAACTTATTGTTCCATGAAATACGCAGGAATCCTGTAGCATTCAGCAATCACACCAGAAACGCATCAGACAACACAAAACTTTGGAAATTCCATCAGCTTTGTAAAACTCTGAATATTTACAGCATAGTATCTCTTGAAGAGAAAATCAACAACCCCTGCAAGCTTATGCGAGGGGGAATATATACAATCGGTTTCATAAAATATCTAAACCGCTGAGTCACTTGATAAATTAAATACACTCACCAACTTTACAAAATAGCAGATAAGGAAGTTATTACTGCTCTAAATACAAAATGAATAATCTTCAATGCTGTGAGAAGTCTTTTTGACCTTTTCGAGGCCATTGAGTCAGTTGAGCGTTCTGTATTAATGCTGAATGATGTGTCTTTATGGCTTTGTCATGTTGTAGCTTTCTCGGCCCTGTCATTTGCAGCTTTCGGTATTGCTTTAGTGGCCGAATCTTTCTGCTGAGTTGGCTCAATCCACTCTTCTCTAGTCATAGTGTATGCATCACACTTCCTGATCCTGATGACTTATTTTTTTGATAAAAAACCTGGTGAAAGCATTTTGTTTACAGTAACAACTGTATCATTTTGGTCCACCATTCCTGTGTAGGCAGTTGATGCCTCAAAATTGCATCTAAGGTTTCATCTGCCTCTGTATACTTGTAGAAGTTTGGAGGCACTTCAAACAAATGTTTGATCTCATTCATAATAAAAAATAAGTTCTCTACTCTGTCATAGAGAATTTGCCCGCATGCTGGTCCTGTTTCTTCTGAAGCACTTGCTCCTGCGGTGATCTCGTTAGTGGCAAATGTATTCACCCTTTTGGCATAATTTTCATGTGATAGTAGCCTCCCTGCACTGTTCAGCAAGCCAGGAAGGCCTCTGCTCTGTAATGCTGCAAACTTATCCATGAATCTGTTTACTTCTGTTTGCATGTCCTGGCTTCTTCTATCCAGTGTTTGTACCAGGCTTCTCAATGTAAGGACCCTCTTTATCAGCAGGATGGTTTCAATTCTGTTGGGGATCCCAATTGCTGCCAGCTGAGGACCTGCGCGGTTATTGAGCACGTTGATCATTCTATTGGCTATCTCGGGCATATTGCCTAGAGATGCCCTTGCCCTTTGGACTTCCCTGTGTGCCTTGGCTATGAGCTCCATTTGCTCATGAATTGTCTCTATATACTGCCATTGATCTGTGATTGACTGGCTAATATTGGCCCATAAAACTTTCTTAACCTCAACCACCACTTTGTCAAGGGTGAGCTCTTTCTCCAGCTCCTTTATCTTCTCCTTAAGAGCTTTTATTTCTCTTCCTTTTTCAGCCACATTTTGTTTAGACTTGTCATATTTTTCATTCAGCTTAGCTAAATTCTCCTTGGCTTCATTTAGCTCTGTCATCTGGGCTTCTAGGATCTTCATTTCACTCATCAACTTCTGCATATCAAGGCTCGGAGCCTGCTCTGAGGTTGGTGCTGGTGCTGATGTTGACGGAGCTGTTTGAGCTGTCTGCCCTGTGGGAGGAGCAGTAGTATGTGGGAGCTCCTCAAGGTTTATGATCTCTGGAGGGGGCTGAGAAGTTTGACCTCCTTCTTTCTGCTGTAGGGCTGCCTGCAGTGCAGCCTTTGTCTCTTCCAGCTTCCCTTGTGTTTGCACTAGCTGCTTGTGCAGTCCTACTAGCAATGTTGCTACATCTTGGTCTTGTCTTTGCTGGGCAACCTCTTCTGTTTGAGGGTGAAGGGTTGCTGGGATTTTAATCATCTTTCTGAGAGCTGCAAGGTCTGCATCTCTTATTTTCAGCAGCGTTTGTATATCTTTTGGATCCTTTGGGTCATGCCCAAGCTCTATGATTATATCCTCCAAAGACCTAATCTTGTTGTCTTTGGCTTGAGAGGATGCCTTCTCCAACTCAAGTTGGGCAGCTGTATTGTTCAGGCTGTTTTCCAACCTATTTGCCAATAAGGTTTTATCTGCCAGTGTTGAATAGACCATCTCACCTGTTTGCTTGTGAAGTTCTATTTGGTCCATATGGTGGATGTCCTTGGCAAGGATCTCAAGGTTGGTTCTTATATAGTCTGCAGCTGACTGTGGCTGCACCATGGTTGGCATGAAATGACTCATGGTCATTTTTCCCTCATTTATGTCATAAGCTGACATAAGCCTCTGCTGATTTGTAGGGGCCATCTTAAGCAACTGGTTGTAGATCTGGAGCTTGAGTGGCTCATTTCTCTTTTTTATGTCAATGAATTGTTGCTTGATGCCTGTCTCGGCTCTCCTTTGCTGACTTGAGGAGCTGACCTCTCCTCCAAGGGTTCTTTCTTGTTCCTGCTGAAAGGAACTGGCAGATGCCTCCATGCTTGGTGGGCCCATGCCCAATGATTGCCCGATGGGCATCTCTTCTTCAGAAAAGGGATTCATTCTCTGCCTTTTCTCCCCTTGATTTGTGGATGTGGTGAGGGGAGTCTCCTGCTCTCTATCCCTCTTCTTTCCCTTTTCTTCTTTCTGTGGAGTTTGTAGCACTGAGGCCTCCACTGTCTTTTCTTGCCTAGGAGGCACATTCTCTTGAGCTTGTTGCTCAGTGGATATTGGGGCTTCAGCTGTTTGTTCTTGCTGTATTGGCTGCCCCTCTTTTTGCACTTCTTGTTGCTGTTCTACTTGCTTTTCTGCTTGCTGTTCTGCTTGTTGTTCTGCTATAGGAGGTGGCTGTTCCTGCTCCATCTGCTTCCCTTTATCCTTGCTGGATTCCTGTTGAGCAGTTCCGGCTGTTTGCTGCTGGGCTGTAGAGGATGAGGCAGCTGCTCCAAGTTGCCTTTGATAGGAAGAGGAAACCTGCCCACAAGTTTCCAAGTCAGCCTCTTTCTCAATATTCTTTGCCTCTCTTTGTAGCATTTGCTCTCTAGTCATTGGCTCTTCTAAAGTGCCCTCTTTCCAGCTTAATGAATTGGCATGTTTCTCAATATGAGGCAGTCTTATGTGAGCATAGCCACCCAATTTGTATTTTACCCTCCTGAGGGAAATGAAATGATTAGGGTCATAAGGTACCCATTGGAATCTGGTTTGCAATTTGAGGGTCTCTATGATCAAATCTGCTTCCTTCCATCCTTCCTCCATTTTTTTGTATAGAAATGGGCCTAGATGGTTCCTTAATTTTAGTTGCACCTTCTTATTTTTACTATGGAAATGGACAAAGTCTACATTTCCAAACTGCCTAAAATATTCTAAGGCAAACAGTCTCATAGGGACATATCTTGGCAGCCTATAAGGGTTCAACTCACAACCATATATTCTGATTACTGTATGGTGTTGGTAAAAGTACCAATCACCAATGTTGTAGGACTTTGAGAGGTGAAGTATCCTTTGCATCTCATTTGTCAATCTTGGAGGAGGGACACCCAATAACAAGGTCATAGCTGGATGGATAAAAAGGTCTATGAATTCACAGTAGGTGTATGGTGAATAAGTTATATGATGAAAGACTGAAGACCAAAACACCACAGACCTTGGGTTTCCCTGGGCATTTAGCTTCTTGAGAGGAACAGGGAAAGAATCTGGTTGATAAAATAAGAACAACTGATAGATGTACCTAGTGTATTTAAACACCTTTTCCCTTTCTAGATTCATCAATTGTTCATGAATCTTATTGGCAATGTATGTAGCAAAATCACAGTGCACAGCAGGAGGCATCCCAGGGGAGCATATGGACAGCATGTCCATAATAGTTTCATCAACATCCTCATATGACCCATAACCCAGGATGTAACTGATCAAATCCACAAGCATCTTGCCCAGCTCATTGAGGTATTGATATCCTATAGGAGGGGTTCTCACAACTTCAGAGCTTGGTTGAACGAACAGCTGATTAATTTTGATGATCTGAGCACTGGACAGTTTGCCCCCTTTCTTTAGCAAGTCATTGATGGAGAGAGGAGTCAGTGGCTTTGCAGTGTGAAAGTGCAGCATCTCATTTATGGCCTCAGGGGTGATATGGAACAATACTGAGCCTGAGGGGCTAAGGACAACTCTTTGACATGGATCATAGCTGGAGCGGCATTGATTTATCAAGTCTGGGAGGACATTGACTTGAGGGAGATTGTAAATGGGCAAATTGGAGTCCCAAATTCCTAAAATATCAGCCCCACTGAGATATTGGGCCTTTAACTCATTTTGCAGTTGAATGTTAAATTTGGAACTCATGGAAAATGAGTCTATCATCTGGTAATCTCTATCACCCAGGGCCTTCCACTCTAGCTCTCTGTATGGGGCATTCAGAGGTTGAATATTCAGGGCTACTGGTGTTTCCATGGTTAAGTAGTACTATGACTTGTACTAGAACTGGTTTCAGAGGGCAGAACAACACAGAGGGGTACTTTTGCAACAGTGAGGCAAATTGCAAGGAAAAATGGGGTAAACTGTGGTGAAAATAGTTTAAAGTGCTCCAAAGAGAGTTAATTGAGCATATGCAGGGACTAGTACCACTGTTCTCCTGGTGAATTTGTGCAGCTCAGCTCTTAAGTCCACGAATGTGCGGACTGACTGTGGGTTTTGTGAAAATTTGGCTAAACGAGGCTCTGCAGGTGAATTTTGACTCAACAATTGAAAATTAAGGCTAGCCACCGGGGATTTGCTGGTAAATACAAGCTTCCTCACTCTTTTAACTTAGTTTCGGACAATTATGGAAATAACCAAGCGCGGAGGGAGCGATTTGGATAAATACCTGGTTAATTGCCGGCAATGGTTACAAATGCAGGTGGGTTGAGGGCGCCAACGGTCTTCGGGTCGATTTCTGCAGGTTGGCGACGGGTAGTCGTAAATTGCATGCAGAGGTGAGCAATAGTCTTTTTGGCAAAAGTGACAGAAAACACTAATTTTGGCTAAAATATGGACTTTTTGGGTTATTGGCGCTTTTTTTGGATGACGTCAGCATGACGTCATCGGGTGGGGTCAGGGCCGGGTGACATCACCATGACGTCATCGAGTGACGTGGCGGCCTGTGAGTGGTCCACGGGGATTGCATAGGTGGCGGCCATGTCGGAGCGCTGGCGGGCGGGGGTGCTGACAGGGCGCCGAGTTGAACTGACGTGGGCGTGACGTAGCGGTGATGTGGGCAGGCGGTAAACCACAAGCGGTAAATGGTTTGCTCGGACCGCTTTGGATACGGTCGTGGTTTTGTCAGAGGGCGGCCCGAGAGAATATGGGGGTGACGCGTGGCAGAGGCCTGACGTCACCCTCTGACAGTTTCTCGGGTGGTAAAGTGCGGTCATCGGAGCCGACCCGATATGAATATGGGTCGTCGGATGGAAGAACCCAGATCCGACGGTCGACAGATCGCTAAGGCGCCAGGACAATACGGCAGCAGGCGGAGAAAATTTTTTAATATATTTTTCGACATGCATGCCTGGGCAGAACTTTGGTATATAACAAAAATTTGGGTTTTTCAAAGTATTTTCTGTGGAAAATGCGCATCACACCAAAATTTGAAGAAAGCAGAAAAGTGGGTTTTTTGGTGTATTTGGCGAATAGCGCGGGTTAGGGGTAATAGTGGGTTTATTACAAGGTTTTTTTGCAAATGAAGTGGGTAACTGACCTCAAAGGTTTGTGAAGGGAAAGAGGGGGTGGGGCTTAGGTTATCAAACTGACCAGAGGTCAATTTAATCCCTGTTGTTGGGCATATGGCTATAATTTCCAGGGGGGAGGGAATATTTATACATTGCTTGGGGTTTATACACCGTAGTGTTTATAATAGTAGGGGAAAAGGGGAGTATAAGGGATTTAGATAATAAGAAGTTAGGAGTTAATAAGAGTGGAGGAAGGGGGCGAGGGGGTAAAACACTAAGTTTTTATATGAAATCAACTTAGTTTAGGAAGTAGATCAAAATGAAAAGAATTTTACACAAGAAATGTGGCTCTTAAAGAGACAAGAACCCACAAAAACTTTGAATTTCTTTCATGAACATAAGTAGTATTGGGATGTTAGTAATGAGTATAATGGGGGGTATTAGGGAGTTAGACATGCTTCATTGTACAGTTTCAAAACTGCTGAATAGGAGACCTGCACTGGCACCATGTTTTTCCTTTGCTTGAGCCAGTGATAAAGGAATCATGCTTCTGCAACCCCATCTACCTACCCATCTACTGCCTAGCATTTTTTGTTACTCCAAGGAGGGTGCATTTAGACTTGCAGACCCTCATGTGCCTTTTCTTTTCCTTTGGATTTTTCTTTTGATTTTCTATCTACAACTAGCCTTATTACTTCCAAGGCCCCAGATTAAGTAGTTGGGAACCTTAATTCTCTACCTAACTACTAGCCTGCCAAGATTAAACAGTTTGGACAGACTTCTTTCTCTATTCTAATGACAAGAAATTGAAACATGGCATGATCCAGATTAGGCTGTTGGACCATCCATCCAAAATTCAGTCAACATCAAGCTATGTACACATATTGCATTCTCTTGGAAATATGGGATCTTTGCATCACCAAAGCAGAGCATATTTGGAATTTCTTTTGCCAATCATGAAATATGAAACCTATTGGTATAGGTACCTAACAGTGGCTCCACATGGGGATGGTTTTTCTTTTTGAAAGACCAAGAACAGCAGGTCAGACTGCCTTGACTGTGTGACTTCTCTTCAAAGCTTGAAAAGTTTCTCTTTGTACTTCAAAATTGGAATCTGTCATACTTGTGGAACTTCTGGAATATAAAGCCTTTTTTCTGCTTATTTACAGCAACTTTTCAAACTGAACTATTTGTATGCCGAAAGAAAATATATACAATTGATTATGTACAGGAGGGGAGACCCTGCTATATACATGGAAAGTAGTCAAAATAGTGCTTCAACATCCTGCCATTCACAGGACCTTCATTTAAGTCAGTTTCATCCAGATTTTTTAGGAAGTAAGTGTTGTTTCCTTGCACTGCTTGGATGACAAATGGTCCTCTCCAAAGGGAATCAAATTTTCCATGTTTTCCTTTATCTTCCCTTCTTGAATCCCACTTGAGGACTTTGTCACCAATGTTGAAATCTTCAGTCTTAGTCCTTCTATCAAAAGCTTTCTTTAACTTTTCTTGTAAAACTTGAACTCTGCTATAGACTTGGTCTCTAGTTTGCTGTAAACATATTATCTGATTGATCCTTCTTTGCATGTCATTGGGTTCAGCTTGACTTTCTTGAAGTAGTTTCATAACAGGAACCCCTAGTGATGAAGAAAATTTGGCTTCTAATCCATAGACTAACTCATATGGGCTGACCCCAATGGATCTCTTGGTTGTTAGTCTATCTGCCCATAAGGCATTCACAAGCTTCTTATGCCAATTCTTCTTATTTTCTTCCAACACCTTCTTTATGATGTTTACAAGGCTTTTATTTGATGATTAAGCTAGGCCATTTCCTTGGGGATAATATGCAGTAGAATGGCCCAAGGTAATATGAAATTTGTGTCAGAAGTTCACCATATTGTTGGATCTAAAAGCAGCAGCATTGTCTGTTATGATCTTATTAGGACAACCAAATCTAGACAATATGTTATTCTCCAAAAACTGAATGGTTGTTGAATCATTTTCCTGTCTACATGGGATGGCCTCAATCCATTTGGTAAAGTAGTCTGTGGCTGTGAGGATCCATCTATGTTGGCCTGAAGATGAGGGATGAATTTCCCCAATGAAATCCAAGCCCCATTGCTGAAAAGGTCTCTCTGTTGCAATAGGCCTCAAAGGGAGTGGCAGTAACTTTCTCTTTCCCTCAAATATTTGACACTTATGGCATGAGGTAGTGAAATTTTTAACATCAGAGAACAAAGTGGGCCAATAGTAAACAGCCCTCAGTATTTTATCCACAGTGGACTTCCAATACAGGTGTCCACCACAATCACCTACATGAAATTCTTTCATGACATTGTTAGTCTCATTCTCAATTAAGCAGTTTAACAATATACCCTCATGGTTTTTCCAAAGAAAATTGCCATCCATGACACAAAATCTTGAAGCTTTCATTTTTAGGAACCTACATTTAGTTCTGGACAATCCTGGGGGAGCACACAGGTTTTGCAATATATAACAGATATCAGAATACCACAGAGATTGTTCAAAGGCTACATTGATATTTGGAGTCGCCAACTCCAGTTCACTGTCCAGTTGATTGATGTCCAAGGCTTGGAAATTTGTTTCAGAGATTAATTTGGCCAAACCTTGCCCTTTTATCAGTTTTGTAGGTTTTATTTCAATGTCAAATTCTAAAATGTTGGCAATCCATTTTCCTCTTCTGCCCTCTAAGTTCTCTTGAGTAAGTATGTCTTTCACAATGGGACTTGGTACATAAGCTATAACATGGGAGTATAGGATATAAATCCTAAAGTCTTTGATGGCTTTGACCAAAGCATATGCTTGCTTTTCCATGATCTGATATTTCAGGGGTGCATCTCTGAGAGCTCTACTAAAGAAAGCGATAGGTCTCTCATTTCCTTGGTCATCTTTCTGTAATAAGACAGCAGCAATAGTATGCTGGGAGGCAAAAGAGAAAATGATAAACTCTTTGTCAAATTTAGGATTTGTTAAGACTGGAGTTTGGATAAGGGCCAATTTTATTCCTTCAAAAGCTTGATTTGCTTCTATTGTCCATTTTACTTTTGAATCCTTTTTTAGCATGTTATTTAGTAATCTGCTCAATTCTGCCAAATTTGGGATAAATCTCCTTAGGAAGTTGATCTTCCCCAAGAATTCTTGTAATTCTTTGATGTTTCTTGGGTGGGGCATTTGCAAGATGGTCTGTATTCTGTCTGGGTCAATCCTAATGCCATCCTTTGAAATAATATGACCCAATAACTTGCCTTCTTCCAAACCAAACAGGGATTTCTTGGGATTTAAGGAAATTCCATATTTCCTACAAGTTATGAATATTTGCCTTAGATGTTTCAAATGTTCTTGGTCAGATTTTGAGAAAGGTGTGAGGTCATCTAAGTAGATGACAAGGAAATCATGAATTTCTTTGGCAAACGCAATATCCATTGCTCTTTGAAAGGTAGCTCCTGCATTTTTCAACCCAAAAGGCATTTTGACATATTTGAAGGTTCCCCATGGGGTTGTGAATGCTGTTTTGTCCTGATCATCAGGGTGAACTAGGATCTGGTTGAAACCTGAGAATCCATCAAGTAAAGAAATTCTTGAGGCCCCCACCACTCTTTGCAAGATGTGATCCATCTTGGGTAAGGGGTAATTATCTTTTAGGGACACTTGATTTAAGTTCCTTAGATCAACACAAAGCCTTATTTCACCAGTTTTCTTTCTTGTAGGGACCAAATTTGAAATCCAATCAGAGAACCTGATTGGGGCTATGATACCAGCTTTAAACATTTTTTGTACCTCTTTTTCAATTGAAGAGAGAAGCATAGGATTGATCCTTCTCAATTTTTGCTTGAATGGCTTTTGATTAGGCTTGAGAGGGATGGTGTGTTGGATAACAGAGGTGTCATAGGATTTCAAATCCTCATAACTCCATGAAAAGACATCTTGGAATTCTTTAAAGAGGTCAATGTATTTAGGCTTCTGATCAGGTGGTAAAGATGCAGACAATTTAATTATCTTGGGTTTTTCAATAGTTCCAATGTTGCACTCTTCAATGGCAGCGTTGAGGGGCTGCAATTTTGGTTTTCTAGGGACATCATTTGAGTCAAAAAGGTCCTCTAATGGAGCTAGGCCTGTTGGAAGAAAATTGTCTTTCAATTGTATAACTTCAGCTTCAGCATCAGCTATTTCCTCAGAATGTAATTGTTCAAGTTCTTGTAATTTCTCCTGGTCAAAGTTTGTTGGACAAAGCATTTGATTTGCTGTTTTGAGTGAGATATTTGTTTGGTACTGTTTACCTAGTATTTGTGAATCACTTGCAGCCTCTGTATCAATGTTTAGTCCTGAAAATTCTTGCTGCAAAGTCAAGAAATTGTTTATTTGTGTATCATCCTCAAACACTTTCCAATCCTTGACATTGTTTGGGACAAAAGGTCTGTGTTTTATCTCAGCTGTAAAGCAATGTTGGGGTTCAAAAGGTAGTTTACAAGTGCTTGCAAATGTAGCCAAACTATGAGCATGAAGATTATGGGCTCTAGCTATCTTGGTTATCTGAAATTCAGTGAAAGTTTTAAGCATTTCAATAGCAGCAAACCTATATGACCTCAGTCTTTTGTCATTGGTGACAAAATTCCCCTTTACTTGTTGGATAATTAGGTCTGAGTCTCCCATGATTGAAAGTTTTGTGGCCTCTAACGATTTTACCGTTTTTAGGCCTAGCAAAAGAGCCTCATATTCTACCATATTGTTGGTGCACCTGAAGTTTAACCTGTAGGCTCGGCCCTCTGCATGACTGTTTTGTTTGTTATGTATCCAAACCCCCGCTCCTGCCCCTAATTTGTTGACTGATCCATCAAACCAAAGGAACCATAAGATCTCCTGTTTTAAGGGATTTTCAACATTCTTTCTATAATTTGGGATTATAAGTTGGAGTTCTTGTTTTTCATCTGGTTTATCTTTTAGGAGTGACTCATCAATTGGTTTCTCAATTTCGATCTCTTGGGGACTCGGTTGCTTACTCTCACGCATATTTTGTTCAAGTATGACTGATTTATTATCACTCTCAGGGCTTGTATCATCATTGAATAGAATAAAGGAATCCATATCTGAATGGACTGCATAAATGGGGAAATTTTGAGGCTTTTCTTCACTGCTCACCATGTATTTCATAAGTGACTCTCTATATAGCCTCTTGGGCTGACCAAAGACTGAGATGGTGGCATATGACATGTCTAACTGCAGGGAACCTTGGATTTTAGCCCCCCATGATCTTGATAACAACATTCCATATTTAGGTGGGATATCAGCAACTACAACATCCATTAAGATTGTTTTGTTTGGGTACTGGACAAGGGATACACATAGATCCTTTATTAAACCTAAACACTTAACTTGGCTGGAGTCAAATGAAAATAGGTCCTTATAAGGTCTTGTAATGTCTAGGTTAAGTCTCTCCATCACTGATTTAGGCATAAGGTTATGAGAGGCGCCTGAATCAAACATTGCATTGTGTAATATTTTATCATGAACATGCAAGCTGACATAAAAAGGTAAGATCCCTATGACTGCTGTCTTTCCATCAACCTCAGGACCGAAAAGTAGTTCTGGGGTATCATCCAACACATTGACATCATCTTTATTATGGGTAAGTTGAAGGGACTTTTTGATTTGTTGTTTGTAAATGTCATGCTTGGCTAGTTCTGAAAGAGGAATGGCTATCTTCAATTTGCCAATTTTAGCTTCTAAGTCAAAGGGTTTTTCAGATTGGACCTTGGTATTGTGGTTGACAACCCTTTCTTTGTTTTTCAAATTTTCTTCTTGGTTTTCACTCTCATCTTGAGGCTTGTCCTTTTTACTCATCTTTTGGGAAGTAATGCTTGGATTAGGCTGCAAGGGTGATGTAGCCATTGCTTGTTGATTTGGGGAAGATGTTTCAGTTATTTCTTCAACTGTTACTTCCTTTGTAGTTGAATCAGTTTTGTCAATTGGCTCTGTGACAATGGTTTTCTTAGGCAGAGGAGTGTCCTTTGTTTTCTCAGGCTGTGTCACATTTATGGTTCTCCTCCTTAGCTTGTATTGCTTATGAACTTCATAAACGGCTGTGTCATAGCCTTGTTTAAAGTCGAATGACTGACCTGATTTGGTTTGGAACTTCTTAATGTCATCATCCTTATGATCTTCTTGACTCAGAAAAACTTGTTGATCATCATTTAGGCCCATTAAGTTAATGTGGGTGTCATCTACCTGTTCATTAGAAGTGGATGCTTCTGTATAATTTTCTTGGAATGGAGGTCTAATCTCTGGTTCCGAATTAGCTTTACCAATATTAGGATTTTGGTTTCTTCTGAAATTGGGATTCCTAATAGAATTATTCTGTGGTACTTCCCATGATGACTTCCTCTCAACTGATTCTACTCTGTCCCCTAATCTCTACATACCAGTGATTATTGCATCCAATTTTTGATCCCAGCCTGAAGGCTCTTCTTTAAAGGTAGTCTTTCTCTCAGTTCTTGTCCTATTTCTCTTGGCTATTAGGTTAGCTTCTACACTTACTGCTATATCTTGCATTTCAGCTAAAGTTCGGGGAGCCCTTTCCCTTAATTGATATGCCATATCTGAATCAAACCCATCAGGAAAGGTATATAAGGCTAGATCCGGTGGGGGTCTAAGATTTTGGGGAATAGCATTGTAGACATTGTTAAACCGGGCACAGTAGTCCAGGACAGTTTCTTGGGGACCTCTTTTGATAGTATTGTATTCAGATAATATATGGAGTGGGTCCTTCTTCTTCTCCCATCTGTTGATAAATGTTTGATAGAGGGCTTCAGGGTCAGCTATTGAGTTTGCTGCAAGTGACCTAAACCATGTTCTTACATCCCCTGTTAAGCTTTGCACAAAAATTTTCATCCTAACCCCATCATCATCTATTTCGTAGTTTTCAAAGTAGTCCTGCATTTTCTTAGTATGTTGAAGGGCTGGATATGAGCGAGTACCATCAAAGTATGAGATCTTGCTTTGGTACTCTTGAGGCATAGGAGCTGGATTGGCCGGTAACTGCAGTGGGGCATATCTATTAGCCATGTTTGGTGGGACAATAGGGAAAACAGGGATGAATGGGATAAGTGGAGGAAATGGGATGAAAGGGGTGTATGTAGTTGATGGAGTGGTTGAAAGGATACCTTGTGAAGTGGATGAAGAACTAGGAGATTGTGGGCCAGTTGTATGAGGATGTAGAGAAGCCTTAGGAGGGGTTGGAATGTCAGTTTGGAGACCTGCTTCTAAACTTGAATCTGATAAAGTGCCTTCTGATTTGTGTCTCTTGAGGATTCTTGCAATCAAGTTTGGATTTTGAAACTCAGGTGCTGGATCAGGATCTGGGTTTGATCTTGTGTAACGAGTTTTCTTCTTAGGAGCCAGCTTCTATAACTTTCTTTGTGAGAATTCGTAAGGAGGTAGTGATATTTTGACAAGGACTGGTCAGTTATAGCACAACTATATGAGAATTAATACTGAATAAAGATTGACTGACGCAGCTTTTATATACTCCTGCAAATGCAAAGCAGAGGCAGTTTCTAAGGCTGTCTGGCTGTCACTCAGGCTTTATCTACAGCATTAGGAATCAGATAGGAGGTTGCAAAGTTTATCCAGGTCCCCAGTGGAGTCGCCATTTATGTTAACAGCTAGGTTGTTCCCTATGACTCCCAAGGGAATACGGCCGGGGTAAACACTAACCAAGCTTTGGATTATAGGTCCTAGCTTACCTATAATCAGAGAGGGCTCTCTCTTTAAGTTTTTTAGCTTTGTTTTGTGAAGATTTTAGGCTAGATATGAGGTGAGGGTTTGGTTTGTAATTTTGGTCGAATGATGTCTTTCAGTACTTAAGGTGATATCTTCAGACACTTTTAGACCATTGGGCAATGGAGTCTGTAGTTGCAGGTTGTTTGAATTCGTTGAGTGTGATTATTGAAACAACAGGGCCATCTAAATATTTCATGAGACAAATTTGAAATTGTAATGATGAAGTGTGTTTAACCAGTGGAAGGAAATTAAGAAATTTCCACTAAGTTGATGATGTGAGAGAGAGATATATTGACTAGGAGCAGGTTTGAATTCCTGAACAATAATCACTGTGAAAGGTATAGTTTGGAAGTGCAGCAATTAAGAATTACACTTTTATAACTATAGCTGAGTAAAACATACATAATGGCTTAGATTGAGCTCAGGGTATTCTATGAATAAATCCTGAAACTATTCTTTTTCTTTACCATTAAACTTGTGAAACAGAAAATGACTGGATTATGAAGAAAATGATAAGCATATCGAAACAGGTTAAAGAAACTTATTGTTCCTTGAAATACGCAGGAATCCTGTAGCATTCAACAATCACACCAGAAACGCATCAGACAACGCAGAACTTTGGAAATTCCATCAGCTTTGTATATTAAAACTCTGAATATTTACAGCATAGTATCTCCTGAAGAGAAAATCAACAACCCCTGCAAGCTTATGCGAGGGGGAATATATACAATCGGTTTCATAAAATATCTGAACCGCTGAGTCACTTGATAAATTGAATACGCTCACCAACTTTACAAAATAGCAGATAAGGAAGTTATTACTGCTCTAAATACAAAATGAATACTCTTCAATGCTGTCATAAGTCTTTTTGACCTTTTGGAGGCCACTGAGTCGGTTGAGCGTTCTGTATTAATGCTGAATGATGTGTCTTTATGGCTTTGTCATGTTGTAGCTTTCTCAGCCCTATCATTTGCAGCTGTCAGTATTGCTTTAGTGGCCGAATCTTTCTGCTGAGTTGGCTCAATCCACTCTTCTCTAGTCATAGTGTATGCATCACACTTCCTGATCCTGATGACTTATTTTTTTGATAAAAAACCTGGTGAAAGCATTTTGTTTACGGTAACAACTGTATCATTTTGGTCCACCATTCCTGTGTAGGCAGTTGATGCCTCAAAATTGCATCTAAGGTTTCATCTGCCTCTGTATACTTGTAGAAGTTTGGAGGCACTTCAAACAAATGTTTGATCTCATTCATAATAAAAAATAAGTTCTCTACTCTGTCATAGAGACTTTGCCCGGATGCTGGTCCTATTTCTTCTGAAGCACTTGCTCCTGCAGTGATCTCGTTAGTGGCAAATGTATTCACCCTTTTGGCATAATTTTCATGTGATAGTAGCCTCCCTGTGCTGTTCAGCAAGCCAGGAAGGCCTCTGCTCTGTAATGCTGCAAACTTATCCATGAATCTGTTTACTTCTATTTGCATGTCCTGGCTTGTTCTATCCAGTGTTTGTACCAGGCTTCTCAATGTAAGGACCCTCTTTATCAGCAGGATGGTTTCAGTTCTGTTGGGGATCCCAATTGCTGCCAGCTGAGGACCTGTGCGGTTATTGAGCACGTTGATCATTCTATTGGCTATCTCAGGCATATTGCCTAGAGATGCCCTTGCCCTTTGAACTTCCCTGTGTGCCTTGGCTATGAGCTCCATTTGCTCAGGAATTGTCTCTATATACTGCCATTCATATGTGATTGATTGGCCAATATTGGCCCATAAAACTTTCTTGACCTCAGCCACCACTTTGTCAAGGGTGATCTCTTTCTCCAGCTCCTTTACCTTCTCCTTAAGAGCTTTTATTTCTCTTCCTTTTTCAGCCACATTTTGTTTAGACTTGTCATATTTTTCATTCAGCTTAGCTAAATTCTCCTTGGCTTCATTTAGCTCTGTCATCTGGGCTTCTAGAATCTTGATTTCACTCATCAACTTTTGCATATCAAGGCTCGGAGCCTGCTCTGAGGTTGGTGCTAGTGCTGATGTTGACAGAGCTGTTTGAGTTGTCTGCCCTGTGGGAGGAGCAGTAGTATGTGGGAGCTCCTCAAGGTTTATGATCTCTGGAGGGGGCTGAGAAGTTTGACCTCCTTCTTTCTGCTGTAGGGCTGCCTGCAGTGCAGCCTCTGTCTCTTCCAGCTTCCCTTGTGTTTGCACTAGCTGCTTGTGCAGTCCTACTAGCAATGTTGCTACATCTTGGTCTTGTCTTTGCTGGGCAACCTCTTCTGTTTGAGGGTGAGGGTTGCTGGGATTTTAATCATCTTTCTGAGAGCTGCAAGGTCTGCATCTCTTATTCTCAGCAGCGTTTTTATAGTTTTTGGATCCTTTGGGTCATGCCCAAGCTCTATGATTATATCCTCCAAAGACCTGATCCTGTTGTCTTTGGCTTGAGAGGATGCCTTCTCCAACTCAAGTTGGGCAGCTGTATTGTTCAAGCTATTTTCCAACCTATTTTCCAATAAGGTTTTATCTGCCAGTGTTGAATAGACCATCTCGCCTATTTGCTTGTGAAGTTCTATTTGGTCCATAGGGTGGATGTCCTTGGCAAGGATCTCAAGGTTGGTTCTTATATAGTCTGCAGCTGACTGTGGCTGCAGCATGGTTGGCATGAAATGACTCATGGTCATTTTTCCCTCATTTATGTCATAAGCTGACATAAGCCTTTGCTGATTTGTAGGGGCCATCTTAAGCAACTGGTTGTAGATCTGGAGCTTGAGTGGCTCATTTCTCTTTTTTATGTCAATGAATTGTTGCTTGATGCCTGTCTCGGCTCTCCTTTGCTGACTTGAGGAGCTGACCTCTCCTCCAAGGGTTCTTTCTTGTTCCTGCTGAAAGGAACTGGCAGATGCCTCCATGCTTGGTGGGCCCATACCCAATGATTGCTCGATGGGCATCTCTTCTTCAGAAAAGGGATTCATTCTCTGCCTTTTCTCCCCTTGATTTGTGTATGTGGTGAGGGGAGTCTCCTGCTCTCTATCCCTCTTCTTTCCCTTTTCTTCTTTCTGTGGAGTTTGTAGCACTGAGGCCTCCACTGTCTTTTCTTGCCTAGGAGGCACATTCTCTTGAGCCTGTTGCTCAGTGGATATTGGGGCTTCAGCTGTTTGTTCTTGCTGTATTGGCCGCCCCTCTTTTTGCACTTCTTGTTGCTGTTCTACTTGCTTTTCTTCTTGTTGTTCTGCTTGTTGTTCTGCTTGTTGTTCTGCTATAAGAGGTGGTTGTTCCTGCTCCATCTGCTTCCCTTTATCCTTGCTGGATTCCTGTTGAGCAATTCTGGCTGTTTGCTGCTGGGCTGTAGAGGATGAGGCAGCTGCTCCAAGTTGCCTTTGATAGGAAGAGGAAACCTGCCCACAAGTTTCCAAGTCAGCCTCTTTCTCAATATTCTTTGCCTCTCTTTGTAGCATTTGCTCTCTAGTCATTGGCTCTTCTAGAGTGCCCTCTTTCCAGCTTAATGAATTGGCATGTTTCTCAATATGAGGCAGTCTTATGTGAGCATAGCCACCCAATTTGTATTTTACCCTCCTGAGGGAAATGAAATGATTAGGGTCATAAGGTACCCATTGGAAACTAGTTTGCAATTTGAGGGTCTCTAGGATCAAATCTGCTTCCTTCCATCCTTCCTCCCTTTTGTTGTATAGAAATGGGCCTAGCTGGTTCCTTACTTTTAGTTGCACCTTCTTGTTTTTACTGTGGAAATGGACAAAGTCTGCATTTCCAAACTGCCTAAAATATTCTAAGGCAAACAGTCTCATAGGGACATATCTTGGCAGCCTATAAGGGTTCAACTCACAGCCATATATTCTGATTACTGTATGGTGTTGGTAAAAGTACCAATCACCAATGCTGTAGGACTTTGAGAGGTGAAGTATCCTTTGCATCTCATCTGTCAATCTTGGAGGAGGGACACCCAATAACAAGGTCATAGCTGGATGGATAAAAAGGTCTATGAATTCACAGTAGGTGTATGGTGAATAAGTTATATGATGAAAGATTGAAGACCAAAACACCACAGACCTTGGGTTTCCCTGGGCATTTAGCTTCTTGAGAGGAACAGGGAAAGCATCTGGTTGATAAAATAAGAAGAAGTGATAGATGTACCTAGTGTATTTAAACACATTTTCCCTTTCTAGATTCATCAATTGTTCATGAATCTTATTGGCAATGTATGTAGCAAAATCATAGTGCACAGCAGGAGGCATCCCAGGGGAGAATATGGACATCATGGCCATAATAGTTTCATCAACATCCTCATATGACCCATAACCCAGGATGTAACTGATCAAATCCACAAGCATCTTGCCCAGCTCATTGAGGTATTGATATCCTATAGGAGGGGTTCTCACAACTTCAGAGCTTGGTTGAACGAACAGCTGATTAATTTTGATGATCTGAGCACTGGACAGCTTGCCCCCTTTCTTTAGCAAGTCATTGATGGAGAGAGGAGTCAATGGCTTTGCAGTGTGAAAGTGCAGCATCTCATTTATGGCCTCAGGGGTGATATGGAACAATACTGAGCCTGAGGGGCTAAGGACAGCTCTTTGACATGGATCATAGCTGGAGCGGCATTGATTTATCAAGTCTGGGAGGACATTGACTTGAGGGAGATTGTAAATGGGCAAATTGGAGTCCCAAATTCCTAAAATATCAGCCCCACTGAGATATTGGGCCTTTAATTCATTTTGCAGGTGAATGTTAAATTTGGAACTCATGGAAAATGAGTCTATCATCTGGTAATCTCTATCACCCAGGGCCTTCCACTCTAGCTCTCTGTGTGGGGCATTCAGAGGTTGAATATTCATGGCTACTGGTGTTTCCATGGTTAAGTAGTACTATGACTTGTACTAGAACTGGTTTCAGTGGGCAGAACAACACAAAGGGGTACTTTTGCAACAGTGAGGCAAATTGCAAGGAAAAATGGGGTAAACTGTGGTGAAAATAGTTTAAAGTGCTCCAAAGAGAGTTAATTGAGCATATGCAGGGACTAGTACCACTGTTCTCCTGGTGAATTTATGCAGCTCAGCTCTTAAGTCCACGAATGTGCGGACTGACTGTGGGTTTTGTGAAACTTTGGCTAAACGAGGCTCTGCAGGTGAATTTCGACTCAACAATAGAAAATGAAGGCTGGACACCGGGGATTTGCTGGTAAATACAAGCTTCCTCACTCTTTTAACTTAGTTTCAGACAATTATGGACATAACCAAGCGTGGAGGGAACGATTTGGATAAATACCTGGTGAATTGCCGGCAATGGTTACAAATGCGGGTGGGTTGAGGGCGCCAACGGTCTTCGGGTCGATTTCTGCAGGTTGGCGACGGATAGTCGTAAATTGCATGTAGAGGTGAGCAACAGTCTTTTTGGCAAAAGTGACAAAAAACACCAATTTTGGCTAAAATATGGACTTTTTGGGTTATTGGCGCTTTTTTTGGATGACATCATCAGGTGGGGTCAGGGCCGGGTGATGTCAGCATGACGTCATTGAGTGACGTGGCAGCCTGTGAGTGGTCCGCAGGGATTGCATAGGTGGCGGCCATGTCGGAGCGCTGGCGGGCGGGGGTGCTGACAGGGCGCCGAGTTGAACTGACGTGGGCGTGACGTAGCGGTGATGTGGGCATGCGGTAAACCACAAGCAGTAAATGGTTTGCTCGGACCGCTTTGGATACGGTCGTGGTTTTGTCAAAGGGTGACCCGAGAGAATATGGGGGTGACGCGTGGCAGAGGCCTGACGTCACCCTCTGACAGTTTCTCGGGCGGTAAAGTGCGGTCATCGGAGCCGACCCGATATGAATATGGTCCGTCGGATGGAAGAACCCAGATCCGATGGTCGACGGATCGCTAAGGCGCCAGGACAATACGACAGCAGGCGGAGAAATTTTTTTAATATATTTTTCGACATGCGCGCCTGGGCGGAACTTTGGTATATAACGAAAATTTGGGTTTTTCAAAGTATTTTCTGTGGAAAATGCGCATCACACCAAACTTTGGATAAAGTGGAAAAGTGGGTTTTTTGGTGTATTTGGCGAATAGCGCGGGTTAGGGGTAATAGTGGGTTTTTTACAAGGTTTTTTTGCAAATGAAGTGGGTAACTGACCTCAAAGGTTTGTGAAGGGAAATAAAGGGTGGGGCTTAGGTTATCAAACTGACCAGAGGTCAATTTAATCCCTGTTGTTGGGCATATGGCTATAATTGCCAGGGGGGAGGGAATATTTATACATTGCTTGGGGTTTATACACCGTAGTGTTTATAATAGTAGGGGAAAAGGGGAGTATAAGGGATTTAGATAATAAGAAGTTAGGAGTTAATAAGAGTGGAGGAAGGGGGCGAGGGGTAAAACACTAAGTTTTTATATGAAATCAACTTAGTTTAGGAAGTAGATCAAAATGAAAAGAATTTTACACAAGAAATGTGGCTCTTAAAGAGACAAGAACCAACATAAGACCTTGATCTCTTTCATGAACATAAGTAGTATTGGGATGTTAGTAATGAGTATAATGGGGGGTATTAGGGAGTTAGACATGCTTCATTGTACAGTTGCAAAACTGCTGAATAGGAGACCTGCACTGGCACCATGTTTTTCCTTTGCTTGAGCCAGTGATAAAGGAATCATGCTTCTGCAACCCCATCTACCTACCCATCTACTGCCTAGCATTTTTTGTTACTCCAAGGAGGGTGCATTTAGACTTGCAGACCCTCATGTGCCTTTTCTTTTCCTTTGGCTTTTTCTTTTGATTTTCTATCTACAACTAACCTTATTACTTCCAAGGCCCCAGATTAAGCAGTTGGGAACCTTAATTCTCTACCTAACTACTAGCCTGCCAAGATTAAACAGTTTGGACAGACTTCTTTCTCTATTCTAATGACAAGAAATTGAAACATGGCATGATCCAGATTAGGTTGTTGGACCATCCATCCAAAATTCAGTCAACATCAAGCTATGCACACATATTGCATTCTCTTGGAAATATGGGATCTTTGCATCACCAAAGCAGAGCATATTTGGAATTTATTGTCCTTCAAATTCAACATGAAAGATCTTCGTGCTGCAAACTATCTTTTGGGCATGGAAATTAAAAGAGATTGGGAGAAGAGGAAGCTCTGGTTAAGCCAGAGGAAGTATGTGAAGACAATACTGCAAAGGTTTAATATGGAGGATAGTAAACTGTTGAAGGTTCCTATTATTGTAGGTGTGAAGTTATCTGCTGAACAGTGAACCAAGACATAAGAAGACGAAGAAGACATATTCTATGTTCCATAGGCAAGTGTATTTGGTAGCCTGATGTATGAAATGGTCTGTACTAGACCAGACATTACAAATGTGGTGGGATTATTGGTCAAGTTTATGTCAAAACCAGGAAAGGAGCATTGGACAACAATGAAGTGGGTTTCGAGGTACTTGCATGGCATTAGTGATTACAGTTTGTGCTACTAAGGAAGACGAGGATTGGATAGAATGTTGGATATTCATGGCTATGTTGATGCAGACTGGGCTGGAGATCTGGATCAGAGAAGATCTACAAGTGGGTATGTGTTTAACCTATTTGGAGGTGCAGTCAGTTGGATGAGTAAGAAACAATCTGTAGTGGCACTATCAACTACAGAGGCAGAATACATGGCAGCCACTCATGCAAGCAAGGAAGCAGTTTGTTTGCAGAGATTGTGTTCAAGTATGGGATTAGTACATGGAGCTATAAGGATAGACTGTGACAGCCAAAGTGAAATTTTCTTGGCAAAGAACCCTACTTATCATTCAAAGACAAAACACATTGATGTTAAATATCACTTTGTGAGGGATATGATAGAATACAAAAAGGTGTTGCTGGTAAAGGTAGACACTTTGAAGAATACTGCAGATGCATTGACAAAATTTGTGAGCTCTGAGAAGTTATGTTGGTGTAGAGAAACAATGGGTGTTGCAGGGATGGACAAATGACTAAGCTCTCCTTTGGCCCCCTGTGGAAAGAAAACAACAAGTGGGATGATGTTGGGTTGTGTTATATTCTTTCCATGACTAGCTGACGTAGTTAACCAAGGGGTTAGAGCGGGGCAAGTAGCCCCCATCTACGAGGTCCGGGGCAGCACCCCAAGGAAATTTTTTTTGGACCCTATCTTTGGTTCGCTGGACCTACCTATGGTTTTGTGCATGGTTTTCACACATGGTTTTGGACGTGATGGTTTTCAATCCATGGTATTGGATGCTTCATCATGTATAAATATGTATTGTAACATTGAAAGGAAAATAATGAAAAATGAAGCTGGTAGTCCCTGTTTTGGGATCCAGTGGAAAATCTCTATGTATATGTGTTTTATGTGTTATGCTCTTGGATTGTTTATTTTTTGTGTTTTAGAATTTGTATGCAGGTAATTTCTATACAAGGTTAAAACCTACAGTAGTCACTGGTGGTTGAGCTAAAATATTTAAAGTCAAATGCATGTCCTGAATCTAAGTTAGAACCCGACAAGGATAATCATATTATTAATGCATAATCTACTTCCATCGTTGTCACCACCAAGGTCTAAACTATTGATCCTGAATATCTAAGGGAGGGGGAGTGTCTCTTTAACTCACAGATGTAGGTGAAGGGTTCTCCAATGTAGTTCATTATTGACAATGGAAGCCAAAGGAACCTCATCTTAGTCGAGGTCATTAAGTGTTTGGTCATGTCGACCATACCACATCCACAACCATACACCATCGAGTGGCTTCACCAAGGATGAGATCTTCGTGTCATCTAGCAGTGTCACCCTCCCTACAACATCAAAACCTCCACGGATGAGGTATTGTGTGATGTTTCTCCTCTTGAAGTCTGTGATGTTTTATTAGGCCAACCATACTTGTGGAAGCATCATGTTGTTAATGGATCCAGACCTCACACTGTTATTATTACTTTGGTTTGAAAAATATACAGGATACCAAATGTAGGTGCCTCGGCTAACACCATTTCTTTTATCTCTTCTAAAAATGCAGCAAGATCATCTCCCAAACTGGGTAATTTGTTTTCTTGTTTATTCACTCTCAAATTAATTGAAATATAATGGCCACATCCATGGCCCCTAGAAAGGGTTCGCCTACACAGGATAAGAAAGTTGACAAGGTTATGGAGGAGTAAAGGGGCATCATCTCCTCACCCACATGGGTACCTTTTCATTGTCATGTCAAGCATTCGATCAATCTAACTCTAAGAGAACTTCTAACCATTGGGACAATATACCTCCCCTCTCTTATGGAAAATGAAGAAATCAGGTGGTAGATATAGGAGCTGCTATAAAAGGGTCAAATTCGACCATGTTCCTCACCTTGTGGGAGCCCAATTGTACTCATACAGAAGGATGGGACCTAAAGACTCTACATTGATTATCAAGCACTGCATAAAATGACTGTGAGGAATAGGTATCCAATCCCATGGATTGATGACCTTCTTGACCAGCTCAAGGGGGCAAAGTACTTCAGCAAGATTGGTTTGAAGTTTGGCTATCACCAGGTTTCAATAGAACTCATAGATGTATGAAAGATCTCCTTGAAATCAAAGGAGGGCCTTTTTGAGTGGTTGGTCATGCACTTCGAGTTGAAAAATTCCCCTACAACTTTTATGAGGCTGGCGGATGACATCTTATGGCCCTTCACCAACTCATTTGTGGTTGTATATCTGGAAAACATCCTTGTCTTCAACAAGAGTTGGGAAGAACACCTGCAATATATTTGGCAGGTACTTCAAACACCATGACAACACAAACTATGTGCCAACTTGGAGAAATGCACCTTTGGCATGAACCAAGTCCAATATCTAGGTTACATCATTGATGAGAAAGGCATGCATGTGGATCCAACCAATATCAAAGTCATTTGGGATTGGTGAGCCTAGACCATTCTAACAAAGCTTCATGGGTTTTTGGCCCTTACTAATTTATATCAAAGGTTTGTTTTGGGATTCTCCCATATCACTTGGCCTTTAAGTCAAGTTACCAAGGGCGAAGCAAAAGAAATTTTTTTCTAGTCTGAGTCCCAACATTAGTTGTTCATTGAGTTGAAGCACCAATTTTTCTCTGCACTAGTAATCACACTATCAGAACCACAAAAAACATTTGAAATTGAGATAGATTCCTCTTATTATACTATTCATGCAGTTCCCACCCAATAAGGGAATCCAGTGGTCTGTCATAGTGAGACACACTCTGATAAAATTTGGAAATACTCCACCTATGATAAATATATGTATTCCATCATGCAGACTTATCGAAATGGGAAACACTACATTATGGAGAAGGGGACAATCATCCACATAGAACATTGAACTCTTTAGTTCATACAGACACAAGGGAAGTTGCGAATTGACCACCATCAGAATGGTCCACATATCTGGAACAATTTCATCTCAACATTACGTACAAGAAGGAAAACACAAATAATGTTAAATATTGCCTTAGTTGAGCACCGATTGTGGCGCTGACCACTGTTCTCAAATCTTGTTGGCATGATACTTCTAGATTGACGCAATTTAAAAAATGCTTCATAACTCACCACCACATACCATATGTTGATGGATGGCAAGAAAGCTTCAGAATTCCCCCTCCATGATGCACTTTTATGCCATCTGGGACACATTTTTGTTCCTTCAAGTGGTCATTCCAAGATGATTTTGGAGGTGCACTACAGTCGAGTTGAAGGAAACTTTGGTGTAGAGAAGATAGTGGAAGTACTACTAATTATTTTTATTAGCCAAATCTCCGATAAGATGTTGGAAAATATATCAGATCTTGCACTACCTGTGCCATTGCCAAGCCAACCATTAAAAATCAAGGCCTGTATACTCCTCTGACTACTCCTAGCTGACCCTAGGAATCCATTTCCATGGATTATATGTTTGGTCTTCCTTCTACCAAGCATGGAAATCATTGTGTATTTGTGGTCATTGAATGATTTTATAAGATGGCCATATCGGCTTCTTGCAAGAAGAGTATCATAGTGGAAGCCACCGTGTTACAGATCCATTTGGGCACATCAAATCCCAACATTCAAATCAGTGTTTTAGGTCTTATCAAACCCTAAAATTAGTTGTTTCATGCCCTAAACAAGTTACCCATTTTAATGCCTCCTTCCCAAAAAGTTTCATGACCTAAGACATCCAGAAATGGTCTATAACGGGACCAGTGCAGGTAGTACACTGCCAAGGTGCTCTGTAGAGTAGGTAGATACACTGTCAGGGTGCTCTGCAGAGCACCTAAGCCCTCTTTAGGTCCTGCTAGGCTAATTTGAGTGAAATTCAATTGGGGTTTTGGGAATATTCTTATCTCTTGGAGTCATCTAGAAGCTTCCCTAAGTTACCTACTCCTATGAGCTTGAAAATGGATGAGGAATGAGTTAAGGAGCATCCTATCCTCTCATCCCTTCCTCCATGGAACTAATTCTAAGTATGGAAGACCATTCAATGCCACCATTAATGAAAAAACCTCCTACATCCTCCTATAAATTAACCACCCATCTAACTGATCAGGGGCTAGCTGGATTATGTTGAATTGTAAGGAGATAATGCAGCTATGAGACTTGACTTTGGAGCAAATGATGTGATGCCACAAGCTTGTCTTGCTTTTGATGTGATGTGGATGGCATCCAAGCTGAAGGAATAACTTTGAATCAAATAGTGATGGTTGTAATTCCTTCTTATATATAATAAAGTGTTTGAACCTTTTTCCATATTTTTGTTCTGTCATAATGCTTATATGTATGAATTTCTTCTGATTCCTTTCATCTATATTCAATGGATCATATGCTTTGATTGGTTTTCGTCTTCTCGTGTGTTGACAGGGTACTTTTCAAGTGGATTAAGTACGAGAAGCAATGACGGAATCGATACAAAGGAGACGAGGGGAAAGTGGAACTATAGGTAGGCCTTCTATCCTCTCTTCTAATCTATTGCTTATAGGGAAAGTATAAAACAATTTAAACTGCTGTTCTAGTCACAACTACTTGCCTAGTGAATTAGTATTTATCCGTAGATCCTAAATTCTCCAAAACACACCATCAAACCTCCTTTACATTACATAAATGATCAATTCTTTGATGATTCAAATGAAAAAATATCCTTTCTATATATAGAAGTCTAAGGAGTCACAATATAACCCAACCGACCTAACAATAATAATATAAAGCCACAAAAATAACAATAGAGGGATTATATGGGGCACAGTAATAAAAATATGGGGACAATAGGGGCACAATGATATTAATAAGGGATACAACTACAATAGTAATGGGGTATTCACTACTATTATAGGGACCTATCATGCCCCTCTACTTCAAAAAAAGTGTTGTCCTCAAAGCTTGAGTAGTTCTCGATGCTTCTGTATAAAATTCTCATCCTCCCATGTGGAATCTTCAGCAGATAAATTCTTCTAGTTGATGAGATACTCTGAGATTGATCGATTTCGTAGCTGTCGAGTTCTTGTTTCTGTGACTGCTTCCGCTTCCAATATAATTTTTCCTTCCTCATCAAGTTCTGGCAATATTGTTTGAATTGGGATCTTGTCTCCTATAACCTTCTTTAAACATGAAACATGGAAAACTGGGTGCACTTGAGATGCTGCAGGAAGCTCCAATTTGTATGCCATAGTACCAATCTTTTGCAACACCTTGTACGGACCATAATAATTTCGTGATAATTTATTATCCTTCTTAGCTTGCTTGAGGGACATTTGTTTATATGGTTGTAGCCGTAGGAATACCCAATCGCCTACATCAAAACTTCTTTCGCTGCGATGTTGATCTGTCTGTTGTTTCATTCTATTCTGTGCCAACACGAGGTTATCCTTTAAGAGTTGGAGGACCTGTTGTTGATGTTCAATGTGATGTTCCACTACTTGAACCTTAGAATTTTCTCTTAAATATGATTTGATGGATGCTGGCTGATATCCATAAAGTGACATAAATGGGGTCATTTTTGTTGTTGTATGGAAGGAAGTGTTATACCACCATTTAGCTAGAGGCAACCAATTGACCCATTGTGTCTGTTTATCAAATACAAAGAAATAGAGATATCCTTCCAAACATTTGTTGACTATCTCAATTTGCCCATCAGATTGAGGATGATAAGATGAGCTATAAGCTAACTAAGTACCAAGAAAAGAAAATAATTCTGTCCAAAAATTTCCAGTGAAAATGGGATCTCTCTCACTTACAATAATCTTTGGGTTTCCATGTAGCTTTTGAATTGTTTCCATAAATGTAGTAGAAACTGTACTGGCTTTCAATGGATGTGATAATGCACAAAACTGTGCATACTTGGTAAGTCTGTCAACTACCACCATGATGACACTGTTTCCCTCATACTTGGGTAAACCTATCATAAAATCCATTGAAACCTCCTCCCAACGTTGGCTTGGAATGGATAAAGGTTGTAGTAGACCTAGGGTCTTAATTGTTTCAACTTTATTTTGTTGGCAAACCAAACATTCTGCCACAAACTTTTGAATATCTGATTTAAGGCCATCCCAAAAAAATTCATTCTTAATCGTGTGGCAAGTTTTTAAAAATCCTGAGTGCCCTCCTAAGGGAGAAGTGTGCAATTACATAAGAATCTTTTGTTTGAGTTGTGAATTCTTACAGAGGTACACGCGATCTTTGTACCATAATGAATCATTTTACCAGCTAAATGTATCAGATGTACTCGAATATTGTTGTAACTTTCGAATAAGTGCCCACACTTCTTCATCATTCTTCCACTCCTCCCTTGCTTCATTTATCCAATCTGGTTGGATAATAGAAATGTCACACAACAACGCTTCCACATCATCATCCTTTCTTGAGAGTGCATCTACCACCACATTTTGCTTCCCTTTTTTGTAGATGATTTCAAAGTCATAACCCAACATCTTTGTGACCCATTTTTGTTGCTCTTCAAAGGATAATCTTTGTTCTAAAAAGTATTTAAGGCTATCATGATCCGTTTTTACCTTGAAGTTTCATCCCATTAGGTAGGGTCACCATTTCTTAAGTGCATGTAGTATTGCCAACATTTCCTTCTCATAAATAGCTTTGTGTAAAAACTTTCCGTTGATTGGAAGGCTTTCAAAAGCAATGGGTCTTTCATCTTGCATTAAAACAGCACCAATTCCATTTCTTGAAACATCACATTCCACAATAAAGGTTTTTGTGAAGTCCGATGTAGCTAAGATCGGTGCTTGGCACATTGCCTCTTTAAGATGTTCGAAGACCTTTGTTGCTTCTGGAGTCCATGAATATGCATCTTTCTTCAATAATGTTGTTAGAGGTGCTGCTATTCTCCCATAATTCTTAACAAACTTGTGATAATACCCTGTCAACCCGAGAAATCCTTGCAGATGCTTTATGGATGTGGAGATTTTCCATTACTTAATGGCTTTAATTTTGCTAGTGTATACCTTAACTCCTTCATGAGATACAATATGACCGACATATTCCACCTCTTTTACTCCAAAGAAGCATTTGGATCTTTTTGCATATAATTGTTTCTCCTCCAATAGTTGTAACACCCTGTCACAATGTTCAACATGATCCTTCCAAGACTTGTTTTAGATTAATATATCATCAAAAAATACTAACACAAGTTTTCTAAGGAAGGGTTTGAAAATGGAATTCGTCAAACCTTGAAATGTAGAAGGTGCATTGGTAAGGCCAAAAGGCATGACCAAAAATTCATAATGACCCTCATGAGTTTTAAATGTTGTTTTTGGAATGTCTTCAGTCTTCATTTGGATTTGATGATATCCTGAACAAAGATCCAACTTGGTGAAGTAAATTGATCCATGCAATTCATCCAATAATTCATCAATGACACGAATGGGAAACTTATCTTTAATAGTGAGCTTGTTGAGCTCCCTATAATCTGGATACATGCGCCATGATCCATCCTTCTTGTGCACCAATACTACTGGAGCAGAAAAAGAACTTTGACTAGGTTGAATTATACCAGCCTCTAGCATTTTTGCAACCATACGTTCAATTTCACTCTTTTGGGCATAGGGATATCTATATGGCCTAGTTCTTGGAGGAACACTTCCTGGAATTGAATGAATAGCATGATCATGATCACGAATAGGCCAGAGACCTTTGGGAGTCTCAAATACCTTGGAATGATTGTCCAAGACTTTTTGGAGATCTGGAGAAATAGATGATTCTGATGTGGAAACATCTAACGAACATAATTGTACAATTACACCTCTTTGTTCCTTTTTTAGAAGCCTTGTCATACCGTTAGAGCTGATTATCTTTCCTGGTTTCCTAGCAATACCCCTTAATTCAACTTCCTTTCCTTCCACAGAAAATTTCATGAAAATTTGTTGAAAATTAAAAGCTATTGTACCCAAGGATTGTAACCATTGGACTCTTAGTACAACATCAACACCTCCCATTGGAATGGAAAGCATTGGTCTAGTCAATACATATTCTCCCATGGATAGCTTGATATTATGGCACTTTCCAAAGAAATTTTAGTTCCTCCATTTGCAATCATGACTTGACACTCTGGTTCTAGATATAGGAAGCAATTCAATTCCTTTGCTACCTTACAATGAATAAAATTGTGGGTACTTCCTAAATGAATCAACACTATTACCTTTTTCTTCTTGATTTGTCCTTCTATCTTGATGGTTTGAGGAGTGGTAATTCCAGCCAATGCATTACAAGATATGTTCAGATTCATTTCTTCTTTATCTAGGCTTTGTTCCTGGAGTATATCCTCTTCCTTTGATGTTTCTTTCTCCTTTTCTTCTTCCTCCTCACAATCTATGTAGAATAATTTCTTCTCAGCACACTTATGACCTTTAGTGTATTCACTATCACAATTGTAACAAAGCCCTTTTGCTCTTTTTTCTTCCAATTGTTGTGGTGTCAACCTTATAGGTTGTGGAAGGCTAGGGGTAACAACACTTCCATATTTATAGTTGTGACTGGTATGCTTCCTGGTTGCCATAATTTTGATTTCCATTTTTCTTACTAACCTGAATGCCTTCTCTATTGAATCAGGTTCCCAAAGGTGAACATCATGTTGGATATTATCCTTTAAGGTCCCTATGAACACATGAATCCTATGCTCCTATGGAATATTTTTTACCCTTATGTTCAGTTTTTGGAACTCCTCAATGTGATCCATTATTGAAACCTTTTGTTTGAGACTTATCAATTGGCTAAAAAAAGTGTTGCTTTTTGTATCCTCATAATGTGCTTTCAATTCTTCCGTAAAAATTGCCCAAGTGATAATTTGTTTACGAGAGAAAAGCCATTGATACCATACAAATTTATTTGGTTCCAAATATAAAGTTGCAATACGTACCCTTTGTGTGTTTTGCACATTATTGAGATCGAAAAATTGCTCCATCTGTAACATCCATGTTGCGGGATCCCTGCCATCAAACTTCCTCATATCGATTTTTGGAATATGGTGGGTCTTAAATCCAACATTAGAGTTTATGGAATCATGATTAACATTTCTTTTGTTCTCATCATGAGTTTCCTTTACTACCCTTTCACCATTAGCGACCATTTCTTGTAGCAACTTATTCATATGTATCTTCAATTTTTCCATGTATGTCTTCAAATCTATATTCAAATCGTCCATATTAGCTTCCACGTCATTCATCTTAGCTTCTACGCTTTTCCCTAAACAATCCATCTTAGCTTCTACACCTTTCTTTAAAACATCCATATTAGCTTCTACATCTTTCTTTAAACCATCCATCTTAGATTTTGTTCCTTTTTGTGCAAGTGACATGTTGCACTTGGTCTCGTAATTTTGATATATCATGTTGCATTTCTTCCTCTTCTTCATGAGTCATGCTAGAGCTTTCAAGTTGCCTACTAGGTGTTTGCATTTTCTTTCCTCGGGTCATCAATTACTGATAATAATGCTTTACTATGCCCTTTGAATTCCTTCAAACTAATTTTTCAAACCAAGCTTATGCAAAAATTTAAAAGAACTACACACCTTTTTTCACTTTGTAGGAGCCTGATATTGAATCTAATGTATCTATGTAATTTCAGATCATCCAATTCTGAAATTATGATCAGTAGTAGCACTCTCCGTCCTCTTTCTAATGCCACCAGCCTTATCAAAATTGGATTCTCCAAGAAAGAGTTATGCACAATCTCCCACAGTGACCTGATTATAGACTAGTTCAGTAGAGCGAACTTGTACGACATGCCACAAGTCACTCTTTCGACTTTTGGCTCTAAAAAATATATACAAGAAACTATATTCCGTCCTCTTTTTGTAACTTCTTATGAAATTCAATCCAATGCTCAAAAAGAAAGTTATGACGATTTTCCCTAGGTCACCTATTTGGAATGTAATTCAGGAGTCTGCAAAAAGAAGAACTTCCTTAGATCATATCTCCTCAAATATAGCGCTAAAAGCTCTGAAATTCAGACCCGAGATTCAGTGCGATTGCTTCTCAAATGGGTTTTTTTTAGCTTCTGAAACGTTGCAAAAAAAAAAAATTATAGTGAAAATACCATGATGACCTGTTTGGAGCAGCGAAACCCTACAATCCAAAGCTCCGATAGCAAATGTTATGAAACTAGCTCAAGAAAAAGATAGAAAAGATAGATCAATGCCTTAGAATTCAGCCTCTTCAAGGGGGAAACCTCCTTTACATTACATAAATGAGCAATTCTTCGATGATTCAAATGACAAAACCTCCTTTCTATATATAGGAGTCTAAGCAGTCACAATATAACCTAGACGACCTAACAGTAATAATATAAAGCCACAAAAATAACAATAGAGCGATTCTATGGGGCACAATAATAAAAATATGGGGACAATAAGGGCACAATGATATCAATAAGGGATACAACTACAACAGTAATGGGGCAATCACTAGTATTATAGGGACCTATCATCCTTGCACTTACTTGTACACCCACCATCATACTTTTCATACACAACCAACAATGATAAAACAAGATAAAAATTTGAAAGTGTTTTGGTCAATCACATTGCTTCCACTCATTTCAATTCTAGATGTTGATATTAATTTACATGATGAACATATTTCAATTTATATATTATGATTAATGTTAGATGAGCTTCTAGAGTTGCTACTCACATGGTACTATGAGAGGATGTGACATGAGCCTTGTTATATAATTTGAAGAGATAGGAGGAGGAAAAAGTTCATTTTCATGTAGATTCATATGAGTTTTGGCAACTTGCATAAGCTAAACATTTATTTTTAGGGGATCATAACACTCAACCACATTTATTGTCATTCCAACCTAAATTGCAACAACATCTTAGAATTATTGAATTGACAGGCATTCACTCACCTAACAATGATGGTTGTGATATTAATCCAAATTAGAATGGCATAATACCACATGAAATAAGAATAATGGAAATATTGAAATACCATCACTATGTAAGACTCTCTTATATCGACTTTGGACCCCCAACACTGTTTCCTTTTAGTTTCCTAATTTCCAGCACATTGTTCTATTTCGATAATGTTCTATTTTTGGCAAATTTTCGGGCCCTAAACTTTGGGCATTGTTTTGAGGCCTCAAATGGTGTTTTTTTTAGAAATGGGAAAATTGGAAGCCAGCAATAATTTTTGTAGAAAAACAATGTTGTCCTCATATAGACATTTCTAATGAGGTATCATGTGTGCCAAACATACATCGTATGCCAAAGGTATGACCTTGGGAAGTTGACATTCCAACTGACCTTAGCTGGCCCACAAAAGTTTAGCACTTCATCGCTTAGGGTTAGATTTTTGGATTTTTAGGGTTTTTCATTGTTTCTTGATTATAAGAAGACCTCCGAGCCTCATTTGAACACAATTCAGAATGTATGTAATTATTACATCTCTTCTCAGAGATAAGATATCATCGTTGAACTAGTTTGTTTCTCTTATGTATGTAAACGATTTCCAACAATTGCTATTTATTAATTGATTTTTTGTTTCACTGTATCTATCTGTGTTGGTTTGAATCTTCATTTTATTTAGTTCCTCCATAAACATGGATCATTTTCATTGTTATTTACTAGATGGAATATTACCACTTGTTCCTCAAAGTGTAGTGCTCTTTAAGCCCTTTTCAGACTCTCTAAATAGGAAAAGATTGACGAGCGCTTGTCCTTTCCAGCTCGTTAACAGATTGGAAAAGATATCTCTCTTTTATTATTTTACGCTTTTGTGGACATGAGAGATTAATTTACGAAAAAGAACTTGTGGAGTTTTCTTTTTGTACCTTTTCAAAATCTCTAAAAATGAAAAGGATCGAGTTATATTTGTCGTTCAACTCGTTAAAAACATCAAATAGCAACAAACTTGTCCATCTAGACAAGACCAAGTTTCACCTTTGATAGACTCGTTAAAACATCAAATAGCAATGGATTCACCCGAAGCGTGAATTATAAAACAAGCATATGTTATCCTCCTCAAGCTTGATAAAAATAAAGAGGTATTGGTCAGCAATGACTGCGGGAAATGGGAAAAAAAGGGAAAACCACTTTATGGTAGCCGATCGCTCTTGAACATGACACTTTGACTCCATCACCGTGACTATTTGGGTTGGGCTATCTGCTTGATGGCTATCATACTCATGGTCTATCACGCCATCCATCACTTTTGTTTTGGGTCAATGCTACCAATTCATTCAGACTATTTGGGTTGGGTTGTCTGCTTGATGGTTATCATACCTATGGTCTATCACACCATCCATTACCTTGGTTTTGGGTCAATGCTACCAATTCATTCAGTGTCACTGATATGTTTAAGAGAAGTCATCCTTTACAGTATTCATTTTCATGATCGTCTTTCTTAAACCTTGTGTTGTTAGTCAAATTCCATCTCTAAAATCACTACACTCATTTCGTGTTGTTGATGTGGGATACATCAATGCCCTCCCGTGACAAGTCGCGTCTTGTTGACATCAACTCATTATCCAAGAAGTTGACTTAGAAACACACATTCAGCACCTTGAGGCTTTCATACATCAATGGCAGGTTTCTCGCTTTTGATGATAGGCATACATCAATGGCCTTCGACCAAAAGACTTTGTATGGTGTTTGACATCAAATCATCCATTCACACCATGTAGAATGTATTGCAATACGTTGAGTATCATTATCATTATCAGTGATTTCTCTCACATCTGTTAACAGCTTACATCATCGGCTGGTAATCAGATGGTGTCTTCCCATGTTCGACTTCAGATCACATATTCACATCATTAGACTCGTACTTGAGTGAATGGTTGAATGAGATTGAAGACCCCGGATCTAGTTTCATCCATCTGGGCTGCGATATCAGGAGTACTAAATCATATGTACAACGACTTTACATTGATAGTCATTCTAATCATGAGTCTATATCTGTAGACGAATATTTGTGTACATGTAATGAAAGTTTCTAAGTTGAGCATGGGTATGCCTTCCCTCAATAATTCATGTAAAATCAAATATCATGATATATGTATTGTAATTGATGCAGGTCACCTTCCACTTTGATACCTCCTCATCACATTGTAAAGCATTTCATTCAACATTGGCATTTTTTCGACTTCATGCTTTAGGGGGAAGTTGTTACATATCCATTTGGGCACATCAAATCCCAACATTCATATGAGCATTTTAGGGCTCACCAAACCCTAAATTTAGTTGTTTCATGCCCTAAACAAGTCACCCCTTTGAATGCCTCCTTCCCAGAAAGTTTCATGACATAAGACATCCAGAAATGGTCTCTAAAGGGACTAGTGCAGGTAGATACACTACCAGGGTGCTCTACGGAGTAGGTAGATACACTATCAGGGTGCTTTGCAGAGCATCTAAGCCCTCTTTAGTCTGCACTGGGCGAATTTGAGCGAACTTAAATTGAGGTTTGGAGAATATTCTTGTCTCTCAGAGTCATCTAGAAGCTTCCCTCAGTTATCTACTCCTATGAGCTTGAAAATGGATGAGCAATGAGTTAAGGAGCATCCTATCCTCTCATCCCTTCCTCCATGGAACTAATTCTAAGTATGGAAGGCCATTCAATGCCACCATTAATGACAAAACCTCCTTCATCCTCCTATAAATTGATCACTCATCTAAGTGATAAAGGGCTGGCTGGATTATGTTGAATTGTAAGGAGCTAATGCTGCTATGAGACTTGACTTTGAAGCAAATGATGTGATGCCACAAGCTTGTATTGCTTTTGATGTGATGTGGATGGGATCCAAGCTGAAGGAATGACTTTGAATTGGACACTGATGGTTGTAATCCCTTCTTCTATCTAATAAATTGTTTGAACCATTTTCCATATTTGTGTTCTTTCATAATGCTTATATGTATGAATTACTTCTGATTCCTTTCATTTATATTCAATGGTTCGTATGCTTTGATCGGTTTTTGCCTTCTGTTGTGTTAACAGGGTACTTTTCAAGCAGATTAAGTACGGGAAGGAGCGATGGAATCGATAAAAGGGAAACGAGGGGAAAGCGGAACTACAGGTAGGCCTTATATCCTCTCTTCTTATATATTTCTTATAGGGAAAGTCTAAAACACCATAGCTACTTGTCTAGTGAATTAGTATTTATTTGTAGATGCTAAATTCTACAAAACACACCGCCAAACCCTTGTTTGAACGAGTGTGGTTACATTTTGGGATCCCAAAGACCATTATATCATATCAAGATAGCATGTTCCTTAATGCATTATGGTTGAGCCTCTGATCATTGTTGGACTTCAAGCTCACCAAGTCGACTGCATTCCACCCCTAGATTGATGGCCAAACAGAGGTCAAGACAAAATGATAGTGCACATACTATGCATGTACAACTCTAAGCATCCACATACATGGGATGAAATTCTTCCCTATATGCAATGCAACTATAAAAGAACTCTCCATAGCTTGACTGGCCATGACCCCTTTCAAGTGGGCCTAATATTTCAACCATTATATCACATTGATGTTGCACTGCCTTTTTCAACTACACAAGAAGATTTTGCAGATGTTCAATCTGAAGATGATAAAGACACTAGGTTTATTGAATGCATTTAGCACATCCACGAGCAGGTTCATGACATTTTGGATAAATCCAATGCAAAGTATAAACAATGATATGATCAAGATTAGCTGCCACATAAGTTTGAGGTGGGCAAAAAAAGCTTGGGTGCATTTGCAAAAAGAACACATGGCCATATCCCATCAAACGTTTTAACCACTCTCATATAGGCCTTACATCATCACCAAGGCTATGGGAAACAATGATCTCAAGCTCCATATCCCTCCATTCCTTGGCTTGTACCCAATAGTCAATGTGGACTACCTTCAGCCATACTTTCCACCTCGTTGGACACACCAGAAATTATTGAGAAACTAACACCAATAAATATCAACCCATACTGCATTAAGAACACCAACCAATAGAGGATCCAATTATATTAGGTTGTCAAATCTAGCCAACTCTTGCACCAAGGCAAGTGGCTTACCAGGGACCAAGTTCAGCAGAAACTTCCCCATCTCATGGAGGCACTCAATGCAATGGTGACCATTGCTTCCTAAGGGGTGAGGACTGCTCTAGGTGGATATTGGTGGTACCCTGCCTATCTCCCTTGGACTCCCAACATTGTTTCCTTTTAGTTTCCTTATTTCTAGCATAATGTTCTATTTCGGTAGTTTTCTATTTTTATCAATTTTTCGGGTCCTAAAATTTTGGAGCCGTTTTGAGGCCCTAAATGGTGTTTTTCTACAAAGGGGGAAATGCAAAGCCAAAAAAATTGTTTGCAATAAAAAATTGTTGTCCTCGGATAGATATTTCTAATGAGGTATCGTGTGCACCAAACAAAGATTGTATGCCAAAGTTACAAACCTAGGAAGTTCACATTCCAATTGACCCTAGTGGGGCCCACAAACATTTAACGCTTCATATACTAGGGTTAGGTTTTTGGATTTTTAGGGTTTTGCATTGTTTGCTGATGATAAAACAATCTCCAAGCCTCATTTTAACACAATTCAGAATGTGTGTAGCCATCACATCTCTTCTCAAAGATAAGCTATCATCGCGTGAGCCAGTTTGTTTCTCTTATGTAAGTAAACAATTTTCAATAGTTGCTATTTATTAATTGAATTTTTGTTTCACTGTATCTATGTGTTTTGGTTTGAATCTTCATTTTATTTCATTCCTTCACAAATATGGATCATATTCATTGTTATTTACTAGTTGGAATATTACATTGTGCATCCTAATATGTGTTGCCCTAAATTTTAGCATCATTATATACTAGTTCTTTGTTTCATTTTATTCTTGGTTATACAGATAAACACACTTATATATGGCCTCGCTACTTAGCTTGGTGTAGTTAAATATTCATTTATAAAGTCAATTGAACCTTTGAAAGTTTTTAGAAAAAAAAAACTTTGGGCCTCCTTCATAGTTTGTTAAACCTACATGCATTTTGAGTATACCCATTTTACTGAATCCTATTAATAAGTTTCAAAAAAAATATTAGCCTCCTACTAAGAAATCTAGCATGTATATCTTTCTCTAAATACACACATAAACAATGTCCAAGTGTTAGATGTGTGTGTGTGGAGTGGAGGGGGAGTTCTAAGTTGTGGTTGGTTGCTCAATAGGAATATTATGGTGATATTAGGTTTTATGTGGCATATATTGGTCATAATGCTTGTTAGTGGTTTCTATATAATGATTTTTAAAAATGAAATGGCCCAATATTTTACATGGTTGAGAAAACTTGTATATGTTGATTCTACTTTCCCTCCTTTTGGGTAGTCCTTGCATTTACTTGTACACTCACCATCGTATTTTTCATACACAACCAACCATGATAAAACAAGATAAATATTTGAAAGTGTTTTGGTCCATCATGTTAAACACACATGGGCAACCAGAAATATGAAAGATAAAACATGCAAGAACAATTTTTATTAACAAGAGATATACATTTATAGTACATGTGGTGACCGTTGGGTTTCACATCCCAAGGTCTCTTGGACTCCTTTTGTCCATTCGGCTTCCACACTAACCCATTGAGGATTAGGTGTCCAACATTCCCCCCTTAATCCGAAGGGTTATGTATGAGTCAAAGAAGAGAGCTGTAATACAAAATGTGCAAATATGCATGGCAGCACTAGGCTGAATGTGCTCTATGAAATGTTGGTATAAAGGGCGGTGGTTTAAGGATGACCACCAACACTGGAACGCTTCATGCAGTTCTCGGAACTCTTCCAAAACTGGCAAGAAGCTGAAGTCTTCTGCTAGAGGAAGTGATCCTATTGTTTTAAAGAGGGAAACCTTCAACCATGAAAGGGAGGTCTCACCCCGCATAAAAGGGAGAACTTCAACCTGAAAAAGGGAAGTCTCAACCTGTGATGGTTTAAGCATGACCAACAACTTTGGAATGCTTAATGAAATTCCTGGAACTTTTCCAAAACTAGCAAGAAGCTGGAGTCTTCTCCTAGAGGAAGTGTTCTCAATTCTGTTCCTAGAATTCTTCCGAAACTCGCAAGAAGCTGAAGTCTTCTACTAGAGGAAGTGTCCCAGATTTCCAACTGAAGGCATGTTCAGGCATCTTTGTCTCTGGCTACAACTCTGAAACTGGTGTGCCAGGTTGTGGCTCAGGCTCGCTTGATGTGACTTTGAAGCTTGTAGATGACCATCATTTCCCCCCTTGTCAGATACAAGGTGAGATGATGGAGGAAACTCAACTGCAAGACTGTTCAATATTCTGGAACAAGTTCTGACATGTGTTTGGAATATCTTCTTGGCTGTTGATGCCCATTGCCAAGAAGCGATCCATCCAAGATGAATCTTTGTTCTTGCAGGACGTTTGTTTCTGAAGCATTCGTGTGAAGAATGACTGGTTTTATGACAGTGCTTACATGGATGAAGATCAAAACAATGATCTTTCAAATGGCCAACTCGGTCACAGTGTTGGCATTTCACGATCTGTTGTTGTTGTTGCTGCTGTGGAAGAGGGGCAGAATTTGGAACAGCTAGAGGTGAACTGTCATGAGGAGCAGGTGAACTGTCATGAATGAATCCAGCACTCTAAAACTGAATGGGCTTGGCATAGTCTGGAATATGAAAGGACAAGTCCTTGTCATATCCAAGACCAGTTTTGTGCTTGTTGTGGACAAGCTGTTCCCAATATTTGATGATGGGCTTAGGAAGTGCAGACTGAGTTTCTGCATCTGCATGTAAATCTGTTGTTGTATTAGGCACTGAATTTGCAACATTAGTGTCTTGCTGTTTATTGGAGTCTGTTTCAATTTTTTGAACAGAAACAGCTTCAGAATGATGACTCTACTGTTGTAATTCTTCTTGTTGTAGCTTTGTCTCAAGCTGCAAAAAATCAATCTTTTCCTGTGCATATTGTAAAGATTTTTGAATATCTCTGAGAGTGTTTTTGTTGACTTTAACTGTACTTCCATCAGTAGATAAGATTAGAGTGCTTAATAACTCTAATAATCCATGATTTTTCTCCATTATTCAAACAATCAAATCAACAATATATTTGTAAAAACAATCAAATGACCAAAAATGCACTCCCCCCCTTTTTGTTGTTGTTGTTGTTTTAGCCTCCAATGCACGTTCCTTTAGATATCTTGGTAGAAGTTTCAACTGTTTAAGATGAAGATTTCCCACTTTTGCAATACCCAGAAATTGTACTTAAGAGAAAAATTTTCCTCTGACATAGTACAGTAGTGGTTTCAACCACCTGAGTATGACAAGCTCGGTCTTCTGCAATTTTATTCCAATACGAGCTCCTGAATTCCAATGACTTGCTGGCTCCTAAACTTTACGCACAATAAGTGTTTTCATGCACACCTATGACACAAAACACAACGTTTTGTTTCCTGTATATCACAGTGACAGTGATCATATGTTATGAAACCAACTCAAGAAAAGATAGAAAAGATAGATCAACGCCTTAGAATTCAGCCTCTTCGAGGGGGCAACCTCCTTTACATTACATAAATGAAAAATTCTTGGATGATACAAATGAACAAACCTCCTTTATATATATAGGAGTCTAAGGGGTCATAACATAATCAGAGCCGACATAACAATAATAAAGTAAGGGCACAATAATAAAAATAGTGGGCTTCTATGGGGCACAATAGTAACAATATGGGCACTACATGGGTACATCAATATAATAAGTGGGTTGTACTAATAAAAATAAGGGGTTACACTAGTAGTATAGGGGCCTAACATGCCCCTCTCCTTCAAAAAGCGTTGTCCTCAACGCTTGAGTAGTTCTTGATGCTTCTGTATAAAATTCTTGTCCTCCCCATGTGGAATCTTCAGCGGGTAAGTTCTTCCACTTGATGAGATACTCTGAAATTGACTGATTTCGTAGCTGTCGAGTTCTTGTTTCTATGACTGCTCTAGGTTCCAATATGATTTTTCCTTCCCCTTCAATTTCTGGAAATATTGTTTGAATTGGGATCTTTTGCAACTTTTGAATAAGTGGCCATACTTCTTCGTCCTTCTTCCATTCATCCCTTGCTTTGTTTATCCAATCCGGTTGGATAATAGAAATAGCACAAAACAATGCTTCCACATCCTCATCCTTGAAGAGTCTTCCCATTCGGTAAGGTCGCCATTTTTTAAGTGCATGTAGTATTGCCAACATTTCCTTCTCATAAATAGCTTGCTTGAGATGTAGCAGTAAAAATACCCAATCACCTACATCAAAACATTTTTCACTACAATGTTGATCGACCTGTTGTTTCATTTGATTTTGCACCGAAGTGGTGTTATCCTTTAAAAGTTGGAGAAATTGTTGTTGATACTTGATGTGATCTTTCATTGCTTGAACCTTTTTCTTCTTGATATGTCCTTCTATCTCTAGAGTTTGAGGAGTGGTAATTTCTTCCAATCCTTTACAAGATATGGTCGGATTCATTTCTTGATGCTCGATGTGATCTTTCACTTCTTGAACATTTTTCTTCTTGATATGTCCTTCTATCTTGATAGTTTGAGGAGTGGTAATTTCGACCAATGAATTACAAGATATGGTTGGATTCATTTCTTCTTTCTCGATGTGATCTTTCACTTCTTGCACCTCTTTCTTCTTGATATGTCCTTCTATCTTGAGAGTTTGAAGAGTGGTAATTCCTGCCAATGCTTTACAAGATATCATCTCATTCATTTCTTCTTTCTCTTGGGTGGGATCCTCACGTATATCTTCTTCCTTTGATGTTTCATGATCCTTTTCTTCCTCCTCTTCATATTCTATGTAAAATAATTTCTTCTGAGCACACTTATGACCTTTAGTGCATTTGCTATCACAATTGTAACAAAGCCCTTTTTCTCTTTTTTCTTCCAATTGTTGTGGTGTAACCCTTGTAGGTTGTGGAAGGCTAGGAGAAACAACATTTTCATCTTTATAGTTTTGAAGGGTATGTTTCCTGGTTTCCGTAATTTTACTTTCCAATATGTCACAAAGTGCTTTTACTCTTTCCAATTGTTTTGGTGTTGCTCTAAAGAAGGTGTTGCTCTTTGTATCCTCATAATGTGCTATCATTTCCTCTGTGAAAATTGACCATGTAACAAGTTTTTTACGAGAACAAAGCCCTTCATACCATAAAAATTGATCTGGTTCTAAATATTAAGATGCAATACATACCTTTTGTAATAGTTGTACCCCATGCAGATCAAAATATTTCTCCATCTGAAGTATCCAATTTACCGGATCCTTGCCATCAAACTTCCTCATCTTGCTTTTTCTTGATTGTAGGAGCTTGATATTGAAACAACTGTAACTCTGTACTTTCAGATCTTTAAGTTCTGAAATTGTGAACTATAGGAGCCATCTGTGTCCTCTTTCCAATGCCGCTAGTCTCATCCAATTTGGATTCTCCAAGGAAGAGTTATGCGCAATCTCCCAAGATGACCTGATTATAGACTAGTTCACTAGAGCGAACTTGTACGACGTGCCACGAGTCACTGTTTCAACCTTTGGATCTGAAACACACATACAAGAAGCTACAGTCCTTCCTCTTTCTGTACCTTCTGACGAAATTTTAATCAAATCTCCAGAGAGAAGGTTATGATGATTTTCCCCAGGTCACCTGTTTTGAATGTAATTCAGGAGTCTGCAAAAAGACCAACTTCCTCAGATCATATCTCCGTAAATATCGCGTGAACAATTCTGAAATTTGGACCCAAGGTTCAGCGCGATTTCGTCTCAATGGGTTTTTTTTGCGACTTCTGAAACATCACAGAAAAAAGGATATAGCGAAAATGCCACGATGACCTATTTGGAACAGCGAAACCCTACAATCTAAAGCTCTGATACCAAATGTTATGAAACCAGCTCAAGAAAAGATACAAAGATAGATCAACGCCTTAGAATTCAGCCTCTTCGAGGGGGCAACCTCCTTTACATTACATAAATGAATAATTCTTGGATGATACAAATGAACAATCCTCATTTCTATATATAGGAGTCTAAGGGGTCATAACATAATCAGAGCCGACATAACAATAATAAAGTAAGGGCACAATAATAACAATAGTGGGCTTCTATGGGGCACAATAGTAACAATATGGGCACTACATGGGTACATCAATATAATAAGTGGGTTGTACTAATAACAATAAGGGGTTACACTAGTAGTATAGGGGCCTAGCAGCATATACGGTGTTGAGCAGACTTCGATACACTTGCGTTCTCCAACACATCGATTCACTGTAACTCCTAATACACACTGTCTCTTAATATCCCCTAACATAAATGAAAAATTCAGCCTCTAACCGGGGATTTCAACGCAGCTGCTTCTCTCAGCATTCTGTCACATAGCTGCACTTTCAATGTGTTATCCAATTCTCACAACGAAACCAAACAGCGTGTGATCTTAAATTAAATTCAATTGAAGTTTTATGCAGCATGCATTGAACATCGTGCACAAACTCAGTGCTATATATCATAGCCAACACCAATTTAATACTATAGAAAATGCTCCACCGATCTCGACATACATCGATCTTTCCACAGCTAAAATTGATCACGCATTCAAGGTATTATAAGCGCCATTTACAATTTGATTGATATTGAACCCAATTTGAGAAACTAAATATACAACAGCTTCCAATTAATTGCCATTCCACGACTTTGATTCAGGCTTGATTCAACGCCTTCCTACACTCAATCAAATTTGCAATGTAGTTCTGACAATATCGACATCGATTATTCAAATCGATCTGCAAGTTTTTACAAAGTTCAATTCATTCAATTGTCAAACTGTTCTTCCTCGCGAGATATTCAACATTTTCATAAAACAAATGGTTCAAAGAAATTATGCAGGGCAGGAGTACGCGCGCTTTGATACCATGTTAAACACACATGGGCAACCAGAAATATGAAATATAAAACATGAAAGTACAATTTTTATTAACAAGAGATATACATTTATAGTACATGTGGTGACCGTTGGGTTTCACATCCCAAGGTCTCTTGGACTCCTTTTGTCCATTCGGCTTCCACACTAACCCATTGAGGATTAGGTGTCCAACATAACACATCGATTCACCTCATTTCAATTCTAGATGTTGATATTAATCTACATGATGAATGGGTTGCAATTTATATATTATGATTAATGTTAGATGAGCTTTTAGAGTTGCAACTCACATGGTCCTATAAGAGGATGGGAAATGAGCCTTGTTATATAATTTCAAGAGATAGGAGAAGGAAAAAGTTCATTTTCATGTAGATTCATATGAGTTTGGGCAACTTGCATAAGCTAAACATTTATTTTTAGGGGACCATAACAATCAACCACATTTATTGTCATTTCAACCTAAACTGCAACATCTTAGCATTATTGAATTTCCACCCATTCACTCACCTAACAATGATGGTTGTGATCTTAATCCAAATTAGAATGGCATAATACCACATGAAATAGGAATAATGGAAATATTGAAATACCATCAATATGTAAGACTCTCTTACACCGATATGTAAGACCTTTATTATGTGATCAATAAGTAAAAAAAAATTGGTTGTGGAAATAGCCACCAAATTTAACGTCTATCCACCTACATTAATTTCTTTGTTGTAACTCGATGAACACAATTAGGATGTTGATTGGACATTTGAGTGGGGTGAATTTTTCTCATATATAGAGGGAACAAAATAGTATTGTGGATGCTCTCTCAAAGATGGGGCATAGATATCAACCGAGGGAGATCAATTTCTCTGCATATAGTAAATGACAATCTTCAAAGGACTAGAAAATTTTTATTTACTTGAGTTCCACATAATTGATGTTGATCTACAAGTTTCCATGTTTAGGTAAAGTGAGACACTTTTAATGATAGTTATTATCATATGCATATTTTGTAAAGACTTCTATAGGGATATATTTCAAAATCTAGAATATGTGTTTTTCTATTGTGTTATAGTCACTGTACTAGACATGGTGATTAATGAAATTCAAAATCATGGTTTTTTCTTTTCTGAAAAAAAAAAAAAAGGAAAAAGGAAGAAGTGCAAGGGATAATGTAAGAGACTGAGGTTGAATACACAACCCAATACTTGAAGTGATAATTTGTTGTCATTAATCACTTATAACAAAGATAAAAATTATCTTATATTTTATTGTGGTGATATCTCCTCATAACCTGAACTCATGCATTGAGGCTTGAAACAATTAGTGCAATGTTCATTTGTCCAATCCATGGACTAGAACCTAGTGAGTTTATTATCATTCAACTTACAATTTAGAGTGGCAAAGTTTTATTATAGGTGGCAAACATTACAATTTTTTATTTTGGCCAACAAACCTTCATTTTCAATTAGTTTTAAAATATTTAAATAGATTCTATGAAGTTAATTAATGTTTTGGAAAAAAAATATTAAATTGAATATTTTGAAAATCAAAAATTAATTATTAATTTTTTAAAGGTTAAATTATTTTTTCCTAACCAAGTATTTTTTAACTGTGACTTTTTGGAAAGTTTTCTGATCTAGCATATCTAGAATCTTGTAGGGATTTATTGAAATTACAAGTTTGACATATGAACTCTTCATAATTGATGTGTTTGGTGGGTTTAGGACGGTGTTGAATCCATATATGTAGTCAAAAAAACAATAATTTTTGTTGCCCTATTTCAGCCATAAATCCTCGCAAAACTCCAAATCCTCAGAAAATTCCATTTCTAATTGGTTGATGACTATTTTTATGTGGTTTTAAATTGATTTTTCAAATATAAAAATTATATTAAAAAATAAAAAGTCTAAATTTTGTTTTCCCAAGTCTTATATTAATTTAGGGTTGTTGCAATAGGATGGTCCCCATAAAGTGGCTTGTCAATACCACTTGCGGGAAAACCATAATTCATTTAAAATTAAAATATTTTATAATTTAGGGTTTGTTACAATACTATGGTCCAATACCGTAGCTTGTCAATACCACTTGCCCGAAAACCATAATTCATTTAAAATTAAAATATTTTATAATTTAGGGTTTGTTGCAATACCATGGTCCGACACTGTAGTTGTCAATACCACTTGCCAGAAAATCATAACTCATTTAAAATTAAAATATTTTATAATTTAGGGTTTGTTACAATACTATGGTCCAATACGGTAGCTTATCAATACCACTTGCATGAAAACCATAATTTATTTAAAATTAAAATATTTTATCATGTAAAGTTTGTTACAATACCATAGACCAATACCAGTAGCCAGAAACCCAGAAACCATAATTCATATAAAATAAAAATATTTTATTTTATAATATTTTTAACAAAACCATTATAATATTTATTTGTTTGTTTCATTTCGTGTCATGTCGTGGTTTTGCAATTAATAAATATAAATAAATAATAAACCATTTAATTATGAAATATGCCGGTCTTGGTCCTCTTCCTCCTTATATAAGCTTAGCTTTAGCAGAAGCAGAGCCCATATTTCATTGTGACTAATCAAGGGGTTGCTTTGCATTCTGTGGGGGTAAGCGACCAATACAGGCCACAGTGGCATCACTTTCCTAGGGTGAGGAACTTGGAGAATGGCTTGTATTCTATCTGGGTCAATTCTAATGCCATCACTTGAGATTATGTGACCTAACAGTTTGCCCTCTTCTAGTCCAAATAATGATTTCTTTGGGTTCAGTGATATGCCATATTTTCTGCAGATTAAAAACACTTGTCTAAGATGATCTAGGTGTTCCTGATCTGACTTGAAAAAGCAGTAAGGTCATCAAGGTATATGACTAGAAAATCGTTTTTCATAACAGTTCAACTCAATGCTCTTTAAACAATTGCGCCTTCTATAAAATCGACTCTCCAAGTCGATGTGCCAACGCATTCAACAATGTTCAATATGTCAACAAACAGTGTTCTACTTCAGTCGACTATAATGCCACATAGTCTGTAAATAATCCACCCCCAAACAGAAACTTCAAGGCCCTTCGAAAAAGATGCAAACGAGACTGAACCTTATTTATCGCCTTCTCTGCTGTAACACGATGGCATGATCGTAGCATTACCAAGTTAAACACCAAAGGTTTAATGCAAACTTACCAGATTCGATTTCAACGCAGTTGCTTCTCTCAGCATTCCGTCACATAGCTGCACTTTCAATGTGTTATCCAATTCTCACAACGCAACCAAACAACGTGTGATCTTAAATTAAATTCAATTGAAGTTTTATGCAGCACGCATTGAACATCATGCACAAACTCATGCTATATATCACACCCAACACCAATTTAATACTATAGCAAATGCCCCACCAGTCTCGACATACATCGATCTTTCCACAGCTAAAATTGATCACGCATTCAAGGTATTATAAGTGCCATTTACAATTTGATTGATATTGAACCCAATTTCAGAAACTAAATATACAACAGCTTCCAATTAATTGTCATTCCACGACTTTGATTCAGGCTTGATTCAACGCCTTCTTACACTCAAACAAATTTGCATTATAGTTTTGACAATATCGACATCGATTATTCAAATCGATCTGCGAGTCCTTACAAAGTTCAATTCATTCAATTGTCAAACTGTTCTTCGTGGCCAGATATTCAGCATTTTCATAAAACAAATGGTTCAAAGACAAATGGATGATTCAAATGACAAAACCTCCTTTCTATATACAGGAGTCTAAGGAGTCACAATATAATCTAGCCGACCTAACAATAATAATATAAAGCCACAAAAATAACAATAGAGGGATTCTATGGGGCACAGTAATAACAATATGGAGGCAATAGGGGCACAACAATATTAATAAGGGGTATAACTACAATAGTAATGGGGTAATCACTAGTATTATAGGGACCCAACACCAATCACAGCTCAGATGTTTATTTACTTGTTGTGTGTGAGTAGTCTGTTCCTATAGGAACTTGAATTGTAAGTTTGATAAATTCCTTGAGACCTTTTACTATTTTTTCTTGTCACATTTTATATATGCATCTTGGTCAGGTTACAGTCGCATATATACGGAAGTTTCACCATATGAACTCACATATATGCAGGTTTCTATGAACTGAATAGTGTATACACGTAACTATTTATCGACACAATCATGTATACCCCAAAATTTTCAATATTTTTCAAATATTTTTGTTTCTAAAGATCTATCTGTTGATCTGAGTCTTTCCTGAGTAGTTACTTTTCTGTGTCAGTCTTTGTTTTTACAACAAGTCCATGATTTCAAATTCTCTCCGGTTGTGGAAAGTGTTTGTCTTGTTTTGTTTTGTGACAAGCGTCATCATTTTTGTTTAAGCACAAAAGATTTCTTTCTGGGAATATTGGTTTTTCTGGTCTTCTAGGACAAAAAGATTGGTCTCAATCTTTGTGGCAAACCTTGTTTTGGTGATCTTTTTGTTCGCATGTCAAAACTGCATCTTTGTGGCCATTTACTTTTCTTGTTTTTTGAAAGTTGTTGTGTGAAAATTTTGAGAATTGTCTTTCTTGATCTTGCGATCATTGTCACCAAGCTCTTTTGGCTACTTTTTTTTATTTTTAAGAGCATCTTGAAACACACTTTTTGTTGAGCTTTCACCCGTTTTGTGTTGTTAACTTACAAAGTGTTTTTTTGCCTATTCTTTGATCATAAAGTTTCAATGTTATTTAGAGCATTTTTGAAAAGTCATTTTTGTTTTTTCTTTTGAAGAAAACTTCTTGAAAACTTGGTTTTTGCTTTCTTGGACCTTGTTTTGATTTCGTTTCCTTTTTGCGAGTGAAAGTGCATTTTTGTTTGCCTTGAAATTTTATTTTAGTGTTTGGACAAAAATGAGAATTAGAAACTCATATTCCATCTAAACATCTTAAGTGGCTAATTGGAATTGATAAACAAGTTACTTTCATTTCTTTGATTTAGAGTATTCTTAAGTTTTGCATCAGCATGTACTCATTGCATTAGGATAAATTTGTGCATCTTTTAGGACATCCATATTTTTGTTAATTTTTGCGAGTGTGAAGCTTGAGTGAAAGAAAAGAAAAGAAAATATTGCTTTCTTAGAAGTTCCTTAGAACCTAGTAGAAATTTCTTTCATCGAAGAACAAAACGAGTGAATTTTCATATAGTTTGGTTTTTATTAATTTCTTTTGTGTCAAAACACCATCAATTTCATCTCCACGTATCCCTTGACTTAAAGAACGACCCATTTAAAAACAAGCACTAATTAAAATAAACTAAAACGTTTTCATAACTGTCAGTTTAGGCACATCAACAAGTTTTAGCTTATTCTAGGGCCTTGGATTAGGCGTGTGGAGAGAAAACTCTCCAAGGCCATTTAAAACTGTCAAACATAGGAGTCTGAATAGTGAGTGCAAATCCAATAGCGTTAGGAGGACCAAGAAAGCTCCGGATCTAGGAGTTAAGAATGAGGGTTTATGAAGATAAGGAGGAGAGTTACCCCCTCTCATGCTTGTTGGATCTTACCTCGAGACTATTCCGCTTGGCTTTTGACACGAGTTGGTAACCCTAGTTTCTTCTCCTAGGGATCTACATAGATGGTTGCGGAGGGGAATCCCGTGGCACCTGAGGTCGACATTGTATCACTCTCAACGGTACTACTGGAGGGCACCCTTGCGAATCTTGGGGGCTTGCACCGATGCAGGTTTTTGTTAGGAGGTCAGCGTAACTTCCTTTGTTACCTTCGTTGGTAGGACTAGGCCATCATTATCCTAGACTATCTTTAGAAGGCCCCTTACTTCACTTTCTTTGATTTTGGTGTCGAGTCATCATCACCCAGAGTGGAAATACTTGAAAGTTGTTTGAATGGATGACATATTTTAAGGACTTTAAAGTGTGTACTTTGTGCCCTTAGTTGGCCTAGCTTTCATTTTTTCTTGAGTCTTTAGTTAGATCTTGATAAAAAATTCAAAGTGGCTGACCGATTGCCTATCTCGAAGACTTCATTGTCTTTCACCACCAAGTTTACAACCTTCTCCTAGAAGGCACAAAGGTAATATTGTCAGTGGGTTTCATCTCATGGCAGCTGACGCATCGGTGATTGATCCTCCCCTCGGGGGCATTAGTGTCCAGGATAGACCTGGTACTTTCGCAGAACTAGAGAGGAACACTCTAGTTATTTCTCGAGTTCTCTTTCAATCGAAAGATAACATACAGGTAGAAGAACTCCTAGAGTCGTTAGCGACTTTGAATTCTCCTCTACATTTCAACCATCCAGATATATTACAATACGTTGGGACTCCGACGCATAGACCATCAAGTCCAAGTCATATTATGCACTTACCTTCGATGACCACCACTAGAAACATGGCTTCTACCACAAGTGCTACAACCATGTAGACTCCAACAACAGTACAAGCGGGAGGAACTACTTTCATCTCCTCTGCATCTTTATTTGGGTCTTTTGCTAGAACATCCTTAGTTGGGTCTACCTCCATCCCTTCTAGAAGTGGAAATTCCCAAGCCAATGTATCTAGTTCTGGATTCTTCCCGTTTGGCACCCATTCACAGGGTATTCCATTAGTTCCATTTGGTGCCTCCACATCCATGATGGGCGGGTCGGCTTCATTCCAGGGTTTTCCTTTTGGAAGTCATCATATACCAGATTCTAACTTGACGATAGGATCTATGCCTTCTTCTTCTATAGGACAAGGAAGTAACCCCTTTCAAGGTTGGACTAACCCTGCGGTTAGTGGAACTGGGAATCCATTTTTTGGCCAACAAGGGAATAAGTCATACTCCACAGTTAGTTCATTTCAAAGTATTCCTCCCTTAGCTTCTGCTTGGAATCCTTATCAAGGGTTATCAACCCCTTATAATCCTTTAGGAGGGAGCTTTGTTGGTTATGGAGTTTTTTCAGCCAGAGTTGGTCAAACTCCAAGTTTTGCTGGATCACAAGGTTCACCTTTTGGTTCAGCTGGTTTAGATGGTTACTTCGGGTAGCCTCGTTCCTTTCAAAATCTAGGCCAATCTTTTTATAACTTTGGGAACCTTGTCCAGTCTAGGTGGCATCCCCACGGTCCTCCTAGGCTTCCGTTTTTGGCAAATTTAAATTTGCTAGATCTCACGAAGTTAACAAAAGATCCAATCAAATACAATCCAGCCTGGCGTCCGGTCCCAACCAAACTCCCTTCGGACATTCAAAAGTTCGAGGGGAATGATATTGAAGACCCAGGCGACCATGTAACCACATTCCATTTGTGGTGCTCATCAAACTCCCTTATTGATGACTCGATTAGGTTGAGACTTTTTCAACACACCTTAACTGGTAATGCGGCCAAGTGGTATATAGAGTTGTGAGGGGGCATCTTTACATCTTTCACCAACTTGGCTAATATTTTCCTAAATCATTTCCAGTTTCCCATCCATTATGATGCCGAAACTAAACTTCTGGCCAATTTTCGTCAGGATACGGCAACTCACTTTTCTAATCATATTTAGGAATGGAGATGGAGAAAGAGGCTCATTAAAGCCAAAATTCCTCTGGAATACCATCTCGAGTGGTTTTTGAAGTCTTTACAACCTAAAATCTCTAAGTATGTCTCTCTGTCCGCAGTCTATTCTGAGGATCAAGCTATTTTTAGAGCTCAGCAACTAGAATTGATTTATTCTCAGCCTGGGATTCTACAAAAAAAATTGCATGATCCTCCTAGGACTAAGGTTGATATAGCCAAGTAGAAGCCAGGTCCCCATGCAGATGGTATCATTGGATCTGTAGACACAAATGTGATGAACTTGCTTAACCAACTGTAGCAGTTGTCTTTACAAACTGCTCCTAACAATCAGGTCACATCATCTAACCCTTCGTCTTCTCAACCCCCTTCTATTAATGTCATCCAATCTTACAATCCCAAAGGAAATCAAAATCCCAATGTGAAAAAGAAGGGACAAGGTAAGAAAAATATTCAAGATAGGAAGACTGGTGCAAATAAACCTAGCAATAATGCTGGTGGTGGTGGAAATGAGTTTGAAAAGAAAGTCAAGTTTCCATGCAAGCTATGCAGTGGAGACCATTTAACTCATCTCTACCCAAAGATTCAAGACACTAAAATCTTTTTAGGGCAGCAAGGGACTTCTTGCTCTCAAGCTATGTTAACCAACCCTTTCCCCAAGGGCAGCAGATGCTTGCTTGCGCGAGTTCAAATCCTGGTACCTCATTAGGGGGAAACCAGAAAGGGAAGAAATCATCAAATTTTTTCATGATGGGTTCTAATGTTCATGTGGCCACTCGGTTGCATGATTACGGTGAAAATGAAACATCGAAGGATAAAACTACTCCCAGAAATACCGACCTTCATATTGAGCGACCCCCTTCTGAGACTATACCACGGATACTGAAAGGTTTTGCTAAATGTGTGACTATCAATCCTAATGCTGGGGCTGCCCAGAATTACTCCATTGTTGAGGATCTGGCTCAGATTCCATGCACTCTGTCTTCTTTAGAGTTTCTCCAGTCATGTCCAGCTCAACAAAGTGCTTTGCTTTCAGTGATAAGGATAGTTGATCCAAGCAACTCTTTAGTGCTCACTTTCGACATGCTTAATGTCAAAAAGCTACTCCTTCATCACATGGCTTTTCAAATAAAGTATACCTACTGAAAAATTAACATTTTTCATACTGTTATTGATGAAGGAGCTTCCACGTGCATCATGTCAATGTCATGCTGGAAGGCCATTGGATCGCCTTTGGCTATACCTTCACCTACCCTCCTAACTGCATTTGATGGGCATTCTCATAAGCTGCATGGGATTATCCCGGTCTTTCACATATGTGTTGGGGGGAAGGTCATCAATATCGAAGTATAATTCATTGATGCTAACCTAGATTACAATCTCCTCTTAGGAAGGAACTGGGTATATGAAATGGATGCCGTTTTTCAGCTCTATTTTGTGTCATTTGCTTTCCTCATAAGGGGAAATTGTCAAGGTTGATCAATTGGATTACTCTCCAGTCAATCCTCGAGCAACTTGCGATTCTACTATTCCTTTAGTGGATAACCCTCATCCGCCTACTGAGAATCTAGGAGTAGGGATGTATTCTTCATTGATGGGTACATTTGATTTTCCCTCTCCTATCACTAGAATTAATGTCATTTCATCATCCAAGTAGTATTCATGGGAAGATTTCTTCCGAACTAGTTATTTTTCAAACCCTTGGATCTTTCCTTCACCTATGACCACATTAGTTAAAGGACAAGTTGGTGGAATGGAATTTCCTATGTCTACAGCAGATCTTAGATATTAGTCTATTGTCAACTCTGTAGACAACCATCCTACTCCTTTCTCTGAGGTGGAGCTAGATGGTGATGTGGCCCGAGCTTGGACCCTTGATTCTACCTCCGCTATGGACTGCTTAGATACGGTTTTACCATCCGAAGAAGCAATCCTAGAAGTAATGATGGGTGTAGATCGACCTTGGAAAGACTTACACCAACATTCATATTTTCTTCCTTCGTTGCTGGAAGTAGAATCTAGGTTCTCCAAGCTCTTTACTAGTGATGTTTGTACAGTATCAAACCCTTTGGCTCCAACACAATTTCGTGCTAAAGGAAATATATCGGTGATTTCAAAAATTATATCTATAAACATCTCTAGGAACCCTAACGTGATCAAGAATCTCTTCATCGGAGCTAAATGTTGCCATGAAGAAATCCAGATTTACACCGACCTTTTTAAGGAGTTTCGAGATGTATTCGCTTGGTCTTATGAAGAAATACCTGGCATTGATCCATCCATAGTTCAATATGACATCAAGATGTATGAAAACAACAAGTTGATTCGTCAGAAGCTTCAGCCGGTGAATCCCAGAAAAGTAGTAGCCATTAAAGCTGAAGTAGAGAAGTTGCTTAAGGCAGGTTTTATATACCCTATTCCTCTTACAGATTGGGTTTCTAATCCAATCCCTATCGATAAAAAGCAAGGAACAATTCAAGTATGCATTGACATTAGAGACTTGAACAAATATTGTCCCAAAGGTAATTACCCCATGCCATCTACTAATCAGATTATTGATGACTGTGCATGTAATGAGGTTTTCTCCTTCATGGACAATTTTTCTGGTTATAATCAAATCTCTATCCATCCTGAAGATCAGCATAAGCCAACTTTTATATGTCCCTGGGGTACCTTTGCATACAGAAAGATGACATTTGATCTCAAAAATGCTAGAGCTACCTTCCAGCAGGAATTTCATACACTTTCCACAACATTAAACATATCATCGAAGCATACTTGGATGATCTAGCTGCTTGTTCTCGAAAGAGAACTGATCATCCCAGGCACCTTCGATTGATTTTTGAGCAATGTCATTTTTACAAGATCTGGTTGAATCCAAATAAGTGTGTTTTCATGGTTACGTCTGCTCCATTGTTAGGTTTCATTGTGTCAAACGAAGGGATTTGAGTTGATGCCTTCAAGGTAGAGGCAATAATTCAGTTGCATCTGCCATCCTCAATTCAACAACTTCAAAGTATTCAAAGGAAGGATAATTTCTTAAGAAGGTTTATAGCGAATTATGTCGAGATCACTAAATACTTTATGCATTTGCTGTGAAAAGGAGTTCCATATGTATGGGACGACTTTACGCAGTAGTCGTTCGATGCCTTGAAAAAGGCATTAGTCTCTACCCTGCTTTTGAGTCCACCAGATTATGGTAGGGATTTCCTTTTATATCTCACTGCTACAGAATCAACCATAGGTATGATTCTCATTCAGAAAGATGATGCTCTCATAGAGCATGTGAGTTATTATTTGAGTTGAGGCTTCATAGGTCCTCAGCTTCGCTATTCTCCTTTTGAGAAGTTGGCCTTGGCAGCTGTTCATGTTGTCCAGCGGCTCCGCCATTATATCTTACTACGTAAAATTTTTGTCTTAGCAACGGTTAATCCATTCCAATTTGTCCTCAGTAGGCGAGTGATTGGGGTTAAATATAATTGATGGATAGTCATTTTACAAAAATTCGATCTCGAGTTCTTGTCCGCCAAGTCTAAGAGATATATGGTTTTTGTGAAATTAATTTCAGAGCTGCCTTGTGGAGAGGATACTATTTATGAGGAAAGTTTTCACAACGAACATTTATTCCTCATCTCTTCACTCGACCCTTGGTATGGAGATATCATTGTCTGTCTCCAGACTTTGAAGTTTCCCTCTACTTTCTCTAAGGATGAACGCCGAAAATTATGTCACATGGCAAAGCACTATGTCATCATTGGTGATACGTTATATCACCGAGGGGTTGATTCAATCCTTCGGTGTTGTTTAACCTTAGAGGAAGCAAATTCAGTGCTCAATGATTTCCATAGTGGAGCTTGTGGTGTTCATCTTTCAAGGCTTGCTACAACCCAGCGTATCTTGCATGTCGGCTATTTTTGGCCTTCGCTCTTTAAAGATTGTGTTGAAGCGGTCAAATGCTATCACCCCTGTCAAGTTTATACATGAAAGATGCATGCACATCCAGCTCCTCTTTTCCCCATTTTCACTGTCGATCATTTTACTAAGTGGGGTATTGATTTTAAAACTTGTAATCCACCTTCAGCTGCAAATCACAAGTACATTATCGTGGCCGTAGACTACTTCACAAAGTGGGCTGAGGCCATTCCCACTTATAAAAATGATACAGTGGTGCTGTTCTTTTTTAATAAGATTATCTGAAGGTTTGGTATCCCAAGAGAGATTGTCACTAACCATGGCAGTCATTTCCAAAACCAACTAATGTTTGAATTGGCTCTTAAATTGGGTTTCCGACAAGAGCACTCGTCTCCATATTATCCTCAGGCTAATGGAAAGGTTGAGGCAGAGAAAAAAACCCTTAAGACAATGCTGCAAAGGACAATGGACAAAAATCGGTCCAATTGGCATCTTATATTGTATCTGGCTCTTTAGGCATACCACACCTCCATAAAGACTACTACAGGTTTTACACCTTTTCAATTAGTTTATGGGATGGAAGCTATGTTTCCTGTTGAATGTGAAATTCCATCTCTTAAGTTAGCTATTGAGCTCCTTCCAGATACCTCTTGTCTCGAAGAGCACCTCCTTCATTTGGAACATCTCGATGAGCAGCGTCGAGATGTCGCCACAATCAATGAGGCTCATAAGAAAAGGGTTAAAACTTAATACGATAAATTTGTCCATCCTTGAGTCTTTTCTAAAGGCGACCTTGTCTTAGTGTATGACCAGAATAAAGATGCCTTGGGGGTAGGTAGGTTCAAAACTATGTGGTACGATCCTTTTATAATTAAACAAGTTTTAGAAAAAGGGGCTTATGAGTTAATCTATTTTGAAGGAAAGAAGTTGGCAGAGCCCTGAAACAAGATCTACCTCAAGAAGTACTTTGCTTAAGTAGCAACTAGGCAATGGCTTCTTTGTACATTTTGTATGTTTGTACATATTTCATCGGCAGTTTTTGATATTGACACTTTTTGGTCTACTGTGGTAGGTGTTGATGGATGGCTCGGTCTATTTTGGATTCATTGATGGTGCTAGTCGGCACACTCGGAACCTCACTTCTGCAGCTTGGGTAATATACTATCCAACTAGTCAATTGATGGTGTCAAGGGGAGTATGAATTGATCCCACTTCAAATAATATGGTTGAGTATACTGCCATCATTAATTTACTATTCGAAGCAATTTCTTATGAAATCTATTCATTGGTAGTCTATTTTGATTCACAATTGATAGTGTCGCAATTGAATAACATTTATCGGGTAAGGAATACATGTTTATATTGCTAGTATTTAAGGGTGAGGTTTTTGCAAAGATAGTTTACTTACATTAATTATTTACACATTCCAAGATCTCATAATTGGTTAGCTGATTCTATTGCTAATCAAGCATTAGACTGGCACATTATTCATTCATCACAATGAAATCAAGCATCAAAAAGTCGGAAATGTATATATATATATCACAAAATATATCGAGTGTACATAAGTGTGTCCAAAATAATATACAAAAACTAGGGCTCAAATGCCCATAATCATGTCCAATATATCTAATGCCCCGACTCAAGATGAGCGGCTAAGCATGCAACTCTTGCTTTGGCCACACAAGTAAGAGTGTGACCCCAATCTCGTGGCATGCCAACCACATGACGATACATGTCTAAAGAGAGATCCTCTACAACCTCCATCAGTACTCGATGAGTTACTCCCACCAAGTGCCGCTGAACTATGTGTAGAAGCCGCTTTGTGTCCATAGCCACCTATTCAGCACCTTCACTGTAACGTCTATGCCATGGGAACCCATCTGGTCGTACCAGCCCAATATCTAGAAAATGATGATCATGTTATTCATTTGAATCCTATCAAAAATATTCTTCAAAATTCATTATTACATTTGAAAAATCATAAAATTAAAAAAAAATTGTTACCTATATCACCCCATGTTGTAGTCGTTGGTAAGGCTAGATCAGGATCTCCTTGAAATTCCATCCCAACATAGGGGTAGTCATATACGACAATGACCTGTTGCTCCCACCAAGAGAAGAAGTCATCATTGAAAGCAGTTTATGGAACATCCCCACCTCCTAGAGGTTTCATCAAGCTAGCCCACCTACCCATTTGTGGATCCCTTGGGGTGCTAATCGAAACTGATACTCTAGGATGGAATGCTAGGACTATCTCAAAGAAGAAAGAGCACAAAATGGTACCATACCCGAAGTTTTTGATCTGCCCCTTCTTGATAGAAGTCAACTGGCTCTTCAAGTTGGTAAGAAGAGGAGTGCACCAGTCAAATACTGTGGTGAGGCAGTCTACCACCAAGCTCATGGCTAGCCGTGAAGCCTGATGTAAGGAATCTGATCCATTCACTCTGGCTATAGTGAACAAGATGATCCTCAATGATAAACTTTCCACATGCTTGATTGGAATTTGACTTCCAACCTTTTGTAGATGACCTGAGAGATATATATGCACGTAGTCCTCGATAGAGAGACTGCCTCGTGATCTTCCCGTGGAATGTACCATCTCTCCCCTCCGGGAAATGCCTGTAATGCAATAAATATCCTCAACCTCTATCTTCAGTGGCATTTGATCAATCATAAATGAGTCATCCTCGATGCTCCAGTAGTGAATGAGCATTTTGAGCAAGCGAGTGTTTGCTTTCATATTTGACATTTTAAAGAACTTTAGCAAACTGCATCCTCTTAAGGCATCCAGGGCATTAGGATTATTCATAAAATCATCATCCACTAAGCTTTTTCCCCCCAAGTGACTGGCATCCTGAAGGAAAAAACAAATTTGGAATGTTATATTTTTGTTTTTAAGTTTTCGCAGCGTATACGTGGGTCTGTTTCATACCTAGTCGCGTGTAGAGCTTGCGTATACACAGGTTGCCCATATCCAATCCACGTATATGCTGTGACAAAATTTTTAACTATAATTCAATGGCGAAACATGAATTAAAAATTATAAAACCAATCACAATTTAATGAAAGACGAGTTTAAGGGTTACCTGGTGATATTAGGAAGATTTGAACGGTCGAATTTGGCGTATGGAAAAGTTTACTCCTTTTGCTCCACTCCTTTGCTCTCAAATCAAATAGTGATAATGGTGAGTCTAGAAACTATTTTATTGGCTTTGAAAATGAAATTTTTTTTCAAAACTTGATTTTGTTTTGTCTCATGTAACTTTTAACTTGGGAGCTTGGAATGTTGAGAATGGTTTGAGTTTCAGGAAATTTTGGACGCTTTTTCAACAATTTCAAGATGATTCCATAACTGCTGGCCCATCATGGCAGGTATCATTTTCTCACTGGCATATAGGTTAGGGAAGCCATTTTTCTGTTGCATTATGCATACTAGCCTCCATTTGTCGATACACTTACCACAGGGCCGATCCCATCGTGTTATGGTTCGTAAACCATCTTCACTCGCCGATCTTTAAATCATGACACGATGGTAGAGCCATCCTTTTCATGGGCATCATAGTTAGCTCCTCACTAACATTTGTTTCCTGTGTTGCTTCGATTTGAGTAGGCTCAAGAGTCCTTTGTAGTCCTACCATGACTTATGCGATGAAGACTCATTCCTCTTTGCTTTTTCGCTTCGTTCTGGCCTTATACCTTAGAGGCTCCTTTGTGTTGAGTTGTACGACTACATTGCATTTTGACCATTTGCATCTTTTGGCCTTGAGCGAGCTTCACCTAGACTTGTGTTTAAGCCAACTTTTGACTATGAAGACTACAAAATCAAACTTTCATTCCCTTGACTTTAGCAACTTAACACACCTTGACCCATGGAAGGAACACACCTTTCAGTGTCTTTGACCAGTTTTCACCTCCCTGCATTGAGCATAGCATTGTTCAAATCTCGGGAACTAGATCATTTGTTTCACCGACACTTGTTCTTCCCACTATACTATAGCATTCTTTTATTCCTTTTCCAGCTTAAAGAAAAAGACCAAAAAATTATATATTCCAGAAAAGAGCGAGAACTAGACAATATTTCCATTTATCGTTAGCAGCTAGAGGGAGTTTTGTTGCCCTTGAACAAAGCACTCAAAACAAAGTCTCCTCCATTTGGGCGGGATTTAGTTTGACTTAGGTATGCCTTAACCTTGTTATTGAGTCAGTTCTCCCCTGATTGGTTATCTCTTCCAATCATATGGAGGGTTTGTTTGTGCCTCCTACATGACGAACTTATACAAAGTTTTTATATGCTGCCACATAGTCACATTGAGTTGTGCTTTTGTACAAGGTAAGTTAGCCTGAGTCGACCTCTCTGCAATGTATCTTGACTCATTTTTTTAGTTAGCCATCCTTGGTTGTCATTATCTTGTCTATCATCACATCATTTATCTTGGTCCTTTAATCGTGCCAGTTTGAGAAGGTCTACATTGACTTCTTTCTAGCAGGTCTTTTCCTTATCGACGATGACATCTTGCTCTAAGGACAGGCCTAGAGCCGCACCCTAGCCCTATTTTCATTATTGATAGGTCACCTTGTGCTCAACATCGATTAGTATCATGGGTCTTTGAGTGAGTGGTTTCCCTTGTGTTCGACATCAGCTTACATTATCACACATTGGGATTCGTGTAGTACCTTGGTTTCCATTTGACCCTATTGGTGGATACCTTGCCTCTGTGTTAGCTTTCATTATTGGTTGGTTTAGAGGGTTTCTGTCATGCGCTAGCCACATCTTGTCTATGCCGGAAACGTGCTTCAGTTGGGTTACTACATATTTTTCGTTCGATTCCTTCCACATTATTGGCCTATGGGTTACATTCATGCTAGATTGATGAAGGATGCCTTAATTCCTTCCTTCTAGTGGATCTTTCCATATCGACTATGACTCATTGCTCTCGGGCAAAGATCTAGAGTCCATTTGGCAGTACCTTGGGGTTTGTAGTCATTAGTGGTAGATCCTTCACTATTAATAGTGGGAAACCATCATTGTCTCCTGATTGATAGATTCTTACAGGTGTTCGACTCCAGCTCATCTATTCACACTTGTTAGATTGTACTGGGTACCTTAATGCTCATTATCATTATTGGTGAGTGGTCTCACATTTGTTAACGGTATACATCAATGACCAGTAATCAAATGATTTCTCACATGGTCGACTTCAGATCATTTATTCCCATGGTGAATAAATGTACCAGGGCGTCAGTGAAGACCTCAGGTTGCATCAGCATTCATTGGATCACTTGACAGTTTCTCCTATTGCTGCTAGTTGATATCACTCTACCTTATATGTTGCAGTCATTCATGGAAACATTCTATATGTTGGTACCTGAGTTTGCAGTGGAGTACCATATTACTCAATCATGTTCATTTGGTACTTTTGGGATCAGTCTTTGATATTAGTGATCGCTTCATCCTTTAGCATCATTGACATTCTTATATGTGATATTCCGACATGTACTTATTCGATCATGATCAAATGATCCATTATGTATTTTACAGTCTTTTATACTTGTATACTTATTGGATCCACTTGTACCTGATATGTGGACATGATTTACTTTCTCTAAGAATGGGTATGCCTGCCTCAGATAGTGTTTCTTTTTTATCTCCTTTTGTGGCTTGGCAGGCTGAACTCTGGTGAAGTCCTTCTCAGTTTTGACAGGTTTCCTTTCCATGCACTTACATAATACATTTCAGCCATCATGTACTCCTTCTGACCTCATGTATTATGGGGCAGCTGTTATAGCTCCAAATATCACATTTGATGTTTGTGATGTTGCACTCATGGCCTAGGTCAACCCCTTCTTCTAGACTTGGTCCAAATACTTAAAAAACAATGTTTTACTCCCTATACGCGACATTTCCATGAGCTAAACATGTGTGTATGCGGGTCTGTGTATACCCAACCTGCATATATGTCTTAAAACACTTTAAAAAATTTAAACCTCCTTGAATTTGGTTGGACATCATGGGTTTTACCTGTTGATTAACTATTAGTGCTCGTGGCCCAACTGTTCCCAACGAATTCCTAACTAAAAAACTACTTTGGGAGAAGTATAAAAAGGCTTCAATGGGAAGGCCTAAGGGAGGAGAGAAGAGAGAGAAAAATCACTCTGCTAAGATTATCCCTGACTAGGTATGAAGATGCTTATGCTTCCAACACTTCCCCCATTACAGGAAACCCTTGATTCCTTGAGTTATGATGTCTTTCCATTAGTTGAGATATCTTGGAGTGAGTCATGGAAGGATTTTGTTGAAGGCTTGAGATTGGACGAATCCGGAGGACGATTCCACTTGGAGCCTACAAAAGAAAGACTCAGGTGAAATCATTCCGTACTATATTTTACTTATCTATAATAAAAGAAACACTTGTTTTGTTCTTGATATTAATCTTCTTCATGCTTATGATATCAATGTTATGATTTACATATGAGTAGATGTTTCAATCGTATAACTAACTGCCTTTCAATATGATATGAAGTTGATTTTCTTTTGATGCTTGGTCCATGTACTATTATGTTTTCTTTATTTGATTGCATTGCAGGTTGAAGGATTGAAAGGAACTCCAAGAGGATTTGGACCCTGGCTAGATCTACCCAAACGAAGGACCCCTAGGTGCACCTCTCTTCACGTAGTTCATTTATATTAGGATCATGGCTGTGTGGAATGCTTTCTTTTCTTTATAGATAACCCCTGCTCTGCTAGGGTATTGACCCAAGACCTTAGGGGACCTTTGTCCGTAACACAAACATCCCACATTTGGGAACCTATCACATTTCACAATTGGTGGATAACCATGGTTTTGAATATGCTGGACTTTTGTTTTTCCTACAATGTGTGATTGTGATCTACGATCCATCGCATTGCAACCTGGGTATGTTGGGGGTGCGATTTTCTGTAAACCTTCCCTTCGTCAATCTGCATTGGCAATCCATCACATCACACCTCCAGTTGATTTTTGAATGTATTTCCACCTACATTATCGCATCGCACCCTGGTTTTTCTAGGACCAATTATTAACGCCGATGCACTTGTCATTTTGATTTGTGACATGCACGGGCGAATGGTGGCTTGCCACTTGGCCCATCCTCATTAGCTGAAGGGCCTTGCCACATCATCCAATCCTGCCATGTGTCCAAGTCAAACCTCAACTTTGACTTGTTGTAACGTCTCCTTATGAGCTCAGATTTTATTTCATTTCACACCACTTGGTTCAGAATGACGAGCTCTTCAATCTCAAGCTAGATTATCTAGATTCTGACACTTTTATCTTTTAAGCCTAATTTTGAGCATCTGATCACTAGGTGTAGTCATATATCCAATGTAACCAAGCAAGTTATGTATTCCTTGCAGAAATATACATTTCATATGTTAGCAAGAGAAAAATATCAATAATTAAACTATGTAGAAAAATTCCATAGTTATTATGCATATTAATTTCTAAAAATGAAAATAGGAGAAATTTAAAATCAGAAAATTTTATGTTAAAAGAATTTTCTAATTGAAAATAGAAATTATTGTAATATGTACAATCTAAGGAGTTAAAGATATTACCTTTAAGGATCCACCAAGGTCATTATTATTTAACTGTACAAGATGGGAAGTATTAACATCAATTGTTTCTAAGAATTTACAAAAACAATCTTTTTCCCTCATGAGACATTGACCGTCATAATGAAGAGAAAACACATGAAGATCCTTAAATGAATTTATTATATGTATATTAAAATCAAGGAAACTAAACAACCCACGATTAACTAAAAGAGTAATAGGGTCATTTGATGATTTCAACAAGCCTTCAACAAAACAAGTATTGTATAAAAGATTGTCATAATTCATATCGAAACATTGTAATGAGAGTTGATGATCCAAATCAGAATATAAGGAAGAAGGTTTGTGCTTAGAAATTCAATCAAATGATCAAATCTCACGAGTGTTAAATATCACATACTTTTCCAATGATTTATGAGAATCTTGAATATTGTGAAAAGGATGTGTAGAGGTTTCTAAACTGGTATCAATAAGTTATTGATCATTTAAAGATACTCCTTTCATTTCATTATATAATTCATTCTTAAGATTTGAACTATTAAATATTCCAAGTGATTGACACATACAATAGCTATGATACCCATAAATGAAATCATCAATATGAATTTCACTTGATAATTCGTTAAATGGTTTCAGGTTTAATAATGTGTTATCTATCGATGAAATAGGATCTAGATCATTTTCAGAAGAATAATTATCATTATGATTATTCATTAAATCCCGATATTCCATATTTTGATTGTATTAAACATGACTTATCTTCACAAACATTAGGAGGTACTGTTAGCTACCTATACCAATAGGTTTCATATTTCATGATTGGCTATAGAAGTTCCAAATATGCTCTGCTTTGATGATTCAAAGATCACATATTTCCAAGAGAATCCAATCTGTGCTTATAGCTTGGTATGGACTTAAATTTTGATGGATGGTCCAACAGTCTAATCTGGATCATGTCATGTTTTAAATTTTCAGTTGTAGATTAGAGAAAGAAGTCTATCCAAACTGTTTAATCTTGGCAGACAAGTAGTTCAGGTAGAGAAGAAAAGGCTCCCAACAGCTTAATCTGGGACCTTGGAAGAAGTAAGGGTAGAAGTAGATAGAAAAAACAAAAGAAAAAGCCAAATAAAAGAAAAGGCAAGTAAGGGTCTGCAAGTCCAAGTGCACCCTCCAAGAAGAAATAAAAATGCTAGGCAAAGTAGCTGGGTAAGTAGATGGGGTTGCAGAAATGGTATTCATTCCAGATTGAATCTTGCTGGTTTAAATAAGAAAAAGCAAGGCAAAGGAGCATGTCTAATTCCCCAAATTCCCCTTCCACTCTTATTACTAACATCCCTTCATCCATGGAGATTGATGAGAAATTTCTAAGGTTTTATGATGGTTCTTGTTCATTTAAAAGCCACATTTCCTGTGTAAAATTCTTTTCATTTTGATCTACTCCCTAAACTAAGTAAGTTTCAAATAAACTTAGTAATTTTCCCCTTCATTCTCATTTTTCCCCATACTAACTCTAACTCTACTATGTAAATCCCCTATGTTACCTTTCCCCTACTAGTACTAACACCATGGTGTATAAACCCCAAATTTTGTATAAATATCCCTCCCCTGGCATTATAGCCATATGTTCTCTAAAAAAGGAATCAAAATGACATCTGGTCACTTTGATGAACCTATACCTCATCTTTATCCCTTGTTTCAATTCATTCCACTCATTAAACCGTCATTTGCAAAGAAAAACCCTATAAAAACCCCTTCCTACCCATAACCCCTTTGAAATTATGAAAAAACCCATGAAAATCCCGAAAAAACAACAAAAACCCCCTTCCCTATAGTTCTCCGCTGTAAATATTTAAATGAATATTTAATTAAGGCCGGCGGGGCCCCCAAACCTGCACGATCCGTCAGAGGGCCCGCCAGCCGTCGATCTTCCGCCACCCATGATCCAACGGTGGGCGGTCATTTCTGTTCCCCGACCTGCCGACCTTTAGCGTCTGGGGAAAATGGTTTTCCGCCCCATACAGGGACGCGTGTCAAACGCTGGGGTTGTTCGGAGCCCCCCTCCCCAATACCACTCATCAGCAAAGACGGTGCGGGGAACCCACGTACCACCATTCCGATACCGTTGTCCCTTATGTCATCGTTGCGTCATCCTGACGTAGCACCTTTCGCACACCCCCGCGCCATGTGATCCTCCACGTACTCCTGCCACCTTATTCACCCGCCACCGTGTCCTGCCACCCTGGCTCACACCTGAGCAGCCACGTCACCTCCGTACCTGGGCCCCGCCATGACGTCATGCTGACGTCATCGGCGGAAAAGCGCCAAATGCATACTTTTTCCAAATTTAACGTTATAAACGACCAAATGAGCCATTTTGGGTCATTTTCACGCGCAAAAGAAATAGCCGTTGTCAACCAGCTACCGCGAAATTTGTCCCCAGCCATCAAATTCAACATTTCGACCGCTACAAGTCCAGAATTCGACGGCATTAAACCTCCACAGCCCGGCCCGCAAGCTTCCAAGCTAGTTTCTCCAGGTATTTCACCAGTTTTCCCCACTTTTGCCCATGCATTCCAATTCTTTGTAAATTCACCATTAAAAAACTGGTAAAAATCCTAAATTCAACTCTGCTTGTTACCTAAAGTAAGCCCAAGCAACTTGCACTACCCCTGAACTATAATTCGACATTAGAGCGGTCATTCCACGGGCTGAAACCATAAAATTGTCCTCGAGGTGCTCGGCATTGTTCCCTTTTGCCGAGTACAGGCCAGCTATATTTGTACCAAAAGAAACCTCATTACCTCTGCAGCTTACCCTTGGCAGTTCACGTCCCTGAGAGGTTGCAGCAAACTGCAGAAACCAGCTTGCATTTTCACTGAGAAAAACACTTCAGACTTGGTCTGTATTGGTCCTATTACTCAAGCTTTTAAAAAAAGACTTTGTAAACAATTGCCATCACCTTATTTCAAATCAAGTTTTACAATGGCTGCTTCTGCATCCTCATCCCTCAGTGTAGCTCCATTGAATCCAACAAATAGAGAGCTGGGAGCCTTGCCATTGGTTGACAAGGACTGTCTTATTGAAGACTTTGAGGGCAATAGGGACTTCTTGCAGACTTTCAGTCAGTTGAGAGAGGACTATAAGGATGGTCATGGTACACATGGGATATGGGAGTCAAACCTACCATACTATTGTCTCCCAGCTGTAAATGTCTTCCCTGAAGTCATTCACCTATGTGCTGAAAACTATAATGTGCAGCACAGAATTGTTAGCACTCCATCTGGAAGGATCCTTTTCTACATTAATGCTGAGTCTATCAACAAAATGTTACATTTTGATCAGACAGAATTGCTAATCCCGTTTTCCATGAGCTATTAGCTAGAGACTGGTGAAAAGATGACCAGTGAGGAGATTCAAAAGGTCACCAGAGATTTCATGAGACCTGAGTGCCAGCCTACAGAGCCACCTCCTTACCTGGGTATCCATTTCAATGATATAGGTAGGCTTTTACTGGACATGATTGCCTATGTGCTAGGATACAAAAACAGTGAGCATGTGGACAAAACAATGCTGGTATTTCTATCTGCATATAGCCCACGCCAACACCCTGCCGGGAAGTATAACTTTGCTAAATTCATTGCCAATAAGATTCATGATCAGCTGAGCAAGGTGGACAGGCAGGGGGTCTTCAGGTACTCAGCCTATATTTACCACCTATTCATGTACTACCACTCTGAAGCCTTCCCATGCTACATCAGAAGGCTAGATCACAAAGGGGAAAGAAGATCTGTTATCTTCTGGACCTCTGTCTTTCATAAGGTCACAAACTCACCCTATACCTACTGTGAATTTGTTGACCAATTTGTGTACCTATGAGGTTATTTGCCTTGGAATATTACAGGCAGTTGATTCAGTCAGAACTCACCCATTTCCACAGCGCCAAAAAGAAGGCCCACCTCAAGTTCAAACACGAGTTGGGCCCCTTCATCATGAATAAAAAAGAAGGGTGGGAAGAGGCAGATCTAATCCTCAAGGATAAATACAAGTTATCCTATAGTTTTCGGTGGGTCCATTATGACCCTCAAGGTTTCATCACTGCTAGAAGAAACAAGTATAGGCTTATAGGCATTAAACATTGCCAGTACTCTCACATTGAAAAATATGCCAACCTGCAAGAATGGCAGATGGACACTCTAGTTGAAAATCTAACTGAGGAAGAGAGAATGCTAAAGAGTAGGAGGGAGCTTGAAAAGACTATTGACCTAGACTATGTGCAACAGGTACCTTTCAGACCGCCTTATTCAATAGGAGAAGGGACCTCGGCTACAAAGACTGCACCACAGGCACCTTCTACATCAGCACCAGTGTTAGATAAAGGCAAGGGTATAATGGGTACAGAAGAGGAGGTAACAAAAGAAAAGCCTGCCCCTGAAGCAGAGCAGCAAACAGGGCAGCAACAAGAACAGCAGCAAGGGCAAAATGTCCCTCCACAGACTCAGCTACCAGCAGCTCCAACACTGCAAATTCCACCTCCACAAAAAGAGCCAGTAACTGCCCCAATCTTACAGACCCCAGCACATGAGGAAAGTGGAACTAAAAGAGATAGAGAAGAGTTCACTCCTCTCAGTGGATCCTCCCACCAGCCAGAAGCCAAAAGGCAAAGAGCAGACTCCCCAGAGGTAGAAGACATTACTGATGATGTCTTGGAGAGTGAAAGAAAAGACAAGGAGGGCAGTCAACACACAGGTACAAGCTCCTTTCAGCAGGAGCAAACTTTACAACACGGCTTAGAGGTGTCCTCCTCTTCCCAGCTGACCAAGAAGCCCAAAAGCACCAAGGCTTCTTTCAAACAGATAAAAGCTCAGAATGAGCTGCTAAGGGCCGAGGTCTACAAGCAATTCGTAGATGCAACACCAGCCCAGCAAGAGAGACTATTGTCGGTATATGACATTCAGCAGGAGAAATTGCTCCTGAGCCACTACAAGCCAATGGGGCCGGAGCCCAAGACACCTGCAGATTTCATAAAGACAAGGGTGGAGGTCCTAGCCAGGGATATACATCCCATGGACCAGATTGAACTCCACAAGCAAACTGGAGAGATGGTCTATGCAACCCTAGTAGAGAAGGCCACCTTGGCCCATGAGCTGAAGGAGTCCCTAAAAAACACCAACACCCAGTTGGATTTTGAGAGATTGTCATCCCAAGCCAAAGACAACAGAATAAAGTCCCTGGAGGAGATCATCATCGATCTAGGACATGATCCTAGTGATCCAACGGGTGTAAAGGCCCTCATGAAGAAAAAGGATGATGACTTGAACGCATTAAAGAAGAGGTTGAAGCTGCAGCCCACAGAGCACCCTCAAACAGCAGAACTTCAAAAGCAAAAACGGGCTGAGGACCAGCTAGACCTCCTAATGCAGCAAGACCAAAGGATTAGGGAACTGGAGAAAGAGCTGGAAGGAATATTACAGGAAAAACAAGCAGATTCCACTTCCCAAGCTCCTCCAACTACATCAACAACAGCAGCAACTTCAGGGGCAGCAGTGCCCCCTACAGCAGAAGCAGCAGGAACAACAACAGCCCCAGATGCCAGTCCAAGTATAGAAGAATTGACCAAGGCCGTCAAAGCAATGGAGCTCCAAGCAGACGAAATAAAGAAGGCCAAGGAAAAATTGGCAGAACTGGACTCCAAGTATACCAACTCCAAAATGACTGTAGCAGAACAGGGCAGAGAAATAAAGGCCCAAAGAGACAAGATAAAGGCCTTAGAAAAGGAGCTGAATCTAGAGACAGCTATGGCTGACATAAAGAGAATCCTATGGGCTAAAATTGGCCAATCCATCAAACAGCAGTGGAGGTCAATAAAAATAATGCATGAGCAGATGGATTTGATGGGCCAAGCACAAGCGGAAATTCAGAAGGCCAAGACAGTACTAGGAAACAAAACAGAACAGGCAAACAGGATGATAGACTTCCTGAATAGACAGGAAAGGGAAGAATTGGCAGCCATAGGCATTCCCAACAGAACAGAAGCTGTCCTCTCTGCCAAGAAGGCACTAACTCTAAGAAACTATATACAAGCAGTAGAGAGGAAATTTTTTGAAATGCAAGCAGATGTGGAGGAATACAAGGCCAAAATGGGAGTGCTGCAAGCAAAAGGCCTGCCCAGCTTGCTAAGTGGTGCAGGAAAGCTGATCTCCCTAGATCAAATGGCCAACAGAATGGAAACCACTATTGAAAATCAGATTATTGCATCTGGCAATACATCTGAACCAGCAGGGCCTCCTACAGGACAGAGTTTATATGAAAAACTTGAAGGCATGTTCTTCATTGAGAATGAGGTGAATCACCTGTTTGAGACCCCTCCCAATCTTTACAAACATACAGAGGCAGAGGAAACATTGATAAAAATACGCAGGCATCAAATGCCTAAGGAGGATTGGTGGCAGTTTATGCTTCAGATTTTGCCACGGTAATTCCAGCTGTTTGGTCACTGCCAGCTCCAGGTCACTAGAAGACAAACAGCGGAAAAGGGTTAGCATTTAAAAACAGCTAAGAAGTGACTCATCACATAAGACGATGACAGCTAGCCAAGTTTTGAACAGCGCATCTCCAACCGACTCTAACAGCCATAAAGACCAAATATCTTCTGACTATTTGACAGCTGAAGCATAAAGGAGTTTCGGCTGCATTCACTCCTTCAGCTACTGCATTCCAGAGATTACCATATCATAAATGAGATATTAACTCATTTCGTTGATATTTTTGATGTAAACTTTGTATATAAACTCCCCTGAGTAACTCATAAGGGGCTGGTAATTTTCTCTATGAGAACACTTGTATTGTACACTTTCAGAATTATCTAATACAAAGGGCTGGATGAGCTCAGTGATTTCCTGAAATTATTTGATGTCTGGAGGATGCTCCCTGTGTTGATGCAGAATTCCTGTGCTGTCTGACGAAATAACAAGTTTTCTTCAAAACTCTGTTATTGTTTTTCTTATGTTTATCAAATCATACTTATCTCATACTAAGCTAGCAGTGAAGAAAAAGAATAGTACAAGATCTGTTTTATTACACCTTGTGCTCAATTTTTGCTGCTGTAAATGTTTGTCTTCAGGGTTAAATATGTACATGAATTCTTAATTGCTCATGTGTCTGTTAATTCTATGTGTACGAATATCACCTAGAAATTCTTAAATGCTCCTGGGTCAATATTCTCACTGTCTTACTCCAACAGTTAACTGTAAGATTCTTAATTGCCTTGCACTAACTGGATACACTCCATTCCATCATTATTACAAAAGTTATTTCTCAGACACTAATCTGGCTCTGCAGCATCACTACAGTATCACAGCAGCACATCAAGCATCTAAAGGACCACTGACTCCATAGCCCAATGGACTAGAACTCTTTGGAAAATACATAAGCACCTTGACTGAAATTATCATCCAAGCAAAAAACTCAAAACAGACCTGAACTTATAGCTAGCCTAAAATCATTACAAACAGAGATAAATTATAAAGAGAGAGCCCTCTCTGACTACAGTTTGGCTAGAAACTGTCGTCCAAAGATTGGTTAGTGGTTACCCCGGCCGTATTCCCTTGGGAGTCATAGGGAACAACCTGGGTGTTAACATAATTGGCGACTCCACTGGGGAGTGCTTGAGATTTTTCAATTACTATATATCTTCCATAGCTACTATCAAGCCTGAAATCAGTCAAGAGGCCTTTAATCTGTTTCTGTATCACATTAACAGCTTTAGGGAAGAGCTTTTTAGGGAATCTTCATCTTAGTTTTGAAATATATATAGCCATTCCAAAATCTTCATCCAGTCCTTGCAGATATAAAAATTTCCTACAAAATCCTAAAAAACAGTTAGAAGCTGGCTCCCAAGAAAAATCCACGGCATACTAGGGAAAATCCTGACCCTAATCCACCCATCATTGTTGATAATCCAAATACCATCCCTAGAAACATCAAGAGGCAGCAAAGGCAGAAGCAGCCTGCTGATTTAACCTTGGACTTAGATCATCCCAGCCTCATCCCTACTCCATGCAAGGTCCTTTTCCGGTCTACCCCTAGTTCCCCTAGTTCACCATCCACATCTCAAAGTCCTCCTCTCACATCTTCATCCACTGCACATATCCCCTTGACCAACACTCTAGGTTCACCCCTACTTGTTACCCCTGTGGTACCCACTGTTCCTATTATCCCAGCTGCCCCTGTTAATCCTCTAAATCCTGTAAATATGGCTAACAGATATGCCCCTTTGCAGATACCAGCTAATGCTGCAGCTCTACCCCAAGATTACCAAACCAAAATCTCATATTTTGACTCCAATGGCCCTCTGACAGCTGTTCAGCATGCTAAGAGGATACAAGACCATTTTGAGACCTATGAAATAGATGATGACAGTGTCAGAATGAGGATGTTTGTTCAAAGCCTAACTGGGGATGTTAGAACTTGGTTTAGATCCCTGAATGCAAACTCCATCACAACTCCTGATGAACTGTATCAAGCCTTTACTAGTAGATGGGAGAAGAAGAAAGATCCTCTGCACATACTTGGGGAATATGACACTATCAAAAGAGGTCCCCAAGAGACTGTTTTGGAGTATTGTGCAAGATTTAACAATGTATATAATGCAATTCCACAAAATTTAAGACCTCCTCCTGATTTAGCCTTGTACAAATTCCCTGATGGTTTTGACCCTGACATGGCCTATCAATTGAAGGAAAGAGATCCTCAATCCCTTGCAGAGGCCCAAAGGGTTGCTGTCACAGTAGAAGCCAACCTAATTGCCAAAAGGAACAGGGCAAGGTTGGAAAAGAGGACTGCTTTCAAAGAGGAACCCTCTGCCTTTGATCAAAAGCTAGATGCAATTCTCAGTGGAATGAAAAGATTGGGTGATAGAGTGGAATCGGTTGAAAGAAAGTCATCATGGGAAGCACCACAAAATAACCCTCCTAGGAATCCAAATTTTAGGAGAACTCAAAACCCAAATGTCGGCAAGACCAGTGCTGACCAAGACATAAGACCCCCTTTCCAAGAAAATTATGCAGAAACTTCCACATCAATAGAGCCCAATGAAGATCCTGAGATTAACTTGATGGGTCTAGATGGTGAAAGTCAAGTTTTCTTAACACAAGAAGATCATGAGGATGATGAAATCAAACTGTTCCAAACTAAATCAGGTGAATCCTTTGACTTCAAACAAGGCTATGACACTGCTGTTTATGAAGTCCATAAACAATACAAGCTGAGGAGCAGAACTTTGAATGTTAACCAGCCTGAAAAGAAAAAGGATAATCAGCAGCCTGAAAGAGTCATAGTCACAGAACCTAATGACAAAATAAATTCACATACAGAAGAAGTGATTGTTGAGGAGATCACTGAACCACTGTCCTTAAAACAGCAGCCTATGGCTACTTCACCTTCTCATCCTAATTTAAATGTTACTCACCAAGAGATGAGTAAAAGAGGCAAGTCCCAAAGTCAAGATAAAAATCAAGAAGAAGATTTAATGAACAAAGAAAGGACTGTTATCTATAACCCCAAGACCCAATCTGAAAAATCGTTTGATCTAGAAACTGAAATTGGCAAACTAAAAGTAGCAATCCCGCTTTCAGAACTAGCCAAGCATGACATCTACAAACTACAAATTAAGAAGTCCCTGCAACTCACTAGCAACAAAGATGATGTCAATGTGCTGGATGACACCCCAGAACTCCTGTTTGGCCCAGAAGTGGATGGAAAAATAGTAGTCACAGGGGTATTACCTTTCTATGTCAGTTTACATATTCATGATAAAATATTACATAATGCAATGTTTGACTCAGGTGCCTCTCACAATCTCATGCCAAAAGCAGTCATGGAAAGATTGAATCTAGACATAACAAGACCATACAAGGACCTGTTTTCCTTTGACTCCAGCCAAGTCAAGTGTCTAGGTCTCATAAAAGATTTATGTGTATCTCTGGTCCAATACCCAAACAAGACAATCCTAATGGATGTGGTAGTTGTTGGTATTCCACCTAAGTATGGGATGCTGTTATCAAGATCATGGGGAGCTAAACTCCAAGGTTCCCTGCAATTAGACATGTCATATGCCACCATCTCTGTTTTTGGGCAACCAAAAAGACTGTACAGAGAAACACTAATGAAATACATGGTCAGCAGTGAAGAAAAGCCTCAAAACTTTCCTATATATGCTGTCCATTCAGACATAGACTCATACATTCTCTTCAATGACACCACAACTCCCTTAAAAGGTAAGGTTGACACCAAGATACTCATACAAGAGGAAGACTCAAATGAAATAATTATCACCTATGAGACAACAGTCGATCAAACACTAGATGTTGTTGCTGCCCTAGTTGTCAAGAACATCCAATCAAATGATGAGATTGTCCTAGAAGACAAGTTAGAGAAAAAACCACAACTGCTACTCACATTGCCAGCCCATGAACAGATCATCAAATCCCCCACAACAAGATATTCTATGGTTCCTTGAATTTGCTGGCTCAGTCAACAAATTAGGGGCAGGAGCTGGAGTTTGGGTACACAATAAAGAAAATAGTCATGCAGAAGGCAGAGCCTATAGACTGAATTTCAGATGTACTAACAACATGGCAGAATATGAAGCCCTTTTACTAGGCCTCAAGTTAGTAAAGTCCTTGCAAGCTGCCAAGGTTTCAATCATGGGTGATTCAGATTTAGTTATCCAACAAGTGAAGGGAAATTTTGTCACCAATGACAAAAGACTAAGGACTTATAGGTCTGCTGTTGCTGAGGTACTAAACTTTTTCTCTGAATTCCAAATCACTAAAATTCCTAGAACCCACAATCTACATGCTCATAGTTTAGCCACCTTTGCAAGTACCTGCAAACTGCCTTTTGAGCCCCATCATTGTTTTACAGCTGAGGTAAAACACAGACCCTCCATTCCAAACAATGTCAATGATTGGCAAGTATTTGAGGATGACAAGCAAATAAACCATTTTTTAACTCTGCAGCAAGAATTTGCAGGACTAAATATTGACACTGATACAGCAAGTCAATCACAAATACTTGATACAACAAGTCAATCACAAATACTTGATGGAGGAAGTCCATCACAAATACAGTTTCAACAGATTACTCACCCAATGTCACCTAGAACAGCAAAACAAATGCTGAATCCAACTATTTTCAATAAGGAAAACATTCAGCAAATTCAATCAATCAATTGTGAGGAAGTGGCCAATGCTGAAACTGAAATCATAGAGCTGAAAGAAAATTTTCTACCAAGAGGCCTAACTCCACTAGAGGACATCTTTGATTCAAATGATATCCCTAGAAAACCAAAGATGCAGCCCTTAAATGCAGCCATTGAAGAATGCAACATAGGTACAATTGACAAACCCAAAATAATTAAATTGTCTGCTTCTTTACCTCCTGACCAAAAGCCTAAATACATTGATCTCTTTAAAGAGTTCCAGGATGTCTTTGCATGGAGTTATGAGGACCTAAAATCCTATGACACCTCTGTTATCCAGCATACAATCCCTCTCAAACCTGACCAAAAGCCCTTTAAACAAAAATTGAGGAGAATCAATCCTATGCTTCTCCCAGCAATGGAACAAGAGGTACAGAAATTGTTCAAGGCTGGCATCATAGCACCAATCAGATTCTCTGAATGGATCTCCAACTTAGTCCCTACAAGAAAGAAGACTGGTGAAATTAGGCTGTGTGTGGACCTAAGAAATCTGAACCAAGTATCCCTCAAAGACAACTATCCCTTACCCAAGATGGATCACATTCTCCAAAGAGTGGCGGGGGCCTCAAGGATCTCATTACTGGATGGATTTTCAGGCTTCAATCAAATCTTGGTGCACCCTGATGACCAAGACAAAACTGCATTTACAACCCCATGGGGAACTTTCAAATATGTAAAGATGCCTTTTGGATTGAAAAATGCAGGGGCAACTTTTCAAAGAGCCATGGATATTGCCTTTGCCAAGGAGATTCATGACTTTTTAGTCATTTACCTAGATGACCTTACACCTTTCTCAAAATCAGACCAAGAACATATAAGACATCTGAGACAGATCTTCCTAAAATGCAGAAAATATGGAATCTCCTTGAATCCCAAGAAATCTCTGTTTGGTTTAGAGGAAGGTAAGCTATTGGGCCACATCATTTCTAAAGATGGCATCAGAATTGACCCAGATAGGATACAGGCTATCCTACAAATGCCCCACCAAAGAAATGTCAAAGAGTTGCAAGGATTCTTGGGAAAAATCAATTTCTTGAGAAGGTTTATCCCAAACTTAGCAGAACTAATCAGATTATTAAATAACATGCTAAAGAAAGATTCAAAAGTCAAATGGAATGTTGAAGCCAATCAAGCCTTTGAAGGTATAAAATTGGCCCTTACCCAAACCCCAGTGTTGACCAACCCTCAGTTTGACAGAGACTTTATCATTTTCTCTTTTGCCTCCCAGCATACTATTGCTGCTGTTTTACTGCAAAAAGATGACCAAGGAAATGAGAAGCCAATTGCTTTCTTTAGCAAAGCTCTTAGAGATGCACCTTTAAAGTATCAAATCATGGAAAAGCAAGCTTATGCTTTGGTCAAAGCCATTAAAGACTTTAGGATTTATATCCTTTATTCCCATGTTATAGCATATGTGCCAAGTCCTATTGTCAAAGACATTCTCACCCAAGAAAATTTAGAGGGCAGAAGAGGAAAATGGATTGCCAACATCTTGGAATTTGACATTGAGATAAAACCTACAAAACTAATAAAAGGGCAAGGCTTGGCCAAATTAATGACAGAAACAAATTTCCAAGCCTTAGACATTAACCAGCTGGACAGTGAACCAGAGCTGGCGACTCCAAAGATCAATGTAGCCTTTGAACAATCCCCCTGGTATTCTGATATCTGTTATGTGTTACAAAACCTGTGTGCTCCCCCAGGACTGTCCAGAACTAAGTGTAGATTCTTAAAAATGAAAACCTCAAGATTTTGTGTGATGGATGGCAATCTGCTTTGGAAAAACCATGAAGGTATATTGCTGCACTGTTTAATTGAAAATGAAACTGACAATATCATAAAATAATTTCATGCAGGTGACTGTGGTGGGCACTTGTACTGGAAGTCCACTGTGGACAAGATACTAAGGGCTGGATATTACTGGCCCACCATGTTCTCTGATGTCAAGAAATTCATCACCTCATGTCATAAATGTCAAGTGTTTGAGGGAAAGAGACAGTTGCTGCCACTTCCTTTAAGGCCTATTGCAACAGAGAGACCTTTTCAACAATGGGGATTGGACTTCATTGGGGAAATTCATCCCTCATCTTCAGGCCAACACAGATGGATCTTAACAGCCACAGACTACTTCACCAAGTGGATTGAAGCTGTTCCATGCAGACAAGCAAATGATTCCACTATCATTTAGTTCTTGGAGAACAACATATTGGCTAGATTTGGCTGTCCTGACAAAATAATAACAGACAATGCTGCTGCTTTCAGATCCAAGAAAATGGTGAACTTCTACCATAAATTTCACATCACTCTGGGCCATTCCACTGCATACTATCCCCAAGGAAATGGCCTTGCTGAGTCATCAAATAAAAGTCTGGTAAATATCATAAAGAAAGTACTAGAAGAAAACAAAAAGAATTGGCATAAGAAGCTTGTGAATGCCCTATGGGCAGATAGACTAACAACCAAAAGATCAATTGGGACCAGCCCATATGAGTTGGTTTATGGATTAGAAGCCAAGTTTCCTTCATCACTAGGGGTGCCTGTAATGAAACTTCTTCAAGAAAGCCAAGCTGAACCAAACGATATGCAAAGAAGAATCAATCAAATCATATGTCTGCAGCAAACCAGAGATCAAGTTTTCAGCAGAGTTCAAGTGTTACAAGAAAAGCTAAAGAAGGCTTTTGACCGCAAAACTAAGGCAGAAGATTTCAGTGTGGGAGACAAAGTCCTCAAGTGGGATGCAAGAAGAGAAGACAAAGGAAAACATGGAAAATTTGATTCCTTATGGAGAGGACCATTTGCTGTCCAAGCAGTGCAAGGTAACAACACTTACTTCCTAAAACGTCTTAATGAAACTGACTTGGATGAAGGACCTGTGAATGGCAGGATGCTGAAGCATTATTTTGACTATTACCCATGAGTACAGCCTGAGGTTCCCTTGTATATATGCAGATGTATATATTATTTTCTGTTTAGATTGTAAAAATGCAGTTTTCCAAGTTTATTGACTGCCAGCAAAAGGTAAATAGAATCAGAGGTCTACCAAGAAGGGAAGCACACAATTTTGGCACTTCAAAGCAGCAAACTTCAAGACTGGCAAGAGCAATCAAGGAGCAAGGCAATCTGACCTGCTGTTCTTGGTCTTTCAAATGAAACACCATCCCCATGTGGAGCCACTGTTAGCTACCTATACCAATAGGTTTCATATTTCATGATTGGCTATAGAAGTTCCAAATATGCTCTTCTTTGATGATTCAAAGATCACATATTTCCAAGAGAATCCAATCTGTGCTAATAGCTTGGTATGGACTTAAATTTTGATGGATGGTCCAACAGTCTAATCTGGATCATGTCATGTTTTAAATTTTCAGTTGTAGATTAGAGAAAGAAGTCTGTCCAAACTGTTTAATCTTGGCAGACAAGTAGTTCAGGTAGAGAAAAAAGGCTCCCAACAGCTTAATCTGGGACCTTGGAAGAAATAAGGGTAGAAGTAGATAGAAAAAACAAAAGAAAAAGCCAAATAAAAGAAAAGGCAAGTAAGGGTCTGCAAGTCCAAGTGCACCCTCCAAGAAGAAATAAAAATGCTAGGCAAAGTAGCTGGGTAAGTAGATGGGGTTGCAGAAATGGTATTCATTCCAGATTGAATCTTGCTGGTTTAAATAAGAAAAAGCAAGGAAAAGGAGCATGTCTAATTCCCCAAATTCCCCTTCCACTCTTATTACTAACATCCCTTCATCCATGGAGATTGATGAGAAATTTCTAAGGTTTTCTGATGGTTCTTGTTCATTTAAAAGCCACATTTCCTGTGTAAAATTCTTTTCATTTTGATCTACTCCCTAAACTAAGTAAGTTTCAAATAAACTTAGTAATTTTCCCCTTCATTCTCATTTTTCTCCATACTAACTCTAACTCTACTATGTAAATCCCCTATGTTACCTTTCCCCTACTAGTACTAACACCATGGTGTATAAACCCCAAATTTTGTATAAATATCCCTCCCCTGGCATTATAGCCATATGTTCTCTAAAAAAGGAATCAAAATGACATCTGGTCACTTTGATGAACCTATACCTCATCTTTATCCCTTGTTTCAATTCATTCCACTCATTAAACCGTCATTTGCAAAGAAAAACCCTATAAAAACCCCTTCCTACCCATAACCCCTTTGAAATTATGAAAAAACCCATGAAAATCCCGAAAAAACAACAAAAACCCCCTTTCCTATAGTTCTCCGCTGTAAATATTTAAATGAATATTTAATTAAGGCCGGCGGGGCCCCCAAACCTGCACGATCCGTCGGAGGGCCCGCCAGCCGTCGATCTTCCGCCACCCATGATCCAACGGTGGGCGGTCATTTCTGTTCCCCGACCTGCCGACCTTTAGCGTCCGGGGAAAATGGTTTTCCGCCCCGTACAGGGACGCGTGTCAAACGCTGGGGTTGTTCGGAGCCCCCCTCCCCAATACCACTCATCAGCAAAGGCGGTGCGGGGAACCCACTTACCACCATTCCGATACCGCTGTCCCTTATGTCATCGTTGCGTCATCCTGACGTAGCACCTTTCGCACACCCCCGCGCCATGTGATCCTCCACGTACTCCTGCCACCTTATTCACCCGCCACCGTGTCCTGCCACCCTGGCTCACACCTCAGCAGCCATGTCACCTCCGTACCCGGCCCCGCCATGACGTCATGCTGACGTCATCGGCGGAAAAGCGCCAAATGCATACTTTTTCCAAATTTAACGTTATAAACGACCAAATGAGCCATTTTGGGTCATTTTCACGCGCAAAAGAAATAGCCGTTGTCAACCAGCTGCCGCGAAATTTGTCCCCAGCCATCAAATTCAACATTTCGACCGCTACAAGTCCAGAATTCGACGGCATTAAACCTCCACAGCCCGGCCCGCAAGCTTCCAAGCTAGTTTCTCCAGGTATTTCACCAGTTTTCCCCACTTTTGCCCATGCATTCCAATTCTCTGTAAATTCACCATTAAAAAACTGGTAAAAATCCTAAATTCAACTCTGCTTGTTACCTAAAGTAAGCCCAAGCAACTTGCACTACCCCTGAACTATAATTCGACATTAGAGCGGTCATTCCACGGGCTGAAACCATAAAATTGTCCTCGAGGTGCTCGGCATTGTTCCCTTTTGCCGAGTACAGGCCAACTGTATTTGTACCAAAAGAAACCTCATTACCTCTGCAGCTTACCCTTGGCAGTTCACGTCCCTGAGAGGTTGCAGCAAACTGCAGAAACCAGCTTGCATTTTCACTGAGAAAAACACTTCAGACTTGGTCTGTATTGGTCCTATTACTCAAGCTTTTAAAAAAAGACTTTGTAAACAATTGCCATCACCTTATTTCAAATCAAGTTTTACAATGGCTGCTTCTGCATCCTCATCCCTCAGTGTAGCTCCATTGAATCCAACAAATAGAGAGCTGGAAGCCTTGCCATTGGTTGACAAGGACTGTCTTATTGAAGACTTTGAGGGCAACAGGGACTTCTTGCAGACTTTCAGTCAGTTGAGAGAGGACTATAAGGATGGTCATGGTACACATGGGATATGGGAGTCAAACCTACCATACTATTGTCTCCCAGCTGTAAATGTCTTCCTTGAAGTCATTCACCTATGTGCTGAAAACTATAATGTGCAGCACAGAACTATTAGCACTCCATCTGGAAGGATCCTTTTCTACATTAATGCTGAGTCTATCAACAAAATGTTACATTTTGATCAGACAGAATTGCTAATCCCGTTTTCCATGAGCTATTTGCTAGAGACTGGTGAAAAGATGACCAATGAGGAGATTCAAAAGGTCACCAGAGATTTCATGAGACCTGAGTGCCAGCCTACAGAGCCACCTCCTTACCTGGGTATCCATTTCAATGATATAGGCAGGCTTTTACTGGACATGATTGCCTATGTGCTGGGATACAAAAACAGTGAGCATGTGGACAAAACAATGCTGGTATTGCTATCTGCATATAGCCCACGCCAACCCCCTGCCAGGAAGTATAACTTTGCTAAATTCATTGCCAATAAGATTCATGATCAGCTGAGCAAGGTGGACAGGCAGGGGGTCTTCAGGTACTCAGCCTATATTTACCACCTATTCATGTACTACCACTCTGAAGCCTTCCCATGCTACATCAGAAGGCTGGATCACAAAGGGGAAAGAAGATCTGTTATCTTCTGGACCTCTGTCTTTCATAAGGTCACAAACTCACCCTATACCTACTGTGAATTTGTTGACCAATTTGTGTACCCAGTCTCTTGCCTGTTGATGAAGTCCCCTCCTCCCAGAGTATCAAATGAGAAAAAGAAAACCCTGTAGCTTTCTAGAAAATATAAAATAGGTGACTGGTACCTATATGAGAACCATACTGTCATTAGGATCTATGGCTGTGAGCTCTGTCCATACAGGCTCCCAAAATATGTACCTATGAGGTTATTTGCCTTGGAATATTACAGGCAGTTGATTCAGTCAGACCTCACCCATTTCCACAGCGCCAAAAATAAGGCCCACCTCAAGTTCAAACACGAGTTGGGCCCCTTCATCATGAATAAAAAAGAAGGGTGGGAAGAGGCAGATCTAATCCTCAAGGATAAATACAAGTTATCCTATAGTTTTCGGTGGGTCCATTATGACCCTCAAGGTTTCATCACTGCTAGAAGAAACAAGTATAGGCTTATAGGCATTAAACATTGCCAGTACTCTCACATTGAAAAATATGCCAACCTGCAAGAATGGCAGATGGACACTCTAGTTGAAAATCTAACTGAGGAAGAGAGAATGCTAAAGAGTAGGAGGGAGCTTGAAAAGACTATTGACCTAGACTATGTGCAGCAGGTACCTTTCAGACCGCCTTATTCAATAGGAGAAGGGACCTCGGCTACAAAGACTGCACCACAGGCACCTTCTACATCAGCACCAGTGTTAGATAAAGGCAAGGGTATAATGGGTACAGAAGAGGAGGTAACAAAAGAAAAGCCTGCCCCTGAAGCAGAGCAGCAAACAGGGCAGCAACAAGAACAGCAGCAAGGGCAAAATGTCCCTCCACAGACTCAGCTACCAGCAGCTCCAACACTGCGAATTCCACCTCCACAAAAAGAGCCAGTAACTGCCCCAATCTTACAGACCCCAGCACATGAGGAAAGGGGAACTAAAAGAGATAGAGAAGAGTCCACTCCTCTCAGTGGATCCTCCCACCAGCCAGAAGCCAAAAGGCAAAGAGCAGACTCCCCAGAGGTAGAAGACATTACTGATGATGTCTTGGAGAGTGAAAGAAAAGACAAGGAGGGCAGTCAACACACAGGTACAAGCTCCTTTCAGCAGGAGCAAACTTTACAACACGGCTTAGAGGTGTCCTCCTCTTCCCAGCTGACCAAGAAGCCCAAAAACACCAAGGCTTCTTTCAAACAGATAAAAGCTCAGAATGAGCTACTAAAGGCCGAGGTCTACAAGCAATTCATAGATGCAACACCAGCCCAGCAAGAGAGACTATTGTCGGTATATGACATTCAGCAGGAGAAATTGCTCCTGAGCCACTACAAGCCAATGGGGCCGGAGCCCAAGACACCTGCAGATTTCATAAAGACAAGGGTGGAGGTCCTAGCCAGGGATATACATCCCATGGACCAGATTGAACTCCACAAGCAAACTGGAGAGATGGTCTATGCAACCCTAGTAGAGAAGGCCACCTTGGCCCATGAGCTGAAGGAGTCCCTAAAAAACACCAACACCCAGTTGGATTTTGAGAGATTGTCATCCCAAGCCAAAGACAACAGAATAAAGTCCCTGGAGGAGATCATCATCGATCTAGGAGATGATCCTAGTGATCCAACGGGTGTAAAGGCCCTCATGAAGAAAAAGGATGATGACTTGAACGCATTAAAGAAGAGGTTGAAGCTGCAGCCCACAGAGCACCCTCAAACAGCAGAACTTCAAAAGCAAAAACGGACTGAGGACCAGCTAGACCTCCTAATGCAGCAAGACCAAAGAATTAGGGATCTGGAGAAAGAGCTGGAAGGAATATTACAGGAAAAACAAGCAGATTCCACTTCCCAAGCTCCTCCAACTACATCAACAACAGCAGCAACTTCAGGGGCAGCAGTGCCCCCTACAGCAGAAGCAGCAGGAACAGCAGCAGCCCCAGATGCCAGTCCAAGTATAGAAGAATTGACCAAGGCCGTCAAAGCAATGGAGCTCCAAGCAGACGAAATAAAGAAGGCCAAGGAAAAATTGGCAGAACTGGACTCCAAGTATACCAACTCCAAAATGACTGTAGCAGAACAGGGCAGAGAAATAAAGGCCCAAAGAGACAAGATAAAGGCCTTAGAAAAGGAGCTGAATCTAGAGACAACTATGGCTGACATAAAGAGAATCCTATGGGCTAAAATTGGCCAATCCATCAAACAGCAGTGGAGGTCAATAAAAATAATGCATGAGCAGATGGATTTGATGGGCCAAGAACAAGCGGAAATTCAGAAGGCCAAGACAGTACTAGGAAACAAAACAGAACAGGCAAACAGGATGATAGACTTCCTGAATAGACAGGAAAGGGAAGAATTGGCAGCCATAGGCATTCCCAACAGAACAGAAGCTGTCCTCTCTGCCAAGAAGGCACTAACTCTAATAAACTATATACAAGCAGTAGAGAGGAATTTTTTTGAAATGCAAGCAGATGTGGAGGAATACAAGGCCAAAATGGGAGTGCTGCAAGCAAAAGGCCTGCCCAGCTTGCTAAGTGGTGCAGGAAAGCTGATCTCCCTAGATCAAATGGCCAACAGAATGGAAACCACTATTGAAAATCAGATTATTGCATCTGGCAGTACATCTGAACCAGCAGGGCCTCCTACAGGACAGAGTTTATATGAAAAACTTGAAGGCATGTTCTTCATTGAGAATGAGGTGAATCACCTGTTTGAGACCCCTCCCAATCTTTACAAACATACAGAGGCAGAGGAAACATTGATAAAAATACGCAGGCATCAAATGCCTAAGGAGGATTGGTGGCAGTTTATGCTTCAGATTTTGCCACGGTAATTCCAGCTGTTTGGTCACTGCCAGCTCCAGGTCACTAGAAGACAAACAACGGAAAAAGGGTTAGCATTTAAAAACAGCTAAGAAGTGACTCATCACATAAGACGATGACAGCTAGCCAAGTTTTGAACAGCACATCTCCAACCGACTCTAACAGCCATAAAGACCAAATATCTTCTGACTATTTGACAGCTGAAGCATAAAGGAGTTTCGGCTGCATTCACTCCTTCAGCTACTGCATTCCGGAGATTATCCTATCATAAATGAGATATTAACTCATTTCGTTGATATTTTTGATGTAAATTTTGTATATAAACTCCCCTGAGTAACTCATAAGGGGCTGGTAATTTTCTCTATGAGAACACTTGTATTGTACACTTTCAGAATTATCTAATACAAAGGGCTGGATGAGCTCAGTGATTTCCTGAAATTATTTGATGTCTGGAGGATGCTCCCTGTGTTGATGCAGAATTCCTGTGCTGTCTGACGGAATAACAAGTTTTCTTCAAAACTCTGTTATTGTTTTTCTTATGTTTATCAAATCATACTTATCTCATACTAAGCTAGCAGTGAAGAAAAAGAATAGTACAAGATCTGTTTTATTACACCTTGTGCTCAATTTTTGCTACTGTAAATGTTTGTCTTCTGGGTTAAATATGTACATGAATTCTTAATTGCTCATGTGTCTGTTAATTCTATGTGTACGAATATCACCTAGAAATTCTTAAATGCTCCTGGGTCAATATTCTCACTGTCTTACTCCAACAGTTAACTATAAGATTCTTAATTGCCTTGCACTAACTGGATACACTCCATTCCATCATTATTACAAAAGTTATTTCTCAGACACTAATCTGGCTCTGCAGCATCACTACAGTGTCACAACAGCACATCAAGCATCTAAAGGACCACTGACTCCATAGCCCAATGGACTAGAACTCTTTGGAAAATACATAAGCACCTTGACTGAAATTATCATCCAAGCAAAAAACTCAAAACAAACCTGAACTTATAGCTAGCCTAAAATCATTACAAACAGAGATAAATTATAAAGAGAGAGCCCTCTCTGACTACAGTTTGGCTAGAAACTGTCGTCCAAAGATTGGTTAGTGGTTACCCCGGCCGTATTCCCTTGGGAGTCATAGGGAACAACCTGGGTGTTAACAGGTACCATAGAATCACTTTCAAATGTAAAATTCTCTCTTAATGTTGGTGGTTGAGGAAGATTATAACTTTCATTTAAAGGTTCAATAATATCAATTTTAGAATCAAGATTTATTGATGGTGATTCCTCTTTATGTTCACTGTAAGTTCTTACATTATGTTCTTGAACAACAGACGTAAATTTCTCAGTTAAAACTTGCTTAGGGATTAAATCGTCGTGATGGAATATATAGCATAATAACATAAATCTATCAGAAAATTTGGTAACAGTTTCATCCTCAAATATTGTCAAGTTATCAAATTTTGAGCACAATTTTTCATAACTATAATTGTGATGAGCATAAAATATACCTTCATGAAGTGATTCCAAGAGTGAATGCACTTGGATGGTAACATATTGTACCATTCCTGAATCCTTCCTTGAAGCGTGATAGTAAGCAAACTAAAAATTTCATTGTCTTTAGTGATGTTAAAACATTTGCATTTGTGTATAAATTTATTAACATGATCTAAAGAAGAAATAATGTCACTCTCACCGTCATATTGAAATTCATATATGGATTCAACTTGTTTCTTTGAGACACACCTCTGGTAGGCTTGCACAAGCTAAAAGCGTGACCCAAACCAGGTATGCATGTAGGAGACATGACTAGTTAAAAGTGTTAAAACAAGACTTCACACAAATCAACTAGCTCAGGCCCTCCTTCGAGCGCCAAAAATGTTGATCAGCAAAAATTTCCTCCATCAACATTAGGGGAGACCACCCAGTCGGGAACTTAAAGCAGCTCCTTTTCCATTGAAGATGGTGGTTTCGACTGGTTCTGGGTCCAGTTACCCTTAAACATAAATCTAATATAATCTAAAAATAATATAGCCTAAACTAATAATTAATCTATTGATCGATTTAAAAAGGTTGATCAAACTGCAATTAAATGATTTATTTTCCTCTTTAAGAAATGACTTAATGCAAACTAAGATGTAAATGCAGAACTAGTCTAAAACATGAAAAACCTATCCCGTACTAGAGTGGGATAACCCTCTCCTAATCTGAGACCAGGTTAACTAAAATAGGGGAAAAGATTGGTTTATGGATGAAATCAGAATTAATATTCGATTATGAATTCCAAAATAATTCGTAAACTCCTAAAAGATTAAAACAACCATGTAAATGAATCTAATTTAGTAAATAGATATTAATGTAAGTCCATATACAAACATAATTCATTATAAAATTTGTATTAATCAAAAGAAATAGTTCATTTCAATTAATACAAATAAAATCAAAATACACCTATAAATGAATAATAACTAGTTATCATTCACCACAAGTATAATTCAATGAATTATGTATGATTTCGATCTCATTCTACCTCTTGGAGATAGCTCCTACAGACTTTAGCAACATATCACAATTGACTCAACAATAGTGCTAGAGATCAAAGAAACTTACTACTTAGAATAGAAATCAAAACCAATTATAAAACTTTGACAAAAATATAAAAAATTAACATTATATTATAGTATACAAGAATGAAAATCCATTAAATAGTGCCAAAATTACATTACAAATTTGTAGTCATGGAGTAGCTTAGACCCATAATCACATTTCCTACAAGAGTGTTAAGCAATTATAACAGAGCCAAAACCCCTCTGTTTTCTCGACAATCAACCTTTCTGTACTTAACAGTAGTGCTATTGCACAAATCGAACTACAAACAATCCCCCTTGAGTGGCTCACGGCCTCTCTCCCCTTTGATATAAGATTTACAGAGCTAACAGTCTCCCTTGATTCTCTCAAGAAATACAAAGTTAATGAATTTGGAGGGTTTTCTTATGTTGGATCACAAGCCGAATTTGGAAATTGTTGCAACAAAGTGTTTTTCTTTAGATGAACCAATTGACTTTGTTGTTAGATGAAGGATTGATTAGTTTTTATTGGTCATGGTTTGTTATGGAGTTCGTTACAACAATAGAGTTAATTTTGAACAATATTTTCCACATGGCATGGGGCCTTTAAAAGTATGAACTGAGCACAACATTATGCCCTATTACAAAAATCACATAGAAGATCTTTATTATTATACTTAACTAAATAAGAATTGAAAGAAAAATATCTAACATAAAACCCGAAAACCATTTAAATAGCAATTTTAATAAATATAGGAGCGGCCTTTTATGTAAATGCCAAGTGGATGATGTTAAAAGGTATTAGAGAAATGGATAACGAAACTTTTAACATGAGACAAAATGAAATAGTTGTGATATTGGGCGGCTCCGATATGGAGTGGATGTGATATTGTAATCAACTCCCTTTAATAAATTCATCGGGTGAATTATATATTAGGTTTGCATCAGAGATTTGATATTTGATGTATTACAGTTGTTACCATTTAAAAAAATTTGATATACATTCAGATGTGATATTCCGATTAGACCATAGTTAATACGCATATCGGGTTCGACTTATCGAAGCTTGGCAAATATGGACAGTCAAAGAAGGAGGTACATTGGGATATTGACGATAGGGAAATATTATTATCAGAGAGTGGAGATTGAATATCAGAGTGATTGGCATATCAGAAATCAGAGCGGCATGGATATCGAAGAATTTTCATATCAGAATTTTTAAGAGGTGACACATAACAAAAACTTTGATATGAGGGATTCTTCGATATAAGGAAGTGTAGAGGGTTATGTGGTATGTGGGTCCTCCATAATGCTTCAACCACTTTATAATATATATCACTGAAACTTATATTCGTTTGTTTGTATTAAAGACATTTGTCATATGGTTCGAAGTTTATATTTGTATGTTTATTAAAAATGGCTAAGCCACTTACCTCATTAAAATATGGTTAATATATGAATGTTGGTGTCTCGGGGGCTATGTTTTATTAATTAATCTAATTAGAACAAAATAATAATTACAAGTTTATTAACTTTAGAAAAATGAATATTTTAATTAACTTAAAATTGTAAATTGTAAAACTAAGGAAAAATTGAAAACCATAAGGGAAGATGAAACAAGAATTAATGAAAAAGATGACTATGATAAACTAAAGCAATAAACACTCAAAGCCTAAATGCATGCAAAAGGGTCCCTGTGTCTATTACGATAGAATAAAATGTGGGTGTTATGTTTTCAATACAACACACCTTCAAGGACTTTTGTGCCAACGAGGGGATTAAAAAAGAATTGATAGAACCCCATAACCCATAGCAAAATGGAGTGGCTAAAAGGAATAAAAAAAGCATAGTGGGAGAATCAAGAGCCATATTGCATGATTAATGGAATCCATTAAATTTATGGGAATAAGCATGCAAAATTGCAGCTTATTTGTAGAATACGAGCCTTCACAGAATACTTCACATGATCACACCTGAAGACGCTTTCTCTGGGAGAAAGCCAGATGTATCTTATTTTCAAATTTTTAGAACTATAGTGTATTTTCATGTCTCCAAGGATAGCGGAAATAAAATTGAGCCTACAACTGAGATGGGAGTCTTTGTAGGATACACAATGACACCACATAATTACTGGGTGCATTTTCCCTCACTTAGGGTGACAATATTGAGAAGAGATGTCAAATTTGATGAGGAGAAGGCTATGAGATGCTCTCTAGAGTGAGAGATGAGTATCCAACTAGAGGAGGAGCTTCTAGCTCCAAAGGAGGATCCCCACGTAGAGCTTCACGTTGTTGTGGAGCATCCAAAAGTGGAGAAGCAGACACGAGGCTGAGTGGGGTGACCCACTCAACCCAAATCTTCAAAAGAGGGGAGGAAGAGAACCAGAAAAGTTGACAAATTGGTACAGGGTTAATGGGATAATTTGGCATCTTCTACATGTCAACATAGGTAGAGCAGGTCACTAGAAAGGTACAGTGGGTATATGGATCTCATGACAGATCTCATTGAGTCAAAACCTTCCTCATTTGAGGAAGTTGTCTCTCAACTAGTGCAGTTTGATTCTATGGTGGAGGAGTATAACTCCATAATGAAGAATAATGTATGAGAGGTGGTGCCCAGACTAGAGAACAAAATTGTGGCTGGTTCTAGATGGATCTACAAAGTGAAGGATGTAGCTAATGGTAGCATTGAGAAGTACAAGGCCATATTTTTCGCCAAAGACTTCTCTCAAGTAGAGGGAGTGGACTATGAGGAAACATTTACACTATTGGAAAGATATTCCTTAGTAACATCCATTCTAGAATTGGTTGAGTAGATGGGGTGGAATATCCATTAGATGGATGTGAAGACTGCCTTTCTCAATGGTGTTGTTGAGGACGAAATTTACATAGAGAAGCCAAAGGGATTTGAGACATATGACAGGGAGACACATGTGTGTAGACTCAGGAGAGGCTTGTGTGGTCTCAAATTGGCACCCTGAGCATGGTACACTCATATCGACACATATCTCAATGGATTGGGCTTCACCGAAAGTGAAGCAGATGTCAATCTCTATCACATTATGGTAGATGGCAACTTTCTTATCTTGGTATTATATGTTGATGACTTAATATACTCATAAGGGATGAGAAGTTGATGAAATATTTCAAGGAGGACCTTGCAAGAGAAGTCGATATGAAAGACATGGGCTTGATGCATTACTTCCTTCGACTAGAAGTATGGTAGGGTGATGATGAGTTTTTTGTTAGTCAGGGGAATTATTCCTCTGAAATCCTTTATATATTTCACATGGAGAACTGCAAGCCTATGGACACACCTCTAGCTACAAACTGAAGGAAGGAAATTTCTTCTTCAAGCGAGGTAGTGGATGCTACCATCTATAAATAGCTTGTGGGATCCTTGACATATCCAGTGAACACAAGGCCCAACATATGTTATGTAGTTAATCAGTTGTGTCAAGCCATGGTGAAGCCCACCAAGATGTATTGGATGGCAACAAAGTATGCGTTGAGGTACCTCAAAGGAACAAATGAGTATGGGTTATGGTATAGGAGGATAAAGGAGTGAAGTTGCAAGGCTTCACTGATGTATATTGGTCAAGGATCCCATCAGGCAGTGAAAGTACTTCAGGTGCTATCTTCAATGTTGGGTTTACAACTATTTCCTTGTATAGTAGGAAACAAAGGCCGCTGCATTCATCTCAGCAAAGACTAAATGAATGGTTGCAAGTCAAGCAACATGTGAGGTCATATGGATGATGAAAATACTTGTGGGTATTTTGAGTCAAGAGACAGATCCGACAATGATTTATTGTGATAATGAGAGTTGCATTAAACACTCTCAGGATCTAGTATTTCATGACATGTCCAAGCACATTGATATCAAGTATCATCACTTGCAAGATTGCGTGCAGACGAGAATTATGATTCTATAGTACATTCAACCTGAGGAGCAGGATGAAAATATCCGGACAAAGGCATCGCCAAGAGGAAAATTTGCATTCCATAGGTGGTTCAAAATCTGCTTCTTTCTAAGAACAATATTTCATTAAATTTGGAATTAAATGGTGGATCTAGAATTTCAAAATAACCAAAAATCTCAATTCTAGTCATTGTCCTTGTCACAAAATATTTCCAAATTTAATGAAATATGTGTTTGAGGGAGTGTTAGAAAATGTAGCAAGAAAGGTTAAATTGCACTTGTGCCTTATTCAAATTTATTAATTCAATTTTCCACATCTACAAGATGAATTGGATTGTAGTTAACTTGTGTGACATGGCTTTGTCTACTAGTTTAGTCAATAAATTTGAGTTATAGGCTACAAGTCAAGTTGTGCATGTAGTGATTGCTAAAATTTAGAAATCTAGTTTAGTTTGACTCACTTTGACTCAGTTAACTGGACACAAGTACCTAGTTGAGTCAATTGAAGGCTAGTTGAGTAGCAAAATTGTTGTTAACTCAGTGATCTCTCAGTTAGACTAGTTAATCAGCTAAAAATAACTGAGACATGAATGAAATTTGAATTGCCTAGATGGAGTGGAGGAAAATTCACATTGAAATTATTAATTGTATACTATTTGAGTGTACAGGCTTCGCTATTGAGTAGGTGAATCATTCCTTGGGAATTATGCAAGAAAATAGGAGGCAATTCCTATATTTTAGGAGATAATTTCCTTGGGGATTGCGCAAGGAAATAGGAGCAATATGGAGCATTAACTTAGCTAAGTGTTGGTCAGAGCAACAAAATGAAGAGGAGAATAAGTTTACAATGTAGGGTGTGCTTCAGGATTGAAGCAAGACATTGTAATAGTTTCTCATTCTCATCTAATTGATGAAAATCAGCAGAGCAATTTAAATTCCCAATTGGGTTCCCCTGTAAATCATTGTGTTATTGTGGTGTTTTAATGGTTGCATATCATTTCATGTGTTTCTAATTTATGATTTCCATTCTGTATAATTGTAGAGGAAATTCACAGTCTCTTGATTTTAGTTCAATTTCATTAGTAGTAGCAAATTTATATTAATTTCTACAATTTAGTCAACTACAAATCGAGGAACTACTAAATAATTGATACACTCAAGGATTGTGGCGATCTTAGGGAGCTAGATCCACCTTTATATGGATTTGGAGGGAATCAACCCTCATTCGGAGGAGGCTCCCCCCTCAACCATTTTTGTATAAATAAACAAGCCCAAGGGCTCAATACAATTCAAACTTTTATAGAAGGATAGAAACTGCTAGAGTTAGGATCTTGTACTAATCATGCTCAATTCTCTTATCATGTACTTGATAATTTTTTGATATCAATGAAAATCATTATGTCATCATAGATCTAAGTGTGTTTTAGAGAGTTGAGCCCCTTGGGTTAGGGACCAACCCAAGCACTCTAGTCTCTCTCCTTTGTGTATTTTCATTATTCAATTTCTTTCCTATACTTAGTTAGCAGTGTTTCCTTGTTCTCTAGCAATATTTTTTTATGAGAAAATATTCTTTTATAGGTCTATCAAGAATCTCTCTTGTGGGAAGTATTTCTGTATACCTTTTGTTTGCAAGAAAAAACATAGTTGTTCTCCTTCTACAATAGTTAGATCCTAAATTAGCTCTCCTTTTGAATGCTTGTTTCTTGCAATTTATCATTTGTTTAGTAGTCTTTTCAAACATCAAAAGCATAATATTTCTTACATCAAAGTAAGAATATGGGTTTGAAGGGTTTATCATTTTCATTTTCACTTATCATCCTACCATCAACACCCTCCTCCCCTACTCAACAACTTCAAGCCAACTATTTATAGGGAGCCCATTTCATATTTGTTAGAGGCCATTGTTCACATTTTTCCTTGTGAAAGATGGGCTCCTAAGGATAACTAGGCTTGGAAAGAAAATCATACATGCTTATCCTACCTTGTCCCACCTTTTCTCACCTTCAAAACACCTTCTAAGCCCACAAAGTGCTCTCAAATATGATCCTATAGCAAAATAGGGAAATCCTATAACCACCCTATAACACCGTGTCCTGATCATGTAGCTCTAATATACTCTCCAAACTCAACAAAAATTGTCCTTTGAGCTTCATATTTGCATTTCAACCCTATACAATGACCTGTAGGCTTTGAAAGCAATTTTGAGGAAGACTATAGACCACTTAAGACTTGTCTTTTCACCACTACAATTCATTCCTGCAATTAGGTCTAGTAAACAGGTTCACGAATTAAATGGTATAGGGATGGTTTATATGGTTAATTTTTAAAACACTTAATTAAATATGTTACTTGGATATGATCTCTTTTGAGCACAATGATTTAGAGTTGATTTCATGCTCTTTACTTTATGTAGTTAGATTATGTTTTTCTTTCTCTATTTTACGTTTCATGCACTAGGTTAGGGTTTCCATTTCAAGCATTTCCATTTCTGCAAGTAGATTTTCATTTACTCTTATGAAACATTTCCATTTCTTTCAAGTAGCTTAGAATTTACTTTTATGCAACATTTCCATTTCTTACTAGCTTAGAATTTTCTTTCATGCAACATTTTCATTCCTACAAGTAGATTAGAACTTCCTTTTATGCAACTTTCTTTCATTCTCGCAAAATGTAGATTTAGTTGGTATAATGGTCTATGTACACCTTGGTTTGGTTCACTGCTTTAGAGCAGCTTGAGTAGAGCTTAGCTTACTATGCATATACCATTGTCACCTCTTATGTTTGTATGAATCCCATATTGATGAATTAAAGTGAGTAACCCTCAGAGTTGTAACATTCTTGCAATACCATAGATCATAATTGACAATGATGTTTTCGTAAACATGAGATCTATTTGGTTTGGTTTTGAGCAAAGAGATCGATCTGTTATTTAACAGTTTCTGGTAATGATGAATAAAGAGTTTTGACTTGGTTAGTGATGAGATTTAGCTTGGTTAATTAGTGATTGATTTGAGAGAGGTTATTGGAATATTTCTTTTAGGAGTGATTTGGTTTCATAAGGGTAATTGGTATTCAAATATTCACCTTTTTTTGTTAAAAAGGTGCATTGGTATTCAGTGATTGATCATAATGGTTGGTGTGGGTCTAGTTTGAAAATTTGATGAAATATGGTTTGCACTTTTTTTATGGGTGTTTGAGTTAGGTGGATCCAATGTGAAATATTATGAAACATTGTCCAGAGAGGTGCTCAGGGTTGGAGCCTTTAGTGAGGGGGTAATAGCTTCCTTCGAGTGGTAGCTGGTAAACTTGACGAGGGATTAGAAGCTTCATTCTTGTAGGAGACGTTAAAATTGATTATGGAGTAGTAGCTTCATTCTAGTTGGAGTTGGACAATTTTTGGAAGTTGTAGCCTCGTGTAGGTAGGAACCTGTGCACTCGTAAGAGTCTACACCAGTGCAAGATGTAAGAATACTTTATTTATAATAAGAAATAAGACAGAGATGACAACAGTGGTGCTTTATTTATAATAAGAAACAAGACAGAGATGACAGCAGTTTTCTCCCAAATTGGGTTTCCACCTAAAAAAATTGATGTTTGTATGTGTTTTGTGTTGATGTTGTGTTTATCAGCTCTTACTTTGAATATTTCTCATGGTTAATGCATAATGATTCAGATAATTATGTAACATTGTGAAAGATTAAGTAACTTGCATATACATTTTTTTTGTTCATTAAAAACACGTACACAAGTGAATTTCTTGAAGGGAAGCCACCTATAAATTTTATGAGTGTGCAATTGAAGAGCAATTGAAATGAAAGATTGATTCAAACCCCTCCACCACCCCCCCCCCCTCTTAGTATTTATAACATGATCTAAATTGGTTGAGTCTAAGAGGACCCTCGAGTGATTTACCATTGAACAATAGTTTTGGGCATGCTAGGGTAATGAGAGGGGAAGTCTAGTGGGTGCATCTTAACTCATTTTAGGAGTGCTTGCTAGGATCAATATGTAAGACTCTCTTACACCGATATGTAAGACCTTTATTATGTGATCAATAAGTAAAAAAAAATTGGTTGTGGAAACAGCCACCAAATTTAACGTCTATCCACCTACATTAATTTCTTTGTTGTAACTAGATGAACACAATTAGGATGTTGATTGGGCATTTGAGTGGGGTGAATTTTTCTTATATATAGAGGGAACAAAATAGTATTGTGGATGCTCTCTCAAAGATGAGGCATAGATATCAACCTAGGGAGATCAATTTCTCTGCATATAGTAAATGACAATCTTCAAAGGACTAGAAAATTTTTATTTACTTGAGTTCCAGATAATTGATGTTGATCTACAAGTTTCCATGTTTAGTTAAAGTGAGACACTTTTAATGATAGTTGTTATCATATGCATATTTTGTAAAGACTTCTATAGGGATAGATTTCAAAATCTAGAATATGTTGAAAAAAAAAGGAAAAAGGAAGAAGTGCAAGGGATAATGTAAGAGACTGAGGTTGAATACACAACCCAATACTTGAAGTGATAATTTGTTGTCATTAATCACTTATAACAAAGATATAAATTAGCTTATATTTTATTGCGCCAATATCTCCTCATAACCTGAACTCATGCATTGAGGCTTGAAACAATTAGTGCAATGTTCATTTGTCCAATCCATGGAATAGAACCTAGTGAGTTTATTATCATTCAGCTTACAATCTAGAGTGGCAAAGTTTTATTATAGGTGGCAAACATTACAATTTTTTATTTTGGCCAAGAAACCTTCATTTTCAATTAGTTTTAAAATATTTAAATAGATTCTATGAAGTTATTTAAATTTTTGAAAAAAAAAATATTAAATTGAATATTTTGAAAATCAAAAATTAATTATTAATTATTAATTTTTTAAAGGTTAAATTATTTTTTCCTAACCAAGTATTTTTTAACTGTGACTTTTTGGAAAGTTTTCCCATCTAGCATATCTAGAATCTTGTAGGGATTTATTGAAATTACAAGTTTGACATGTGAACTCTTCATAATTGATGTGTTTGGTGGGTTTAGGACGGTGTTGAATCCATATATGTAGTCAAAAAATGCTGCCCTATTTCGGCCATAAATCCTCGCAAAACTCCAAATCCTCAGAAAATTCCATTTCTAATTGGTTGATGACTATTTTTATGTGGTTTTAAATTGATTTTTCAAATATAAAAATTATATTAAAAAATAAAAAGTCTAAATTTTGTTTTCCCAAGTCTTATATTAATTTAGGGTTTGTTGCAATAGGATGGTCCCCATAAAGTGGCTTGTCAATACCACTTGCAGGAAAACCATAATTCATTTAAAATTAAAATATTTTATAATTTAGGGTTTGTTACAATACTATGGTCCAATACGGTAGCTTGTCAATACCACTTGCCCGAAAACCATAATTCATTTAAAATTAAAATATTTTATAATTTAGGGTTTGTTGCAATACCATGGTCCGTAGTTGTCAATACCACTTGCTACAAAATCATAACTCTAAAATATTTTATAATTTAGGGTTTGTTACAATACTATGGTCCAATAGGGTAGCTTATCAATACCACTTGCATGAAAACCATAATTTATTTAAAATTAAAATATTTTATATGTAAAGTTTGTGACAATACTATAGACCAATACCAGTAGCCAGAAACCCAGACACCGTAATTCATATAAAATAAAAATATTTTATTTTATAATATTTTTAACAAAACCATTATAATATTTATTTGTTTGTTTCATTTCGTGTCGTGTCGTGGTTTTGCAATTAATAAATATAAATAAATAATAAACCATTTAATTATGAAATATGCCGGTCTTGGTCCTCTTCCTCCTTATATAAGCTTAGCTTTAGCAGAAGCAAAGCCCATATTTCATTGTGACTGAGGCCGTTGCTTTGCATTCTGTGGAGGACCAATACAGGCCACAGTGGCATCACTTTCCAGCACTCTTCATCTTGAAGCTCCGGTGGAGGTGCTACGGAACTTTGCACACAAATCGTCCGGAGCTTTGAACTGGTCGTCTCGTTTTTCTGGTGATGTTTCATAGTGGATCACCGGTTTTGCATTGTGCAGACCGATGGAAACAACATACGATACAATGAAGCCTGGAAACTCCGAGAATGGATGGTATGTTGTTTCCATCGGTCTGCACAATCGAAAACTGGCAATCCACTATGAAACATCACCAGAAAAACGAAGCGACCAGTTCGATTTGGCAGAGTTCAAAGCTCCGGAGGATTTGTGTGCAAAGTTCCGTCGCCCCTCCACGCAGCTTGAAGATTAGAGTGCGAGAAAGTGATGCCACTGGCCTGTATTTCATTGTGACTAATCAGTATTTTCTTGATCAGGCGGTTGCTTTGCATTCTGTGGGGACAGCAGGTTTAGCTTCTGTTTTCATTGTGACTAATCAGTATTTTCTTGATCAGCTTTGCTTCAGCTTCTCTTTTTAAAACAAAAAGATGTGTAGACCTGAAGCGGATCTCATTTCCCTCAACGGATCAATGGTGGAGCTGTGTCGGAATCCTTCAATAAACCGGGCAGCTTTGATGACGAATGCAAACAAAAAAATGAGAATATTTTCAACTTCAACCATGAATTTTCTTCAGGTGAGCTGCAACTATTAACGAACTCTCTGCATTTAAGAAATTGCTATTGCTTCGCAGGGTTTTCCTTTTTATGTTATTTTGCCTCTGGTTGGGTTTTGAAGGTGCTGAAAATGAGGCGATTCCTCCTCTGAAGGATTTCGAAAAGTACAGAGGTATCAGGCTGCGTCCAAAGGGAAAATGGGTTGCGGAGATTCGAGATCCAAGAAAGGGCATTATGGTTTGGCTTGGAACGTTTAATACGGCAGAGGAGGCCGCCAAGGCTCACTCAACTTTCCGGATCACTCGTGTTTTGTAAAAGTGGACACTAGCCAGAAAATGTCAGGGATGAAAGTAAAGTCGTGTACAGAAAAGCCTGTTTTATTATTTGGTCGGAATATAAACAGTAAGGTAAAACCTTTATATTCACCAAAGCTTGACTTACTCTCAGTTCCTAAAACCCAGTGCTGAAAATGGACCGTAATGTAAAACCCAGTGCTGCATTTCGAATTGTCTGCCTTGGAATCAGACGTTGGTTGTTAGAGGCATCAGGGAATTTCAGATTCAGCTCATCCCAGGCTTATTATACGTACATAACAAGTAGGCAGACTAGTGGTTTGTGTTGAAGCCTATTTATAGCATTTACAGTCCTCTGAACTCGTGTTTTTCGGGTATAGACTTGAAAATGGGTATAGGCTTGTATTCAAGAACACTGCTCTTCTGAGTACTGCACACAATATACCCATTTTCATCTGTAATAATTGGCATGCCCATATTCATATTCGGTCTCACTACTAAATCATTTTCAAATGATTTTCTTGACACATTTGTCATTGTCATTGAAGGAGCTTCGAGGGTATCCTTATCATGAGCAGAAGATCCATTCTCTCCATTTCCAGGCTTGTACTCAAGAAGATCCCTCATCTCAATCCCAATGCTGCTGCTACCACCCATGTTACCCATCTCCATGATGAAGGCGAAGGTGAAAGGCAATGGTACTCTACAAGAAGCACTTTAAATATGAAAGATTATCAAGTATGGCGAGTCTACACTTTAGGAGAAACTTTCAAGAAACAATAACACTAGAATAGTGCCATACCTCTCCTTTATTAATTTGTGGATTTCTATGAGGAATCAAAGGACACCATATTTATCCCTTAGTATTCTCTACAAACCTCCCTCATCCATTAGCATTTGTAACTTGTACCTTCAACGGGTGAAGTTGGAAGCTTCTATTGAGTATGTGTTATATTATTTGTAAAAATAGCCTCACACTTGATCCATATGTGGCAAGTACATAAGGGTGGGGGATGGTCACATGCCTCAATTTATTTTTTTTGGGTGTGGGGGGGGGCATTTATTTGAACATAACTTTCTGGTGATTTTTAGCACACACTTTTCACTTTTAGTGGTTTTGTGACACATGATAGTTTTGCCATGGTTTTATAATTCCATGATAGTTAAGGAATTGTGGTTGTAATATAATTCAACCAAAATTAGTTGGAGGTGCCACTCTAAACAATTACTTGGGTTTTCATCCTGATCATGTGGCTATCCCATTTTCCATAAATATTCAGGTTTGGCATGAAATCCTCTCCAATTATGGTGGCCAAAATAGGAAGGTCAACTTTCGAGTGACATAACTTTTGCTTACAAACTTTGATTGAGTGATTCTTGATCCGTTGGAAAGGTATCTATGTGTAGAACACAAAAAAAGGTGCATTGCTAAAGTGACAAAGATTTAGTATTTACCCCAAAAAAATGTGGTTTGATGACTTAAAATACTCTTGGAAGGCTTCAAACATTGATCTTCATGATTTAACATGTAAGGCTCATAGGGTTTCATATTCTTTGCATTCACAATTGAGTAAATACACATGTATGGGGTTAAAATGAATCTCCAAGTGTTATGTCCCACCTTTTCAATTATCTGAAAGGGACCATATGGTAGAGCCTCGATATTGTTTTTTTCAGGATGTTGTAGCCTCTCTTGTTCAATTGTACCATACTTCGTCTCCCTCCTTGAACAAATTGTTTATTCTATGCTGGTCATGCCTGACCTTATATTTTTCTTGCGACTTCTACAATGTCTCATATACATGTATAGGGATATGTCTAATCTTTTCAACATATTTTTCAACCCTCAAGACATCTCTTGTAAGATCCTCCCTTACTCTTCCTTGCTACCCATATGCAATATCCAAAGGCAAAGGTGGTAAATATCCAAAGAAAGTTTCAAATGGGGACTTACCAGTAGAAGTGTGGATTACTTTGTTAAAGAGTGTTGTATAAATACAAAATTTTCATCCTAGGTCTTTGGATGTTTTTTGTTGTAACCCATCAAAAAATGTGCTAAAATCGTATTGACTACTTTTTTATGCTTTTTTTGTGGATGGTGTTATCACTCAGGTTGTTCCACAAAAGTTGTGAGAAAAGGGAATACGGGAGAGTTAACCACTAACCAATCTTTATAATTTAGCCTTGTTTTGGGGTATATTGGGCTAGTTATGAAGTGCAGCTATTTGTTTGATTTTTGGATGGTGCTTTTTCAATAGAACAAGGGTGCAATATATGAAAAGTTGAGTCCATTGGGTTAATAGCTATGAAGATGAATTGTTGGATATGGTTTGTTTGACAGAGGGAGGAACTACAGAGCAAGGTAATTAACCATGGAACAAATTGTAAGCTAATCACGTGAAAATGGGGTCACGGGGTGAAGGGAAACTAAGAATCCTTCATCATGCTAACAGAGTGAAAGTGGATGAATATTACTAGGGAGTAGTTAAGAATTCCTTAGATATATTTGAGATGTAAGAACTAGGGGAAATAGGAGCAATTAAGAAAATCATGCAGTAGTGAAGAAAACATTTAAAATAGCAGGGATTGAACACATAGTACATTTAAGTAAGTTCTGAGTTATTCTTTTTCCCTGTAATTTAGTATATGATATATAAATGATATATAAAACACAGAAAAAGAAAAACATGAGTTAAAAAGACTTATTGATCAATGAAGTAATTCGAGAATTTTGTAACATGGTCATGTGCCATCAAATCCACAACCAGAGAGTTCAGCAACAACACATTCCAGCAACCTTTTATTCATAAGAGTTCTCAGATTTAGAGCGCAGTTCCAAAATTGTATCACCAACCCCTAATACTTAGCTTGGGGAGGTATTTGTAAAAAAAGGTTTACAAAATATGTCAATGAGATAATATCTAGCAATAAGTTCTTCTACCTATTCTATAAATGATCTTGGGAATAGAGAGAAATGAATGCAAAAGTAAGATATGATGTGTTGGCTACTCACTTGGTGAGATGCATTGATTATTTGCTGAGTGAGTAGGCTCACACATACTTTACTGAAATTCCGGGCTACTGGCTTTGCTTTCGTGGGTGCCTTTAATAGCGCTTTATTAGACTATTGCCCAGTGCTATTTTTATTTTCTCTTTTTCTCCACTTTATAATATCTTGTTGTGTTCTCCGAAAAATAAACAAAACTTTGAAATCTGCCTACAAAATTTCGAGCATACTCTACCACCACTGGTCATCTGGTAATTGTCTGTGCATTTTTATTAGAGTTTCATCAGCATCTGTGTAAGTGAAGAAAGTAGGCAAGAAAGTAGGCTCAACTGTGAAAAGATTTCTCACTTCATGCTCAATAAAAAATAGATTTTCTAAATTTTCATACACTCTCTGTCTAGATGGGAGTGTTTTCTCTTCTGCAGAACTTGATGATGCTGTGACTTGATTATCCACATATGTATTCAACCTGTGTACATAGTCTGCATGATTCATCAGTCTATAGTCATTAGTTAATAAATTGGGCAACCCTTTTCCTCCAAAGCTGTAAACTTATGTGTGAAAGCTTTTATCTCCATTTGCATGTCCTAGCACTTCCTCTCGAGATTTTGTATGAAGTTCCTCATGGTCAGAAATCTTTTAATTGTTAGGATGGTGCTTGTCCTATCCCTGATATCCAGTGCTGCCAGTTGTTCCTTGGAGTGGGTGTTCAAAAACTATATTAGCCTATTGGCCTCCTGAGGCATGTGTCCCAATGAATTCCTGGCCTTTTGAATTTCTTCTTGAGCTACTATCACCAAATCAATCTGCTCATGAATTATCTGTATTGATGTCCATATATTAGTGATGGATTGGCCAATGTTGGCCCAAAAAATTCCCGTGATTTCTCCGAGAGGCTTTCCTAAGAAGAGGTCTTTTTCCAATGCCTTTACTTTATTCTCTAAGGCTTTTACCTCCCTTGTTTTTTCTGCCACAATCATTTTAGATTTGTCATAACTTATTTCCAACTTGGCCAACTTCTCTTTAGCATCCTTTAATTCTTATACTTGGAGTCTTAAATCCTCCATAGCCTTTATCAGTTCCTCAGTAGTCATGGTAGTGTTGATGCCTGTTTCTGTTGTTGTTGAAGTACTTGGTGTTGTTGATGCCAGGACAGTAGGAGGGATTGCTGTTGTGGCTGTAGAAGGAGTAGTTGTAACTATTGGAGCTATTTGAGATGGTTGGGAGGCTGACTCTCCCTGCTTTTCTTGCAGTGCTTTCTGTAATGCCTTCTCTATTTCTGCCAATCTCTCATTCATTTTCATTAGCAGGTCCATCGTATCTCCCTATGATTTTTGTTCAACAATCTCTATAGTTTGGGGATGCATGGTAATGGGCAGCTTGAGCTGCTTCCTGAGAGCTGCAATGTCTTCTTCCTTCTTTTTTATTAATGCTTTGATGCCTTTGGCATCCTTGGGATCATGTCCCAGCTCTATGATAATCTCTTCCAAGAACTTGATTCTGTTATCCTTGGATAAAGAGGAAGCTTTTTCCAACTCCAATTAGGGAGAAGTATTATTTAAAGAATTCTGCAATTTGTGGGCCAACAATGCCTTATTTGACAATGTGGAGTATACCATTTCTCTAGTTTGTTTATGCAACTCAATCTCGTCCATTGGTTGAATGTCTTTGGCTAATACTTCCAGATTGGTCCTGATGTAATCAGCAGCTGACTGTGCTTGCTGCATTTTGGGCTTGAAGTGAATCACGATCATCTTTCCTTCTTGAATGTCATATGCTGACATTAACCTTTATTGATTTGTGGGGGCCATCTTCAGCAAGTGATTATAAAGTTGAATTCTTATCGGCTCATTCTTTGCCTTTATTTCAGTAAATGTTCTCTTAATGTCAGAGCCTTGCCTACTTTGTGGCTTCGCAGAAGAGAATTCCACACTATGTTGTCTTCCAATCTCCTGCCTGTGTGAATAGGTCGATGTTTCTGTGACCGAGGATGTATCCTCACTGACCACTCTTTCTTCCCTTAGATTTTCTATGGTCTCCTCAATGAATTCCTCCTCTGATAAGGGGTTCAATCTTTGCCTTTTCTCTCTTGGTTGCTCTTCAGAACCGCTGATTGGTGTGTCTTATTTCCTGTCCCTTTTCTTGCCTCTTTCCTCATTTAGAGGAGTTTGTAGTGCAGGGATTTCTGGGGCCTTTGTTTGAGTTGGAGGAACCTGCCCTTGGCCTAGTTCCTTTGATGTAGTTGGCTGGTCTCTCATTATGTCCTCCTCTGAACCTATTACCTCTTTGCCCTTTGCTGACCCTGTGCTGGCATTTTGTGTGGGCTTATGAGAAGTCCCGGCAAAAGATGTATCACCTCCTGTGTGCTGGGGCAGCTTGAAGGATATCTGTCCAAAAGAGTCTAGGTCAAGAATTTTTTCAAGCTCTTTCATGGCTTTTTCCAATTTCTCTTCCTTTGTAATTTCTTCAACTAATGTGCCTTCTACCCATTCTTGTTGGTTAGCATACTGCTGAATTTCAAGGATCTTGTGGTGAACATATGTTGTTAGCTTGTTTTTCACTTTTCTATAACTTATGAAATGATCAGGGTCATAAGGTGCCCAATAAAAACTTTGTTTCAACTTAAGTTGCTCCCCTAAAATCTTGTCAGCATCTTTCGAGGCTTCCCTTTTATTGAAGACAAATGGGCTCAATTGATTTCTTATTTTCAGCTGTGCCTTTTTCTTGGGAGCATAGAAATGAGTCAAATGTGAGCTAATAAATTGCTCTCATAGGCACATACTTTGGCAGTTTATAGGGGCATAGCTCATAGCCATATATCCTGATCTCAGTGTGATTCTGGTAAAAGTACCAGTCACCTATACTGTAGCCTTTTGAGAGATGTAAACTTTTCTGCATTTCAGTAGAGAGCCTGGTAGGAGGAGTTGTCATCAATAAAGAAGAAGCTGGATGTATGAACAGGTCAATGAATTCACAATAAGTATAAGGAGAGTTATGGACTTCATGGAATATTGAGGTCTAGAAGATTATAGACCTGCGCTCTCCTTTGAGATCCAATTTTCTAAGGGGAATTTGAAAACTATCTGGTTGCTTATATAGCTGCAGATGATATATGTATGATGTGTATTTGAACACTCTTTCTCTATCTAGGCTCACGAATTGCTCATGGATCTTATCAGCTATGAAGGTGGCATAATCATATTTGACAGCAGGGGGTTGTCCTAGAGTAAACATGGACAACAGAGCTAAGGTAGTCTCATCAACATACTCACTGGTTTTAAATCCCAATATGTAGGATATCATGTCAGTAACGAATATTCCAGCTTAATTGAACCAGACCTGTTTCAAAGGAGGTGGTTGCCTAGGCTGGCAATCTCATCTCATCAATAATTGAGCTATTTTGGTTATCTCTAAAGTAGGCAGTTTGGCACCTTGGTCAAGCAAGAATCCCATGGAAAGGGGAGCCAGAGGCTGAGTTGGCTTAAAGTGTAGCATCTCATTAATGGATTCAGGGGTATTATAGAAGAGGACAGTCCCAAATGGAGCCGTGACTGCTCTTTGAGTGGGATCATAATTGGCACACCATAAGTGGATGATATCATGAAGCAAATTTACTAAGGGGAGGTAATATATGGGCATGTTGGACTCCCAAATTCCATAGACATCAGTATTGATGCAGTAGCTATTCCTAATTTCACAAACTACTTGGATGTGAGGCTTGTCACCAATTAAGTCATTAATCTAGAAATCTTTGTCAGCAAGGGGCAACCATTCCAATTCTTTGTGTGGTGCATTGAGGGGGGCAACATTGAGGGCCACTGAAGCCTCCATTATTCAATCTTTTGTGATTTTTCAATTTGAAATTTGGGCTTTTTGTAGCAACAGTAGGTAAAATGATAGCTTCTGGGAGTTTTCTCAGGGAATTTGCAGGCCGAGACCGATTTGAATTTAGTTTAGTGGGCGAACTTGCAGAGGGAGATGGAGCTCCCAGAATTTCTTGGTAAAATTGGGTAAAGCAATGGTTACAGTGTGCGGGTTTGAAGACAACACAACGTTTCTAATTAAAATTTGGGCGTTTTTGAATAATTTACAGAGAAAACTAGAAAAAATGGGGTTTTGGAGAAAAAAATTGGGTAAATGCCTATTTTAATGGTCGCCCTGTGTGAAATGCAGGTGGCGGACCAAGCTGAGGGGCCGAGATGTGGACTCAATTTAGCTGGGTGACAGACTATGTAGTCAAAATGATGCTTTGGATGTGAAACAACATGTAGAGGTTGCACAGGAGAAACAAATAGAAATGAACGAAAAACGACATTTTATGCCTTTTTGACAAAAAATTGATTTTGGTGGATTTTGGCGCGCTTCGGTCGGGTGAGGTCAGCATGACGTAATTTTTGTCATGTAGCGGGGGTACGGAGGCTGACCTGGCGGTGACGTGGCGATTTACACAGCGGATGATGTGGAGGTGATGTGGCAGACGACATCGGTAATGACGTGGGTGACGACGTGAGCGGTGGGAAGCGAGGGTGGTATATGGTATTATCCCGCACTGCTTTTGGACAAAAGCTGTTTTGGGCGGAGGAGTCACGATAGCACCGGGCGAGTGCCACGTGGTTCTTGTACAACGACAAAACCACCATTTTCTAGGGCGCTATTCTTCGGGCATGAGATGGGTTCCGATATTACTGTGGGTCGTCTGATGGAAAAACCCAGATCGGATGGTCGAGAATGGACGGAGTTGGTGGAGGGGTACGGCGGGGGACCCACCATATAATTCAACGTTTTGTAAGGTTTTGCAGTGTATTTCAACTTTGGGTTTATCGGGCGGGTTGGTTATTCATTTAACCGAATGTTGAATGAATCCCAATGTTTATATGCGCGTGCGGGGAGGACTGTTCATAAGGTTTCGGATAAACCTTGGACCCCCTTAAAATATTAATATATGGCTATAAATAAACCCGGGGCGGGATATTAAAGTTTTTGGTTTTTTATGTAGTTTATATAATAGGGGAGGGGAAATATTCATGTAGGAGTTATAATATAAAGTTAGCAGGTTAATATGAAAGGTAGGTTTAAACAAAACACTAAGTTTGAAGAATGACTTAGGCTTTAGGGAAATGAAAAGGATCTAGCCCATGAATTCTGAGAAGCTTAGCATAATGCAAGAAAAGCATTTTTACACAAGAAATGTGGCTTCCTTTGCCTAAGTAAGAACAAAGTCTCACTTAGTCCTTTTCATGAAATGAAGTGAACTAGGTGCACTGAGCAGATCTCAGTGTCCTTGAGGGGAAATTAGTAAATTTTCTTGGAGAAATGTGGAGGGAAAGTAGTCATGCTCCATTTGTTTTGTAGCCACCTTGCCATGGCACTTGTGATATCCATGAGATGCAACATCTTAAAAAGACAAAATTGTTCACAAACCTGCTTCTGCAACATCAAAACTGCCTACCGAGCCTAATACACCTAACATTTTTTCTTCCTTTTTGATTGGGTGCATTTGAACTAGCAAACCCTTACTCTCTTCTTTTCTTTCAGTTGCAATCCTATCTAAGTCTACCCTTATTCTTTCCAGGGGCTCAGATTTAATTGTTGAGCTCCCTTGCTTCTCTACCTAACTACTGATCTACCAAGCTTGAACTGTTTGGACAGAATTCATTCTCTACCTCTAAAACATAAAATTTAAACATGGACTGACCAAGATTGAGCTGTTTGGCCACCCATCAAGTGTGACAGAAGTTACCTAAGTGCACACATTGAATCTTCTTTGCAAAAATAGGATAGTAGTGGCTCTTTGGACTAGCACATTTTCTTGGTCTTTCCTTTGGGGTTCGTTTTCTTTCTTTTTGACCAATTAATTCTTTTTGCCCTTTGATTTTTCTTTTAGGGTATACCCTCTTTTCATTTTTTAAATTTTTGATTTTCTAAAAATATGGAACCTTTGCAGCATGGAAAGGATGAAAAAATTTGGCATTTCATCAGTCCATCATGAAATATGACACCTATTGGCATAGGAACCTAATAGTGTATCCACTTGGGGATGGCTTTTCCAGGTGAAAAGCCAAGAAAAACAGGTCAGATAGCCTTATATTCAATTCTTGCTGCAACCTGAAAATTTTCCTTTGCTGTAAATAACCAAACTGTGTCCCTAGATCATATACACCTTTCTTGTAGCTCATTCAAACAAATGCAGCCCTGTCTTGGTAGTTTTTCTAAATGTCTACCATCATATTTACAGCTCCCAAGTCTCCTTCTTTAATTCTTCTCATAAACTCAAAATTTAATACAAAAAGGGGCATAGTTCCTTGACTTTTCTCAACATTTGTTGCATCTTATTCCCTACCTTATTGCTGTAATAAACTACAGAAAATAGACATTATTATGTACAAATTATAATCTTGACACCTTAACAAAGTGGATCAAAATAATGCTTGAGCATCCGACCATTGACTGGTCCATCTTGTACTCCTGTACCATTCAGGCTTTTCAAAAAGTAGGTGTTGTTTCCTTGTACAACCTGAATAGCAAAAGGTCCCTTCCATAGGAAGTCAAATTTCCCGTGTTTTCCTTTATCTTCCTTTCTGGAATCCAATTTGAGTACTTTGTCCCCTATGAAAAAATCCTCTGCCTTTGTCCTCTTATCAAATATTTTCTTAAGTTTTTCTTGTATAACTTGAGATCTTTGATACACTTCTTCTCTAGTCTGCCGTAAATGAATTGTTTGATTGATTCTCCTCTGAATGTCATTGGGTTCTGCCTGTATCTCTTGCAGCAATTTTATCACAAGGATTCCCAAAGATGAACGGAATACTACCTCCATTCCATAAACCAACTCATAGGGGCTTGTTCCAATAGATCTCTTTGTAGTCAACATGTCTGCTCAAAGTGCATTGATAAGCTTCTTATGCCAGTTTTTCTTGTTTTCCTCCAATACTTTCTTAATGATACTGATCAGGCTTTTATTGGATGATTCAGCCAAACCATTACCTTGAGGGTAATAGGTTGTGGAGTGGCCTAGGGTAATATGGTATTTGTGACAAAAATTGATCATTATTTTGGATTTAAAGGCAGTAGCATTGTCAGTTATAATTTTTCTGGACAGCCAAACCTAGAGAGGATATTGGTTTCTAGGAATTTTATGATCACTGAGTCATTAGCTAGTCTACAAGGGATGGCTTCTATCCACTTGGTGAAGTAGTCGGTGGCATTCAAAATCCACTTATGTTGGCCAGAAGAGGGAGGGTGACTTTCTCCAATGAAATCTAAACCCCATTGTTGAAATGGTCTCTCAGTGGAAATTGGCTTCACGAGTAAAGGTAACATCTTTCTCTTGCCTTCAAAGATTTGACATTCATGGCAAGAAACTACAAATTTCTTTACATCAGCAAACAGGGAGGGCCAATAAAATCCATCTCTTAAGATTTTATCAGCAGTTGACTTCCAACACAAATGTCCACCACAGTCCCCTGCATGAAATTCTTTAAGAACTTTGTTAGTTTCATCCTTTGTTAAGCAATTCAGTAAAATGCCTTCATGATTTTTCCAAAATAAAACATTATCTATAATATAGAATTTTGAAGATTTCATTTTTCAGGAATCTCTTTTTAGTTCTGATAACCCTGGAGGAGCCTGCAGGTTTAACAATACATAGGCTATATCAACATACCAAGGTGATTGTAAAAAGGCTTGATTTATCTCCTGTTCGTTATCCAGTTCATTGATGTCAAGGGCTTGAAAGTTGGTTTCAATCATCAATTTAGCTAACCCTTGTCCTTTTATCAGCTTTGTTGGTTTAATTTCAATGTCATATTCCAAAATGCTAGCTATCCATTTGCCTCTCTTGCCTTCAAGTCCTTCTTGAGTTAGGATATCCTTGACCACAATATTTGGCACATAAGCTATTACATGAGAGTATAGGATATAAACTCTGAAATCCTTGATGGAATTTACAAGAGAATAGGCCTATTTTTCCCTGATTTGATATTTAAGTGGTGCATCTCTAAGCGCTTTGCTGAAAAAAGCAATGGGCTTCTCACATCCTTGATCATCCTTTTGTAATAGGAAAGCAGCAATAGTATGTTCAGATGCAAATGAAAAGATGATAAAATCTCTATCAAATTTTGGGCTTGTGAGGACTCGTGTTTTTGTTAAAGCTATTTTAATATCTTCAAAAGCTTGCTTGGCTTCTATTGTCCACATGACTTTGGAATCCTTCTTCAACATTGTAGAAATTTCTGTTTTCCCACCCCGGTTTTCAGTTTCTCCTTATTTCTCCCATATAGTTAAATGCCCTTTCCCATAACCATACATTTAACAAGCTGAAAAAAATAAATTTGCTGAAAACACAAATTTTGGAAATTTTACAGAATGCTGGAAATTGCAGAAATAAAAATCAGCAGTAATAAACAGCCATTAAAACACATTTAAACACTGAGATTTTTTGTCAATGTGACCCTGGAAAAACCCCCTACAACTCTTGGGGAAAACCAGTTTGTGAGCTCTTCTTTATTTCTGAAAATTGCCTTTTTCATAGTGAGAAATATTCAGCAAAAAATCAGCAAGCAAATTTACAACTTATCTCTTTTCCCATGCCTCACAGCAAACTGAAAATTACAGCAAACAGGACAACAATAAATGTTGTACGGCCTCCTCGATTTTCATGCAAAAAAAATCAGCAAACTGCTCCTCGATTTTTGTGCAAACCTTTCCTCAAAAATCATGCCAAAATCTACCTTTCACTATGTGTTGAATTAGCTGTACAAATTTGCTCAACTGCTGCCTTGGAATGTGTGTCAAGCTGCTGTCTCCTTCTCCTCCCTGCTCAGAAATCTCTCTTGCTCTCTTGCTTTCCTTCTCCCAATCTGCTCATGAAAGAATGAATGACCTTTTCCTCCTTTAATCTAACCCCAAGTGACTTTTGGGTGATCCCTAAATCCAATGGCTGAAATAGATTGAGGTCTAAGGCTGAGATTAAATGCTCATTTAAATCTCACTTTTTATTTTTTAGTTCACCCCACTTTAATAAAGACCCACTTAGTCATTTATTTCCAAAGTCACTTTTCCTTTCTAATTTTTCCTTGAATTTATAAAAGTCACTTTAAAATTAGACTTAGTAACTTTATCACTTAAAGTCACTTTTAAATTAGATTTAACTTTATAAAAATTATAAAGTTACTTTAAGAGAAAAATTAAATTCTTTTGGACACTTTTCCCTAGGCCAAAGATCAAAGCCTAAGGGAACCACCTGTCCTCCGGTACCAAATTTCAACACTCCCTCTTACCGAGAAAGGTGTTCCTCACCACACCCATCTTGTCTCTGAAGTAGACATGCTTGCCCCGTGGTAAGGCTTTGGTAAGAATATCTGCAACATGCTCATGAGTGTAAATATACTCAAGCTTCACAGCTCCCTTCTTAACATAGTCTCTGATGAAATGATATCTAATCCCGATATGCTTTGACCTATCATGAAATACTAGATTATCTGAGTTTAATGCAACTCTGATTATCACAGTGAATCACTAAAGGTCTCAACGGCTGACCAAATAAGCCAAACAACATCTTGCGAAGCCAGATAGCCTCATAACTAGCTATACTGGCTGCCATATACTTTGCTTATGCTGAACCATGACACTACTACTGAACCCAACCCCAAACAGCACCCTGAAGTGCTCTTCCTATCAGAAGCACAACCTGCCCAATCAGAATTAGTGTATCCTGCCAATCTCACTCCATCTCCCTACCTGTAGTCCAGACCATAATCCACTGTCCCTTGCAAGTACCGCAAAATGTGTTTTGTAGCCACCCAGTGAACCTTCCTAGGCTCACACATAAGCTCACTCATCGTGTTGACTACAAAAAAGATATCTGGTCTAGTGTTGACCAAATACATCAAGGAACCAATCAGCTGCTTATACAATGTGGGATCCACCAACTCAGAATCTAAAGCATGAAGCTTCTTCCAGTTGGTGATCATCAGTGTCGACATGGGTCTACAATCCTCCATGTGGAATCTGCTAAGGATGTCCACAATATACTTCCCCTGACCTAGAAAGAAATGCCCCTCCTCCTGCCACACCTCCAAGCCGAAAAAGTAATGCATCAACCCAATGTACTTCATCTCAAACTCCGTCGCAAGATCTCTCTTCCAGTGCTCTATGAGTCTCTCTGCACCTGTAATGACCAAGTCATCCACATACAGCACCAGAATGAGAGGCTCCTCACCAATCACAATAAAGTAAAGGTTTGGATCTACCTCACTCTTTGTGAAACCCATCCCCTGCAAGTATGTATCTATCCTGGAGTACCAAGCTCTCGGAGCTTGCTTCAGGCCATAAAGGGGCTTCTTCAGTCTGCACACATGGGACTCATTCCCATGCACCTCAAAGCCTTGTGGCTGCTCAATGTACACCTCCTCCTGTATGAAGCCATTGAGAAATGCAGTCTTCACATCCATCTGGTGGATCTTCCAACCCATCTCTGCTGCTATCGATATAATGGAGCGGATCAAAGTATATCGAGCCACGAGAGCGAAGGTCTCATCATAATCAACTCCCTCTACCTGGGAGAACCCTCTAGCCACAAACCTTGCTTTGAATTTCTAAATGCTGCCATCTGCAGCATGCTTTACCTTGTAAAGCCATCTGGAAGTAACCACAGATTTTCCCTCAGGCCTCGGCACCACCTCCCAAACATCATTCTTCATGATAGAAGAATACTCCTCCTGCATGGCCTCTCTCCAGACTTGCTCATAGCTAGAAGGCTCAGAGTCAAGGATGTTGGTAACCATCGCCATATAGCTACAAAACCTCTCAGGTGGTCTACTCTCTCTGACCGGCCTCTTTGGCTCAGCAACAGATGAGGCATCTCTCAAGGTGTCCTGAAGCCACTTGGGCTTCCTCTTCCCTGAGCGCACTTCTCCCACCGGAGAATGAAACTCCTCCTCCTCATCATCATCATGAGCCTGAACTCCTGACTGTCTCTCTGCTGTCCTCCTGCCTGCACCTGAACCTGTAGAAGCTGAGGTACTGTGTGAACTGTCCATCAATGGACTCCCTAATGAACTGCTCTGTGAACTGCTCTGCATGCTGCTCGGAGCACCACCCCTCTGGATTGGTGAGCCACTGCTCACTAACGGACTTGACATCCTCATAGATGTACCTCCTGATCCTCCTGATCCTCCTGATCCCTGCCCACTGGATCCTTGCCACTGACTCAACTACAGCTGAGGGTCTGGCTGATCCAAATACTCTAACTCCCGTGACCTCCTAAGGCCCTGTCCTCCTCGAACTTCACATCCCATCTGACAACAACTCTCCTCTGTGCAGGAATGTAAATCCGAAAGGCCTTTGAGGTCTCACTGTAGCCCACAAAGATACCCTTCTCTGTGGTGGGCTCTAGTTTGGTCCTCTTCTCCTTGGGTATATAGGAGTATGTAATGCATCCAAAGATATGAAGATGACCAATATCAGGCTTCTTCCCAGAGAAAGCCTCCTCCGGAGTCATGTGCCCCAAGGCACGATGCAGACTCCTGTTCTTCAAGTAAACAACTATGTTGCAGGCCTCTGCCCACAAGAACAATGGCAACCCCCAGGGAAAATTTTAAGAACCCCCCCTAAATTTATAAATATAATAAATGGGCGAATCTCCATGGTATATAGGAAAAATGGAAGGCGATTTTATCAATAATATAATATGTGTATATAATTTTTTGGCGAATCTCTCACGAGGCATGGCGAATATTTTACTCAATTATAAAATCTTGTAAGATCTTCGCGAGTCTTTCACTAAATAATAAAACTTTGTAAAGTCCTAGTGAATCTTAGCATAGGCTACATGCTAGTTTAATTCTCCCATTTAAATAGGCTACATTCCAGGTGAATACCATGGGTCAATACCATGTGCCATTTTTATTTTTATTAATTCTAATATTAGGGTTAATAATGGTTTTTTGCATGGTATTAATAACAATCTAGTCCCTGGTATTTGTCCCATAGTATTTTGGCCATAGGTTTCACCTAAATATAACCCATTTTTTGAGTGTTCGTAAATAAGGTGACTTATGGAGTAAATATAAAAAAATGTTTTATTTGTTTACCATACCTCTCGTTTATTTATAATTTTATTAATTTACCATACCTCTTTTACAAATATGGTATTTGGCCCATAGGATTCACTTAAATAAAACCTCTTTCTTGAGCCTTCATAAATAGAACGAGGGTTATGGACTAAATATAAAAAGAGGTTTTATTTATTTATGATACGTCTAGTTTATTTATATTTTTATTTATTTACCATACCGTTTGAGTAAGTATAAAAATACGTTTTATTTATTTACCATACCTCCAAATTACTTATATTTTTATTTGTTTATACCGTTACATGTATATAAGGTGACTTATGGAGTAAATATAAAAAATGTTTTATTTATTTACCATACCTCTCATTTATTTATATTTTTATTAATTTACCATATCTCTTTTATAAATATGGTATTTGGCCCATAGGATTCACTTAAATAAAACCTATTCTTGAAAATGGGCGAATGGAAGGTTGTAAGTCCTAATTTCAAGGGCTAAATTTACCTTTTTTACCCCCTCCCTTAAAATAAGGTGGGCTATTTGAGGTGATTTGTAAAAATGTACTATGATACAAAATATTCGCCCACTAAAAATTTAAAACCCCTTAATTTCGCCAAAGGGCGAACATTCGCCCCTAAAATTATCCTTGGCAACCCCTGATCATGTAACATGGCTTTAGCAGCCCCTATGATGGATCTATTCTTCCTCTCTGCAACCCCGTTCTGCTGGGGGTTGTAAGGAACAGTGAACTCCCTGCTAATGCCTGCCTCCGCACAATATTCAACAAACTCTCCAAGGGTGTACTCTCCTCCATTGTCCGACCTCAAGGACTTGATCTTTCAACCTGTCTGTGTCTCCACAAGAGCTCTGAATTCCTGAAACCGCTTGAATACCTCACTCTTGGTCTTCAAAAAATAAATCCATGTCCTCCTGGAGTGATCATCAATGAATAAAACATAGTACTCATATCCACTCAAGGAAACATGAGACATCCGACCGCTCACATTAGAATGAATCAAATCAAGTATCCGAGTCGCTCTGTTGTCACTGCTGGGAAAAGGGGATTTCGCAAACTTGCCCATCGCACAACCTCTGCAAGTATCAAAGTGATCAGTACTGAAATCTGGCACACCTGTAGTGATCTCCCGCAATTTCCTCAAGGCTCCATGATACATATGTCCCATCCTGCAGTGCCAAATCTCACACAGCTCAGAACTGCTAGCTCTGCTGTCGGTACCACTGCTCAATGCCAAAAGGGGCTGGAATGCAAACTTGTACACCTTTGCATGGCGTACACCCATCACTCTAGCTGAATCAGCTGGAGTGCCCCTGGGATACATCAACACCTGTCCTCCCCTGAACAGTACCTCATATCCTCTGTCCTCCAAAGCTGAGACGGATATGAGGTTCTTCCTCATCCCTGGTACATAAAGAACATCTGACACTTTCAAGGGAGGTTTGGACTCCCTCGGAAATGTCAGTGTCCCCACCCCGACTGCTCTAACAACTCTGTCATCACCGAGTACTACCTCTATATCAGTGCCACTCTCTGAAAGCTCTGAGAAGTACTCACGGACTCCTGTCATGTGACGTGAAGCCCCACTGTCCACATACCACATACCTGAAGATGCTCCGCTAATCGAGGGAAAAGCATGCTCCCTTTGAACCTGTGTGGCAGGTGATCTTGCACTAGAGGACTCACACGTAGTGAACGCAAACTCCCGGTCAAAACGACCTGCAAAGTCCTCAATCTCTGCTGAAGCTGCCATGTACTGGTTCTTCCCCTTCTTCTTCTTCTTCTCTAGACACACAACTGCATAGTGTCCCATCTTTTGACAATTCCAACACTTCACCTTGGAATAGTCCTTCTGTGTGTTACCCTGTTTACCTTTACCTTTTCCTTTGCCCCCACCACTGCTTGTGGAAGCGTGCTTCTTCCCTTTGCCTTTCTTGCCTCCTGCCACCAGTGCTACATCCTCATCCTGTTCAACTGGCTTGGTTGCCCCAAGCTGACCTTTCCTTATCTTTGTCTGAATGCAATCATCCCAAAACCTCTCCCATGTGGGAAGGGTCTCACGTGCACAAACCCCATCAGCAAAGTTCAACCATGAACGGGGGAGGCCATTCACTGCAATCCGCACCAACTCAGTGGGTGGAATGGCCTCTCCAATCGCTGCCAACTCATCTCTCACATTAGTAATCTTTGTGAGATATCCAACTGCACTATCATTACCCATCTTAATGTTCTTCAGCTTCTCCTTCAGGACCATCTTCCGGTTCTCATTGGTACTCTAGTAGAGATTGGACAATGTTGTCCACATCTCATGGGCATTTCTCTTTCCTCTCACATGAGGAATGCAATGGTCTTTGATTCCGTCTAGAATCAGTCTCTTACCCTTGTTGTTCCTTTTATTATACTTAGCCAACTGAGTAGCATCAGTAGGCACAACAACAGGGTTCTGTGTGGTATGCACCATGATATCCCAGACTTCTGCCTCCTCAAAGATACTCTGCATTCTCTCCTTCCAAACGTTGTAATTTGTATGCCCATCCAACCTATCCTCTACCCTCAATCCCAATGACATCTTGATTTCCTAAAACTGAGAAATAGCACTGCTGTAATAAAGATAAAACTGTTGTTTATGAAAAAATCAGCTTGCTCGAATTTTCTGAGTGAAAAATCAGCAGCTGTAATTTTTTTTCTTTTGCTGTCCCAAACTGTCCTTCAGCACTCAAGCTCTGATACCATGTAGAAATTTCTGTTTTCCCACCCTGGTTTTCAGTTTCTCCATATTTCTCCCATATAGTTAAATGCCCTTTCCCATAACCATACATTTAACAAGCTGGAAAAAATAAATTTGCTGAAAACACAAATTCTGGAAATTTTACAGAATGCTGGAAATTGCAAAAATAAAAATCAGCAGTAATAAACAGCAATTAAAAAACATTTAAACACTGAGATTTTTGGTCAATGTGACCCTGGAAAAACCCCCTACAACTCTTGGGGAAACTAGTTTGAGAGCTCTTTTATTTCTGAAAATTGCCTTTTTCACAGTGAGAAATATTCAGCAAAAAATCAGCAAGCAAATTTACAACTTATCTCTTTTCCCATGCTTCACAACAAACTGGAAATTACATCAAACAGGACAACAATAAATGTTGTATGGCCTCCTCGATTTTCGTGCAGAAAAATCAGCAAATTGCTGCTTGATTTTTGTGTAAACCACTCCTCGAAAATCGTGCCAAAATCTGCCTTTCACTGTGTGCTGAATTAGCTGTAAAAATCTGCTCAACTGCTGCCTTGGAATGTGTGCCAAACTATTGTTTCCTTCTCTTCCCTGCTCAGAAATCTCTCTTGCTCTCTTGCTCTCTTTCTCCCATTCTGCTCATGAAAGAATGAATGATCTTTTCCTCCTTTTCCTCCTTTAATCTAACCCCAAGTGACTTTTGGGTGATCCAAGTGACTTTTGGGTGATCCCTAAATCCAATGGCTGAAATAGATTGAGATCTAAGACTGAGATTAAATGCTCATTTAAATCTCACCTTTTATTTTTTAATTCACCCCACTTTAATAAAGACCCACTTAGTCATTTATTTCCAAAGTCACTTTTCCTTTTTATTTTTTCATTAACTTTATAAAAGTCACTTTAAAATTAGACTTAGTAACTTTATCACTTAAGTCACTTTTAAATTAGATTTAACTTTATAAAAATTATAGAGTTACTTTAGGAGAAAAATTAAATTCTTTTGGACACTTTTCCCTAGGCCAAAGATCAAAGCCTAAGGGAACCACATGTCCTCCGGTACCAAATTTCAACAAACATGTTGTTCAACAATCTTATTAGTTCAGCCAAGTTGGGTATGAATCTTCTTAGAAAATTGATTTTTCCTAGAAAAGCTTGCAGTTCTTTGATATTCCTAGGTTGAGGAACTTGGAGAATGGTTTGTATTCTATCTGCGTCAATTCTAATGCCATCACTTGAGATTATGTGACCTAACAGTTTTCTCTCTTCTAGGCCAAATAATGATTTCTTTGGGTTCAGTCATATGCCATATTTTCTGCAGATTAAAAACACTTGCCTAAGATGATCTAAATGTTCCTGATCTGACTTGGAAAAGGCAGTAAGGTCATCAAGGTATATGACTAGAAAATCATGAATCTCTTTTGCAAAGGCTATGTCCATTGCTCGTTGAAATGTTGCCCCTGCATTCTTAAGTCCAAAAGGCATTTTTAAATAATTGAAAGTTCCCCAAGGTGTTGTAAAAGCAGTTTTATCTTGATCATCAGGGTGAACTAGGATCTGATTAAAGTCTGAGAATCCATCTAATAGTGAAATTCTAGAAGCTCCCACTACCCTTTGTAAGATGTGATCCATCTTGGGTAATGGGTAATTATCCTTTAAAGAGACTTTATTCAGATTTCTCAAGTCAACACACAACCTTATTTCTGCCGTTTTCTTCCTAGTGGGTACTAGATTTGAGATCCATTCTGAGAATCTAATGGGTGCAATTATTCCAGCTTCGTACATTCTTTTGACTTTCTTTTCAATAAGGGGAAGGAGGACAGGATTAATCCTTCTAAGTTTTGTTTAAAAGGTTTTTTATTTTCTTTTAAGGGTATTGTATGCTGGATCACAGAAGTATCATAGGACTTAAGGTCTTCATAGCTCCATGCAAAAACATCTTGAAATTCTTTAAACAGTTCAATGTTTTTAAGTTTTTGGTCAGGAGGCAATGCTTTGGACAATTTTATCATTTTAAGATTCTGTTCAGTGCCTGTGTTGCAGTCCTCAATTTCTGCGTTTAAGGGCTGCATTTTTGGCTTTCTTGGAATATCATTTGAATCAAAAATATCCTCCAAAGGAGTCAAGCCCGTGGGTAAAAAATTATCCTTTAAATCAATCACTTCAATATCTCCAACAATTTCATCAGAGTTTGTTTCTTTCAGCTCTTGTAAATTTTTGCTGGTAAAGATTGTTGGATGCAAAATCTGATTTGCTATTTCAGCTGAAATATGTTTTTTAATCTTGTCTATTTGCTGATATTCACAAATGGTTCTTGTGTCTATGTTTGTGTTGGAAAATTCCTCTTTTAGTGTCAAGAAATTATTGATTTGAGTGTCATTGTCAAACACTTGCCAATTTTTTACATTATCTGGAAAAACAGGTCTGTGTTTAATTTTAGCAGTAAAAATATGGTTAGGCTCAAACGACAGTTTACAAGTGCTGGCAAATGTTGCCAAACTATGAGCATGCAAATTGTGATTTCTTGGAATTTTGGTAAGCTGTGATTCTAGAAAGGTATTGAGTATTTCAATCGCTGCCCTTCTATAAGCTCTTAGCTTGAGATCATTTGTGACAAAGTTTCCTTTCATCTATTGAATAATCAAATCAGAGTCTCCCAAAATTGATATCCTAGCTGCCTGTAGACTTTTGACCAATTTGAGTCCTAACAGAAGGGCTTCATATTCAGCCATGTTATTTGTGCATCTAAAGTTTAGTCTGTATGCATGTCCTTCAGCATGATCATTTTGCATGTTATGTATCCAAATCCCTACCCCTGCTCCTATTTTATTAAGTGACCCATCAAACTCTAAGCACCATAGGATTTCTTGATTACGACTAGCATCAAGAGTTTTTTTTTAAATTTTCTTAGTGGGCAGATTTGGATTTTGTAACTCATATGGTTTACCTTGTGTGTCTGTTACAACAATTATTTCAGCGATTTCTAGGTCTTGAGAAATAGATTCTTCATTTATGCTTCTTCCTTGTGCTGATTCTAAAACTTTGTCATCAGTTTTGGGACAAATTTTAGCATTGTATAGGATGAAAGAATCCATATTAGAATGCATGGAATAAATGGGGAAATTTTGGGGTTTCTCTTGACTGCTGACCACATATTTCATCAAAGTTTCTTGATACAATCTCTTTGGCTTGCCAAAGACTGAAATGGTGGCATAAGACATGTCCAATTGTAGAGATCCCTAGAGTTTTGCACCTCAAGATCTGGACAAAAGCATTCCATACTTTGGTGGGATATCAGCTACCACTACATCCATTAAAATTGTCTTGGCAAGGTATTGGACTAGATATACACATAAATCTTTGATTAGGCCTAGACACCTGACCTGGCTAGAATCAAACGAAAACAAGTCTTTATATGGCCTTCTGATATCTAGGTCCAACTTTTCCATCACCGACTTCGGCATTAGGTTATGGAAGGCTCCTAAATCAAACATTGCATTGTGAAATACTTTGTCATGAATGTTTAGGCTTACATAGAATGGAGGAACTCCTCCATATACTGATTTACTATTTACTTCAGGGCTAAAAATTAACTCTGGCTGGTCATCTAGGACATTCACTACATCTCTATTTTCGGAAATTTGAAGTGTCCTGCTGATTTGTTCTCTATAGACCTCATGTTTAGCCAATTCGGATAGTGGAATGGCTATTTTTAACTTGTCTATTTCGGTTTCTAGGTTGAAAGGTTTTTCCACTTGAATTTTTGCATTCCGGGCAGCAAGATTTTCTTTTTTTACTGTGTTTTCAGTGGTTTTTTCTCTATCAAGAGTGTTGTTACGAACTAAATTGTTATAGACATTTTTGTGCCTTACAGCATGAAGCATGAAATGTCCATAATCTAAGGGATCCAAAGTCCCTAAACATGTTGTTCCTGCCCCTAGGGGAACAAGGTCAGCAAACCACAGCACTGAACAAAAGTTCTCCACTTGAAAACACTCAAAAACAAGGCAATTCTGGATCATGTCAACTGCTCCACTGAGCATCTGCGCTGAATGTCAAATGCTCCACTGTCTACCTGCATTGAATGTCAACTGCAAAGAAGGCTACCTGCGTTGGGCGAGTTTGGACATGTGGCAGAGTCATTCCTCAAGGTGTCAATGCCCAGGAAGCTTCCAAAATGACACTTGGATCAAGGAATTCGACTGGTGATGAGTAAGAGGTTCTAGATCTCCAAGTGGAAGCAAGAACCTCCAAGTGGACTCAAGAACTGAAGAAGAACTGGAGTGGGAGAGGACACTAGTCACATCTCAGGATGACTCATCCTCTCTCCAAACTCCTATATATGGATCTCTCTCCCATGAGATCCGGAGGCTGGAATCTTGTGAATGTAAGGAATTGCTGTTGGTTTGAGTTTAGAACTATTGGGTGATTTGCTTTGAAGGAGGTGAAGAGGAGATTTCTTTCTCCTGGGAAGGTGATGCTGGATTGGGCCTCTTATGGTTGTATCACTTCCTGAACCTTACTTCTTCCATTAATAAAGCATTTGAGGTTCTTCTATATGCATGTGTCTCAATGGTGTATTGTTATACTTGTGTATTTGATTTATTCTAATCCTTGAATCAATTATGAATGTATGCTTCTTGTAGTTTCCCTCTCTTGCCATTTTGCAGGATCTTGGTGTAGCTAGGCCAGTGAAAGAGCAAGGAGCTGGGGGCAAGCAGCAAGGAGAGAAGATTGGATCAACCATTAGCGAAAGACATCGGTTAGTGGATATCTTTCTCCCCTCTTTTACATCTCATAAAGAAGTAATCTCAAATAGCTTTGCTTTGATTGTTGCTAAGGAACTATCACCCTTAGAGTGGGATAGGGTCATTCTGTATTGGATACTTTTCCTAACAACAAATTGGCGACTCCGCTGGGGAAGAACTTGTTTATTCATTTCGTTTGTGTTTCCGTCATTTGTTTACTTCATAGACTTGACAGCAACTCTTGAACTGCATCTTTCCCGGATGCAAAGTAAAAAGTTGCTGCTTTGATCCAGTATGTTGGACTTGTCTATGATTTAAACTAGATCCACAAACAATTTGATTGATCCTTGTGATAGTCTTTAGTACCCTATCAAAGCATCCCTCTGTTTATACCTTGCTTGTGTTTCTGATTTGGCCTGAAACAGTTGATTTTTGAACATTTTGTGACCCAGAAACCAAGAGAAACGAGAGTTTCTCTTTTCATTGCAGGCACTGTGAAGGCAGTCTGCATTTCATCGCAGGTCCCGAAGGGGCTACCTGCGCTGAATGTCAAACTAACAGTGTTCTACCTGCACTGAACGAGTGTGGCCTTGTGCAGCTGGGGTTCTTTGTCCTTTTGCCCTGTTTTGATCTCTGTTTTTGCAGCCTTTAACCAAGTATAGGTGCTGGTCTGATAACCCTTTTCTTTGCCTGAATTCCGCCCCATTTTTGTACAAAAAGATTGTAAATGTTTTTATGTGTTTGTGGCGTCATTTACAGTCTTCCTTTGCATGAGTAAAGTGGTCTTTCTGTAGCCTTTGTTTCAGATCTGATTGAGATTGGTCTTAGAAGAGAGTTCATTGGCTGTTTGTTCAGATTGATCATAGTTTTACTTTTGCTTATTGGTTTGAGTTTGTTCTTTCAAAGTATCAAAAACGAGTCTTTATTTCGAAAATCTCAAAGTGATTGTAATCTCTTCTACCCTTGTTGATTTCGAAGAAAGTGAACTTGTTTATTTTGATCATTGTAAAAGCAAATTCAAAGTTTTTCAAAAAGCTTTCTTTGTAGGAATTTATACTAAGAAAGTGAAAACAAACACCTGCATTGTGCATTTTGCATTTGATAAGTTTGCATGTTGGATTTAGGAGAAGTGCATTAGAGTGTGCTGATTGCTCTTTGAGAAAAGATAGTCGCTCTCTTTTCCCTTAGTAGCTAGGATTTTCAAAGTTGAAAGATTGTAAAGCTTGCTTATCATCTTAGACTGCATTTAGAAGTTTTGTATCACACATCTCGTGGTGAACCTTGAAAGGCAAACTTTAAAAAGATCAACCTAAAATAAACTGAATGAACCTAACAATGCTTTGTAACATAACTCACAACATAGAGGTCTAGGCTAGAGACGTGTTCCGGCGTCGTTAAACATAGTGACTGTCGATCTCGAAGAAGGTGGGTGATTCCTCCTGAGAGTCGGTGGCACTAATACGGATTGTGCTCCCACGTACCGTCGCGTATATATTGGGAGACCCCTATAGGCATATATCTTTTATCCTTAGGAAGCCGTGTCGGCCGCCCTACTGATCGCAATGCAGTGAACACAGCATTCACGAAGATCGACCACCCGTACCGTAAAACGTATTCTATGGTTTTGCGAAAAGTTTGGCACACCCTCTGCCTAGATCTCCAGAGCAGTTTCTTTTGGCCTTTTTCAGACTCTATAACAGAAAAAGTCCATCCGAGCATTTGTCACTTCGGGCTCGTTAAAACATCGAAGGAAACTAGAGTCATCTTTAGCTTTTTCTCGACTCTTTAAAACTGAAAAAGCAAGTTGTGTCTAAAGCGTCGTTAACAATTTATTTTAAACGGAACAATCACCCTTTATTCTTGCGTTGATCTTCGAAGTTAGTCTACCTTCATCACAAAGTTCTTGTGGAATCGCTAGGAAATCTTTTGGATAGACTAAATATGTCTGAAGAACCGTCGACATCTAGGACTGTGTCATCCGACACAGCAATGGCACAGCCTCCTGCTGCTACCCCAACGATGTTCGATGGTATATCATCTGTCCCGGCAAGTTATCAACAACAAGCCGGAGTCCCATCAGGGACTTCTTCGGTGACATGGTTAGTTCCTATCTCTTCATCCGGATTATCATCTGGTATTTCTTATGTTGAAGCTCAACAAATTGATCCAATGTGCCTTCAAAGGCCAATTTGTCCTTTAAGTACTGGACTGCCACCATATGGAGGGCAGTATGCCTTTTCATTGTTCTCTACCGGAGAACAACCATATGGGAGTTTACAACAAAGTTCAGGTCAAACTGGAATTACATCCAGCGGTTGGGTACTAATACTGCCTCAGCAACCAAGGGTTGCATATTCAATGCAACCAGTCCACCCTGTGTCGAATGTTGCCACTATACCTGGTATGTTGATTGCGTCGCAAGTACAAGCGCTTCTTGTTGTATGTCAACCCCAAGTTTCTCAGGTTGCCATACAACAACCTCTTGTCTCGACAATTCAATCACAACCTCCGGTTAGTGCCTCCTTATCTGGACCGACTCAGGCTCAAACAAGTACTATGACTCCTCATCTTGGTCAATCATCCAGTATTGGACGACAGCAAATGGTCTAACAACCGGAGCTGGTTCAAACTCAACAACCGCAATTCCAGCAATCATATCAAGGACCCGAGCAACAAGTCTTTGTAAGTAATGGGCAACCGTATAATAACGGTTATGCCCATCAAACTTGTCAAAGTTTCCAGCATCAAATACATTATGCTGGTATGCAAAGACCCACTGCTCAGGCGATTCCATCTTATCCTGGGTATGCTCCGCCTAACCTGAATCAACAGTTGCCCTTTGTAGCAAGTCTAGAATTACCAGATCTAAACCGGCTGACGAATGATCCAATTGCTTATTCCCCTTGGTGGCCAGCGATTCCGCATAAACTTCCATCGGACATTCCTAAATTCAATGGAAATCCAGGTGAAGACCCATCGAATCACGTCATTACTTTTCATCTGTGGTGTTCGTCGAACACCCTGAACGATGATTCGATAAGGCTTCGCCTTTTTCAGAGGACATTGACGGGTCCAGCGGCTAAATGGTATATTGAATTACCTAGAGCCTCTTTCGACAATTTCAGTTCCCTAGCCACGACTTTCTTAACCCATTTTCAATTATCGATAAGGTATGAAACTGGAACGGAAATCTTAACCAACTTCAAGCAGACGACGGCCACACATATATCCGATCATATACATGAGTGGCGTCGTCGTCGCAAGATGGTAAAGACTTACGTTCCAGATCAGCTGTTAGCTGAATGGTTTATAAAGTCGTTACTTCCTGCCATAACGGAAGATGTGGCCAAGGGGGGAGTCGTAACGGAGGAGCAAGTTATTGCTCGTGCACAATATCTAGACTTAGTATATACTCAGTCTGGCACGCTCTATGATAAAATACCTGACGCCCCTAGACCGGAATTTTCAATTCCTCCTCCTCCTAAATCAAATAGTGACTCTCATGCCGGCGATGGCGTGATTGGCGCAACAGACATGAAATCGACAAAGGCTATATCTAAAAAGGCCTGTATGATTTCCGGTCAAAATGCAAATGAGGAGCTTCTTGCCTCGGAAGTAAGTGCCGTGTCGGACGACAAGGGCAAATGACTAAAGCAACCAGGGGGCAAGAAGAAAAAGAAAGGGAGAAAAAGGAAACCCCCTACGGGGTGTCATATATGCGATGAGGATCATTGGACAGCAGATTGTCCATACAAAGCTGAGCTTAAAATATTCTTTAAGAGTTTGAAAACCTCCGCTGTGTTGACTGATCCGTTTCCAAGCCCGAGAACCGAACTGGTTGCTAATCAAAATGCTTCCCGATCCCAAGTGCTTATGTTGTCTGTATCAAAGCAGCAAAATGATGCTTTGACGAGGAATAAGGATTACAGGAATCCAAAGCTGTCGAACAACAAGGCTAATGAACAACCTAGTAGTTCGACAACAACTTTGACCGAAGTTGTGCCACCCATCGTCCCTGAGCCAATGATAAAGTCGCAAAAGGGAGCAGTACACAAATCGACATTTAATCCTTGTGCGAAAATAGCACAGATAAAGGACCTGGCCCAATCGCCGTCCGTTATGTCGACACTTGAGGTACCGCAAAATTGCTTCTCCCAAGAGCAAGCTTTATTATCAGCAATAGGTGGAATTGACCCAATGGATTCCAATCTTGTGGCCTTTGATCATAAAGGATATGACCCTCAGTTACCAGCTCAACTAGCTTTCCTTATTCAAGTGAAAGCCCTCAACAAAACTGTTCATCGAACAATTATTGATGAGGGGGCATCTACATGCATTATGCCGATGAGTTGCTGGAAAACTTTAGGATCTCCAACCTTGTCGAGGTCTGCGACGACGTTAAAAGCATTCGACGGAAGGACATATACCCCATATGGTATACTAAATAACTTGAAAGTTGAACTAGAGGGAAAAACGGTAGAAATAGATGTTGAAGTCATCGATGGGAATCTTGATTACAACATCCTACTAGGAAGACCATGGACATATGCCATGGCAGCTGTTGTGTCGACCTATTTTAGGAAGATTGCATTTCCCTTCCAAGGAGGAATTACAATCGTTGACCAACAAACTTTTCACCCCAACAGTTCGCAAGTTACGGGAAGCATTCCAATGATCCATGGAAGGAATCATTCGCTCCAAAATATCGGAGTAGGTCTCCTAAAAGACCCTGCCTTAATGGGTACTTTTACCCTACCGCCTCCGAGTAATCTGGCGGAAGTGGCCACAGTGGAATATGAAACCTTCTACATCTGATGGTTTTGGATGCCGAGGACGGTTCTTATCTTGTGTCAACCTCATTAAAAAATGAAACAAATCCCCTTTCTCAAAGGTAAACCTTCATTCCAACCACCGAGTTGAATGCAATGAAGCTTGGGGGGCATGCACCTCGATTTGCGTTATTATGCTGGGGGCATGCAAACTTATCTCGAGCAGTTTTAGCATAAAGTTCATGCTCGTTAAAAAATAAACGCAAGATCCGAGCAGTTTTAGCACATAGTTCATGCTCGTTAAAAAATAAACATAAGATTGAGCAGTGTTTTGGCGCATTCAAGCTCATTAAAAAATGAACCCATCCCGGTAAATAACCATTAAGAATGTAACCTGAATCAACCATAAAAGCCTTGGTCATGTTTGTGCACCGTCACCTCCACTTTTCATTTGGCTGATCGTTTACCTCCATATGATTGTTTACCTATTTTGAGGAACAGCTGCGAAGAGTGATTTCACCTAGCCATCCTTGTGACACTGTCGTGATTGGAAAATTCCAACCTGTACCTGGAATCAGTTGCTATCCCTGTTTATCACTCATTCCTCAAAAGACGAGTCTTCTTTAAGCTCTTTTCAACTGACTCGTAAAATATGAAAAGATTGCCGAGTTTTGGCCTTCCAGCTCGTTAAAAGGACAGGAAGAGCTATCCCTCCTCTAGATTTTAATCTTTTTGGACCTGAGGGATTATTGTACAAAAAGATCGAGTGCTTGTTTAGTTCGGCTCGATAAAACTATCGAACATTCATCCCTTCTGTATTGTTTTATAATTTTTCAGACTTAAGGGATTAGATGACGAAAAAGGACCTTTGGAGTTAACTTTACGTACCTTTTCAGACTCTCTAAAAATGAAAAGGACCGAGTTGTCTTTCTCGCTAGACTCGTTAAAATGCATTAAATAGCGACAAACTTGTCTTTAGACGAGAACGAGTTTCCCTATCGCTAGGCTCGTTAAAACATAGCGATGGGCTTGCCCGAAGGGCAAGTTATAGAACAAGCATATGTTATCCTCCTCAAGCTTGACAAAAATAAAGAGGTACTGATCAGAAATGACTGGGGAAAAATTGGGAGAACCTCAAAGCTTTAATGGTAGCAAGTCGCTCTTGAACATGACACTTTTCCTCCGTACCACATCGGGTTGGGTTGTTTCATTCACCGGTCTCATCACCATGGTCTCGCCAAACCATCCACATTTGGGGTAATGCTACTGATCCATCGCATCAGTGTCGTTATATGTTCAAGAGATGTTGTTCAGAAAGAGTCAACCGTGTCCCATCCACTACCATACATCATCTTTCATCCTTTCATGACCGCCACCCTGAATCATATTTCACAGATCGTTTTCACCTTCATCACAATCATTAGCTCCGTTCCGTGTCACTGATGTGGGATTCATTAAGGCCCTCCTTTGACGGATCGCTTCTTGTCGACTTCAGCTCATTATCCAAGGAGTTGATCTAGGAACAACCCCCTCAGTACTTTGAAGCTTGCATGCCTCAATGGCAAGTTTCTCACTTTCGGCGACAGGTATACATCAATGACCTTCGACCGAAAGATTTTGCGTGGTGTTCGACGCCAAGTCCTTTATTCACACCACGTGGATTGTACTACCGTACCTTGAGGGTCATCATCATTATCGGTGATTCCTCTCGCGCTTGTTAACAGTTTACATCATTGACTGGTAATCAAGCGATGTCTTTCCATGTTCGACTCCAAGAAATTCTCACATGGATCGACTTGTACTTAGAGTGAAGATTGGACGAGTTTGAAGACCCCGGATCTAGTTTCCTCCATCCGGGCTGCGATATATATTCAGGAAATAAAGACATTAACATGTGCAGCAGATGATCATCCTACTCAAAGGATGATAATTTCAACAGAGAATTATCAGTCTACCATCAAACGATTGTCTGTTCTATGTACAGAAAAATGTATTTATAAATCTGAGCATGGGAATGCCCGCCTCAGCTAGATCATGAAAGCAGTATGAAAAATAATGTATTGTATTGTATCTTATTACAGGTCACCTCTCAGCGATTGAATGAACTTCGGATCCTCCTGATAAAGCATTTCACCCGATAAACGACCTCATACTTTAGGGGGCAACTGTTATAGACATTTTTGTGCCTTACAGCATGAAGCATGAAATGTCCATAATCTAAGGGGTCCAAAGTCCCTAAACATGTTGTTCCTGCCCCTAGGGGAACAAGGTCAGCAAACCATAGCACTGAACAAAAGTTCTCCACCTGAAAACACTCAAAAACAAGGCAATTCTGGATCATGTCAACTGCTCCACTGAGCATCTGCGCTGAATGTCAAGTGCTCCACTGTCTACCTGCGTTGAATGTCAACTGCAAAGAAGGCTACCTGCGCTGGGTGAGTTTGGACATGTGGCAGAGTCATTCCTCAAGGTGTCAATGCCCAGGAAGCTTCCAAAATGACACTTGGATCAAGGAATTCGACTGGTGATGAGTAAGAGGTTCTAGATCTCCAAGTGGAAGCAAGAACCTCCAAGTGGACTCAAGAACTGAAGAAGAACTGGAGTGGGAGAGGACACTAGTCACATCTCAGGATGACTCATCCTCTCTCCAAACTCCTATATATGGATCTCTCTCCCATGAGATCCGGGGGCTGGAATCTTGTGAATGTAAAGAATTACTGTTGGTTTGAGTTTAGAACCATTGGGTGTGTTATGCTTTGAAAGGAGCTGAAGAAGGAAGTCCATTCTGCTGGGAAGGAGATGCTGGGTTGGAGCCCTATGGGTTGTATCTCTTCCTGAACACTGTTACTTTCAATAAAGCTATCTTGATTCTTTCCTATATGCTGGTGTATTTTGTGTAATTGCATTAGTATATTTGATTTACTTCTAATCCTGAATCAGTTATGAATATGTATATTTGCCTTTGTATTGTGTTCTTCTCTTGTTGCAAGTAGTTGTTCTCTTGTCACAGGTAGCTGCTCTCTTGTGATCTCGCGGGATTCAAGTAGTTGTTCTCTTGATCAAGCGAGGAGGCAAGTAGCTGTGGACACACAAAGAGAAGAGGATCTAGTTCGAGGGACAACCGGAAGATAACGGTAAGTCTGCCGATCTCCTCTCTTTCATATTTCATAAAGGAAGAAATCATGATAGCTGCATTCGTTTGTTGCTAAGGCGCTATCACACCTTAGGTGGATAGGATCGTCCTAAATAGGCATTTTTCCCCACAACATAAATCTGCTTTAAAATCAATTTCAGGAGATTTGTTTGTATTTTCTTTTGGAGGAAAGGAGGTGGATGGCTGATTGTTTGATGGCTGTAAATCTGATATGTCCTCAACCGTGGGTTCTTTTGGGTTGAGGTCTTTTCTAGCAGGGAGTTCTATAGGGGAAGTTTTATCCTTTGCTTTTTTAGGCTGCTTGGTATCTTTCTGCTTGTTGGTTTCAGGAACATCTACCGTTCTGCTTCTCAGTTTATATTATTTATGAACCTCATAGACAGCCACATCATATCCCTCTCTAAAATCAAATGATTCTCCGGATTTGGTTTGAAATTGATTAAAGGTGTGAGCTTCTTGGTCATCCTGGGTTAAAAAGATTTGTTGTTCACTATTTAGACCCATTAGGTTGATTTGAGTATCCTCTATTGGCTCACTAGAGGTTGAAGCTTCAGCATAGTTTTCTTGGAATGGAGGTCTAAGGTTTTGGTCAGGACTAGCTTTTCCAGCATTAGGATTCTGATTTTTCCTGAAGTTTGGATTTCTTCCGGTGTTGCCTGGTTGACCCTCCCAAGAGGATTTCCTTTCAATTATTTCTACTCTATCACCGAGCCTATCCATTCCTTTGATAATTTCTTCTAGTTTTTGCTCAAATGCGGAAGGCTCTTCTTTGAAGGGAGTCCTTCTTTCAGCTCTACCTCGAGCTCGTTTAGAGATCAGATTGGCCTCTACACTGACAGCTATGTTTTGCATGTCCTCTAATCTTGGAGGAGCTCTTTCCCTTAGCTGATATGCCATGTCAGAATCAAATCCATCAGGGAACTTGATGAAGGCCAAGTCTGGTGGAGGTCTAAGGTTCTGAGGAATAGCATTGTACACATTATTGAATCTGGCACAATAGTCTTGGACAGTTTCTTGTCGACCCCTTTTCAATATTTCATATTTTGATAGGATATGTAATGGGTCCTTCTTCTTTTCCCATCTATTCAAAAAAGTTTGGTAAAGGGAATCTGGATCAGCAATTGTGTTTACAGGGAGTGCCCTAAACCAGGTCCTTACATCACCGGTTAGGCTTCGGACAAAAATTTTCATTGTGACATCATTATCATCAATTTCATAGTTCTCAAAGTAATCCATCACTTTCTTAGTATGTTGTTGTACTGTGTAGGTGCTAGTACCATCAAAATAGGTAATTTTTCTTTGATAATCTTGAGGCATAGCCCCTGGATTCGTAGGCAACTGCAGGGGAGCATATCGATTTTCCATATTAACAGGTATAAATGGGACATCTGGAAGCATAGGGATAACAGCTAAGATAAGTGTAGTGGATGGAGGAGTGGCAAAGATGTTTTGGAGTAATAATGGTAAACTAGAAGAAGCTGCAGTAATGGTAGAAAGGACTGCTGCTTTTCCGGGAGTAAGCTCAGTTTGGAAAGAATTATGCTGAGGTGTGCCAAGGTTTAAATCAACAGAATTTTCTAGATTGTCTTGTCTTCTAAGGTTCTTAGAGATCAAGTTAGGATTTTCAAAGATAGCTGGAGGATTTGGATCTAGATTTGATCTAGCGTAACGGATTTTCTTCTTTGGAGCCAGCTTCTAAATCTATTTTGGTATTTTCTGGAAGTATTTGAAGAACACTACTTTTGAAAATATCTTTCTAGGAAATTATGAATTGTGAGAGCCTTGAATTTTCCTGAAGATCTTTTCAAATCAAAAAAGGAAACTGATCAAATTTTTGAGACAGTTGTTTAAAGCCTAAAACTAGACTGGAGATAGACTGAAGCAACTTCTATTTACTCCTGTAATTGCATAGCAAAAATAGTTTCCAAGGCTGCCTGGCTAACTTGAGGCTCCATCTGTAGCTTTAGAAAATAGACAGCAGTAACAAACAGTCATTCAAGTCCCCAATGGAGTCACCAATGATGTTATCACTCAGGTTGTTCCCCAAAAGTTGTGAGAAAAGGGAATACGGCTGAGGTAGCCTCTAACCAATCTATTAGATGCAGATTCTAGCCAATCTGCAGTAAGAGAGGGCTCTCTCTTTATAATTTAGCTTTGTTTTGGGGTATATTGGGCTAGTTATGAAGTGCAAGTATTTGTTTGATTTTTGGATGGTGATTTTTCAATAGAACAGGGGTGCAATATATTAAAAGTTCAGTCCATTGGGTTAATGGAGTCTATGAAGATGAATTGTTGGATATGGTTTGTTTGACAGAGGGAGGAACTACAGAGCAAGGTAATTAACCATGGAACAAACTGTAAGCTGGAATTAGGTGAAAATGGGGTCAGGGGGTGAAGGGAAACTAAGAATCCTTCATCATGCTAACAGAGGGAAAGTGGATGAATATTACGAGGGATCAGTTAAGAATTCCTTAGCTATATTTGAGATGTAAGAACCAGCGGAAACAGGAGCAATTAAGAATTCCTTCTTATGCTAGTCCTGAAGAAAACATTTAAAATAACAGGGATTGAACACAAAGTACATTTAAGTAAGTTCTGAGTTATTCCTTTTCCCTGTAATTTAGGATATGATATATAAATAATATATAAAACACAGAAACAGAAAAACATGAGTTAAAAAGACTTATTGATCCATGAAGTAATTTGAGAATTATGTAACATGATCCTCTGCCATCAAATCCACAACTAGAGAGTTCGGCAACAACACATCCCAACAACCTTTTATTTAAAAAGAGTTCTTAGATTTACAGCGCAGTCCCAGAATTGTATTACCAACCCCTAATACTTAGCTTGGAGAGGTATTTGTAAAAAAAGGTTTACAAAATATCTCAGTGAGATAATATCTAGCAATAAATTCTTCTACCTACTCTACAGGAGAAGTAATTGATCTTGGGAACAGAGAGAAATGAATGCAGAAGTAAGAGATGTTGTGTTGGCCGCTCAGTTGGTGAGATGCATTGATTATTTACTCAGTGAGTCGGCCAACGGATACTTTACTAAAATTCTGTGCTGCTGGCTTTGCTTTCCTTGGTGCTTTTAATAGCGCTTTATTAGACTATTTCCCGGTGCGATTTTTATCTGCTATTTTTCTCCACTTTATAATATCTTGTTGTGTTCTGTGAAAAATGAACAAAACTTTGAAATCTGCCTACAAAATTTCGAGCATACTCTGCCACCACTGCTCATCTGGTAATTGGTGTCTACGCATTTTTATTAGAGTTTCATCAGCATCCGTGTACCTGAAGAAAGTAGGCTGGACTGTGAAAAGATGTCTCACTTCTGCCAATCTCTCATTCATTTTCATTAGCAGGTCCATTGTATCTTCCTGTGATTTTTTTTCAATAATCTTTGTAGTTTGGGGATGCATGGTAATGGGAAGCTTGAGTTGCCTCCTGAGAACTGCAATGTCTTCTTCCTTCTTTTTTATTAATGCTTTGATGCCTTTGGCATCCTTGGGATCATGTCCCAACTCTATGATAATCTCTTCCAAGGACTTGATTCTGTTATCCTTGGCTAAAGAGGAAGCTTTTTCCAACTCCAATTGGGTAGAGGTATTATTTAAAGAATTCTGCAATTTGTGGGCCAACAATGCCTTATTTGCCAATGTGGAGTATACCATATCTCCATTTTGTTTATGCAACTCAATCTAGTCCATTGGTTGAATGTCTTTGGCTAATACTTCCAGATTGGTCCTAATGTAATCATCAGCTCACTGTGCTTGCTGCATTTTGGGCTTGAAGTGACTCAGGATCATCTTTCGTTCTTGAATGTCATATGATGACATTAACCTTTGCTGATTTGTGGGGGCCATCTTTAGCAAGTGATTATAAAGTTGAATTCTTATTGGCTCATTCTTTGCTTTATTTCAGTAAATGTTCTCTTAATGTCAGAGCCTTGCCTGCTTTATGGCTTGGCAGAAGAGAATTCCACACTATGTTGTCTTCCAATCTCCTGCTTGTGTGAACTGGCCAATGTTTCTGTGACCGGGGATGTATCCTGGCTGACCACTCTTTCTTCCCTTAGATTTTCTGTGGTCTCCTGAATGAATTCCTCCTCTGATGAGGGGTTCAATCTTTGCCCTTTCTCTCCTGGTTGCTCCTCAGAACTGCTGATCAGTGTGTCTTCTTGCCTGTCCCTTTTCTTGCCTCTTTCCTCATTTAGAGGAGTTTGTAGCACAGGGATTTTTGGGGCCTTTGTTTGAGATGGAGGAACCTGCCCTTGGCCTAGTTCCTTTGATGTAACTAGCTGGTCTGTCATTATGTCCTGCTCTAAACCTATTACCTCTTTTCCCTTTGCTGACCCTGTGCTCGCTTTTTGTGTGGGCTGCTGAGAAGTCTCGGCAAAAGATGTATCACCTCCTGTGTGGTGGGGCAGCTTGAAGGATACCTGTCCAAAAGAGTCCAGTTCAAGCATTTTTTCAAGCTCTTTCATGGCTTTTTCCAATTTCTCTTCCTCATTAATTTCTTCAACTAATGTGCCTTCTACCCACTCTTGTTGGTTAGCATACTGCTGAATTTCAGGGATCTTGTGGTGAACATATGTTGTTAGCTTGTTTTTCACTTTTCTATAACTTATGAAATGATCAGGGTCATAAGGTGCCCAATAAAAACTTTGTTTCAACTTAAGTTGCTCCCCTAAAATCTTGTCAGCCTCTTCCCACGCTTCCCTTCTATTGAAGACAAATGGGCCCAATTGATTTCTTATTTTTAGCTGTGCCTTTTTCTTGGCAGCATAGAAAATGAGTCAAATCTGAGCTAATAAATTGCCTAAAGTATTCTACGGCAAACAGTCTCATAAGTACATACTTTGGCAGTTTATAGGGGCATAGCTCATAGCCATATATCCTGATCTCAGTGTGATTCTGGTAAAAGTACTAGTCACCTATACTGTAGCCTTTTTAGAGATGCAAAATTTTCTGCACTTCAGCAGAGAGCTTGGCAGGAGGAGTTGTCATCAATAAAGAAGAGGATGGATGTATGAACAGGTCAATGAATTCACAATAAGTATAAGGAGAGTTATGGACTTCATGGAATACTGAGATCTAGAATATTACAGACCTGCGTTCTCCTTTGAGATCCAATTTTCTAAGGGGAATTTGAAAACTATCTCGTTGATTGTTTAGCAGCAGATGATATATGTATGATGTGTATTTGAACACTCTTTCTCTATCTAGGCTCATGAATTGCTCATGGATCTTATCAGTTATGAAGGTGGCATAATCATATTTGATGGTAGGGAGCTGTCCTAGAGTAAACATGGACAACAGAACTAAGGTAGTCTCATCAACATACTCACTGGTTTTAAATCCCAATATGTAGGATATCATGTCAGTAATGAATTTTCCAACTTCAATGAACCAGACTTAGTTAAAAGGAGGTGGTTGCATGGGCTGGCGATCTGGTCTCATGAATAATTGAGCTATTCTGGTTATCTTTGAACTAGGCAATTTGGCACCTTGGTCAAGCAAGAATCCCATGGAAAGGGGAGCCAAAGGCTGAGTTGGCTTAAAGTGTAGCATCTCATTGATCGATTCAGGGGTAATATAGAAGAGGATAGTCCCAGATATTGCCATAACGCTCTTTGAGTGGGATCATAATTGGCACAGCATAAGTGGTTGATATCAGGAAGCACATTTACTGAGGGGAGGTAATATATGGGCATGTTGGACTCCCAAATTACATAGACATCAGCATTGTTGTGGTAGCTATTCTTAATTTCACAAACTGCTTGGAGGTGAGGCTTGTCACCAATTAAGTCATTAATCTGGAAATCTCTATCAGCAAGGGGCAACCATTCCAATTCTTTGTGTGGTGCATTGAGGGGGGCAACATTAAGGGCCACTGCAGCCTCCATTATTCAATATTCATGACTGGAGCATAAGTGTCCTGTAGGTATCTGAAAGGAAAGACCCTACTGATTTGCTTTTCATAACTAGCCTTGACATAAGGCTCATTTGCTCGTGCCAACGCCTAGGGGTGTAGCGCCTGGCAGGTGCGCCGCTTCCATTCAAAACTATGTGTAAATCTTGCGCCTAGTGTGCCACACCACGCCAATGCCTAGGTGTGCTGTAGCAATGCCCAGGTGCACCGTGCCAATGCTGAGGTGTGCCGCGCTGAGAAAAATATTGAAACTTGCTGCAATTTCCCTCTTTTCACCTCAAAACGCGATTTTCTCCTTGTTCTCTCTCACTTTTAGCGAAAATGAAGTCTTCAACACAAATGATCCCTTTATATACTTTTGAATTTAATTTTTCATTTAGAAAACTTACTTTCTAAAGTTTTCTTTTTCACTTTTTTCTTTAAAACCCTGTTTTGCAGTTTGGCTCTCTTTTTGTCATTTGATGGACTAATGCTTGAATTTTCTTGGCTCTTTTGAAGAATCTGGAGTGTAGAAGTTTGGCAAGGTGACCCAGGGCTATAGATGATGCTTTATTACATATGAAAATGATTAAATTACATAAAATTTGTACAAGAAATGGAAAAATCTTGTTTTCACCTCAAAACAGAGTTTTGAGGTAAAAACCCTTTATGGACCAAATCATCAGTAGAATTTGTGATTTTATGAACTTATTGAACATCCTGATGTGACTGTTGGCCTGTTATTGAGATTTTGAATATCATGGTGGCAAACCCTAGACCTAATGAGACTTGAAACCCTAAAATGACGTCTGCAACTGAAATGAAATAAAAATGACTAAAGAGGCTTTGGCCAATATCTGAATTCAATCGAGTTCCCTTTTCCTCTTTTGCTTCTTGATTGCCTCCTTAATTTCGCCTTCAAATTCCTGATTCGAGCCTTGCACACTTTGTTTCGCGCCATGTAGTGGAATGCCATGTGTCCTAGCAATGCATGGTCCTTGTCAGCCTTGTCTAGTAGCCTCTCTAAGTGCATGTTAACTCTCTCGAGATTGGCCTCCCGATCCTCATTAATCTCTTGCTCCAATGACGTGAGCTCAACTCTTCTCCTTTGCGCAGCTTGGCGATTCTCCCGAATGTTTTGTAGCTCCATGATTGCCTATTGATCCTCAAGCTCTTTGTTCCTCTGCTCCAGATATTTCATGTTCCACTTAGCCCTCTCTAGGTCAAGGGATAAGGCTTCAATCTCTAATTGCTACTCCTGGATGATCTCTCTAAGTTTGGCACTTTGTGGACCCGTATCTGTATCATCATCATGAAGGAGAATGAAGTTGGTCTCTCATTCACCTGATGGCTCACCTGAAGGCCCCTCATCGTGCATTGGCTCCTTTCCTTTTTCTTGTTCCCGTGATGCTGATGGAGGAAGTGAGGCCCCTTCCACCCTGGGTGGAGATAACACTTTCTTTTCCGCTGCAAACAAATGTCTGGTGCCTTTCTGATATGTGATGAAAACTGACACACTAGCAGTCTCATGGCGCTCATACCGATGAGAAGGTTCACCCTGATGCTTAACCTCTGATACTCCCCGTGAAGCTCTGAAGAAATCACGTGAGATGAAATCATCCCAAGTGATTCCCTGCAATCCAAGCTGATGAACCACCAAAATCTTAATAAGATCAAAATGATAGACACTGTTAAGTTGCTGCTGAGGTGTTTTGCACTGTATAAAGGTGGTCATCCTCTCTACGTTCCAGCAAATGAAATATGGAATGTTCATCATCCGTACCCTGGTGAAATGCATGAGAAACCTGATGCGGTAAGCATAAAGACGAGAGAACCGTCCCTCACAGCTGAAATATTTCATGATCAATATCATTAGTGGAGCATATTCATCCTCCAGATATCGGAACAGGAACACTCTCTTGAGCTGCCTTAAGAAACTAGTTTTGATGTATGGCTCATAATGCTACCAGTCAATCTTCTGTTTCTTATGCCATGGTTCACCAATGTTCGGTATACCAGTTGCTAATGAGACAGATTCTGGTGTAAGTGTGCAGGTGACACCAACGAGGATAGCTTGATCTCCATGCAAGTGTAGCACAAAAAGACGAGCCAACTCATGATGAAATTGGACAGTAGCCACCTTTTGACAAAACTCATAGCATGAATGAAGCTGAAAACAGGACATAGCAAGAGGGCAGGCCTGCAATTCTGTAAGGGTCATCGGTTCTTTTCTAACATGTCTGCCACTCTTATGAGGCCTCCGGGGTGCCTGTTCTTCCACAGGAGAGTCACTTTGGGTTTCTACCTCATAGTCCGATGAATGCTCAGATGCCATGACTGCTATACAAAATACCTTGAAGACAAGATGATTGCTGTGTATGAACTGTGATTGAACTACTCTTTTTGGTGTTGTATTTCAATTTCCGCCACCAAGGGAAAAAACGAATGCAAGAGGGACTGTTAGGGATTTTTAGGAAGTGGAAACAATATTGAGGAATGAGAATTATTGGGATAATTTTAATTAGGGAGAGGGGGATTTATATATGGGAATAAGGTTTAGGGTTTGGGATTAGTTATATAGGGTTGAGGAGATTTTAATAAGGGCTAGGGTTTTGGGATGTTGAATGTAATGTAGGATTGATCAACTTGGTGGGGGATAGGAAATGAGGCAACAGGGGAGAATGGGGAAGGAGGAGAGTCCCTGGTGAAAAAACTATGAGCTCTGAAACCCTGGTAGCAAATTTGTTTGTGTTGGGTACAAATTTTTGTTTCAACCTTTATTCACCCTTACACCAACATCTCTTATCATAAAATCTGAAGCAATGTTAAGATGGAAGACCCGACCTGACAACTCCACTCAAGGAATGAGCAATTTGAAAGGATTTGACACAATTTTGGGCTATGAACTGTGTGCGTCGCGCCAGGAACCCAGTGCGCCGCACCCTCTATGTGTGTCGTGGCAGTTAAAATTAACACTGGGCGGAAATCCCCAGTACGCCGCGCTCCAACCTTTGACATAGTCACGGCCTTTCAACTGCGGTTAGTTCTTCAACCTCCAAATTCGACTTTGCTATAAGATTTCATGAATGTAACTTGGTACAAATGATTTATATACTTGGAGAAATATCTTGCAAGAGTTGGATTTGATTTTTTCTTTCTCCAAAACCCATTTTGTAATGTTTTCACTTTGGCACTTTTTCACAATTAATACAACTCTGCTTTTCACACTTCCTTTTGATTTGTTTGAATAAAATGATGGAATTTTGGCAATTTTTTGCAGGGGTAGCCGACATGGAATTTGGCTAAGGAGACCAGGGTTGAGCTTGGAGAAATTCACTGAGAAACTTTTGAAAATTATTACAAATGGAAAACTGTTGACTTTTCTTCAAAACAGAGTTTTGAAGAACAGTCATAATTTATCGATATGACGATGAAAATCTTTGAATCACAACTTTATAAGAGCCTCCCTCTGGCCTTGTTGGCTTTATTGGACATTGTTTGAAGACCAACTAACCAATCCGTAGACTTAATGACCGAAATGACTCTTGTCCATTAAAAGATCAAACATTTACTCTCATGGACTTTAATACACATTGATGAAAAGACCTAAGCCAGCAGGTACAAGACATGAGGGGAATGAATGATAAGGCCCTTCTGTCATATTATGACATGCCCCTAGCGGAATGCAACTGAGTGAATGGAGCGAGACACCTAAAAATTAAATGTAGAAAGAGCTTTGATCTCTGGCAAAGGACTGACAAGACCGAATCTAACATTGGCTCTAATGGGGGATGGTAGCTCCTTGGAGGTGCCAAGAACGATAGATCTTTGGGAGAGCAGAGAGTCCCTTCATCGATTGGGCTATGGAGTCATCATTTCGACAAACGACATGCAACTCTTGATTAATTTTTTGACTGAAACTTGACTCAGACTCACTCAAATTTGGACTTAAAATGACTCAAAGGCTGACTAGACAAACTCAAACCAAAAATGAAATAAAATGGTATTTACAGTGACAATGGAAACAGTAGAAACAACTCAGAAGTGGTACCGCTTGAGCAGCCGACCATTGATCGGCCCTCTTGGACAATCTTCCCCGTTCATTTCCTTCAAAAGAAAAGCATTCTGACCCCGATATGCTGCAATCTTGAAGGGATCTTTCCAGAGATTCTCAAATTTACCGTGCTTATCCTTTTCCTCATTCCTTGCATCCCACTTTAGCACTACATCATCTAGCTAAAATTTGTCCACCTTTGCTTTTCTGTCATAAATTTTCTTAATCTTCTCCTACAACTTGGATGTGTTTTGGAACACTTCTTCTCTGGTTTGCTGCAAATGGATCATTTGATTCAATCTTCTCTGCATAGGATCATCTTCACTGTTGGCTTCCTGAAGAAGTTTGACTACCGGGGCTGCAAGAGAGGTAGGAAACAAGGGATCAACTCCATACACAAGCTCAAAGGGGACATACCAATGGATTTCTTCTGACCGACCCGATCTGCCCAAAGTGCATTGACTAACTTCTTATGCCAGCTCTTCTTCTTGATTTCCAGCATCATTTTAATGATGTTGACCAAAGATTTGTTAGAAGACTCTGCCAATCCATTGCCTTGCGGATGATAGGCCATTGAGTGACCCAAAATGATGTGATATTTATGACAAAACTCTACCATCCTTTTCGATTTGAAAGCTGATGCGTTATCAGTGATTAATTTATTCGGGCAGGCAAAGCGAGACAAGATGTTATTTTCAAGGAATGAAATAATTACCGTATCTGTTGCTTGTCTGGTGGGAATTGCTTCGATCCATTTCGTGAAGTAATATGTTGCCGTGAGAATCCATCAATGCTGACCGGAAGAAGCGGGATGAATTTCACCAATGAAATCCAACCCCCATTGCTGAAAAGGGGCACTCACCTCAATGGGCTTAAGCGGCAAAGGCTGTAATTTCTGCCTTCCTTCAAAATTCTGGCATTTATGACAGCTCTTGACAACCTTATATACATCAGCAAACAATGTTGGCCAATAGTATCCCGCTCTCAGAACTTTATTTTCTATTGTTTTCCAAAAAAGGTGACCACCACAATCTCCTTCGTGGAAATCCTCCATGACCTGCTTTGCTTCTTCTTCCACCAAACAATTCAAAAGAACACCACCAGGATCTTTCCAATAAAGTGCAGGATTTAGAATGCAAAACTTGGCAGCCTTTAATTTGAGAGTTCTAGCTTTGTTTCTAGTCATGCCGGATGGTGGTGACAAATTTTGAAGCACATATATGATGTCTGAATACCACGAAGAAAGAGCAAACATTTCAAATACTTGAATTGACGAACCTTCCTCATTCTCATCGGACATAGCAATGATCAGATTTATGTCTAAGGCATGCAAGTTTGATTCGGCCATTAACTTTGCCAATCCCTGTTCTTTAACCAGCTTTGTGGGCTTTATCTCCACATCATATTCCAACAATGTTGCGATCCACTTGCCTCATCTTCCTTCCGGATCGGTCTGCACTAAAACATCTTTGACAATAGCGTTAGGAACATAAGCCAAAATATGAGAATGCAGAATGTATACCTGAAAATATTTCAATGCTTTCACAAGTGCGAGGGCTTGCTTCTCAATGATGTTGTACTTTAAGGCTGCATCTCTTATAGTTCGGCTGAAGAAAGCAATAGGTCTTTCATGATCATCTCTTTTCTGCATCAACACTGCTGCTATAGTATGCTCCGAAGCGAATGAAAACAATATAAAATCCTGAGTGTATTCCGGGCTGATTAGAACTGGAGCTGAGGAAAGAGCCAATTTGACCAAATTGAAAGATTTTGCAGCCTCTTCCATCCACTTCACTTGGCTGTCCTTCTTGAGGACGTTTGTGATCTCTCTTAGGTGCTCAACAAGATTAGGTACAAAGCGGCATAAAAATTCATTTTACCATTGAAAGACTGAATCTCCTTCTTATTCCGGGGCAGATCGATTTGCTGAATTTCTTGCACATGCGCTGGGTCAATAAGAATGCCTTCTTTTGAGATGATGTGCCTAAGTAGTTTGCCCTCCTCCATGGAAAACAAGCTCTTTTTCAGATTCAGAGATAGACCACATTTTCTGCACTTTTAAAAGACAGTTTTCAGATGATATACGTGTTCTTCATCAGATTTGGAAAACACCGTCAGATCATCAAGGTATATGACCAAAAAGACATCCTTCTCATTTGCGAAAGCCAAGTCCATTGCCCGCTGAAAGGTGGCACCCGCAATCTTCAAACCAAAAGGCATTTTAGCGTAATGAAAAGTCCCCATGGAGTGGTGAACACTGTCTTGTCTCGATCATCTTCATGGATAGAAATTTGGTTATATCCAGAATAACCACCAAGTAGTGACATACGAGATGCCCCAACTACTCGCTGAAGTATATGATCCATTTTGGGCAGTGGATAGTTATCTTTCAATGAAACTTTATTGAGATTCCTAAAATCGATGCACAAGTGAATATCACCTATCTTCTTCCGCACGGGCACCAAATTGGAGATCCAATCCGAAAATCTGATGGGAACGATGATTCCTAATTTGTACAACCTATTTATCTCCTTTTCAATTGGTGGCAGCAATTTTGGATTTAGCCTTCTCAGCTTCTATCTAAAAGGTTTCTGATTAGGCTTAATGGGTATAGTGTGCTGAATTATATTGGTATCGTATGTCTTCAGGTCAGAATAGTCCCAAGAAAACACGTTAGCAAATGAAGACAACAAACTAATATATTTGACTTTCATCTTTTGTGGCAATGTTTTAGATAGTTTTACCATTTTAGGATTAGCAGCTATTCTGATATTGACCTGTTCAACACCCTTCTCTATTGGTTGCAATGTTGGTTTGCGGGCTACGTCATCTTGATCAAAGAGTTCTTCTAAAGGTATCAAGCCTTTAGGAATAATGTTATCCTTTAGCTGCAACACGTCCATTTGATTGATCTGCACCTCATCTTTGCCATCATCATTTTCTTCATCAATTGAGGTCTCTTTGAACTTACCTTTGTTTTGCAGAAAATCATCAATCTCTTCATCATCTTGGAGAACTTGCCAATACCTCTAATTGTCGGGGATAGTCGGACGATGCTTGACATGGATTTCAAATTTATTACTGGAGTTCATTGCAATTTTCAAACTACTGACTGCCTTAGCAAGAGCATCAGCAATGCTGTTTTGAACACGAGGCACACATGTCAAGGTATATTCTAAAAATAATTTCAAGATGTCTAGGATTGTATTCCGGTAAGCCCGCATTCGAGGATGCTTTGCTTGATATTCGCCTCTGACCTACTTAATCACCAATTCGGAGTCGCCATATACTGCAATCCTCTTAGCATTCAGCTTTCTTAGAATCTTTAGGCCAGCAATCAGAGCTTCATACTCAGCCTCATTGTTTGAACAATCAAAAGCTAATTTGTAGGAGCATACCTACACATTACTAGGCACCTTGTTCGGGGCGGAGAAAGGACTACGTACCCAAATACCAATCCCAGCACCATCGTTCCCCACTGCACTGTCTAAATCCGTGGTCCACAAACCTTCTTCCTCTTCTTCCAAGTGCCGAAATTCTGTTGGCTCTATTTTTCCTGCTTGCTGTCCGTTATCTTTAGCTGATTTCTCAACGGTGTTTTGCTGTTCTCGTCCTTCTTTCTTCAAAACTTCTGTGAAATTTTATACTATTTCTGGAATACTTTCTGCTTCAACTAACTGACTATCTAAATCATTAAACTATCTGAATACAAAACAAAAGACTCTAGATCTGTATGTACATAATTAATTGGATGATTAATGGGTTTCTCCTTGCTTGTGATCATGTATTTCATTTTTTGTTCCCGATGCAGTTTTCTCATTTGACGAAACATCGGAATTGTTGCATAGGAGAAATCTAGTTGTAATGTCCCTTTCAATTTTGCTTCCCAAGACCTGGAAAGAAGCATGCCGAACCTGGGAGAAATATCCGCTACCACAATATCCATCAAAACATTCTTCACTGGGATTTGATCCAGACTTACAACCAAGTCTTTGATGAGCCCGATACATCTTACTCTGCTGGAATCAAACAAATAGAGATCATGGTATTTCCGGGTGACGTCCAAACCCAGCTTATCCATGATAGCCTTGGGCATGAGATTGTGAGAAGCTCCAGAATTGCACATGGCATTGTGTAACACAAAATCATGCAACCTTAAACTGATATAAAAAGGTGGCACATCATTATCTGGAGACTCACCATTCAATGCTGGCCCAAAAATCATTTCGGGTTGATCATCTTCGACATTCACCATATCAGACATTGGATCACAGTTTAAAATTTTAGAAACCTGCCCTCTATAACTGTTGTTCTTCATTATTTCAGTCAAGGGAATGGATACCTTCAATTTAGAAATTTCATTCTCTAAACCAAATACGGAAGTCTTTTCTACCTCTTTGACCGAGACTTCTTTCCTTTCCGTTTCTCTTGATACAATTTGCTGATTTGATTTTTGTTGTCAGGTCCAAGTGCCTCTTTGCCTTTCTTTTGTGCAACTAACGAATCATTCTTTGATGCCGAAACTTCCTTCCTCTTATGAATTGGGTTAATTGGCATGTCTTTGTTTCTAAGTGAATATTGCCGATGCTGAGCGGATAGAGCATTCATATAGCCTCTTTGATATTCCTCTGATTCTTCTTCTAAAACTGTGTCACTTGCTAGAATGAAATTTGTGTCTTTGTGTGACGCTGAACTTTCCGCATACTCCTCCTCTTCAGTAATGTAAGTAGGCAAATCATCCGGAGTAAAGAAGTGGTTCTCTTCCCCTATTACCTCCCCTTCCTCATTAGGCTCTGGTCCATTCACAAAATTTTGCTGCAGAGGTGGCTGTACTGGCTGCTGTGCTGTCTGATCTTGGGCTTGTTGATCTCTCTGCCTTATCCTATATTGTAGCTGTTGTTGGCCATGGAAGTTAGAATTTCTAACTTGTGGCTCATGTTTATCTAGTTTCACCCTTTCAAGCATCTACTCTACCTTCCTGAGTAATTGATCCATCGAGGAAGACTCTTCCTTTACTGTGACCTTCTTTTCTACTTTTTCTCTAGCCCTCTTGGTCAGCAGATTTGCTTCAACGCTGACCACGATTTTCTGCATGTCTTCCATTGTGGCCGGCTCTCTTTCTCTTAGTTGATAAGCCATTTCAGCATCAAAACCATATGGGAATTTCATCATGGCTAGTCCCACAGGTGGCCTTAGATGATCAGGAATTTCATTATAAATGGAATTGAATCTAATTCAATAGTCTTGGACCGACTCACCAGCGTTTCGATTGATCTTCTCATACTCAGCTAGAATTTGAAGAGGGTTCCTTTTCACTTCCCAACGGTCTAAAAATTATCTTTGCAGTTCAGCCAAGTTAGCGATTCGTGCAGTCAGAAAACCCCTGAACCATTTCCTAACTTCACCGGCAAATGTCTACGCAAAGAGTCTCATTGTCACATTCTCTGCATCAATCTCATGAAGGTCATAGAAATCTGCCATTCTATCCACATGTTGCTGAGCGGTAATGCTGTTAGGAGTGCCATCAAACAAAGGGATTTTGCTTTGATAATCTGCGGGAATGTCATCTAGAACTTGAGGCAGCACAATAGGTGCAAAACGGGCAGCCATCACTCTTGGTGGGTTTGGTCTTGGAGGTGTTGGATAGGTGTGTGAAGTTTGTAGGGAATTAAAAATTTGAGTTTGAAGCTGTGTCACAATAGAATTATCAATTGACTGGTTAGCCCTTTCGGTTTCTAGGTCTACAAGAAACTATGGATTGGGGACAGTAGTTAATAGCCCTTTCAGATTTGGTCTCGAACAATGATATTTTAAACCGCTCATCAAACTCAAGCTCTTCAAGATACTCAAAAATGTCAGGACATGAATGGGATTTGAACACGAGAGTTATAGTGCTCTCTTGATGAAGGAGTCTTGGAATAAAATTGGGGTTTTCGTAGATATGAGGAGGATTAGGATCTGTATTGGCTCTGGTATATCTTCTTGAAGCCATCGTGTTATTTTCAAAAAATCAACAGGACATGAACAACTTACTCAACCTATCAAATCCTAAACTTATCATCCGGAAGCTTAGAATTATCAGAAGTATGGGGTGCTTGTAGGTTAAGCCTGTCGTTTACGCAACGGAGAAGACTAACAAATGAATAATTTCGTCCCCAGTATGAGTCGCCACTATGTTAGGGCCTAAATCTGCCTTAGGCTAAAGGAAGGCAAAATTCAGGGTAACCACAAACCACGCTCAGTCTGGTAGCTAGCCCTACCAAAACAGGAGAGGGCTCTCTCTGGGTCATGCTCAGGAAAATAAACAATAGGGTCTTAGATGACGCAAAAATGGATACTGATTTTCGGCTAGGTAAACAAATATGATGGAGTTATTTTGAAGAATGATTGAGTTTTCTGGGATGTGTGGGGCCAAGGAACAACATGAGCAGAGAATTTAACTCAAAGACGCAGATTATTTCATGAGGCAAGACAGGTGGAAAGTCTAGCAATTAGATTCGAAATAATATGAAGTGGAGAGATTGTTTAAGAGTGTGAAAAGGGCATAAATACATGAATCCTTTTCAATAGAAGAAAACATAGAACGTGAAAACTATCCCAAGGCAGAGCAGTACACTGAATTCTACCTTTTTTACTTAGAAAGCTTTCACTGGAAATGAATATGAATGAAAATACAAAACATAACGAAATACATATGAAACATAAAGAAGATACATTTGCTAAACTGACACCACAGGAATCTCATGAACCAGAGCTGCAATCTTTCATTAATTCTTTGTCAAAATGTACAGTGAGTGACTGGGTTTCTCTCCCACAGTTTCCCAAAAATTCCAACCCTTTACAAATTGAATCTCAATACAATAAATAAGCTTTGCCATGAGAAATTCGATCAACCCAGGAAATGGAGAGCCAACCATTAGCAGTTACATTTAATTTTCTATGAAGACCAATTAGAAAAAAGCAAATATGAGCGTAGATTTTTTGGGTGGTTGTTCGCCTTCATTTGGCCACTTGGATAGAAGCCAAAAATGTTTTTTAAAATTTGCCTCTGATGCCAGGAAAAATGTATTTTAAATGAGCGGGCCCACTTGGAGAAAATTTCGAATCGAAATTTCGCGAAGCGGGAGTGATTTTGGCCTTTGGGTCTCTGTGCGCCGCGCCAAAAACTGTATGCGTTGTGCTACTTTGGAGCTGTTTTTGAGGCACCTTCTGAAGTCCAAATTGAGCCCAAGTGTGCTTGTTGGAAAGCCCTTCCTAGCTACTCTCCAACCCAATTTAAATTTCTGAATTTGGTGCCCATTTACCCCCCAAAACTACAATCTCCCAAGACTGCTTCCTGTGTGTCAAAATAGGGGCAGAGAGGTCATTTTTTGGGTGTTTTTGACCTCCTGAGGACTCAAAATTGGACCAAACTTCTTGGCCATGCACCAACAGTCATGATTTTCCATGGAAAGACCAAAAATGTAAGCCCCTTTTCATTTGGAGCTTCCTATTTTAAGCGCGCACCACGTGGCACGGCGCACTGGGAGAAAAACCCTGTTTTTTGCACAAAAATTTCCAAAAATACCAAAAATGCCCCAAATTTCTTGAAATTTGGGCTGGAGCTTCCTTATCAGGTTTTATGCTAGGCTAAAGAGGCTTCAGCCAATATATGAAGTCGATCGAGCCCCCTTTTCCTCTTTTCCTTCTTGATTGCCTTCCTCAATTTCGCCTTCAAATTCCTGATTCGGGCCTTGCAGACTTTGTTTCGCGCCATGTAGTGGAACGCAATGTGTCCCAGTAATGCATGGTCCTTGTCAGCCTTGTCTAGCAGCCTCTCTAAGTGCACGTTAACTCTCTCGAGATTGACCTCCCGATCCTCATTAATCTCTTTCTCCAATGACGTGAGCTCAACTCTTCTCCTTTGCGCAGCTTGGCGATTCTCGCGAATGTTTTGTAGCTCCATGATTACCTGCTGATCCTCAAGCTATTTTTTCCTCTGCTCCAGATATTTCATGTTCCACTTAGCCCTCTCTAGGTCAAGGGATAAGGCTTTGATCTCTAATTGCTACTCCTGGATGATCTCTCTAAGTTTGGCGCTTTGTGGACTATCTGTATCATCATCATGAAGGAGAATGAAGTTGGTCTCTCATTCACCTGATGGCTCACCTGAAGGCCCCTCATCCTGCATTGGTTCCTTGCCTTTTTCTTATTCCCGTGATGCTGATGGAGGAAGTGAGGTCCCTTCCACCTTGGGTGGAGATAACACTTGCTTTGCCGCTGCAAACAAACGTCTGGTGCCTTTCTGATATGTGATGAAAACCGAAACACTAGCAGTTTCATGGCGCTCATACCGATGAGAAGGTTCACCCTCATGCTTAACCTCTAATACTCCCTGTGAAGCTCTAAAGAAATCACGCGAGATGAAACCATCCCAAGTGATGCCCTACAATCCAAGGTGATGAACCACCAAAATCTTAATAAAAGCAAAATGATAGACACTGTTAAGCTGCTGCTGAGGTGTTTTGCACTGTATAAATGTCGTCATCCTCTCTATGTTCCAGCAAATGAAATACGGAATGTTCATCATCCATACCCTGGTGAAATGCATGAGCAACCTCATGTGGTAAGCATAAAGACGAGAGAACCGTCCCTCACAGCTGAAATATTTCATGATCAATCTCATTAGTGGAGCATATTCATCCTTTAGATATCGGAACGGGAACACTCTCTTGAGCTGCCTTAAGAAAATGGTTTTGATTTATGGCTCATAATGCTACCGGTCAATCTTCTATTTCTTGTGCCGTGGTTCACTAATGTTCGGTATACCGGTTGCTAATTAGACAGATTCTGGTGTAAGTGTGAAGGTGAAACCAACCAAGATAGCTTGATATTCGTGCAAGTGCAGCACAAAAAGACGAGCCAACTCATGATGAAATTGGACACTAGCCACCTTTTGACAAAACTCATAGCATGACTGATGTTGAAAACAGGACATAGCAAGAGGGCAGGCCTGTAATTCTATAAGGGTGGTCGGTTCTTCCCTAACATATCTGCCACTCTTATGAGGCCTCCGGGGTGCCTGTTCTTCCATGGGAGAGTCACTTTGGGTTTCTACCTCATAGTCCGATGAATGCTCAGATGCCATGACTGCTATACAAAATACCTTGAAGACAAGATGACTGTTGTGTATGAACTGTGCTTGAACTGCTCTTTTTGGTGTTATATTTCAATTTCTGCCACCAAGGGAAAAAACCGATGCAAGAGGGACTGTTAGGGATTGTTAGGAAGGGGAAACAATATTGAGGAATGAGAATTATTGGGATAATTTTAATTAGGGAGAGGAGGGGGATTTTATATATGGGAATAAGGTTTAGGGTTTGGGATTAGTTATATAGGGTTTAGGAGATTTTAATAAGGGCTAGGGTTTTGGGATGTTGAATGTAATGTAGGATTGATCAACTTGGTGGGGGGTTAGGAAATGAGGCAACAAGGGATTATGGGGAAGGAGGAGAGTCCTTTGTGACAAAACTGTGAGCTATGAAACCCTCGTAGCAAATTTGTTTGTGTTGGGTATGAATTTTTGTTTCAATCTTTATTCACCCTTACACCACCATCTCTTATCATAAAATCTGAAGCAATGTCAACATGGAATACCCTACCTGACAACTCCACGCAAGGGATAAGAAATTTGAAAATATTTGACACAGTTTCGGGCTTTGAACTGTGTGCGCCATGGCAAGAACGCAATGCGTCGCACCCTCTATGTGCATCGCGCCTGTTCAAATTAACACTGGGCAAAAATCCCCAGTGTGCCGCGCGCTCTATGTACATCGCGCCCATTCAAATTAACACTGGGCGGAAATCCCCAGTGCACCGCGCTCCAACCTTTGACACAGTCACGGCCTTTCAACTGCGGTTTGTTCTTCAACCTCCAGATTTGACTTTGCTATAAGATTTCATGAATGTAACTTGGTACAAATGATTTATATACTTGGAGAAATATCTTGCAAGAGTTGGATTTGATTTTTTCTTTCTCCAAAACCCATTTTGTAATGTTTTCGCTTTGGCACTTTTTCACAATTAATGCAACTTTGCTTTTCACACTTCCTTTTGATTTCTTAGACTAAAATGATGGAATTTCTGGCAATTTTTTGCAGGGGTGGCCGACATGGAATTTGGCTAAGGAGACCAGGGCTACGCTTGGAGAAATTCACTGAAAAACTTTTTGAAAATTATTACGAATGGCAAACTGTTGACTTTTCTCCAAAACAGAGTTTTGAAGAACAATTGTAATCTATCGATATGACGATGAAAATATTTGAATCACAACTTTATAAGAGCCTCCCTCTGGCCTTGCTAGCTTTATTGGACATTGGTTGAAGACCAACTGACTAATCCTTAGACTTAATGACCGAAATGACTCTTGTCCATTAAAAGATCGAACATTGACTGTCATGGACTTTAATACACATTGATGAAAAGACCTAAGCCAGCAGGTACAAGACATGAGGGGAATGAATGATAAGGCCCTTCCGTCAGATTATGGCATGCCACTAGCAGAATGCAGCTGAGTGAATGGAGGGAGACACCTAAAAATGAAATGCAGAAAGAGTTTTGATCTCTGACGAAGGACTGACAAGACCGACTCTAACACATCCTCTGCTAGTATGGTCTATGTCCATGTGACCTCCTTTGGTTTATGTAATAGCTCTATTCAGTGACTACTTCAGCCCCTTGGTATACAGCTTGAAGTCCGATCAAGGAAGGGCACTTATCTATAGAATGATATTATTCACAAACTGAACAAACCTCTATAGAGCTCAATGTGCATTCATTCCTAGGATGCCTCCTAGTGCATCTAGGGCAAAAATTGGCCAAATCCCTCTGTGCTTCCTCTTGTTTTCTTTTGATATGTAAGGTATACATTTGCATGGCAAGAGTCTGTAGCATCTCACTCTTGAAGTCTTCCAACATGTTTCCAATTTCACCTTTAATGGATGAATTGGAATAAGAGGTACTGGTTGTGGGTTGACTCCCCCTACCTTTCTTTCTGGCTACTCTAGAATGGTTTCTAAAAATAGTCTTTATGTCCTCATAGGATAGTTGGTAGATGTCTCCCCTAGACAATAAATGGAGGTTGTCTAAAAGGTCTTCCCAAATTCCCCTGAGCAAGGCCAACTTCAAAGACTCAGGCTCAAGTCTACACCTGGCCCTTTTGTAACTGAGCTGGAACCTCTCTTCATAGTCTTCGAGGGACTCATCACTTCCTATGGTCATTCAAAATATTTCTTCTTTGGTATCTTTTGACCTACAATAGTCTCGATAATTGTTGTTAAAGGCCTGCTGCATCTGAGCCCAAGTTGTGATGCTATTGCCAGGTAATCCAATGAACTAGCGCAGTGCTGCATCCTTGAGAGTAGAAGGGAACAATTTCAACTTTTGCTCATCTTCTACATAGTCATAAGTTCAACAGATGACAACAAACTTGAACAAGAAGGTGTTAGGATATCCTGTAGTTAGACCATGGAAGCGAGGTAGGGCTGAAGGACTTATATTCTTCATTTTGGTGGCCCCATTGGTCTCTCGAATGGGGAAGGTACCCTTTATTCTCTCTCCATTTCCCCTAACATTTCTGTTTTCAGCCATTGGCTCCAAAGGAAAGTTTTCTTCTTCTTCTTCCCCTATGGGTTCTTCAAATATGTCTGGATGTTCACCTAAGGGTTATTCTTCATTACAACCACTGAAGAAGAGAGAAGGTTGGCTATGTGAAGCAGTGGGAGTGTTGGGAAAAAAATTTCCCAAGTTATCTCTACTCCTACGAGGTATGAAAGGAAATATTTTTGGTTGGCTTTTTGTTTTTTTCCCCACACTTAAAGTACCTGAAAAGACTAAAATTGTGATGGAACAAAACAAATTGCAACTAGCTGAAATGATCTTGCTGAATGGAATTTTGCATAATTGAAAAGGAAAGAAAGGAAATGCAAAACTGAAAGAAAAGAAATGAATAGTCTACTTTTTCTAAAATAAACTATTAGCAGAATGTTGTAATAGGAAGTAGAAGAAAGCATTAATCACAAAATACTTGTTGTGATGATGAACCACACTAGTTGGTTCCAAACGCGTTGACAAAGGTTTTTCTAAATGTGATTTACGCCGAAAATCTTCTTAATATAAATCACAAAATACTCTGACACTTCCCTGACGAAGGCAACAAAAAGTGGTGAGTGCCAATATTTCAGCAAGAACGATACAACTCCTGGGCTACCAACTTTAGTTTTATCAACCCAGTAGTTCGTAACAAACTTGGAAGCGTTAGTGCTATATGCAAAAGTACTAATTCTCACTGCAGGTTGTCACCTAGTTAGCTTGGGCAAGATTGCTAGGAGGGAAAGTCAAATTCTATAGATTGTAGAAGAAGCTCTGTGTGATGAAAGGAAGGAAAGATTACTCTACAGACGCTATTCTAACTGCAGAAAGGAGAAAGACTGGAATGTAAAGCAAAACCTAGTATACCCTAATTAATAAGCTAATTTTACTTTTACCAAAAACCATATGAAAACCATGAAAGCAATGCCATTACCTACTCAAGGAAGTAAAAAACATCTAACCATGCTATTTCTGGAAGTAAAAGAGAGAAAACATATTTTTGGATTTTTATGTGTTTTTATGTGAATTTAACATGAATCTAATTTATTATGTGTGAGTGTGGCAGTGAACAGGTGGCGTTAGAGGGTGGTTTTGGAGCTTGGGAGGATGTAGGATGGTGTGTATCAGTCCTAGGAGGTCTTAGGTGTCCTTCTAGAAGCTTTTCCCACACTCGGCCTTCAAAAGAAAGCCTACAGGAAAAACTACAGGAGGAAAACAGGGAAACTACAGGAGGCCTACAAGAGGAGGTTGAGAGCAATTTTTGTTATTTTGAGGGTGTGAGAGTGAGTGGAAGAGGTAGATGAAGGTTGGAATGAGGTTTTAGGGTGCCTAAGGTTTACCATAAATCACTAGGAGAGAGAAAGATGATTGGGTTTGCTCAAGGAGAGAGGAAGAAGTTCTATGAAAATTGAAGGAAACTAGGGCAGAATTGAGGTGAGATTTGGGAGACCTATGGGGCATGGATCAGATGGAGGGTGTGGTTGTTGGTAATCTAGCCTACTTCTGGAAGGGATCTGCTGCATAGAAACTAAGAGTCAACAAAGAAAATCAAGCAACCAATGAAATGAGTGCATCTTAGGAAAAACAGAGTTTTGCATTAAAATGGCCTAAACTATGATGTATAGAAGGAAATGTTGGGAAATTTTCTAGGAAAGGAAAGCATGCAAAAGCACTATTGCAAATCAGGAAGTGAACATGATAAATAAGATCTAAAGTAAAGCAAAACTAGACTATCAACCTACTAGAGAGATGTAAACACTAGAAGTCCTACGAATGAGGAAAATCTGTGTTTTTGGGGCAACAAGAGAATCTTTTCCTCAAATCATGGTTTGAGAGGGAGAAAGAGAGACCAAGGAATTTTTTCTATCCTTTTGAATCTTCTCTGATCATTGCTTAACCTACTACAGAAAGCACAAATGGAAGCAAGCTACTAAATCATCAAAAGCAACCCATTCTTAAACATAAGAGAAATACGTCTAACAGCAAACTAAACTACAAACTGAAGTAAAGCATACAAATACAAGTAAACAGAAGCTTGGCTACTTGGATTGGGCCCTAACCCAAGAGCTTCAGCCCTCTGAGGTAACTTAGTGCTAGCTCAAAAAGGATTCCATCTTCATTATCAAAAAATATCAAGATTACATAAAACTGTCATAAAATAGTAAGCTCGAAATTTGAGCAGAGTTTACACAAGCAAAAAAAAATCAACCCTAGTGAGGCCCTAGGCCTCTCTACTTATACATCTGAAGCTACCAATAACTTCCTGAAAATCATGGAGGGTTGGCTCCCAAAACTCGAGATAACTATCAATCATCTTCCACTTGCTCGACTGCCTTCTAGTGCATGATTCGGCTGCTTGTACTCTGAGTTGAATGAAGGGGAATTCGAAGTGAGGAGAAAAAAATGAGGGGGATTCCCTACTATAATTCCTCTCCTTTGTCTACTTCAAGTTATTGCTATAGTTTGACCATTAGATCCTTGACTTTGACCTCGAAATCCATCAATAATGTGCATTAAATACATGTTAGACCACATGGCATAATAACTAACTCAACTCACCCTATAAGCATAAATATAATCAGAAAATCATACAATAAGCTAAGAGAATGGTTGATTTGACTAGGTTAGGAGGTAAAATGAGCCTATATAATTCCCATTTCCGAGGCTCATTAATCATGTGGAAAGAAGCTCGATTTTCTAAGTACCAGACACTTCCCAACACTAAGATTCAATATGTGTAAACTCTGCTCAAATTTCGAGCTTACTATTTTATGACAGGTTTATGTAATCTTGATATTTTTTGATAATGAAGATGGAATCCTTTTTGAGCTAGCACTAAGTTACCTCAGAGGGCTGAAGCTCTTGGGTTAGGGCCCAATCCAAGTAGCCAAGCTTCTGTTTAATGCAGTGATAGAATAAGATTCAAAAAGGCCAATAGTAGGCTCTGATCTCCTTTCTTCCTTGTTGGGACTATTATTTGAGGTCAAGGCACTACTGCTGCCACCGAAAACACAGTTTTGCTCTTCCATGCAATTTATAGTGTGTTGACTTGATTTGGAAAGATTGATATATTGATTCATATTCTGTTACCTAGATCATTTCCTATTCTTTTACAATAGATCTCTCTGAATGCTTTTCTGTTCAAAGGTTACTGTTCAACATTTTCTATTTGTAGGTCGGAAATTAGGTCAAGCTAGAGAAATTTATGTTTTCATGGTATAGTTAGTCCTTTCTTTGATCAGTTTTTGTAAGTAGATGTGTAGATCTCTTACAGGACACCTTAGCTCACCATCCATCCATAAATCAACCAACACCAACTCACTTTCCATAGATTTCCCAAGTCATTCGCAACATTTCGCCAGTTTGCCCTAATTTTTGCATTTTTCTCCATAAGCTTCCCTCTTGCCATTTGAATAAATCCAACCATCATGTTCTTTCTTGATCTTCCTTGACAAGCTCCAGACACTTCAACACCTTCATCTAGCTTTCAATTACCCTTTCCCATCGTTTTTGCACCTTAAAAACTCCAAAAATAGCTTTTGGCCTCCCCCTGTAGATCCTTATGTAGATCCCCTACAGCCTCCTGTAGAATTCCCTGTAAGTGGTCTTTTGAAATCCAATTGTAATGGAAGTCTTCATAAGGGTACTAGGGGATTCTTAGGACCTCTCCACACCTTCCTCCACCTCTGCAAAATTCAACTCCATCTTCCTTCACCACCAAACCTCTGTACAATCACTACCAAATAAATCACAAGCATAATAATTTCACATAAAAATGCATAAAAGCACAAAAATATGTTTTCTTCTCATTTCTTTTCAGAAGTAGTTTGGATAAATGAAATTTACTTTTCAGTAGTCAATGGCACTCCTTTCATCAGTTTTCATCTCTTTTCCTGCGAAAGTAGGGTTAGTGGGTGAATTAAGGTTTGCTAGGGTTTGCTTTTACATTCCAATCTTCTTTCTCTTTCTACAAGTAGAATAGTCCTCGTAGAGTTGGCTTTCTTTCATCACAGTTAAAAGCTTCTTTTGAGAATTCATAGAAGTTGGCTTAAGATCCTAGTGATCTTGCACTAGCTGACCAAGTGACAGCCTGCAGTAAGAGCTAGTACTTGTGCATTCAACACCGTCACTTCCAAGTTTGTTACAAACTACCGGGTTAATAAAAGTAAAGTAGGAAGCTGCAGGAGTTGCAACATTATTGTTGCAATACTGGTGCTCACAAGGTGTCTTGGAAGGAGATTATTTCACCTTGGTAGATGAAGAATCTTCAATGTTAATGGGAGTCTTTGATTAGGGTTGAGGTTTGCCTGTTTTAATTTTGGTACTCTTCCTTGCCCTGAAATACATGGAGGATTTTCTTTTCCTCTTTTGCTTCTGCTGGACTATTGTACTGAGGGCAGTGAGGGTAGCTGCTGCTTCTCTTTCCAAAGTTTCAAGGGACTCTTCTCTTTGCTCTACCTTTTCTCCATCTTATGTCTCTTTTTCCTCCTCCTGATCTGTCTCTTTTTCTACCTCCTATTCTGTCTCTTCAAATCTCCCCTCCTCTATTTATTTTCTTTCCTCCTTTCTCTCTTGCTCTACTATGTCACCACTAGCTTCATCATCTCCTCCTTGTTGTTCTCCCTCCTCACTGACAACAGGACTGACATCATAGGTTAATGCCTTGAAGTCATCCTCAACTGTCATATTTTTGAAAACTTCCCATGGTGAGCTAGATACTATGAATTTCATTCTTGTACCTTGGTGCTGGAGTCAATGAGGGACTGAAGGAGAAAGTAAGGGATACTGAGCTTTTGATGTGCTGGGGTATCCATGCCATATCTCAATTCTTGGAGGATTCTAAAATGATATCCATAAACAATGTTGTGCCTCCCCTCACAAGAAATGTATTTGATCACTTGGTAGCTAACATCATCCCAGGGATATGGTACACTAGACCTCCTAATTCCATTTTTGTCTTCAACAGGGGTTTCATTATCTTGGGAGAAGTTCCTCTTGGTAGCCTGGCCAATTATTTTCTCATCTTTACTCCAAGGCAACCCAAGAGGAAGGGTAGTGACCTTACTGATGAATTCGGGAGTTATTTCAATGGAGAGACATCTAATGGTAACAGTAGCATGAGTTCTTGTGTGAGGGACTAGAGAGAGAGCAAATTCATGGGCAATTTCATCATCAAACCCTCTAAGCTTCTCAAATAAATTCATCCAGTTTGCACTTGTAAATATTTCCACCACTTGAGGATGTGAATGGAGTCTAGTCGAGTTAGAGGGCCCCTTTCTCATAAACCCCCCTCTCATAATGCCTGTACTTCTTTTGAAAAACCAGATATGGAGGTGGAGACAAATAATTTTGAGTCAAATAGAAAAATAGAGGGGACTGTGTTTTCTTTAAAACAATTGTTTTTTAATGAATTTCTACCCTCTTAAAGACTCATTTTATCTTCAATTTGAGACCAACTCCTTCTCATTTTGATATTCAAAAGAGGGCATTCATGAACCCTACCTCTTCAGACTAAAATTCGTGCCAAAAATCATGTTTCCTCCCTTCAAAATGACTCATTACCCCTCTTGTAGAAGCCTGTTGTCCCTCTTGTAGATTTCCTGTAGGTGCTCCTGTAGAAAACCTATAGGGCTCTTGTAGAAGATGCCGAGAGAAAAAATATGGAGGAAATCGATGGAGGATGGTGGATATGAGGCTGTGGGGGCATAAGAAGACTACTGTGTGGCTGAGTTACGAGGAGAAACTAAAGAAAAGGTGGTGAGAATGCGTGGGGAGGAGTGCTCATTACCTTTTATGGTTGTTTTCGGTTATGAGTGATGAGCTGGCAAGGTGTACGTTTCCCAGATTAGGACCGTTGGTCCCCACCTACTTGGTCATCATGACCCCCCTCATAATCATCCCCTCATTACTACATCGAAGTCAACTCTTCCTCCCACTACCTATCCTTCGCATCTTTTGCTTGAGTTGATTGTGCGCACATGTGGGTGATATCTCGATTAAGTGGAACCAATTAAATGAAGGTGGCCAAGTTAAATGGCCACCTTTCCCTTTTTCGATTTCAACCATCTTGTTTCCTTCATATGATTCCTAATTACACAAATGCAGATAGAGGATTGACTTAGCTACTTCCCTGTAATCCAAGTGTATTTGCTGCCGTCGACTGTGAGGTGTTGTGGCTTCCTCTGTTGCATGCTTTCATTTTCACTCATGCATGATGTCTCTGCTTGCTAATGTGTTGTTGTGTTTTTTTGTAGGTTCTTCTTTTGCTAGAGCTGAGCTTCATGTGCCTTTTCAACCTTCGGATGTGCTGTCCCTTGTTGCTGGTGCTGAACTTCTATAGGATCAACTGCTACAGGAATTCCTATAGGAGCTCCTGTAGCTGCTTCTCCCCTTGAAAATTTAGCTATTTCCCTATGCTTGGAGATTGATAATGATGCTAGAGGTGGAGATGACTGATGGAGGGATAGTAGGTAAGCTTCATGAAAAGTTAATGGTGCCTTTTCCTCCTTTTATTTTTGTTTTTTTTTTAAATTGAAAAACTGTTTTTCTGTGTTTTTTCTTGGAAAGGAAAAAAAATAATAATAATGATTCTTGGAGTGTGATTTAGGCTTGGAAATGATGGCAAGGAGGTTTGAAGATGGTAAGAGGGATTATAGATTCCTCATGAAGCTTTTTTTGTCCCTCATACTACCTCCTGTAGACACTTTTGGCTCTCTGTAGTTACTGTTAGGTTCCTATACCAATAGGTTTCATTTTTCATGATTGACTGTATAAGAGCCAAATATGTTCATCCTTGCATGCTGCAAAGGTTCAATATTTTGTAAACAAATCAAGAAAATTAAAAAATAAAAAGAGGGTATGCCCTAAAATAAAAATCAAAGGGCAAAAAGAGTAAATTGGTGAGAAAAAATGATGAAAATGAACCCCAAACCGAAAGACCAAGAAAGCGTGCTAGTTTAAATGCCACTATTGTTCCATTGTTGCAGAACTTCATTATGTACATGTGGCTAGTTCTGCACACAGTTGATGAATAGCCAGATAGTTCAATCCTGGTGAGATCATGTTTGAATTTACTTGTCTTTATAATAGAGAATAAAGATCTGTCCAAACAGTTCAAGCTTGGTAGATGAGTGAAAAGGTAGAGAAACAAAGGAGCCCAACTGCTTAATCTGGGCCCTTGGAAGAGATAAGGGTAGATTTAGATAGGAGGGCATTCAAAGAAAAAGAGGAAAATCAGGGTTTGCTAGTCCAAATGCACCCAATCAAAAGAAAGAAAAAATGCTAGGTGTATTAGGCTGGGTAGGTAGTTTGAGGTTGCAGAAGCAAGTTTGTGATCATTTTTGTCTTGTCAAGAAAGACTTATCTCATGTATGTCACAAATACCACGGGAAAGTGACTGCAGGATAGTGGAAGCATGACTAACTCCCCGTTTCATTCCCCCGGAAATCATTTACCAACAACCCCTCAAGGACCTTGGGATCTGCCCAATAGTCCTATTTCACTTCATTCTATGAGAAGTGCTAAGTTGAACTCTGAGTTTACTTAGTGAAAAGAAGCCACATTTCTTGTGTAAAAGATCTTACCGTTTTTTCATCTCCCTTAAAATCTAAGTTATTACCTCATGAACTTAGCGTTACCTATCCATAAAATCATATTGACATTAACTCTATTATTTACCTCCTTTATCATTCCCCATCCCTATTTTATAAAAACTATATCAAAAAACCCAAAAAATACTTAAAATATCCCTACCCTTGGCAACTATAGCCATATAACACAAGTTCGGGAATTATTAATCCATCTGGGGCTTTAATAATAACCCTTCCTCGTTCATAAATCATTAGGGGTTAATTTAACATCTGGTTAAATTAAAAACCACGCTGAACCCCTCACATGAACCATACATTAACCTGGCACACATAAAAAAGGGATTAGTTTTACATTCAGTTAAACTAATAACCATACCCGCCTGTATGAACCATATAAATTACCATAACCCAAATTTTTATACCCCCGCGAATATTAAAAACATTAAAAAATTACCGCAGGTCCCGTATCATAACCACCCGCTATATGCATTTCCCGTCCACCGTCCAATCCCGCGTCGTAGATCCAACGGCTGGTGGCAATATTGGATGGGCAGTATTGCTGCCTCCTGCCACGTGTTGGCTTCTCGGCGTGATCGGAGCCCCCTCCTGTGAAACCACCATTGCCCAAAGGTGGTGCGGGGAATACCACTTACCGACCGACTGCCTACCCCCTGACGTCATCCCCACGTCACATGATGACGTCGCATCCACGTCGCCCACCACTGCTCTGCACCAGTGCCATGTCATCTGTTCACATCACCACCCCGCCACCGTGTCGTTCGCCACGTCATCTGACACGTCAGCTTCCATGTCATCCTTCGTACCTGCTACACGACAAAAGTACGTCATGATGACGTCATCACAAAAAAGCGACAAAAAGCGCTAAAATGCCCAAATTTTGTTAAAAGTCATGAAAGTGATGGTTTATGTTCATTTTTATTTGTTCGCTTATGGAGACCGTGCATGCAACTTATGACCAATTCGCCACCTAGACGAATTCACCCTGCAAACTCGGCCCCCTCAGCTCAGTGTTGTACCTGCAATTTGTACGAGTCGCCTCTGAAACAGGTATTTACCCTGTTATCTCAAAATCAGGCCCTGGAAGGCTGCTGACCAGGAAGACTTCAAGTAACTATCTCAAACCGACTTTAGGCTGAGGCTTAGCCTCCTCAACCTGAGAGGGCTCTCTCTTGATGGATTAATGATTTTGATTAAAGATAAGATGGCTAACTCTTGTAGAACAACTATGACAAATATGAATGCTGGAAACATATTAAACAACTATCCATTGGGCCTATGGAGTCAACAACACCTCAACATAACAGTGAACTCAACCTTACATAGAAGTCAGGGCACTCAGCATTTAGATATTCAGAACATAATTCATATAGGACCACAGTTTATAAATGCATACAGGAAATCAGAGCACATTCAGTGAGTTCTGAGTGATTATACATCTATACCACTGTAAACAAAACTAAGGAAAGGACAATATCACACATTCTGAATATAAGAAATCCTTCATGAATCCTGAGAAGTAAAATCAAAATTCTATTACTGAAATGAGTCTTTACATAAGCCAAATACAAGCTGTGTCATAAAATTTTCCAACCCTGATTACATTGTTGTTTCAGCTATATATAGAGTTTTTATTCTAACTGATCGAGATTCCTCCTCCAGCATGAGGGGAACTCGAAAACTACTTCTAATGACACCTATCAACCATTTAACTAACTAATAAATACAAAAAAGTGCAAACTGGAGTTTTTTTTAGAGATCTAATTCAACTATGACTCTAACTCCATATTACATGCATGATGGCTTCTCCTCGTTCTCTGACATCTGGTTTTCTTTCAGTTTGGCTGAGATGGGTGTTTAATGCTCCATGTTGACCTTGGATGCTGAATCTTCTTAACTGCCCAGAAATATTAGGAGACTATCCTTGCTTCTCGGGTTCAGTTTTCCCCAAAATATTCGAATGCAAAGAAGCATGTCCTTTATCTTTTAATCACCCAAAATGTAGAAGTCTGCCACGTCCTTGATGCGTTGTAAGCTTTTCCCATGTACATGTGTGCTGCCAAAACTTTCAAAAAGATTTGCCGCTTTCTTCTCTCTTCATCAGTTGCAACCTTGCTATTTTTCCTCACACTGTCCATAACACAGTCTTGTAATATGTATAATATATTCTACTGTATCTTTAATGGTCCCTGGTCCTCATCTACTTCTCTTATTTGATAAGAGATATGCATGATCTGGAAATGAAAGCAATCAGCATCAAGAACTTGTCAGCTAAATACCACTAAGGGCATACTCAGCTATCTGAAATATTTTTAAAGAACCTGAGAACTGAGATAACTTCAGCATTGGAATGAGTGCTGTGTCTTGAATTTGCTCCAAACGATTTCACCTTGTTGCAATAATGCAAGAGAATGGTCTTCTGCGGTTATCAAGGCCCTAAATTCATGAGACATATTTACACGCAGATAGTTATTTATAAAAACCTTTTGTAAGATACCCTTTTGAGGATCTAGTTCAATAATCTCCCTCAAAATTTCATTCTTTTGACCATCATCCAGCATAATAGTCAGAGAAACCCTGTTCTTGTCTAGGTGTTGCACCACTGCAAACACTTGCTGCTTTGATGATAACAGTAGGCTCGACCTTGAAATCCACCTTGAGAACTAGAGGATGAGCCACCAGATCGTTGCTGTACACTCTGGCCTATTTTCAAGGATGCCGCAGTTGCTGCATCAGTTTTTTGCTTTGATATCTTCAACATCATCATTAGCAATTGCTTTCTTTAAGTCTGTTACAGCTGACTCTATTTCAGAAATGACATCTGAAGAAAGTTTGTCTTTATATTCGCTCAAACTCTTCTCTACTGAGTATATTGTGCTGTCTGCAGCATTTCTAGCATCGATTAATGCCTTCTTTTCCTGATCTTTTTGAGCATGCATCTCAGCCTCTCTCACCATTTTCTGTATCTCGTCTTCTGTCAGTCCTCCAGACGACCGGATAGTGATATTCTGCTCCTTATTCGTGGCTTTGTCTTTAGCAGATACAGTCACAATACCGTTTGCATCAATGTCGAAGGTAACCTCTATTTGAGGTACACCTCTGGGTGCTGGTGGAATGCCAACAAGCTCAAACTCGCCAAGCAGCTTATTATCTGAAGCCATTTCCCGCTCACCTTGCAATACTCTCACTCCTACCTGAGTTTGACCATCTGCAGCAGTTGAAAACACCTGACTTTTCTTTGTTGGAATTGTGGTGTTTCTGTTGATAAGCCGTGTAAATACACCACCAAGAGTTTCAATTCCCCACGACAGAGGAGTAACATCAAGAAGAAGTAACTCTTTCACATCACCACGAAGTATACCACCCTGAATGGCAGCACCCATGGCAACGGCCTCATCGGGGTTCACACCTTTACCACGGCATTTCTCCAACCTCTACCATAAACAAGAATAGCATTCTCCTTGTTATAAGTAGTAAAATCACTTCAAACGCTTTGACAAAATGATTGCGAGAGTAAAGCCTGTAATTCTCTGCAAATTTGATATGACGGACAACAAATCCTCTTCCAGTTGCTCTGTACTTGGCACCTCCATGGAGAAAAGTCCGGCCAAAATAATGAGTTCTTGTTCCAAGGGAAAATGTAAAAAACACAGGGCATAATTGCAGTTGCATTATCACGAAATTCACAACAGCCTTCAGAAGTCCCTGTTCTAAGATGAACCCCATGATCATTGGCACAGCAGTAAATACACCAATTTGGAACAGGAACTGTGTGTTGAGAGCTGCCTCCAGAGCTGTGCTATCCAAAGAACGAGCTTTGTCGGTGATTGCAATATCCAAACCAGACAGGGCCAGGTATGCTTTACCATAAAGAAAAACGTAGACTGTCAAGACTGTCAACATCGTACAAACATAAAAGCCAACAGTCGTGAAGTAGAACGACAAAATCCTGAAAAAGTCAAAAAGCATTCCAAGTCTATATACATCTCTACTAAGAACCTGTTCGCCATTGCCACCAGCGACTTTACCCTCAAACAGAGCAATTTGATTAAGTCCCACATCTCGTCCTTTTCCAACCTTAATGTACTCATGATGAGTGATATTTCCCTGTCTCAAAGTGGAGTTGAAGCCTGCATAAATATCTTCACTTATATTAATGACACGAGATGCCTTGCTTATGCCTCCTCGTGTGATATGAAAAATCCTATCAAAGACATCTGGATGTCCATAATGCATACGGACCTTGAGAGGATTTGCCAGGACACGTTGACCCAAAGTCACAAAACTTGTTTCCTGGTTAGACATGAACCAGGCTAAAGATGATACACTTCCAGTAAATACATGCTCACGAACACTAAGTATTATTGGGGGGCGAAGCCCATGATCACCATGAAATTCTTCAAGAAGATTGCGCATTTTGAGAGCCTCCTCGAAATAGTTGTCTTGATTCATGTCAATTTTTCATCTATAACCTGGCTGTAATAACTTCTGAGTTCATTGCGAGCTGCAGCAAGCTTTGTAATAAACTGTAACATGTATTTCTCCTTTGATTATACAAAAATATCAGAATGCCACATCTTTGTGTGCTGTCAACCTTTGTCCATGTGTGAAGACAAAAGCTCCTCCAAGCTGCCTGACATATTTTGGACTGTAGTAAATGTGTTCACTTTATGACAAAAGTTTAAAGTTGCATTCGAATACATGTTTCCTCCACCTGTATTAACTTTGCTGAAGATTGATAATTTTGCAGGATCCCTTGAAGATATTCCCTTTTCAACATTTCCACTTGCAGTTCAAAACTAGTGACTGAGATTGGATTATTTAGCTTCAGCAGTTTCGTGGCGCGCTACGAAACTGCTGAGATTTAATCATCACCGTCAGCAGTTTCGTAGCGCGCTACAAAACTGCTGAATTGTTTCAAACATCATAGTTTCAACCCAAAACTTTGCTATTTAAGCACTTTACTGTTAAAACCTTCAAATCTGAATGGGAACGTTTGAAAAGATTAATACCAAGAAAAACCATCAAAACTCTGAAACATATCCTTACTTGAAGTGAAATTTCTTTATGGAGATTCTTTTAGTTTTCTCAACTGTATCTTTAAGTCTTCAATTTGTTTCTTCTTGCTTCTAATCCCAGCTCTCAGTTGCCTGTTAACCATTCTGATGTATCTCACCTCCTTTTTCTTGCATTGCCGATATAATGGTAAGTGAAGATGACATGAGATATAAGCTTTTGTTCTGGCTGAAAAATAGGTCTTGGGACAGAGCATCAAACTAATGTGAGCAGTTTGGAAATTAGAATTCTTAAGTGATAACATACCCATTGTTCACCCGTAAACCCTGTTTTCCGAAATTTCTCCATTTGAAATCGACTGAGGAACTAGAATTCAAAGTAAAAAGTGCTCCTGCCTATGAATCACCACCTTTTAATTCACTATGTGAGCCATTGTTCAAAAGAAAACCTGCAAACTTTTCCCTCCTTGGAAAATTGGCCATTAAACCACACTTCGAGCCATTTCCACCGGCAGAGTCAAAACTGCCCAAATAGTGAGTTAATTTGTCAAAATCCACTGCAAAAAAGCACCAGTTCCTCTGTTTTTTCCAGCTTCCCAATTTACCCTGTAGACTTTGTCTTTCTCCTCTGAATTCTACCTAGTGAGGCCATTTCTATATCAAAGCTTAGTCTACAAATTCCCTGGGAAAGGCTTCAGAGCCGGTGTTCTATTGTCTGTTGTTGCACAAACCCGAGTTCCAAATTACAAACACAGAGAATTTAAATATGGCCACTCCAGCAACCTTGAATATCACTCCTCTCAATGCACCCCACAAGGAATTAGAAGCACTACCTTTGGCTGATAGGGACTACTTAATCCAAGACTTGGTTGGTGACAGAAACCACCTGCAGACATTTTGTGAGCTGAGGAACAATTATTTGAAGAACAGTGACATTTATGGCATATGGGAATCAAATTTTCCCATATACTTCCTCCCTTCTGTCAATATCTTCCCTGAAATGATTCGCCTCTGCTGTGAAAACTATGAGCCAACTCAAAGGGCAGTTAAGTCTCCATCTGGGAGCATCCTCTTTCATATAACTCCTGACTCCATCAATCAAATGCTAAAATTCAAGCAAACTCAGCTTCTGTTCCCTCTTTCTATGAAATTCCTGCTCGATGAAGGTCCCAAACTCTCCAGCTCAGAGATAGCCCGAATTGCCCAAGTATTCATGAGAGCAGATCACCAACCTACAGGGCCACCTCCTTTTCTCTATGTACATTTCAATGAAGTGGGTAAATTACTAGTTGACATGATATCTTATGTTATGGGTTTCAAGACAAGTGAACATATTGATCAAACTATATTGGTCTTGCTATCTTCATTTAGCCCAGGACAGCCCCCTACTATCAAATACAATTATGCCAAATTCATTGCCAATAAGATACATGACCAACTACTGAAACTGGATAGGGAGGGAGTCTTCAAGTATTCATCTTACATCTATCATCTATTCCTGTATTATCAGCGAGACTGTTTCCAATGCCCCATTAAAATATTGGACTCCAAAGGAGAAAAGAGGTCTGTGATTTTTTGAACCTCAGTCTTTCATGAAGTCCGCAACTCTCCCTACTCTTACTGTGAGTTCATTGACGTGTTTGTCTATCCAGTCTCTTCTCTCCTGATGAGAACTCCTCCTGCTAGGCTATCCTATGACATTCAGAAAATATTGCAGCTTTCAAAAAACTACAAAATAGGTGACTGGTACTTTTACCAGAATCACATTGTCATCAGGATATGGCTGTGAGTTGTGTCCCTACAGGCTGCCAAGATATGTGCCAATGAGACTATTTGCCTTGGAATATTACAGGCAATTTATCAACTCAGATTTAACTAATTTTCATAGCACCAAGAAAAAGGCTCAGTTGAAATTCAAAGACCAACTAGGCCCCTTTGTCATGAACAAAAAAGAAGGATGGCCAGATGATGATCAAATATTGGGGGAGAAACTCAGGTTAAAAATAAGTTTTTGGTGGGTACCTTATGACCCAAGTGGCTTTATCAATGCCAAAAAAATAAAATATAGGCTGTCAGCCTATGAACATTGCAAAATCCCACAGATAGATCAATTTTCGAACCAAGATGAGTGGGTGGAAGAGACACTAGTTGAAGAGTTCACCCAAGAAGAAATAATGGAGCAAAATGTGAAAGATTTGGAAAAAACTCTTGACTTGGAGGTGGTGCTATGCACTTCCCGAAAAAACCTGTTTTTTCCTTGAAAATTCCAAAATTGCCAAAAAGTTTACCAAATTTCTTGAAATTTGGCATGAATGATCCGAATCAAGTACTATGCTGGGCCAATGAAGCTTTAGCTAAGATCTTGAGCTTATTTTGCTCTTTCTTGCTCCTCAAAGTCTCCTCAACTTGGGTTTTAGGGACCTTATCCTAGTTTTAAAAATTTTGTTTTGTGCCAAATAGTGATAAGCCATGTGCCACAACATATTTTTCTCCTTATTGGCTTTCTCAAGCAGCTTCTCTAAGTGCATATTCACCCTCTCTAGACAAGATTCCTGGTCAGCATCAATCTCTTTCTCAAGGGTTGTCAATTTGACTTTCTTTCTTTTTACTGTTTGCTTGTTTTCCCTTATGGTTTGCAGCTCCATGATTGTCTATTTATCCTCCAACTGCTTGTTCCATTGCTCAAGGTAATTAATGATCCACTTAGCCCTTTCAAGGTTAAGAGATAAGTCATGGATGCCAGCTTCTTGTTCTTTGATGATCTCCTTGAGTTTTGAGCTTTGGGAGCCCAAACCAGTATCCTCCTCTTGAATCAAAATGAAATCTCTCTCCTGACCTTTAGAAGGCCTTTCCTCATATAATGGTTGCTTCCCTTTATCATGTACCTACTCTACTGAAGAATAAGGCAAAGCCCCTTTCACCCCATGTGAAGATAGCATCTGCCTGTGGTTTGATGAAGGAAACGAGACCCCTTCCACCCCAGGTGGAGATAGTACTCGTTTGGCAACTGTAAATAATCTCCTTATGTCTTTTTCATAAGTGAAAAATACTAGCACACTTGTACCTTGAGTTTCATGAACCTCTGGTCGATTTGAAGGCCCTCCTTCCTCTTGAAATGTTGATGGGGTCACTTGAGGGCTTTTGAAAACATCATGTGAAATGAAAGTATCCCATGAAACATTCAACAAACTCAGCTGATGAAAAACAACAATCTTGATCAATGAAAAACGATAAATGTTGTTGAACTGTTGATGAAGAGGTTTTCTTTGCAGCATTGTATCCATTTTCTCAATATTTCTGCATATGAAATAGGGGAGGTTCATCATCCTCACTCTAGTGAAATGCATCGATAATCTAACATAATAAGTGTACAAGCGAGAAAATTTCCCTTCACAGCTGAAGTATTTGATAATAAGCTTCATGAGTGCAGCATAAGTGTCCTGTAGGTATCTGAAAGTAAAGACCCTACTAATTTGCTTTTGATAACTAGCCTTGACATAAGGCTCATAATGCTCTTTGCCCACAACTTGCCCTTTGTTCCACTGTTCACGCACATTTGGAATACCTGTTGCTGCAGCTATGGTTTCAGGTGTCAACGTGAAGGAAACACCTGCTAAGTTCACCTAGCCATTTTGAAGATGAAGGATAAATAGCCTGGCAAGTTCATTGTGGTTTTTCACCCTCTCCACCATCTCACAAAACGGGTAGCAAGACTGATTTTTAAAACATGTTACTACAAGAGGACAAGCTAGTAACTCTGTGAGTGTGGTGGGCTGCTCACAGATGTGTTTTCCTCCCTTATGTGGTTTTCTTGGTCCATGAATTTCTTGGGAGGAACCACTCAGTTTCTTCATCTCTTTCATAAGTTGAATGTGTTTCCATATTTTCCAATGTATGTTGTAAAATGATGAGTATGAAGAGATTTTCTCAAGAATAGGTGATTGTTGAGGACTTGACGAGTGGACTGATAATATAAGGGAAATGAAGTTTTTGATACTGGTTGTAGGGTTACTAGGGAATGATAGGGTCTTGGGAACGAAGATTAGGGTTTGGGGAATAGTGGGAATTAGGTTTTAGGGTTTTAGGGTTTAGGAAAAAGGGGGTAAGATGAGTGCAAATGAGAGAGGGAAGGGGAAATAAAATTAGGGAAATTTAGTGGAAAGGAATGGGATATGAGAAAATGATGCAAGGGATTATAAACAACAAAAATGATAAAAAAAAACCTTAGACAGTTTTGCAATGCAACTGTGAAGAAATTTAGGTTTTGATTTTTCACCTATCAAAACACAATCAAGGATGATAAAATGTCTTGCTATGGCAAATAGGAGGTTTTACTTACTTGGAGAAATGCAAAATTTGGAGCTTTAGAAATTCGATTGAATGAGTTTTGGTTTGGTAGATTGGTGCGTCGCGCCAATGCCTAGCGGCGTAGCGCCTGGCATGTGCATCGCACTCATTCAAAACTATGTGTAAATCTTGTGCCTAGTGTGCTGCGCCAGGTAGGTGTGTCGCGCCAATGCCCATGTGCGCCGTGCCAAGAGAAATCTCGAAACTTGCTGCAATTTCCCTCTTTTCACCTCAAAATGCAATTTTCTCCTTGTTCTCTCTCACTTTTAGCACAAATGAATTCTTTAACACAAATGATCCCTTATATACTTTTGACTTTAATTTTTCATTTAGAAAACCCGCTTTCTAACGTTTTCCTTTTCACTTTGTTCTTTAAAACCCTGTTTTGGAGTTTGGCTCTCTTTTTGTCATTTGATGGACTAATGCTTGGATTTTATTGTCTCTTTTGTAGGAGCTGGAGTGCAGAAGTTTGGCAAGGTGACCTAGGGCTGCAGATGATGCATTATTACATATGAAAATGATAAAATTACATAAAATTTACACAAAAAATGGAAAAACCATGTTTTCACCTCAAAACAAAGTTTTGAGGTGAAAACCCTTTATGGAGTAAATCGTCAGTAGAATTTGTGATTTTATGAACTTATTGAACATTCTCATGTGACTAATGGCCTGTTATTGAGCTTTTGAAGATCATGGTGGCAAACCCTCGACCTAATGAGACTTGAAACCCTAAAATGACATCTGCAACTGAAATGAAATAAAAATGACAACAAATGATCTGTACATGTGCAAATAGGCCAGCAGATGAAAACCATGAGGGAAATTGACAAAGAACCACTACCATCAGGTGATCCATGACCTAATGGAATGTAGCTGATTGGATGAGACACCCAAAATGCATGCAAAAAGAGAATTTATGATCATTGATGGAGGGATGAAGATACCAACACTAACAAAGTACATACTAAAAGGTGCACTCCCTTCATCTCCTTATAACTCCAGGCGAAGGCATCTGGATGCTTTCTTAGTATGGTGCATAGCTCCTCCTAGGAAGTAGATAGGGATGGATTGATTTTTAATGTTATTTTGTTGAAATTTGGTACCAGAGGACAGGTGGTTCCCTTGGGCTTTGATCTTTGGCCTAGGAAAAAGTGTCCAAAAGAATTTAATTTTTCTCCTAATGTGACTTTATAATTTTATAAAGTTAAATCTAATGTGAAAGTGACTTTAAGTGATAAAGTTACTAAGTCTAATTTTAAAGTGACTTTTATAAAGTCAATGAAAATTTAGAAAGGAAAAATGACTTTGGAAATAAATGACTAAGTGGGTCTTTATTAAAGTGGGGTGAATTAAAAATAAAAAGTGAGTTTTAAATGAGCATTTAATCTCAGCCTTAGATCTCAATCTATTTCAGCCATTGGATTTAGGGATCACCCAAAAGTCACTTGGATCACCCAAAAGTCACTTGGGGTTATATTAAAGGAAGAAAAGGAGGAAAAGGTCATTCATTCTTTCATGAGCAGATTGGGAGAAGGAGAGCAAGAGAGCAAGAGAGATTTCTAAGCAGGGAGGAGAAGGAGACAGCAGCTTGGCACACATTCCAAGGTAGCAGTTGAGTAGATTTGTACAGCTGATTCAACACACAGTGAAAGGCATATTTTGGCACGATTTTCGAGGAGTGGTTTGCACAAAAATCGAGGAGCAGTTTGCTGATTTTTCTGCACACAAAACGAGGGCCGTACAACGCATTTATTGTAGTCCGTATAGCGCATTTATTGCAATCTGTACAGCGCATTTAATTCTGGCCGTACAACAGCATTTAATTCTGAAAGTGGGCACAAAAATCGAGGAGGCCGTACAACATTTATTGCTGTCCTGTTTGCTGTAATTTCCAGTTTGCTGTGAGGCATGGGAAAAGAGATAAGGTGTAAATTTGCTTGTTGATTTTTTGCTGAATATTTCTCACTGTAAAAAGGCAATTTTCATAAATAAAGAAGAGCTCTCAAATTGGTTTTCCCCAAGAGTTGTAGGGGGTTTTTCCAGGGTCACATTGACCAAAAATCTCAGTGTTTAAATGTCTTTTAATGGCTGTTTATTACTGCTGATTTTTATTTCTGCAATTTCCATCATTCTGTAAAATTTCCAGAATTTGTGTTTTCAGCAAATTTATTTTTTCCGGCTTGTTAAATGTATGGTTATGGGAAAGGGCATTTAAATATATGGGAGAAATAAGGAGAAACTGAAAACTGGGGTGGGAAATGAGAAATTTCTACATCTTTCTGGGCCGAAATCTATATTTTTAACACAGAGATAAGTGGGGTCAACCACACCGAGATCATTTGAGGGGTTGTTTTGGGTTTCTCTTATTATGTCTTCTAATGGTGATACATTGGGAGGTGGATTTTGAATCAAATTTTCAATCATATCATCCTCATCTTGCAGTTTCCCCCCCATGGCAATTTCTAATGTACAAAGTGGTGTAGAATAAACTTCATCCTCATCCTTCTCCTCTAACCAGAGAGATAGATCATGTTCTAGCAAGTGTTGGGCAGGAGGATACGGGATTAACTGCTTGGACATGTGCCTATTCTTTATGGACATGTTTCGAGCTCGGCAGCTAATGTAGGCATCGACTGTAGCCAACCAGGGTCTTCCTAGAATGAGAGGATACCCAATGAGCTTTGCCTTTGGATGGAGAACTAAGTCAACATGGTACTCCCAAGAATCAACGGAGACCATAACATCTTCCACAATCCCCTCAGGGGTCACTGTGGAGCGGTCTGCTAGCTGCAACACTGTCATGGTCTTCCTCAAGGAGCCTTGGAGGTTAAGTTTGAGCATTGTGTCCTTTGTCATCACATTAATGGGAGCTCCCAGATCAATCAAGGTATGTGGGACCATTGTGCCATTGATGTGGACATCAACTACTGGGCTTCCAAGGTCCAGATATTTTAGACAGATTATTTGCCCCAACATCAGGTTGGACAGTTGTCCTATGACATTGATGGTTGGGGCATCTCTCTTGCGCCTTCCTAGATGCCTAAAGCACTTCTCTTTGATCAACCTATTGTAGATAGGAACATTTTTTATGGCTTGGAGAATTGGTATCTTCACACATAAATGTTTCAATTCTCTTAGGAGTTCAGTCTCTTCTGGGATAGGCTGGATTGTCATGGATAGTCTCTTAGAAAAGGGTGGATTTGCTTTAGGTTTGCTTTCCTCTTTATCTTCCTCAACCTCCCTATGTGGAGGTTGACTATCTGGGAGAACTTTCCCAGATCACAATTTAATTTCTTGAATCTCCACAACATAAGTTGGGCATGATGGTTCCCCACTATACACTTGATGAACCTGTCTATTGTTCAGGTTCGGATTTGGCTAGGTAGGCATTTGTGGTTTCCTTGGTGGAGCAGAAGGTAACGGTTTTGGTTGGGCAAGTGGTGGAGGAAGAAGGGTGGGAAGAGAGTTGTATTGGGGCCTCCACCCCTGATGAGATGCATTCCACTGAGGTTGTGGCTGAGCATAGGATTGAAATGAATGGGTGGCTGGTTGGGCATGATATTGAGATGTGAAGGACCAAGGAGGAGGCATGGACCAAGAAGAATGAGCAGGGGGGGCCAAGAAGGTATGGAGGTGACTTGGTTGGGGTTTTAGTATGCCTGATATGTCCCTTGCATCCTGTTAGGGCCTAAATCTGCCTTAGGCTGAAGGAGGGAAAAATTCAGGGTAACCACAAACCACGCTCAGTTTGGTAGCTAGCCCTACCAGAACAGGAGAGGGCTCTCTCCGGGTCACGCTCAGGAAAATAAACAATAGGGTCTGAGATGACGCAAAAATGGATACTGATTTTAGGCAAGGTAAAAAAATGTGATGGAGGTATTTTGAAGAATGATTGAGCTTTCTGGGATGTGTGGGGCCAAGGAACAACATGAGCAGAGAATTTAACTCAAAGACGCAGATTATTTCATGAGGCAAGACAAGCGGAAAGTCTAGCAATTAGATTCAAAATAATATGAAGTGGAGAGATTGTTTAAGAGTGTGAAATGGGCATAAATAAATGAATCCTTTTCAATAGAAGAAAACATAAAACGTGAAAACTATCCCAAGGCAGAGCAGTACACTGAATTCTACCTTTTTTACTTAGAAAGCTTTCACTGGAAATGAATATGAATGAAAATACGAAACATAACGAAATACATATGAAACATAAAGAAGATACATTTGCTAAACTCACGCCACAGGAATCTCATGAACGAGAGCTGCAATCTTTCATTAATTCTATGTCAAAATGTACAATGAGTGACTGGGTTTCTCTCCCACAGTTTCCCAGAAATTCCAACCCTTTACAAAATGACTCTCAATACAATAAATAAGCTTTGCCATGAGAAAGTCGATCAACCCAGGAAATGAAGAGCCAACCATCAGCAATTACATTTAATTTTCTATGAAGACCAATTAGAAAAAAGAAAATATGAGCGTAGATTTTTTGGGTGGCTGTTCGCCTTCATTTGGCCACTTGGATAGAAGACAAAAAGGTTTTTTAAACTTTGCCTTTTATGCCGGGAAAAATGTATTGTAAATCAGCAGGCCCACTTGGAGAAAATTGTGAATCGAAATTTCGCGAAGCGGGAGTGAATTTTGCCTTTGGGTCTCTGTGCGCCGCGCCAAAAACTATATGCGTCGCGCTACTTTGGAGCTGTTTTTGAGGCACCTTCTGAAGTCCCAATTGAGCCCAAGTGTGATTTTTAGAAATCCCTACCTATCTACTCTCCAACACAAGTGAAATTTCTAAATTTGGTGCCTATTTGCACCCCCAAAACTGCAATCTCCCAAGACTGCTTCCTGTGTGTCAAAATAGGGGCAGAGAGGTCATTTTTTGGGTGTTTTTGACCTTCTGAGGACACAAAATTGGCCCAAAATTCTTGGCCATGCACCAATAGTCATGCTTTTCCATGGAAAATCCAAAAATATAAACCTTTTTTCGTTTGGAGCTTTCTATTGTAAGCGCGCGCCACGTGGCGCGGCGCATAGGGAGAAAAACCTTGTTTTTTGCACAAAAATTTCCAAAAATACCAAAAATTCCCCAAATTTCTTGAAATTTGGGCTGGATCTTCCTCATCAAGTGTTATTCTGGGCTAAAGAGGCTTTGGCCAATATCTTATGTCGATCGAGCTCCCTTTGCCTCTTTTGCTTCTTGATTTCCTTCCTCAATTTCGCCTTCAAATTCCTGATTCGAGCCTTGCACACTTTGTTTCGCGCCATGTAGTGGAATGCCATGTGTCCCAGCAATGCATGGTCCTTGTTAGCCTTGTCTAACAGCCTCTCTAAGTGCATGTTAACTCTCTCAAGATTGGCCTCCCGATCTTCATTAATCTCTTGCTCCATTGACGTGAGCTCAACTCTTCTCCTTTGCGCACCTTGGCGATTCTCGCGAATGTTTTGTAGCTCCACGATTGCCTACTGATCCTCAAGCTATTTGTTCCTCTGCTCCAGATATTTCATGTTCCACTTAGCCCTCTCTAGGTCAAGGGATAAGGCTTCGATCTCTAATTGCTACTCCTGGATGATCTCTCTAAGTTTGGTGCTTTGTGGACCCGTATCTGTATCATCATCATGAAGGATAATGAAGTTGGTCTCTCGTTCACCTAATGGCTCACCTGAAGGCCCCTCATCCTGCATTGGATCCTTGCCTTTTTCTTGTTCCCGTGATGCTGATGGAGGAAGCGAGGCCCCTTCCACCCTGGGTGGAGATAACACTTGCTTTGCCGCTGCAAGCAAACATCTGGTGCCTTTCTGATATGTGATGAAAACCGACACACTAGCAGTCTCATGGCGCTCATACCGATGAGAAGGTTCACCCTCATGCTTAACCTCTGATACTCCCCGTGAAGCTCTGAAGAAATCACGCGAGATGAAATCATCCCAAGTGATGCCCTGCAATCCAAGCTGATGAACCACCAAAATCTTAATAAGAGCAAAATGATAGACATTGTTAAGTTGTTGTTGAGGTGTTTTGCACTGTATAAAGGTGTTCATCCTCTCTATGTTCCAGCAAATGAAATACAGAATGTTCATCATCTGTACCCTGGTGAAATGCATGAGCAACCTGATGTGGTAAGCATAAAGACGAGAGAACCATCCCTCACAGCTGAAATATTTCATGATCAATCTCATTAGTGGAGCATATTCATCCTTCAGATATCGGAACAGGAACACTTTCTTGAGCTGCCTTAAGAAACTGGTTTTGATGTATGGCTCATAATGCTTCCGGTCAATCTTTTGTTTCTTGTGCCATGGTTCACCAATGTGCGGTATACCGGTTGCTAATGAGACAGATTCTGGTGTAAGTGTGCAGGTGACACCAGCGAGGATAGCTTGATCTCTGTGCAAGTGTAGCACAAAAAGATGAGCCAACTCATGATGAAATTGGACACTAGCCACCTTTTGACAAAACTCATAGCATGACTGATGCTGAAAACAGGACATAGCAAGAGGGCAGGCCTGCAATTCTGTAAGGGTCATCAGTTCTTCTCTAACATGTCTGCCACTCTTATGAGGCCTCCGGGGTGCCTGTTCTTCCATGGGATAGTCACTTTGGGTTTCTACCTCATAGTCCGATGAATGCTCAGAATCCATGACTGCTATAAAAAATACCTTGAAGACAAGATGACTGTTGTGTATGAACTGCGCTTGAACTGCTCTTTTTGGTGTTGTATTTCAATTTCCACCACCAAGGGAAAAAACCAATGCAAGAGGGACTGTTAGGGATTGTTAGGAAGTGGGAACAATATTGAGGAATGAGAATTATTGGGATAATTTTAATTAGGGAGAGGAGGGGGATTTATATATGGGAATAAGGTTTAGGGTTTGGGATTAGTCATATAGGGTTGAGGAGGTTTTAATAAGGGCTAGGGTTTTGGGATGTTGAATGTAATGTAGGATTGATCAACTTGGCGGGGGGGTAGGAAATGAGGCAACAGGGGAGAATGGGGAAGGAGGAGAGTCCTTGGTGACAAAATTGTGAGCTCTGAAACCCTGGTAGCAAATTTGTTTGTGTTGGGTATGAATTTTTGTTTCAACCTTTATTCACCCTTACACCACCATCTCTTATCATAAAATCTGAAGCAATGTTAAGATGGAAGACCCTACTTGACAACTCCACGCAAGGGATGAGCAATTTGAAAGGATTTGACACAATTTCGGGCTCTGAATTGTGTGCACCGCGCCAAGAACCCAGTGCGTCGTACCCTCTATGTGCGTCGCGCCCGTTCAAATTAACACTGGGCGGAACTCCCCAGTGCGCCGTGCTCCAACCTTTGACACAGTCACGGCCTTTCAACTGCGATTAGTTCTTCAACCTCCAAATTCGACTTTGCTATAAGATTTCATGAATGTAACTTGGTAAAAATGATTTATATACTTGGAGAAATATCTTGCAAGAGTTGGATTTGATTTTTTCTTTCTCCAAAACCCATTTTGTAATGTTTTCACTTTGGCACTTTTTCACAATTAATACAACTCTGCTTTTCACACTTCCCTTTGATTTGTTTGACTAAAATGATGGAATTTTTGTCAATTTTTTTGCAGGGGTAGCCGACATGGAATTTGGCTAAGGAGACCAGGGTTGCACTTGGAGAAATTCACTGAGAAACTTTTGAAAATTATTACAAATGGCAAACTTTTGAAGAACAGTCATAATCTATCGATATGATGATGAAAATCTTTGAATCACAACTTTATAAGAGCCTCCCTCTGGCCTTGTTGGCTTTATTGGACATTGTTTGAAGACCAACTAACTAATCCTTAGACTTAATAACCGAAATGACTCTTGTCCATTAAAATATCAAGCATTACTGTCATGGACTTTAATACACATTGATGAAAAGACCTAAGCCAGCAGGTACAAGACATGAGGGGAATGAATGATAAGGCCCTTTTGTCAGATTATGGCATGCCCCTAGTGGAATGCAACTTAGTGAATGGAGCGAGACACCTACAAATGAAATGCAGAAAGAGTTTTGATCTCTGGTGGAGGACTGACAAGACCGAATCTAGCATTGGCTCCAAATGGGGATGGTAGCTCCTTGGAGGTGCCAATAACGGCAGATCTTTGGGAGAGAAGAGAGTGCCTTCATCCATTGGGCTATGGAGTCATCATTTCGACAAACGACATGCAACTCTTGATTCATTTATTAACTCAAATTTGACTCAGACTGACTCAAATTTGGACTTAAAATGACTCAAAGATTGACTAGACAAACTCAAACCAAAACTGAAACAAAATGGTATTTACAGTGACAATGGAAATAGTAGAAACAACTCAGAAGTGGTACCGCTTGAGCAGCCAACCATTGATCGGCCCTCTTGGACAATATTCCCTGTTCATTTCCTTCAAAAGAAAAGCATTCTGACCCCGATATGCTGCAATCTTGAAGGGACCTTTCCAGAGATTCTCGAATTTACTGTGCTTATCCTTTTCCTCATTCCTTGCATCCCACTTCAGCACTACATCATCTAGCTGAAATTTGTCCGCCTTTGCTTTTCTGTCATAAATTTTCTTAATCTTCTCCTGCAACTTGGATGTGTTTTGGAACACTTCTTCTCTGGTCTGCTGCAAATGGATCATTTGATTCAATCTTCTCTGCATAGGATCATCTTCACTGCCAGCTTCCTGAAGAAGTTTGACTACCGGGGCTGCAAGAGAGGTAGGAAACAAGGCATCAACTCCATACACAAGCTCAAAGGGGGACATACCAATGGATTTCTTCTGACTGACCCGATCTGCCCAAAGTGCATTGACCAACTTCTTATGCCAACTCTTCTTGTTGATTTCCAGTATCTTTTTAATGATGTTGACCAAAGATTTGTTAGAAGACTCCGCCAATCCATTTCCTTGTGGATGATAGGCAGTTGAGTGACCCAAAATGATGTGATATTTATGACAAAACTATACCATCCTTTTCGATTTGAAAGCTATTTTTTTATCAGTGATTAATTTATTCAGGAAAGCAAAGCGAGACAAGATGTTATTTTCAAGGAATGAAATAATTACCGTCTCTGTAGCTTGTCTGGTGGGAATTGCTTCGATCCATTTCATGAAGTAATCTGTTTCCGTGAGAATCCATCGATGCTGACCGGAAGAAGCGGGATGAATTTCACCAATGAAATCCAACCCCCATTGCTGAAAAGGGGCACTCACCTCAATGGGCTTAAGCGGCAAAGGCTGTAATTTCTGCCTTCCTTCAAAAACCTGGCATTTATGATAGCTCTTGACAACCTTATATACATCAGCCAACAATGTTGGCCAATAGTATCCTGCTCTCAGAACTTTATTTGCTATTGTTTTCCAAAAAAGGTGACCACCACAATCTCCTTCGTGGAAATCCTCCATGACCTGCTTTGCTTCTTCTTCCACCAAACAATTCAAAAGAATGCCACTGGGATCTTTCCAATAAAGTGCAGGATTTAGAATGCAAAACTTGGCAGCCTTTAATTTGAGAGTTCTAGCTTTGTTTCTAGTCATGCCGGATGGTGGTGACAAATTTTGAAGCACATATATGATGTCTGAATACCACGGATAAAGAGAAAACATTTCAAATACCTGAATTAACGAACCTTCCTCATTCTCATCGGACATAGCAACGATCAGATTTATGTCTAAGGCGTGCAAGTTTGATTCGGCCATTAACTTTGCCAATCCCTGTCCTTTAACCAACTTTGTGGGCTTTATCTCCACATCATATTACAACAATGTTGCAATCCACTTGCCTCGTCTTCCTTCCGGATCGGTCTGCACTAAAACATCTTTGACAACAGCGTTAGGAACATAAGCCAAAATATGAGAATGCAGAATGTATACCCGAAAATATTTCAATGCTTTCACAAGTGCGAGGACTTACTTCTCAATGATGTTGTACTTTAAGGCTGCATCTCTTATAGTTCGGCTGAAGAAAGCAATAGGTCTTTCATGATCATCTCTTTTCTACATCAACACCGCTGCTATAGTATGCTCCGAAGCGAATGAAAACAATATAAAATCCTAAGTGTATTCAAATCTGATTAGAACTGGAGCTGAGGAAAGAGCCAATTTGACCAAATTGAAAGATTTTATAGCCTCTTCCGTCCACTTCACTTGGCTGTCCTTCTTGAGCACATTTGTGATCTCTCTTAGGTGCTCAATAAGATTAGGTACAAAGCAGCGTAAAAACTCATTTTACCATTGAAAGACTGAATCTCCTTCTTATTCCGGGGCAGATCAATTTGTTGAATTGCTTGCACACGCACTGGGTCAATAAGAATGCCTTCTTTTGAGATGATGTGCCCAAGTAGTTTGCCCTCCTCCATGGCAAACAAGCTCTTTTTCGGATTCAGAAATAGACCATATTTTCTGCACTTTTGAAAGACAGTTTTCAGATGATATACGTGTTCTTCATCAGATTTGGAAAACACCGTCAGATCATCAAGGTATATGACCAAAAAGACATCCTTCTCATTTGCGAAAGCCAATTCCATTGCCTGTTGAAAGGTGGCACCCACAATCTTCAAACCAAAAGGAATTTTAGCATAATGAAAAGTTCCCCATGGAATGGTGAATGTTGTCTGTCTCGGTCATCTTCATGGACAGAAATTTGGTTATATCCAGAATAACCATCAAGTAGTGACATACGAGATGCCCCAACTACTCGCTGAAGTATATGATCCATTTTGGGCAGTGGATAGTTATCTTTCAATGAAACTTTATTGAGATTCCTAAAATCGATGCACAAGTGAATCTCACCTGTCTTCTTTCGCACGGGCACCAAATTGGAGATCCAATCCGAAAATCTGATGGGAACGATGATTCCTGATTTGCACAAACTATTTATCTCCTTTTCAATTGGTGGCAATAGTTTTGGATTTAGCCTTCTCAACTTCTGTCTAAAAGGTTTCTGATTAGGCTTAATGGGTATAGTGTGCTGAATTATATTGCTATCATATGTCTTCAAGTCCGAATAGTCCCAAGCAAACACGTCAGCAAATGAAGACAACAAACTGATATATTTGGCTTTCATCTTTTGTGGCAATGTCTTAGATAGTTTTACCATTTTAGGATTAGCAGTTGTTCTAATATTGACTTCTTCAACACCCTTCTCTGTTGGTTGCAATGTTGGTTTGCGGGATACGTCATCTTGATCAAAGAGTTCTTCTAAAGGTATCAAGCCACTAGGAATAATGTTATCCTTTAGCTGCAACACGTCCATTTGATTGATCTGCACCTCATCTTTGCCATCATCATTTTCTTCATCAATTGAGGTCTCTTTGAACTTACCTTTGTTTTGCAGAAAATCATCAATCTCTTCATCATCTTGGAAAACTTGCCAATACCTCTGATTTTCGGGGGCAGTTGGACGATGCTTGACATGAATTTCAAATTTATTACTGGAGTTGATTGCAATTTTCAAACTACTGAATGCCTTAGCAAGAGCATCAGCAATGTTGTTTTGAACACGAGTCACACATGTCAAGGTATATTCTAAAAATAATTTCAGGATGTCTAGGACTTCTGATCCAAATTGGATTCTCCAAGAAAGAGTTATGCACAATCTCCCACAGTGACCTGATTATAGACTAGTTCAGTAGAGCGAACTTGTACGACATGCCACAAGTCACTGTTTCAACTTTTGGCTCTAAAAAATATATACAAGAAACTATATTCTGTCCTCTTTTTGTACCTTCTTACGAAATTTCAATCCAATGCTAAGAAAGAAAGTTATGACGATTTTCCCTAGGTCACCCGTTTGGAATGTAATTCAGGAGTCTGCAAAAATAACAACTTCCTTAGATAATATCTCCTCAAATATAGCGCTAAAAGCTCTGAAATTCAGACCTGAGATTCAACGCAATTTATTCTCAAATGGGTTTTTTTTAGCTTCTAAAACGTTGCAGAAAAAAAGTTATAGTGAAAATACCGTGATGACCTGTTTGGAGCAGCGAAACCCTAGAATCCAAAGCTCTAATACCAAATGTTATGAAACCAGCTCAAGAAAAAGATAGAAAAGATAGATCAACGCCTTAGAATTCAGCCTCTTCGAGGGGGAAACCTCCTTTACATTACATAAATGAGAAATTCTTCGATGATTCAAATGACAAAACCTCCTTTCTATATATAGGAGTCTAAGGAGTCACAATATAACCCAGCCGACCTAACAATAATAATATAAAGCCATAAAAATAACAATAGAGGGATTCTATGGGGCACAGTAATAAAAATATGGGGACAATAGGGGCACAATGATATCAATAAGGGATACAACTACAATAGTAATGGGGCAATCACTAGTATTATAGGGACCTATCATCCTTGCACTTAATTGTACACCCACCTTAATATTTTTCATACACAACCAACCATGATAAAACAAGATAAACATTTGAAAGTGTTTTGGTCCATCACATTGATTCCACTCATTTCAAATCTAGATGTTGATATTAATTTACATGATGAACATATTGTAATTTATATATTATGATTAATGTTAGATGAGCTTCTAGAGTTGCTACTCACATGGTACTATGAGAGGATGTGACATGAGCCTTGTTATATAATTTGAAGAGATAGGAGGAGGAAAAAGTTCATTTTCATGTAGATTCATATGAGTTTGGGCAACTTGCATAAGCTAAACATTTATTTTTAGGGGATCATAACACTCAACCACATTTATTGTCATTCCAACCTAAATTGCAACAACATCTTAGAATTATTGAATTGATAGCCATTCACTCACCGAACAATGATGGTTGTGATCTTAATCCAAATTAGAATGGCATAATACCACATGAAATAAGAATAATGGAAATATTGAAATACTATCACTATGTAAGACTCTCTTATATCCACTTTGGACCCCCAACACTGTTTCCTTTTAGTTTCCTAATTTCTAGAGCATTGTCCTATTTCGACAATTTTCTATTTTTGTCAAATTTTCGGGTCCTAAACTTTGGGCGTTGTTTTGAGGCCTCAAATGGTGTTTTTTGAAGAAATGGGAAAATTGGAAGCCAACAATATTTTTTGCAGTAAAACAATGTTGTCCTCATATAGATATTTCTAATGAGGTATCATGTGTGCCAAAGATACATCGTATGCCAAAGGTATGACCTTGGGAAGTTGATATTCCAACTGACCTTAGCTGGCCCACAAAAGTTTAGCATTTCATCGCTTAGGGTTAGATTTTTGGAGTTTTAGGGTTTTGCATTGTTTCTTGATTATAAGAAGACCTTCGAGCCTCATTTGAACAAAATTCAGAATGTATGGAATTGTTACATCTCTTCTCAGAGATAAGCTATCATCGCTGAACTAGTTTTTTCTCTGATGTATGTAAACAATTGTCAACAATTGCTATTTATTAATTGATTTTTTGTTTCACTGTATCTATGTGTGTTGGTTTGAATCTTCATTTTATTTCATTCCTTCATAAACATGGATCATTTTCATTGTTATTTACTAGATGGAATATTACCAATTGTTCCTCAAAGTGTAGTCCTCTTTAAGCCCTTTTCAGACTCTCTAAATAGGAAAAGATTGATGAGTGCCTGTCCTTTCTAGCTCGTTAACAGATTGGAAAAGATATCTTTCTTTTATTATTTTATGTTTCTTTAGACTTGAGAGATTAATTTATGAAAAAGAACTTGTGGAGTTTTCTTTTTGTACCTTTTCAAACTCTCTAAACATGAAAAGGACCGATTTATCTTTGTCGTTAAACTCGTTAAAAACATCAAATAGCAACAAACTTGTCCATCTAGACAAGACTGAGTTTCACCTTTGATAGACTCGTTAAAACATAAAATAGCGATGGATTCACCCGAAGGGTGAAATTATACAACAAGCATATGTTATCCTCCTCAAGCTTGATAAAAATAAAGAGGTACTGGTCAACAATGACTGGGGGAAATGGGAAAAAAGGGAAAACTACTTTATTGTAGCAAGTCTCTCTTGAACATGACACTTTGACTCCATCACCGACTATTTGGGTTGGGCTATCTGCTTGACGGCTATCATACTCATGGTCTATCACACCATCCATCACTTTTGTTTTGGGTCAATGCTACCAATTCATTCAGACTATTTGAGTTGGGTTGTCTGCTTGATGGTTATCATACCTATGGTCTATCACACCATCCATTACCTTGGTTTTGGGTCAATGATACTAATTCATTCAGTGTCACTGATATGTTCAAGAGAAGTCATCCTTTACAGTACCATAAACCTTCATTTTCATGATTGTCGTTCTTGAACCTTGTGTTGTCAGTCAAATTCCATCTCTAAAATCACTACACTCATTTCGTGTTGTTGATGTGGGATACATCAATGCCCTCCTGTGATGAGTCACCTCTTGTTGACATCAACTCATTATCCAAGAAGTTGACTTAGAAACACGCATTCAGTACCTTGAGGCTTTCATACATCAATGGCAGGTTTCTCGCTTTCGATGATTGTTGTGGGGAAAAATGCCTATGCAGGACGATCCTATCCACCTAAGGTGTGACAGTGCCTTAGCAACAAACAGAGACAGCTATTCTAGTATTCTTCCTTTATGAATTGAGAATGAAGAGAGAGAAGGATGGACTAACCGGTGTCTTCCGTTTGTCCCTCGATCCGGCTTCTCTTCTCTTGGAGAGTTCCCAGCTACTTGCCTTCTTGCTCGCCCAGCTTCAAGAGGTTTCTGCAAGATCACAAGAAGAGAACACTACACAAGACATGGATTCATATTCATAACTAGTTCAGGATTAGAGATAAACTAAACATACTAATGCAATCATACATCAAAGATACATCAGTATATAGGAGAAAACAAGATAGCTTTATTGATGAATAACAAGGTTCAGGAAGAGATACCACCCAGAGGGCTCCAATCCAGCATCTCCTTCCCAGCAAATGGAATTCCTATCTTCACCCCCTTCAAAGCATTAAGCACCCAATGATTCCAATCTCAAACCAACAGCAATTCTTTGCAATAACAAAATTCCAACCTCCTAGATCTCATGGAGGAGATATCCATATATAAATGTTTGGAGAGAGGATGAGTCAGCTTGAGATCTGACTAGTGTCCTCTCCCTCTGTCAGTTCTTGATTCCACTTGGAGGTTCTTACTTCCACTTGGAGATTTGGAACCTCTTACTCATCACCAGTCGAATTCCCTGAGGCAAGTGTCATTTTGGAAGCTTCCTGGGTTTTGACACCTTGCGAAGTGAACTTGCCACATGTCCACTCTCGCTCAGCGCAGGTAGCCAGTGTTGCCTTTGACATTCAGCGCAGGTAGCCAGTGTTGGATTTGACATTCAACGCAAACAGCTAGTGGAGCCACTGAATTGATCGTGAATTGACTTGTTTTTGAGCAGTTTCTGGTGGAGAACTTCTGTGAATTGCTGTGGTTTGTTAGCCTTGTTCCTATAGGGGTAGGAACAACATGTTTAGGGACTTTGGATCCCTTAGATTATGGACATTTCATGCTCAATGCTGTAAGGCACAAAAATGTCTATAACAGTTGCCCCCTAAAGTATGAGGCCGTTTATCGGGTGAAATGCTTTATCAGGGGGATTCGAAGTTCATCCAATGCTGGGAGGAGACCTGTAATAAGATACAATACAATACATTATTTTTCATGCTTTCATGATCTAGCTGAGGCGGGCATTCCCATGCTCAGCTTTATAAATTCATTTTTCTGTACATAGAACAGACAATCGTCTGATGGTAGACTGATAATTTTGATGAAATTATCATCCTTTGAGTAGGATGATTATCTGCTGCAATGATGTACATGTCAATGTCTTTATCTTTCCTGAATATATATCGCAGCCCGGATGGATGGAACTAGATCCGGGGTCTTCAAACTCGTTCAATCTTCACTCTAAGTACAAGTCGATCCATGTGAGAAATGTTCTGAAGTCAAACATGGAAAGACATCGCTTGATTACCGGTCAATGAGGTAAACCGTTAACAAGCGCGAGAGGAATCACCGATAATGATAATGACCCTCAAGGTACTGCAGTACAATTCACGTGGTGTGAATAAAGGACTTGGTGTCGAACACCACGCAAAATCTTTCGGTCGAAGGTCATTGATGTATACCTGTCGCCGAAAGTGAGAAACTTGCCATTGAGGCATGCAAGCTTCAAAGTACTGAAGGGGTTGTTCCTAGATCAACTTCTTGGATAATGAGATGATGTCGACAAGAAGCGATCTGTCAAAGGAGGGCCTTAATGAATCCCACATCAATGACACGGAACGGAGCTAATGATTTTGATGGAGGTGAAAACGATCTGTGACATATGATTCAGGGTGGCGGTCATGAAAGGATGAAGGATAATGTATGGCAGTGGATGGGACACGGTTGACTTCTCTGAACGACTTCTCTTGAACATATGGAGACACTGATGCGATGGATCGGTAGCATTACCCCAAATATGGATGGTATGGCGAGACCATGGTGATGTGACCGGTGGATGAAACAACCCAACCCGATTGTGGTACGGAGGAAAAGTGTCATGTTCAAGAGCAACTTGCTACCATCAAAGTTTTCTCGAGTTTCTCCCAATTTTTCCCCAGTCATTGCTGACCAGTACCTCTTTATTTTTGTCAAGCTTGAGGAGGATAACATATGCTTGTTCTATAACCTGCCCTTTGGGCAAGCCCATCTCTATGTTTTAACGAGCCTAGCGATAGTGAAACTCGTTCTTGTCTAAAGACAAGTTTGTCGCTATTTAATGATTTTAACGAGTCTAACGACAAAGATAACTCGATCCTTTTCATTTTTAGAGAGTCTGAAAAGGTACGTAAAGTTAACTCCAAAAGTCATTTTTCGTCATCTAATCCCTTAGGTCCGAAAAGGTATAAAACAATACAGAAGGGATGAGTTTTCGATAGTTTTAACGAGCCGAATAAAACAAGCACTCGATCTTTTTGTGCAATAATCCCTCAGGTCCAAAAAGATTAAAATCTAGAGGAGGGATAGCACTTCCTGTCCCTTTAACGAGTTGGAAGGCCAAGGACTCGGCAATCTTTTCATATTTTACGAGTCAGATGAAAATAGCTTAAAGAAGACTCGTCTTTTGAGGAACGAGTGATAAAAGGGTTGGCAGTTGATTCCAGGTACAGGTTGGAATTTTCCAATCATGGCAGTGTCACAAGGATGGCTAGTGAAATCACTCTTCGCAGCTGTTCCTCAAAATGGGTAAACAAACATATGGAGGTGAACAATCGACCAATGAAAAGTGGAGGTGACGGTGCAAACACGACCAAGGCTTTAATGGCTGATGATATTACATTCACTGTGGTTATTTACCGGGTAGTTCATTTTTTAATGAGCTTAAACGTGGATTGAAACACTTGCTCGATCTTATATTTATTTTTTAACGAGCATGAACTATGCGCTAAATCTGCTCAAATATTGCGTTTATTTTTTAACGAGCATGAACTGTGTGCTAAAACTGCTCGATAAGTTTGCATGCCCCCAGCATAATAACGCAAATCGAGGTGCATGCCCCCCAAGCTTCATTGCATTCAACTCGGTGGTTGGAATGAAGGTTTACCTTTGAGACTTGGAAAGGGGATTTGTTTCATTTTTTAATGAGGTTGACATAGTAAAAGAACTATCCTCATGACTCCTTGTTTCATTTTTTAACGAGGTTGACACGAGATTAGAACCGTCCTCGGAGCCCACTGTATTTACAGTATTTCTATTAGGGCAATGATCCACGCTGACAAAATGTTTATGAATCTTCTGAATCCATTAGATATAGAAGATTTCATATTGTAGGTTTCCACTGTGGCCACTTCCGCTAGATTACTTGCAGGCGGTAGGGCAAAAGTACCCATTAAGGCAGGGTCTTTTAGGAGACCTACTCCAATATTTTGAAGCGAATGATTGCTTCCATGGATCATTGGAATGCTTCCCGTAACTTGTGAACTGTCGGGGAGAAAAGTTTGTTGGTCGACGACTGTAATTCCTCCTTGAAAGGGAAATGCAATCTTCCTGAAGTAGGTCGACACAAATGCGGCCATGGCATATATCCAGGGCCTTCCCAGTAGGATGTTGTAATCGAGGTTTCCATCAATTACTTCAACATCAATTCCTACTGTTTTGCCCCCTAGTTCAACTTGCAAGTTACTTAAAATCCCGTATGGAGTGTATGATCGTCCATCAAATGCTTTTAACGTCGTTGATGATCTCGATAAGGGTGGTGAGCCTAAATTCTTCCAGCAACTCATCGACATAATACACGTAGATGCCCCCTCATCAATAATTGTTCGATGAACAGTTTTGTTGAGGGCTTTCACTTGAATAAGGAAAGCTAGTTGAGCTGGTAACTGAGGGTCATATCCTTTATGATCAAAGGCCACAAGATTGGAGTCCATTGGGTCAATTTCACCTATTGCTGATAATAAAGCTTGCTCTTGGGAGAGGCAATTTTGCGGTACCTCAAGCATCGACATAGCAGACGGCGATTGGGCCAGGTCCTCTATTATATTATAATTCTGTGCTATTTTTGCACGAGGATTAAATGTCGACTTGTACACTACTCCCTTTGGCGACTTTATCATTTGTTCAGGAATGGTGGGTGGCACCACTTTGGTCAAAGTTGTTGTCGAACTACTAGGTTGTTCATTAGCCTTGTTATTCGACACCTGTGGATTCCCGTAATCTTTATTCCTTGCCAAAGCATCATTTTGCTGCTTTGAGATAGAAAACATAAGCACTTGGGATCGGGAAGCATTTTGATTAGCAACCAGTTTGGTACCCGGGCTTGGAAACGGATCAGTCAATACTGCTGAGGTTTTTGAACTCTTAAAGAGTTTCTTAACTTCAGCTATATGTGGACAATCTCTCGTCCAATGATCCTCATCGTATATATGACACCCTGTAGGGGGTTTCCTTTTTCTCCCTTTCTTTTTCTTCTTGCCCCCCGGTTTCTTCAGTTGTTTGCCCTTGTCGGTCGACGCGGCATTTACTTCCGAGGCAAGAAGTTCCTCATTTGCATTTTGGTTAACCGGTGTAAATCGGGTAACTCTAAAGTTGCCACGAATCGTAACTGTTGATTCAGGTTAGGTGAAGCATACCAGGGTACGATGGAATCGCTTGAGCAGTGGGCCTTTGCATACCAGCATAATGTAATTGATGTTGGTATGATTGATACGGTTTGTGGACTTGAACACTGTAAAGCGGTTGGTTTTGACCGTTTTGAATATACAGTTGTCCACTGTTCGCAAAGATCTGCTGCTCAGAACCTTGGTACACTTGCTGGAATCGCGGTTGTTGGTATTGCACCAGCCACGGTTGTGAAGCCATGTTTTGTTGCGCTATACTAACCATTGGACCAAGGTGTGGGGTAATTGTACCCGTTTGGACCTGTGTCGCCCCACCAGTTGGCGATTGTGGTTGTGTCACAGGGTCAAGGGGCTGTTGCATTACAACCTGAGAAATCTGAGGTTGACATACAATAGGCAACGTTTGAACCTGTGACACCGTCACAATAGCTGGTGTGGTTGGGATGTTCGACATAGGTACACACTGTTGCATAGAATATACAACCCTTGGTTGTTGAGGTAGCATAGGTACCCAACCATTTGATGTAACTCCAGTATAACATGAATACTGTTGTGAACTCCCGTATGGATAGCCTCCCAGAGGGGGTAATGAAAGGGCATACTGCCCCCCATACGGTAGCAATCCGGAACTCAAGGGTATTATTTGTCCTTGGGGACTGGATTGCCCAAATTGACCTCCAAATGGATCAATCTAGCGAGTCTCAACATAAGAGTTTCCGGATATTATTCCGGAGGAACAAACTAGAACAGACCAAACTGTCGAAATAGTCCCTTGGTGGACTCCTTCTAGCGGTTGTGAGCTAATCGGGACAGATGGTGTGCCGAAAAACATTGTCGGAGTGACGGCAGGGGCTTCTGCTGTCGCTGTGTCGTTCGACACAGTCCTAGATGTTGATGGTTGTTTAGACATTTCGAGTCTATCCAAGAGATTACCTAGCGATTCTACAGGAACTTCCACTTGTGGTAGACTAACTTCTGATGAAGGAAATAGATGACCCCGAATCCAAAATGTGTTGGAGTACTTGCTTGCGGATCCTCTACAATTTCTTCTATCGCAATCAAACTAGGTGGAAGAGGAAGACCGTCAGGTCCGTAAAATATTTCTGGTGCCGAAGAAGGGGTTGAATCGACAGCGACAGTTGTTTGAGGAGCAAGACTCTCTGAACCAGTTACAGATGGAACTGGTTCAGTAACGCAAGTATTTTCTCCCAGACTAGGATCAGTGTTACTGTCCCTCTGTGGCTGTTGAACTTCTTCTATAGAAGCAGGGTTTCCAGAAATGTTTGGAGTAACCGGAATCTCAGATGTCGTTGGAACACTTGTTCTAACTTTGATAGGAGATTTCGAACCGGTTAAACGAGTTCGCTTTGTCTGTACTGTTTTCGATGCCGGAGACAAAGACGGTTGACTCGTAAGCCTCCACGAACGACGGGGTTTCAATTGACTTTCTTCCACGATTACGGATTACTCAATCAACCAAAATACAAAAAGGGGGAAGTGTGTTTCCGAATTAAATGAATTTTTTAGACGCTTTTAGACACAACTTGCTTTTTCAATTTTAAAGAGTCGAGAAAAAGCTAAAGATGACTCTAGTCTCCTTCGATGTTTTAACGAGCCCGAAGTGACAAATGCTCGGATGGACTTTTTCTGTTATAGAGTCTGAAAAAGGCCAAAAGGAACTGCTCTGGAGTTCTAGGCAGAGGGTGTGCCAAACTTTTCGCAAAACCGCAGAATACTTTTTAGGGTACGGGCAGTCGATCTTCCTGAATGTTGTGTTCAGTGCATTGCGATCAGTAGGGCGGCCGACACGGCTTCCTAAGGATAAAGGTTTTATGCCTATAGGGGTCTCCCAATATATATGCGACGGTACGTGGGAGCACAATCCATACTGGCGCTATCGTCCCTCAGGAGGAATCACCCACCATCAACGAGATCGACAGTCACCAGGCTTTACGACGCCGGAACACGTCTCTAACCTAGACCTCTATGTTGTGGGTTATGTTGCAAAGCGTTGTTAAGTTCATTCAATATATTTTAGGTTGATCTTTTTAGAAGTTTGCCTTTTGAGGTTCACCACGAGATGTATGATACAATTCCTAAATGCAGTCTAAAGATGATAAGCAAGCTTTATATCTTTTCAACTTTGAAAATCCTAGCTACTAAGGGAAAAGAAAGACACCATCTTTTCTCAAAGAGCAATTAGCACACTCTAATTCACTTTTCCTAAATCAAACATGCAAACTATCAAGATGCAAATGCACAATGCAGGTGTTTGTTTTCCGCTTTCTTATTATTGATGCCTACACAGAAAGCTTTTTGTACAACTTTGAATTTGCTTTTAAATGACAAATACAAACAAGTTTACTTTTTCGAAATCAGAGAGGGTAGAAGAGATTACAACACTTAACAATTTTCGAAATGAATACTTGTTTCGACACTTAAAAGAGACAAACTCAAACCAAATGCAAAAGTAAATGTATAATCAACTGCAAACAGCCAATGAACTCTCTCCTAAGATCACAATCAACAGATCTGAATCAAGGGCTACAGGATGATTATTTCACTCATGCAAAGGAAAATTGTAAATGATGCCACAAACACATAAAAACACTCATAGTCTTTTTGTACAAAAGGAGGCGTAATCTAAGCAGATAAAAGGAGTTATTAGACTGGTACCTATGCTGGTTACAGGCTGCAAAAAACTGAGATCAAAACAAGGAAAAACAGAGCAGAGAACCCCAGCTGCACAAGGCCTAACTGGATCAGCGCACCCTCAACACAGGGGTTTTGAAATTCAGCGCAGGTAGCCTTCACGGGACCTGCGTTGAAATGCAGAACCTCTTTACAGGGTCTGCGCTGAAGGAGAAACGAGAGTTTCTCACTAGGTTCTGGGTCACAGTTTGCTATTTAACCTACAGTTTCAGGCCAAATAAAAGCAACAAGCAAGGTACAATCAAAGGGATGCTTTGAGGGAGGGCTAAGATCTATCACAAAGGATCATCAAATCATTTGTGAGTCCATTGTTCAGATCATAGACAAATCCAGTGATTGGATCAAAGCAGCAGCTGTCTACTTTGCATCTGAGAATAGCAGATGCAGTTCGATTGTTGCTGTTGAGTCTATGAAATAAACAATGATAGAAACACAAATAAAATGACTAAACAGATCTCCCGAGTGGAGTCGCCAATTTGTTGTGGGGAAAAATGCCTATGCAAGACGATCCTATCCACTTAAGGTGTGACAGTGCCTTAGCAACAAACAGAGACAGCTATTCTAGTATTCTTCCTTTATGAATTGAGAATGAAGAGAGAGAAGGATGGACTAACCGGTGTCTTCCGTTTGTCCCTCGATCCGGCTTCTCTTCTCTTGGAGAGTTCCCAGCTACTTGCCTTCTCGCTCGCCCAACTTCAAGAGGTTTCTGCAAGATCACAAGAAGAGAACACTACACAAGACATGGATTCATATTCATAACTAGTTCAGGATTAGAGATAAACTAAACATACTAATGCAATCATACATCAAAGATACATCAGTATATAGGAGAAAACAAGATAGCTTTATTGATGAATAACAAGGTTCAGGAAGAGATACAACCCAGAGGGCTCCAATCCAGCATCTCCTTCCCAGCAAATGGAATTCCTATCTTCACCCCCTTCAAAGCATTAAGCACCCAATGATTCCAATCTCAAACCAACAACAATTCTTTGCAATAACAAAATTCCAGCCTCCTAGATCTCCTGGAGGAGAGATCCATATATAGATGTTTGGAGAGAGGATGAGTCAGCTTGAGATCTGACTAGTGTCCTCTCCCTCTGTCAGTTCTTGATTCCACTTGGAGGTTCTTGCTTCCACTTGGAGATTTGGAACCTCTTACTCATCACCAGTCGAATTCCCTGAGGCAAGTGTAATTTTGGAAGCTTCCTGGGTTTTGACACCTTGAGAAATGAACTTTCCACATGTCCACTCTCACTCAGCGCAGGTAGCCAGTGTTGCCTTTGACATTCAGCGCAGGTAGCCAGTGTTGGCTTTGACATTCAGCGCAAACAGCTAGTGGAGCCACTGAATTGATTCTGAATTGACTTGTTTTTGAGCAGTTTCTGGTGGAGAACTTCTGTGAATTGTTGTGGTTTGTTAGCCTTGTTCCTCTAGGGGTAGGAACAACATGTTTAGGGACTTTGGATCCCTTAGATTATGGACATTTCATGCTCAATGCTGTAAGGCACAAAAATGTCTATAACAATGATAGCCATACATCAATGGCCTTCGACCAAAAGACTTTATATGGTGTTTGACATCAAATCATCAATTCACACCATGTAGAATGTATTGCAATAACTTGAGTATCATTATCATTATCGGTGATTTCTCTCGCATATGTTAACAGCTTACATCATCGGCTGGTAATGAGATGGTGTCTTCCCATGTTCGACTTCAAATCACATATTCACATGGTTAGACTCGTACTTGAGTGAATGGTTGAATGAGATTGAAGACCCCGGATCTAGTTTCATCCATCCAGGCTGTGATATTAGGAGTACTAAATCATATGTACAACAGCTTTACATTGATAGTCATTGTTGGATAGGTAAATCCCCTCTGCGGATAGAGGCGATCCCACTAGCCTAAAACAGAACTAGCCACAATCAATTCACGCTGCCACGCAAGTTCCTAGTTGTACATTAAAGGTGAATTAAGAAGACCAACCTGAAATCCAACGCTATAGTCGAAGCAGAGTTGGTATTCCCGGTCCCTCGCTCCGGCAGGTCACAATCCTTGCGATCCTTGCAAATGGACACCTGCACATGCAAAGGAAGAGACAAAGACAAGCATAAAATCCACCAAGGCACAACTATATTTCAGTCAGAAAGGAAATAAATCAAACATCACTATAATAGAAAATGAGATTGGAACCATAACAGCAGTCGTTCATTAATAAATAATAGACAGGAAAAGTTACAACCAAGGTTCTGACGTTGAACCTCTCCTCTGGCTGGGCGAGCAACTATATGTGTCTTGCAATGTACCTCCTCTACGGCAGCATAACCTTTCTATGCTTCACTATCACTCACGACAAGTATAATCACAACTAGCACTCCTCCCCCAAAAACCCCTTTGTCTAATGCATGAGGACAGATATTTATAGATGGAGAAGGGAGAAAGATTCGATGAACCAGGACACCCATTGTGGATTGGCATTATCTCTAAAAGCCACTGTGGATAGATGTCAAGGATAGATGATGACTCTTGACCTCTATCAAATGGATTTTTCCCTCAAAAGACTTCGTGATCTGAAGGGAAAAAATAGATGGGCGCACGTTTAGCAAAAATCATTACCAAAATGGGCTGGCGCGGGTGTTGTTCTGTGACAGAGCGCCAATGGTCGCGCCCTCTTTTGAGGATCTCAGTGATTGGCGTGGGTAAGATACTTGTGGACCTGCGCCAATGGAAAAAGAGTACTTTTCAGGGAGAATTTGCAGAAGGTGTCTTCAGGGAACATGAAGTACATACTCAGGGGAACATAATGCAAGTGTTTTTGGGTTATGTCACTGTTCACAGGTCCCGGAATGCGTCCTCCAATGTATGGAAACGGGGCGATAGGGACGGTGACCAATGGTGACAAATTGCTGTGTAACACATGACCCCTAAAGCATGAAGTCAGAGAGGGAAAGAGAGGGGTGAAATGCTTTACAAGAACACACAAGAACACATATAGTTGCTGCCGAGGATTTGCCTTGAGAGACACGACTGATCGTTCAATTACATGATGTACGTGGTATGGTCGCAACCATCCATAAGAGAGTACATAAATAATCTAGATCCATAGTATGGACGCAGCCATCTGGTTAGGATCAATGAATTGACTCCGGTATGGTCGCAGCCATCCAGTGAATCACAGTCATTTATCAAGAATCACGCCTGGATTACAACAGACACAATCCAGGGTCTTGCGCTCCATCTCGACCCGAACAGAAGTACAAGTTCAAGCATGCGAACATGTAAGCTGAAGTCGAACATGCATGAACATCGTCTGATTACCAGTCAATATTGGAAACTGTTAACAGACGCGAGAGGTACCATCAATAATGACAATGGCCCTCAAGGCACTATAGGTACAATCTACGGCGTGTGAATTAGTGATCTGAAGTCGAACACCTGTAGAATCATTCGATCGGAGGCCAATGATGAAAACCTCACGTCGAACACGAAGAACCTGCCATTAAGGCATGCAGTCTCCAAGGCACCGGCAGGGAGTCTCTAGATCAGCTTCCTGGATAATGAGCTGAAGTCGACAGGAAGTGACCTTGATCGAAGGTGGGCCATAATGTTTCCCACATCATCGTCACGAGACAGAGAGATAATGTTTGTGAATCAAGATTGTACGAGCTATCAAAGGGAGGTTGTTTCTTTGCAGAGGTCAACTTCTCTTGAACATATTGGCGGCACATTAATGGAATTGGCAGTATTTGACATTAATGTATCAAAGGTCATGATGACGAGGCAATGAGTAGATAGGGTACCCAAGTCCATGGAAGCAAGTGAAAAATATGAGATGAGATATCCCCACCCTGGACACGAAAGCAGAAAAGTGCCATGTTCAAGAGCGACATACTGCTGACACGATAATAATTATGGTTCCAAAATTTTCTTTTCCCCCACCATTTCTGGCAAGTACCCCAGTTATTTTTAACAAGCTTGATGGGGATAGCATATGCTTGTGGTGTGTCATTTCGACAAAATCCGATGTCATCAGGTTTTAACGAGTCTGACAAAGGAAGAACTCGGTGTCTTTTCATGTTTAGAGAGTTTGAAAAGACAGCAGAAAAGGAAACTCCAGGGGTGTCCTTTTTCGTAAAGTTGTGTCTCTCGGGCCCGAAAAAGTATAAAATAATGCCCGAAAGAACCGCCCAACCATTACGATCGAGGAGTACTTTTCATAAATAGTGATTTCGACCTGAAAAAGTAAAAAAGCGATCAAAATCACGTCGTTTCGTAACCATTAACGAGTTTGAAACGACAAAAACCCGGTAATCTTTTTACGTTTTAACGGTCGACAAAAAGAACTTAAAACGACCGCCCCTTATTAACGTTTAACGAGTCAAGAGGAGTAACTCGGAAATCTTTTCCTTTTTAAATGGTCAAAAAAAGAGCTAAAAGCGGACCTTCATTTTTATTCTCTTTAACGAGTCAAAAAGGAAAAATACTCGGCAATCTTTTCATATTTTACGAGTCAGAAAAGAGCGTAAAGGCGACTCGTCCTGTAGGAACGAGTGGTATAAAAGGTAGCAACTGGTTCCGATAATGGTGGAACTGCTCAAAACATGTAATGGTCAAGAAGCTGGCTAATAAAACCACTCATCGCTGCGGTTCCTCAGGAAAGGATAAACAACCAAGTGAAAGCATATGATCGGCCAAAGAGATGGTGGCGATGGAATGAAACAACCAAGGCTCATCTAGCAGAATTTAGCGGATAGGCGGCAATCACAAGATGTGAATCAGGTATGGGTTCATTTTTACACAAGCTTGAACCATGGAGAACTTTGCTTGGATTCGGTTTCATGTTTACACAAGCTTGAAACGAAAAACTATGCTTGCTATAAATTTGCATGCCCCCAGCATGATAATGCAAATCGAGGTACATGCCCCCCAAGCTTCATGGCATTCACGGAGTGGATGGAATGAAGGTTCACTTGGAAAGACTCGATTTTGAAAAGGAGGAAGCATGCCCCCCGGGCTTCAGTCACGTGCCCGGGTCAGCTGCCATCATCAGGATGACGGACTGGATGTTGAGGCATTTCCTGTGGAAATAAGACCATTTAGGAATGGTAGATGACTATATGTGAAGTGTGAACTGGGGAACGAAAGTTGGTCTACGATCTTGATCATCCTTCCTTCGTGCGGAAAACACATCACTCTAAAGAGTGAGGACACAATTGCATGTATGTGATAAATATAGTCTCGCCCAAGGAGTAAATTGTAATCTAACGCACCTTGGGTAACCCATACGTCGATATAGACGGTCTTGCCTCCCAAAGTAATAGGGAACTGTGGAAGGAGCCCTAATGGTTGACTAGTTCCTCCGTCAAAAGCAGTCAGATTCGATGCTACGGGCACGAGCTGTGGGGAACCCAAAGCTTGCCAAGTAGTGGCAGACATAAGACTAACAGATGCACCCTCATCCAAAACAGTGCCAGGTATTGCCTTGTCATAGGCGTGTACCGTGACCCAAAAAGGCACATGAGATGGGAGGCGGAAGGTAGTCAAACGTCTCCAGTCGAAGGAAGCGACTGAACTACTTGGTGGGGGAATCGTATGATTGCCCCCCTGCTCGAGAGAGAGCACAGTAGGACTCTCAGATGTAGGGGTATTTCCAGATGTAGGAGAATCTGAAGAGACGAGAAGAACATGAGAATGATGCTCTTCCGAAATAGAGTGGTCGGCGGGTGGTGAACTCGAGTCGACACTCTTTCCGACCGATGGTTGGTCTGGAACAGGATTGGCAGAGCCAGATTCAGGAAGAGGAGGCTGGACAAGAGAGGAATCTTGGTTGATTTCTTTGTCAGCAGGGGAACGTTCTGCAATTGCAGAAAGACGTTGATAACCAGTAGGAAGTTGGGTTGAGGGAGCTGTCAAACTTTCCAATAGACGGGAGGCTTCATCCATAAGTGGACAAAGGCGATGGAGATGATTACCTTCACAAAGTCGACAAAGGAAACGAACCTTCCCTTTTCCCTTACCAGCTGATAAGGTATCGTCAATCTGCGATGACGAGGGGCGAGTCGGGTCACGGGACCATATATCTAGGACCCTGGGAATACCAAGACAATCAGTAAGAAAATGGTCCTCCTTGCATAATTGACAAGGAAACTTAGCCTTCCGCGGAGGAGCAGAAGGTGGCTCTACTTGAGGTATACTCGGGGTAGATGCGACCTTTCCCTTGGGAGACTTCTTCTTTTTGGTCTTCTTCTTCTTCTTCTTAGCCACCTGGTTACTTAAATCCAGAGTTTCACCAGGCGAAGTAGAAGATGAGGACGCAGAAATAGGCGAAGAAGGGGAGGGGTCCACCTTGGAATCAACATGATGTTGTTCGGGTGGAGGAGGTGGTGGTGGAACAGGAGTTATCACACTCGAGACCACCGAGTTTGAAAACAACCATACGGGCAAACCGATGGTTAACCCAGGCAAAGACAAAGTTTCGATATACTGAACACTGACATTTCCAACAGAAGGAAATGGACTAGGGTTTCCATCAGGGGGAACACCTTGGCCGGTGGACTCAGGGAAGGATGCCATTGAGCGAGAAAGAATCCTACTCAAGCTAACGCAAACAAAATCTAATTGGGTAAATGTTATCGTAGCCAAATAAATTTTAAGACGCAAAGACACGACTTGACCTTTTCATATTTTAAGAGTCGAGAAAAGGACAAAAGATGACTCTAGTCTCCTTCGAATATTTAATGAGCACGAAGTGACAAGACGCTCATAAGCACCTTTTCTTTTTAGGGAGTCTGAAAAGGATCAAAAGTGACTACTTTGGAGACTCTAGGCAAGAGGTTTACCAAACAATCCGTAAAACTGCTTATACACCTTGGCAATCAGATGAAAACCAAGGACTTCCCGTACTGCAGTCAATCTTCACAAATGCTGTGTTCAATGCATTACGGCTTGTAAGGCGGCAGACTCGGCTTCCTATGGATAAAGGATGATAGCCTAGTGGGGTCTCCCGTATATACGCGACGGTACGTGGGAGCTCAGTCCGTATTGGCACCTATCGTTTCACCGTGGAGGAATCACCCAACCACTCACCGGTAAGCTACCAGGTTTAAAGACGCTGGAACACGTCTCTAACCTAGACCTCTAGAATGTTTGCGTTAGGTTCCAATGCGTTGTTATGTTCATTGAGTTTATTTTAAAGTTTATCTTTAATTATGTTTCAGTTTTTTGGTCCTACCGTATGTGATATCTCAAAAGCTTCTTAGATGCAAACTACATGCCAAAACTATACCATTTCATTCGATGAATTCTATCTACAGGAGGGTTGAGATCTTTACACAAACGAAATGATCACTCAGGAAACAACAAAGATCCTAATGCAGCTAATAACAAGAAATGAAAATTTTTCTTTTTCTTTTTAATAACAACAAATAACAATAAACGCTAACTAATATGATGCAAAAGATCTTTTGTTTTTCTTTCTTTTAAGATGGCATGATGCATTTAAACAAATCTTAAGAGATATTCACAAGTATACACAATCCAAGTTCACTCAATGAAATAGAACCAATTCTGAAACACCAAGATGAACTATGCAAACAAGGAAAAACACAAAGACTTTCAATGAACCATGTAATCTAAGTTCAAATGAAGTCGAGCAAAATCCAAAGAAGCTAGAAGTGAATCACCCAAAGCATAGAAGAATAAGCTTCAACAACCACTAGATATGTACGAAAAACAACCAAAAGGTTGACTGGAGAATCAAAGAACCGGCACTTCCCACAAAGATTGCTCGACATGCAAAGTCACTAGATGTTCTAGCACTGGAATACAAAGTCGATAGAAATAAGCAAACAAATGAAGGATAAAGGCACAACCAGTCAAACAGAGTTTCAACACACTCCCAGAAGCTGCAAGAGATATAAAAAGACAAAAATCCGAGTCGAAAGAGGTTCCAACAAACACACAGGAAAAATTCACAGAGCTGACGCGACTGTCAGCCTACAACTTGCGCTACCAGAAGATTGGCGCGGGTTGCTGTTGGGCAACATGCGCCAACTGGCGCGACTGTCAGAGCAAAAAACGCGCCAGCTAAGCTTGCCGGCTTAAAAAATAAATAGCACGACCCCAGATCGGGCCGACAGTGTTCAGATGGATCAAACAGTAAATAACAATCTCAAAACTGACCCAGAAAGCTCATTCACTCAAGCAAGCAAGAGAAAATTAACATGCCAAGACAAATTCCAAATAGCTTATCCCCAGTGGAGTCGCCAAATTGTT